>OX411311.1:25016106-26216106 GCA_948150685.1 Rhaphigaster nebulosa
GGAAGTTAGTTTTCCTGCATATTGAATGGCGGTTTTATAATGTAGTAGATCAAGGATGGTAAAGCAAATTAGCCAGCCGACTAAAGGACAATCCCTTCAACTGTCAATGGTGATTGGACTTATAGATTTCTCTTGATCCTGAATCACTTTTTTTTTATTGCTACTTGAGAGCACTTATTTTGTCTTATTTTAAAGTTGACTCACTTAACAATTTATATTTTTTATATAAAAAAATTATGTTGTTTCATTCGACATTACAATCATTTAGAATTATGATGTTGACTGTGGACTTAATATAAATCAAATGAAATTAGGATGATTAGCTTAAATCAAATCAAATCCTTGATTTCCTCAACAGTGTCTATACCTGATTTTGTCAGGTCTTATGTCTCATACTTAATTACCACAGGACATTAGGTATAGAGTCATTAGTATTTCTTCTTTGTCTTGTATACAACAGGAACTTGTTGCGATAAGATAGTAGGGCTGACATAAACTTAAAGTTGGGGTGCTGCCAATATATAATTTCTTTAGAAGTCATTACCATATTCTGTCTCAGCATGCTTACTCGTTTTATTATTACTTTCAATAATTAATTATTAAAAATACTAGTATTTAATTAAATAATTATTTTCAAAGTCTCTAAGGTTGCATGATTTGGTTTCTGTTTTGATAATTTTGTTTTTATACCGTTATATATAATTGTATTTTTTTTTTATAGTCGTCGTGATGATATGGAGTCATTAGGTTATGTTTTGGTTTACTTCAACAGAGGAAGTTTACCGTGGCAAGGCCTTAAAGTAAGTTTCTTTTACTTGTATAGGTGATATATTGTAATACATGATTTTATCATCTGTTATGTTCGTTCTTTATTGTAATGATTAAAATATAAATAAATTCAAAATTTTCCTTGATGTTATCCTTTTTAAAGCTTGCAGCTCAAAAAGTAACAAATTTGTAGAAAGTATTTTTTTATACATTCCTCCAATGATAAACATGAAGTTAATTAAAAGTACTGTATTATTTTAATTAATCAATCATTTACTAGCCTTATTAAACTTATTATTAATTTTATATTCTGGTAGTCGGCATTCTAATATATATTTATACGGGAGGTAATGTTAATGCTAATAACTATTTTATACAGCTTTTCATTCCTTGAAAGTTGTCCTAAGCATGTTTTGAAAGATTTTAGCAACTATTGTTTTGCCTATTAAAGAGAATTAGTTTCATTTACTGAAATTGAGTAAGCATCATGAAGTAAAAATCAAGTACACTATAAAAATATTATGTAAAATTACCACCAGAAACTTTAATTTGTTTGTAAGGAGCCAGTTTTAATTTTTTATATGTATTTGAATATTTTGTAGGCTGCTACAAAGAAACAAAAGTATGAAAAAATAAGTGAAAAGAAGAAGACTACTACTGTCGAAACTTTATGTAAGGTGAGTAGTGTAGCTATATTTTAGTATCATATGACTTTATTTTTGAAGTAATTGTTATTGAGGCTTTAGTGTGGCTGTGTACGTCTTCCCAGGACTAATTTTTTTTTCAATTTGGTTTGTGACTACTCATTGTCTTTTTCTTGTTATTGAGGTTATTAGTGTTATTGGTTTACAATATAGTTCAACAATTTTCTGAGTATTTGTTAAACAATAAGGCCCTTTGCTCATGAAGCAAGATAGAATCAAAGTGAGGGAGACTCAAACTCGAAGTGGTTCCATATCTACTCAACTTCCTATGTAAGTTTATTGGGATCCTCAGTGAGACGTTTTTTCTCAAAGGCAGAGAGGCTCAAACTGTTTGAACAGGAAAACTAGAGCATGATGCTTTAAATGAGTTATTTATGAATAAAGCCTTGTATGCACCTAGTGACAAATTTATGGGTCACATCTGTGGCTAGATGTCGCAGAACTTGTATGAGAATGTATGGAACATGTTACGGAATAGGGTGGGGAGAGGCAGCTGTACTTTAAAGAGTGATGGCATCCTAGAGTTAATTTTATCATAAAATGGTAACAATTATCATTATAGCATTCTATATAATGTTTACTGATTTGGCATTCTACATAATGTTTAATAATATGGTATTCTAGGGTTAATTTTATCTTATATATTTTTCCAGAAGAATGAATGCATGGACAATGCCTTCTGAAAATAAATTTCTCCCCTTTAGTACCGTTTTTCTTTATGTTTCTTAGCTAATATCATCATTAAATTATTAACACAAATTAATACCACATAGAGCAATTCGTTGTGACATGGTGCACCGTGTTACATACTGATTCAGTTGGTGTGGACACTAGACATTAGTATCGCGACAGAATGGGACTCATGTCTCGCGACAATGTACATATATTGTTAGGTGTGTACTAGGCTTAATATCCACATTATTGATTGCTTGGAGCTACAGCTCCTACAAGTCCAGGATTGGTTTTTTTTTTACATATATAGAATGCAGAAAATTTTGCATTACTCTCTTGCAATTCTTTTAGTGCAACAAACAGCCAAGAATAAAAGTTCTTTTCTAACGATGGATGCACCCGTATGCCCTGAGTCCTTCTTGTCATCCATCGGTACCAATAAAACAGCAACGTCTTCCTCATCACTTGAACTGCTCATTTCAAAAACTTTTTAGTAAGAAATTTTTGTACCTTCTTGGTTGAAGACAGCTAGAAAAATCGCCTCCTGAGCGGAGGACGTATAGCATATGACGTCTGGTTTGAGTAAGATGCTCATACTGTGTCTCTTGCTTCGTAAGCGAAGGGCCTAAATGTTGAAATTCTAAGTTTTCTTTAATTAGTGAGTCACTTTGTTATGTCACACAGTTAAGTAGAAAATTTAATTCTTTTTTTGTTTTTCTTTTATAGGGTTTCCCTGCTGAGTTTGTAATGTACTTGAATTATTGCCGATATCTGAGATTTGAAGAGACTCCAGATTATTGGTACCTTCGCCAACTTTTTAATGTATTGTTTAGAAAATTGAATTACCAATACGATTCTTCATTTGATTGGTCAAATCTTGGTTTGAAAAGTGAAAGGGATAAAGGTGGAGGAGAATCTGGATGTATTGAACCTACGGAAGGGAAACATTTGTCAAAGGAAGGTAAGAAAATTTTAATTTACTATAAATAAAATTATTAAATTTTCATTATCATAAATTCTTTTTATGATTCTGAGAGCATGAAGAATGGATGTTATGGCATTGCCGATATATAATAATAATAATTATAAAGCTTACCAAACCCAGGATTTGATGCCCATTCCACCTACAATCATTATCTGCATACCTAAATCCAATGAAACCTGTCAAACCTAGCTCAATCCTCTCGTCAATGTCTCAGCCTACATCTTGGATATTTACTCTCATCCGCTCAGTTGTGAGTAACTTTTTAGTGAATTGTTCTTTATCCAGTCTTAACAACTTAGCACACTTATTTCAATTGTCAGGATGCTATCAGAACAACATATTAGCTGGGTGTGATGCAATGCTATTCAAAAGTTGCATAGCTGTTTAAATTCTCAAGTTGCCTCATCTTTCTTCAGGCCAAACATTCTAAAAATATTAAAATATTGTTCTTTCTTTAATTTATGTGAATTTGTTTAGCATAGGGATATGAAGTTTTGTTGTATGGCCAGTAAGTGTGTACTAATTTCATGACAGAAAAATAACGTGTGTTTCCTGTGTCTAGCTGGGCTTTTGTTGCTGATAAATAGGAATATATAAATTCTCCTTTTGGGTATTTTAAATTTAGACCTTAAATTTTAAATATTAAATTTTATGACAAAACAGTTTTTATAATTATTTTTTTTTTTAATATAATACAACACTTAATTTTTTTAAACCAAGCACTTGAGGTGCATCATTAGGATTGGAGAAGCATATTTAAGATGCTGCTATTACTAAAACTTATTTTTAACATATTTAAGAGTTCCTGTAATTTTTTACAAGTTTCATCAACATTTTGACTTTTTTCAATTTAGCTCTTTTAGTGCCGACCAAAATAATTTTATCTTAGTATAGAATAGAACACAGTGTTAATTTGATTTAATACTTGAGAAAAAAACAAAAAACAGATTTATGATATAGTAGGAAAGTCCAAAAAGGTTTTCTGCATCCAATAGTAAGCATTCCTTCAGCAAAAAGAAAGGTGCTATTTTTCAAACTGGCAATTTAGAAACAGACACATTAGTTTTGTGGAAAATGAAGGAGAAATATTGCATTATCATTATTATGCTTGGACTTTATCCTTGAAAAAATTTCTAACGCTTAAATATTGAGCGACTAAGTAACATTTTTGAATTTTATACCACTTTGAGAGAAGTTCCTTAATTTTAATGGTTTCTTGAAAGGTTATGCCTAATTTCATTATAGAAAATTTTTAGCATTATACTACCACTGTTTTGACCTAAGTAATTGGTTAAAATATATTAACTTTAACTGCCAACATTTTGAAGATGCAATGTTTCAAACCGACTGAAATAAAACTGTGTCCATTAAGTGTAGAAGATAATTGAAAAATTGGTGGAAAAAGTACAAAATTCATTCTAGACGTAAAAAATAGAGCTCTATGTAAGGCAGGAGTCCCCAACATTTTTCTACCTGGGGCACATTTATAGGTTATCTGTCAGGTGGCAGGCACTATATTTTTTCTTTTGTGTTTTTATACAATGCAAATTGGGTTTTGGATATTGTTAATAATATTTGTTAATAATGCTCAGATTTAAGAGAATATTTCATATTAACAGTAGCATGAAACCCTATCGCTATTGCAAAGCTACTATCACACTGCATACTAAAAAATTTATCTTTGAAATCGGAAAAGCATTAAGATTCCTCCCAGTCGTTTTTAAAATTATAAGTTTGGTTTCTTATTTTGCATTCTCACAATTTGAGATTAGAATTAAAATATCTGATGTGGACACCGCATGACTTCCTTGCATGTCTATTAAACTATAAATCGGTGGCTCTAAAAGATAGCAGTATCTCATAAACGTCCCCGGGCGTCGCTACATCTATTGACGTCCATCTATTGACACACACATACCATTACAAAATTGTTAAAAACAGTGAGTACAGACCTTGAAATGTGCTTATCCATGAAAAATCTATTTGCGATTATTAGCACGATTCGTATTCCTCCCTTCTAAGAAGGTGGGAGGTAAAAAATACAAAACAAAACAGTTTCAGATAAAGTTCCACCTCCCACTATCCATTTTTAACCAAAATCTAATGTATTATTTATATTGATACAAAAGTCTTATATACCAAATTTGAGACGTTTTGCATTATACTTTAATATAATTTTTGATGAAAGTTTTTTATGACCTTCAAGTAAAGTACCACTTCCGGTTAAAGTACCGCTAGCTAATGTTAACCAAAATCTAGTATAAAAGTTTTATATACTAAATTTGAAATGCTCTGTATTATATTTTAATATAATTATCGACGAATATCTGTTATGATCATCAGGTAAAGTACCACTTCCGGTTATTTATATTTATATATACGTCTTATATACCATATTTGAAAGGTTATGCATTATATTCTAATATAATTTTTTATGAAAATCTTTTTCGACCTTTAAGTAAAGTACCACTTTTGGTGATCAAGTAGTGACCAAAAAGGGAGATTAACAGCTAGATGTTAGAGCAATCCGAAATACAAAATTTTAACTTTCTATGCCCAACCATTTTTGAAATATGGGAGATAAAAACAAACGTATTTACAGATGTCACAAAGAAACTAGTCAAAATGGATTCAGGGATGGTCCAATATCTATATTTCCGTTGAAATCTGAAAACCGAAAATTTTTATGATTACAATACTTCCTTTACTGTATACAAGGAAGTAAAAATGAATTTAAAACAAAATGGACAAATTACGAGGTATAAAATAAGTTAAATGCAGTATTACCAACAGTGTCATACAATTTTTGTAACTGCTAAAAAAGAGAATAAACAAAATAACAATGATGATTAACAGAATAATACAAAATGCTATGATATAAATAAATTTACATTTTAAAACAAATTTCCAGTTAATCATTGGATATTTTAAAAAAATGTACAATATTTTATTGAAAACTTGCTGATTTACAGCAGGCCACGTAAAATAAAAATAGAAAAGTTTTCTCTAGGAAGAACAGTTTTGGAATTATTAGTCAATAATTGACAAAAATTCGAAAATTTTGTTCTGTTATTTGTATACTGTAACTTAAGTTCAAATCGAGGGATCATATAAAGCTATCATCCTTCTAGTTGACATTAAATAAAGCAATCAAAACTGCAGCAATAAATGCTTTCAACATTTATTTTCACCAAAAATTTCTATTTTACTGGCCTAATACACTGTTTGAAGTTGAAGTTTTTTTCTAGAGACATTGGTTTGTTTTCTGCAGCCCTTCACAATGTGTCAGTTATTTTATCACCTTTTTTTTTTTTTACCACCTTGTATTAAATTTGGTAACATTTTTGCACTTGATTAGAAAGTATTTACTGATCATAGTGTAGTTATAATAATCAGTATAGTACAATTACAGCTCAACTAATTAATAACAAATGCTTTACATTATGATTTATTTGGTTGGACATAAATATATTGCTGGTTTGAGATTTATCACTGGTAAGGTGCTGACTAACCTACTACAGCAATCCTAATGCTTGAACCTACACTAATGTCTGTGAAGTTTTCATCAATAACTTTTATTGATAAAATGAGTATGATTTAATTTGTGTACTCCTATTTCTCAGTCACTAGTGAACTAAAAGGTCATTTAATTGGTTTTAACTAGCTACCAAATAACATGGAATGGAAAGGAACAATAAAGAAACAAATGAATAATTAAAAAATTCATTGAATTTTGTTTGCCCGCCTTGTACTATGGCCTGCAATGAAGAGATGGTAATCTGCTAATGATTACCAACAAAAAGAAACGGAAATGATAAAATCAGTTGTGTAGAAAGATAATGTGAATTAATCATAATAAAATGCTTAACAATTCCTTTAAAACAAAAAATGGATTTCATCTCGAAGAATTCACCACCTATGGATGGATGTGTACCTGCTCTGGCAAGCTGATGAGGAGAGATTTGAGATTTTTTAAGAAGTTTAAACATTTAAAAAAACATAGATTAGGTAATAAAAAATTTAATGATAATAACAGCAATAATGCATAGTGGTAAATAGTTCAGTTGAAAAGGAAAAATGTATTTATATTATGTATAGGTTAATCAGTATGCCATAGTATATCTTCATCATCATACATTGTCATCATACAAATGTGAAAATCCAATTTTTTTAATGTTTTAGTTTTATTAATTTACCAGAAGCATATTTGCAATAAAAAATTGTATAAGCTCAAATCTAGGGCCTCAGCGAAGTTAAAAGGTGCAGAGATAAAAAAAATGTTCGCAATGGGAGAGTTAAAAATTGAAATGAAAATCCCTTTTTTAATCCTGTGGAAAGTAACTATTTTTATGTTGTGGCAATGATATACTAACCTTATGTATTTGTGGAGTATGGTATAGGAAAAACAATTATTTTCTGTATCTTCTTTTATGTTCTGTATTTTCCTTGTGATCTGTTTGGAATCAAGTTTTTCTGAACTTAGTCTTGTGGCTATTCCTAGGAGGGAGATTACATTAACTTATTAGTTCTTGAACAGAATACATTCTGTCTTTTAAGGTGAATTGAGAGCTATTTGCACAAAACAGTAGTGTTTCAATTTTAAAAATGGAACAAAGGTTGTGGGGAATAATGTGTGACTGACTTTTACTGACGAACTACCATTATGGCAGCAATGGACCTTGTCCATTGAAGTATGTTGTATACTACAGTTTTTTTTTTAATTTTGTTAGGAAAACCATTGAAAATATTTTTTTTCAATTAATTTTTCACTGGAAGAAAGTTCTTTATTCTTTTGTTTATTTGATTTATTCTCCATCATTTGCTAAATTTGATCTAGTGAATGATAACTGTTTCTATTTTTGATGTTAATTAGTTGTTTTTGAGACATTTCTTTTAAATATCTTGTATATCACCGTATATATGTGTCATTTGGTTTTCCTGTTTTTTTTTTTTAACAGCTTGAAAGCATTTGGGAGAAATTGTGATGTTCTCTTTCAAATTTGTATAATGAAGGTGAGTAATACCTAGAATTATTATTTTATTAAAAATTGAAAACTTAAAAGACAATTGAATGAATTAAGTTATTTGAATTTTTGTATTTAGTATATATAAAAGTACAGTTTGTCTAATGAGTTGTTCCAAATTTACTTTTTTATCAAACTGAGAAGAATTTATTTTAGTTTAGAGTTAAACTATGTGTATATATATGTCATATTAAGTTTAAACTTATGTTCCTTGTAACATTAAAACCATGCTGTAATGATCGGAATTTTAATAGAAACTTTTCTTTTATTATGATTGGTATTAATTGTATGCAAATTCTGATATACCCTACATTGAAAATATATATAATGGACATATAATTACCCTTATTTTTATTTATTTTTTGTTTTTATTAATTTTTTTTACTATCTTGATTTGAATTTCCTTTTGTTTTCTCTTTTAATTGTTTCAGAATTGGTGAACAGAATGAAAATTACGCTTCATATATAAAGCCTAAGGAATTAACAATGGATTGGGTCTAATTTTAAACATGTGATCAACTCCCCAATTGTATTGTATCAATATATTATATAATTGAAAGTAAAATTAAATATATATTTTTATGAAGATGTAGATACTTTTAAATGGTATTATGTGGTCTTTTTGCGACCATCGACTGACCATTAGAAGTTCTGTCCTATAGAAGTATTTATACATCCAAAAATATATATATATTTTTATATGCATATCTGTAGTATATCAGGATTTGATGCAATACAAATCCTTTTTTTTTTCTTTGTTCTCTGCTTTAACAAGCAAACAAACTATCGTTGTTTCTATTACATTTCTGAGAAAATCTGCCTGATTAAAAATTAAATGTTAGTTGGTGCTAGAAATAACTATATCTAATGAGTTATTAAATATCTGATATCTTTTGTGATATATAATATAGTTTTGTTAAGTCTCTTTTATAAAGAGACTTTTAGGATTTTATATTATTAATTTATGAATTGAAGTAACACATCATATTTGAAATATGATATACAATTATGTGTTTATAAAAATTTTCTTAAAGAAAAAATAGTATTAAGAATTGTTTAATTGACACAAGCCATTTATCCAAGTAATTTATTTTACTTTGTACTGGCTGTTTTCTCATTTAAAAATTGAATTTCCAAACTACTGTTTTGTTATTAAATTCTATATATTTTTAATTTCACAAAAGTTTGGGTGCACTTTTTAATCTCATAGTCTAGTAAAACATAAAATAATAATGAATAATGGTATAGATATTGCTGACTGTAGATCCGATTCAAGGAGAAGATGGTTGGGGGGAAGGAGGAGGAGGGTGTGGTCAAAGAAGAAAACACACTGATAAGTAAAACTTATTTTTAATGACTGCTTACATTTCGGCCTGTTGTAGGCCTTCATCTGGGCTAAGCAAAATATGATAACAACTATGAAATTTTCATACTTGGAAGTATGAAAATAAATATTTGATATGAACAGATAGATAGAGATAATATATAAGTATGAAAATTATTATAAGTTACGAACATTGTATGTTCTTACCCTCTTGCTAATCACAATTTTAGTAACCCCTTTTGTGCTTAGCACCGCAGTATAGATGAAATGAAAATTATAATAATAAGAAATAAATTAAAGAAATAATATTCTAATAAAGTATAATAGAATACATAAAAAAAATATGAGCAAAATTAAATTAACTAAGTGTAGATACCGAAGCTATATATAGGCCAAGAGCATATAGTAAAACAGAAAAATAAGATGATATAAAACATAAAAAAATACATTATGAATTAATTTATCAATTTTTTCTTTTTTGACCACACCCTCAACCATCTTCTCCTTAAATTAATGAATGATCACTTCAATTTTTTATTTTGGGTTGTAAGATTTAAGTTGCTGTACTTAGGTTATGTTTCTTATGGGATCAAACCATTAAATGGTCACTTACCAATGCTTCCTAAGCAAAAACAAATCCTAGTAAAAACAAATTGCTTAATTATTTTATTTTTTTTTTATGAAGTTCAATATTTTTTGGTCGAAGTGATTATTTCTTGAAGTTGGAATCTATATAAAAAAGTTGTTTAAAAAAATAGCTTTGGATTCTTAATTGATTTTCAAACAGCATATTACATTACACCTTTTTGTTTTCTGAAAATGTAACTAATGTTTAGTTTTGACAAAATATTTTTAGGTAAATATTATAACTAAATAATTTTTCAACCTTAATCAAATATTCCAGTTCCAATTACTGATGTAATGTTTAATATTTTTGTCTGACAACTGGCATTATTTACAAAATCGAAGAATGGACCATGTTTTTATAACATTTATTCTTTATATCATGATGGCATTCAAAACAGAATTTTATTTACTGTTTTCAAATTCAAAACATTAAGTTTTCCAATTTTTCATATTGTTATGTTTGGCTGATTGTTAAGAAGTGCATTTATTTCGACAATATAAATTATGTACAAGAGCTTCCAGATTTTAGCATTCATCTCCAAAGGTTAGGATTTTACTGAATTTTGTCTTTTTAAAAACTTAGAGAAAATTTAGGCGTTTTAGTATAAAATTATTTTATAAGTTACAAATTTCAGATCTCAGACAAAAGTTTTTGGCTTAAAAACTATTAATCTAGAATTTGTTTGTATTAACATAGTAAAAGTAGTAGGTATTTTTAAAATTTTGTTACCGATTTTGAAAGTTAATTTATTCACATTAAGGATTTGTAATGAAGCTTTTACTATCTTGGAATAATTATAAAACTCCATCTTTTAAAAGCCAATAGTTTTTATAAATGTATAAAACCTATTGGCTAATAAAAGATGGAGTTGTATTTATACTTCTGTTCAGTTGGCGTACGCATAATTAGGATAGAAGGATCAATCTGATTAGGATTTATAAATTATTTGCCACTTCTGTAATTTGATTTTTATTGAAAACTAGTTTCAAATGTTATAATTCAAAAATAAGCAATATAAAATACAGTTTGGTATCATTATACATATTAAATTAAATGCAATATAAATTAGTTTTATAAAAAAATTTTGAATTTAATTAAGACAAGAGATCAAATACATGTTGGTATTCATATCAAACAGAATGTAACCTTTTCTTTCTATAATCTACTTACTTAAACCTTGGTGAGTACCAACATTTATTTGATCTCTTGTCTTAATTAAATTCATAATTCATAAATGCTTTATGATACTAATTTATATTATATTTAATTTAATATGTATAATAATACCAAACTGTATTTTAAATTGCTTGTTTTTGAATTTTTTTGTGTTTTTGGAACTGAAGATGAATGTATAGCATTTGAATATAGTTTTCAATAAAAAAAATTATAGAAATGGTAAATGATTTATCAATCCCTAATTGTATTTATATTTCATATAAAACTATGCATTTCTTTGATCAAAATAAAATTTTTATTAATTAGTAATGCTTTTTATTGGTTTGTAATTATGTAAACAATAACTTTTTCTATTTTTTAATAGTTTTTAGAATAAGGTGAAAGATGTAATAACATGTTAAAATCAATTAAAGTAATTCTGCAGTTTTACGGTCAAATAAGCTGTCATGCTTTCAATTTATGTTGAGTTTCTTTTATTTTTTATTTTATCATCTTGGTAAATCTCCCTTTGTTAATAAAATCTTGTAATGCTCTATGAACATAGTCATTATAAATTTTTATGAGTAATGTCTGGTGAAGTGACCTACCTATAGACACAAAAAACAATAAAAAAAAATACTTCTTAATTTATTCTTATTGCAAGAATAATGCTTTAAATTCATTACAAATCCTTTTGGCCTACTGTGATATTTTATTGAAAAATTATTTCATTTTAGTGCCTTGGAAATTAAAATTGAAAACTCTTATAATAAATATTTACATAGATTAATTTTTTTAATATATAAGATGTAAAGGATTTATAACGAGTGGTGATTCTTCTTTTAAGGTAATTGATATTCTTGATTGTTTCAATATTAAGGATGAAGGAAATATAAACATTGCTGAAAATGACCATATTTTATTTATTATGGTGTATGATTTTTTTTTATTTGATTTTTTTATAGTTTGTGAAACTTGAACCAAATTTTGTTAATGCTCAAAATACTTCTGGTAGATGCCTGTAGAGTAACTTTAGTAGTTACCATCATTAAGTGAATTGAATCTGCACTCAACAATGCATTTAAAAATGCTCTTTAATAAAAAGTAATAAGGCCGTTTTTTAAATATGCAATTAATTTTTTTTTTTAATATATTTAACTTATTTTGTTTAGCTAGTTTTTATAGTCAGAATTTTAAGGTTTATTTGTTATAGAATTTTATTGATCATTAATGAAGTTTGTGTTATTGATGTAGCACTTTAGCTGCATTATTTGAATTATTATTAATTCATGTAAATCATTTTTTTGTTCAACTTGTTTTTGTATTCTACTCCCACAGTTCTCCGGGATTACAGATTAGTACCGAAGAATGTGATTGATTAAAAAAAAAAATTATTTCAGATGTTTGAAATTGGATAATTATTTTTTAAGATTATTTGAATTTCACCTGTTGTAGTATTTTTAAAAATTGAAATTAATGATTGTTTTATATTTGGAATTAATAATAATAGAAATTTTATGAGTCTGGTGCATTGTATGTATGTTTGCACAATATAAGTATACTAAATTACCCGTTTTGTAATTTTGATAAAGATAAAGAAAACAAACTTTATTCCTATCTACTTTTTTTAAAGAAAGTTTTTGTAACATTGGTGACCAGTTTTTATTAAGTATAATTTATTTCTGTGGATTTTATATATGTATTTCTTCTTGCCTTCCTTTCATGTCTTGGTCACTTCCTGCATAGTGATATTTTTTTTTATGCAAAGGTAAAGCAGTATGTGATTGATTCCCGACCAATGCACTATATATAATTTTGGAAAGTTCTGTATGCATATATTAATTGATTGTTTAAAATTTAGTTTAATTTGTAATCAATTTTTATTATATTATTTTTAGTGATCTAGCTGAGTTTAGTAAACTTTTTAAAATAAATACTCTTTTTGATTATTTATTAGTAAGGTTTATAGGAATTGCCACGTGCGACAAGTGTATATATATTTTTTTCTTTTTACTTATTAATTTAAGATGTTCGGGCTTTCATTATGTTATCTTTAAAAATGTTAACAGCTTCTCTAATGCATTGATGATAGTGGCATGGTACAGACATTCTATGAAATGTTTTGTTTTTTTAGTATATAGCTGAGCGGGGATTTAATTATAAGTTTGAATATTTCTTGTCCTTGGTAAAATGCTAAAAGATACAATAACTTCCCTGGATTTGCAAAAAAAGTTAAGTAGTTGATTTTAATCTTGGAATAATTGTAATAATTTTAAGTTGTGGGGAAATGTACCTCTGCTGGTTAAAGTCTATATTATGCGTAATCTTATAGGTTTATATCCTAAAAGTAGTAATGATTAATTTATTTGTTTCATATGATCTTCTTTTATGATTAGATTTATTCTTAATTAAGATAAAGTCTGTTATTTTCTCTGATTGTTTCTGGCCTCTAATTTTGTCTTGGTGTTTTTATTATGTTACTTAGTTCTGCTGACCAGTGTTTTTGCATTACTATTTTCTCCACATTTTTTCAATAACTGGGCAAATGAGTATTTATACTGGTCAACTTCAGTTTGCTTGGTAAGGGGACTATTCTAAAAATGCTTCAGGAGGCCCATTAGTGCTAGTTTGCCATATTTATCCTTCATATTTAGTATTCTTTTCTGATGACTGAAGATTTTTCTGATCATAGTATCATCCATTGTCATTCTTCTCTCATATTTTGTTGTTAAAGATGATGAGTACATTCTTTGCTAAGAGTTATTCCTGTTTTATTTATGCAATATTTATTTAAAATAAGATTTAAAATAAGCAATCTGCTGATACATAATGAGGGGCCAGAAAACTTCTTATGCTGAGTGAACAGAAATATGCATCCTTTTAATCATCAAAGGTGCAAATTATTGGTTAAATGTCTCTGTTCATTATTTGCTTTCTGTTTTTGTAAATTAATTTTTCTTGATTGTGCAATCTAGAATATTTTTGCAATATTTGGTTTGTAGTTGTGTATATATGTAGGTTTAGTATTAATTTTGTCATTACTATTATTGTTGTAATTACATAGTTGTTTGTGTTTTTAAGAGTTATTTTACAGTTACAGTTAACCATTTATGGTTAATTTTGTTTATAAATTATAATTATTAACAATTAGGTTGTTTACTGAATTTAATTTTTAAATGAAAAAATTTTTTGATATTGTTTTATTATATTAATAGTGACTTTCCTCTGGTCATTGTAAACAGGCTGGTTTTACCACCTATTATTACAATATCATATTCAGAATTAATGGTGTCTTTTTGTAATATGTTGTACTTTGTTATAGAAGAGGGAAACAATTAATTCTATGTCAGCAATTATGTTTGTACATTTATTTATCAATAATAGTATGAATAGTGTAAACTTACATAACATGAATAATGCATATTTTCCGAAACGATGGCTGAAATAGTCACATTTTAATTTATAAGCAGGGAAAATATTAATATTGAGACCTCAGCTCTTAGTTATTTTTGTACATTTGATTGTCAATAATAGAATAAATAGTGTAAATTTTCTTAAATAATGAACAATTCATCAATGGCTGGAATAGTCTATTTATGAAAAATGAGTAACCCTTTAGTGTTGTATTTTTTATGAATGCTATCCAATATTCAGTGGTATAAACTTTGAATTTACACAAGACTGCTTATGATCTATTATTTTGCATTTGTATAAAATATGAAATCTGCTAGTGTCTTAAATTATATTTTATGATTTGTAGTCTGATAATAGAAAAAAATATACAATTTAATTAATGTAATTTGATTTATTTATTTAGTTACCTAACTAAAAAAGGCTTTATTTAAATAAATATAAGTATTTTTTACCTGAAAATTTAATAAACACAGCCTATAGTAGATAAAATTCCAAACTGGCTTGATTTGACTAATCTTTATAAGTTTATCTATTGATTAATTTTGTATTAATTAAAAGTAATACATGTAAAATAAAAGCATCATGATCATGATCTTTTTTATTTACAATGTGACATAAATACGTCTAGTAATGAAAGATAGTCATTGTATAAAAAAACATCTAAAGGAAATGAATTGTTACAATTTTTTTTTAAATTATTAACATATTAACTTTACTATTTTTTTAATTGTTAAAGAGGCAATTATTAAACATTCCAATCATTTGTTCAAGTGAGGTTTATATACGTACCCTCTACAGTAATCTTTATCATGCTTTCCTTTTGAAAAAAAAAACTAAAGTTCGATTTCTCTCTTTGTTGCAACTAAAGTGGGTAATTATTTGTTTAGACAAATTTTCTTTACTGCTGCAGCAAATTTTTTATCATGAATATATATAGTATCTTTTTTTTATTTTGATTTTACAAAATGACAATTTTTTTGCCTCAATCTTGTCTTGTAAATATATTTATCTTTTTTTAATTAGATAATCCAACTAATTTTGCTGGAATGACATCTTATGGGTTATTAGGTATGCTTAGTAATTATAAAAACTGCTTCTTATTTTTTATTAATTCTTGATTTTTGGCACTCATATTTCATCTTCTGAATTTTTTTTATTACTCTTGTCCGTCCCCACTAGGTTTAAGTAACAACTGTGAAAACAGCTACTTTTCAGGACCGAAAAAATACTTTACATTTTACTTTTAACTTCTCCATTACAAATTTTTTTTTTTTCTCTGGGCCTTTTCACTTCTCTGAGGCTCTAAATTTCTGTTTATATGATTTTTTTTTTTGCATATATGCTTCTGGTAAATAATTTCTGTTATGAAGGTTTTCTGACATTGATTTTTCAACAATTGATTAGCTAATTCCTTCAAAAAGTTTTTTATTAATGTTGATGTTTATGCATATGTTGATGCTTCAACATTTATGAAATTGAAAATAATTATTGTAGCCAATCTCACTTTTTTTTCCTTGTCATAATCTACTGCTGCTATTGTAATATTGTTTTTAGGAGTTATTTTTATTAAAGCTCCATTATCATATTATTATAGATGTTTGAAGCCAATTTTTAGGGAATAAAAGGATCCTTTATCAGTATAATTTAAAAAAAAAAAGAAGTTAACTAAGCTTGCTTTTTTTCTTTTATTGGGTTGATAAGCATTAATTAGTATGGTTATATTTAATATCAGATTTTTAAAAACCAAACAGGAGTGGGTTCTAATGAGGGTTGATAGTAATTAGGCTCTGATTGGCTGAAAAATGTGTATGTGAGTATGTGCATATTTTAAAGGAATAAGAGTCCTTTCCATATTTTATCTCTATCCCTATGTAAACTGTACCTGATTTTTCAGATCCAGTTTTTAATGAACTATCACCTCCCTAGTCAGACATTTACTGTCATTACTTCACCTGATCCTCAGATATTTATCTATTACCAGTTGTAGGTATATTGCTTTATTTACCAATTTCTTTCTTTAAATACTGCCTTTCCACTATTATGTACAATATATTTCTTTGAATATATTTAGAATACTTTGTTTTGTGAATACTGCATATTTTATTTTGTAACAATAACATTATATAATTTGTATGCTCAGGTTTAATCAAGTTTAACTTGTCTTGGTTTTTACTTTAAGCTTCTCCCAAAGGAGGTATACTAAGTGACGTACGCAGGGGGTACAAGGGATCAGGGGAATATATTCTCCCCTCCGAAATGTACGAAAAAATATCATTTTCATGCCCACCAACATATTTGGTAATTTTAACAATAGTTTTTGATCCAATTTAATGCTTTAACTTAAAGCAACTTTGGTGATTACAGACATTTAGATGATTCTTTGCCTTCTTCCCTCTGAAATAAAATTTAAATCATTCTTCGAAAAAAAAATTCTGCGTATGCCCCTGGATATAATGGAGTTCAATTCAAAACAATATATATATATATATATATATATATATATATATATATATATATATATATATATAGTTTTAATGAATACCTTAACACTTATTAAAACATATGAGACTTTAAAATATGGTATACAGCAAATTCTTTTTAAAAAATAAAACCTTTTTTAGAGTTTATTTTAATGCTCACCCACCACTTTATCATCAGTAACTTTCTTCCAATTTATTATTCTACTGCATTTCTTGAATTATTGAAAAATATTTGTTCATTTTTATTCATATTTCTTCTCATTCCAACTCCTCAAATAATAAAAAAAAAAATTCTGCGTACATTTAGAAAAAGTTAAAGAGGATTGAAGATAGTAGACAGCCTTGTTCCATTAATTTTTTAAAATTTAAAATTTTTCCCTGTTGTGGCTTTTATTTTCCTTCTCTGAAGGAAAATCTTCTCTGTAAATTACACTCATCATTTCTGTGTACATAAAATCTATTTTTTTTTCTGATAGAGCTTCTCATTTATAACCATGATTAATGGAGTCAAACCTTTTATAAAATGGGTAAATTGGTTTTATTTGATTAATTTTTCAATAACTTGAGGCAATGGAGATTTATGTTATACTGAATGATGTGGAGAATCTGGATTTTTCTACTTTAACTTCTATTAACATAATCCTCTCTTTGAAAATGTTGGTAACAAGGAAATTGGTCCACAGTTTTCTGTGTTTTTCTTTAATGCTTTTAGTATAATTAATTTCAAGTACAGCACCTAATAAATAAATACAATCTTTCTCCTGTTTACATCATTTCACTATAAAAATGTTCTCATCATTTGTGAAATTTTTCCTAAGGTTGATAATTGTTCTTTATTTACTCTTAAGGGCCTTTTAATTAATACTATTTATTTTTAATTCCTTTATTTATTATTATATTTTATTTTATTATATTAACACTGTTTTTATCTATCCTACCTCTAGACATTTAATAGGTTTATATTTTGTGGTGGGTTTTTTTTCTTGACCAGTAATTCACTTTTTCAAGACAGATAAATACACGAATGAAACAAATATTCTAGCTTTATAGGTCACTGCTACTGAATATGTCGTATTACCTGAAGGCATGAAAATATAAATACATAAATAAATGAATTGTTATTATGGAGTAACATGTGACCCAGAAGGTAAAGTAAGGTGGATATGCAAATTAAGTGAATACTCTTATTTTTCTTCCTCTTCACACATCACAGTGTAGAGGAGCCTTTATCTGCCGGAACCAGTCTTCTTGATTTCAACCTACTTTGCATAAATAGTACTCCTTTATGGGTGATTAGCCCAGCAAAGGAGGCCCCTTACCCAGGGACAGCTAGGTCCCAATGCTTATTAGGAATTGGTAGATTGTCTTTACCATGGCTGGGAATCCTATCTGCCCCTTGGCAGTGAACTGTTCTGGAACAGTTCTGTGTCATAAAACTAATATTACTATCTTAGTTTCATCCCACTGTAGTTTCTTGTGATTAGAAGTTGAGTTTTTGCAGCTCTGTTATTTTTAATTGATTTTATAATACCTATTATTTCTTCTCTTAAAACCTCTTTTTATCTTTGGATAGGTGGTGCAACTGCCAGATCTTTGAAACAGTCTCATTCTTCTCAAAAGTTCATAAATTAACATAGTTTTATTAATCAATGATCATATTATGAAGTGAAGCCTTGTAACTGTACCTACATTAAAATAATCTTCCTGCGAAAAATCATACTGCATTATTTATTATAGTATAAGATTACTGAAAACATTATTATATTTTGATATGCTTCCTTTGGGTCATGAAAAATACACAAAAACTTGGATAATTTTTAGATTAATTGTATTTTAAATAGTTTATTAGCTCTTTTGTAAAGCAGTCAAGGTATCATTTCTTTGCTATTGATATGCTGTTTTTTTTATTTTATTGTTTTCCTGCTCTTCTTCACTATAAATTTTTTGACTTATTTTATCTTGGTAACTTCATTTTGTGCTTATCTTATTTATTAATACTAATTGTAGAGGTTATAAATAACGTTAGTGCCAACAAAGAATCAGATTAAGTACTTTGCTCTGGTTGATTT
Source organism: Rhaphigaster nebulosa (assembly GCA_948150685.1). NCBI lineage: Eukaryota > Metazoa > Arthropoda > Insecta > Hemiptera > Pentatomidae > Rhaphigaster > Rhaphigaster nebulosa. The sequence goes on from OX411311.1 coordinate 25,035,330, forward strand.
TTATGTTTTTAAAAACACCGATTGTGTGATCATAATGTGTATAAAGCCCATTTTTATTTTAATTAAATATAACAAATAGTTGTTTTTCTAATTATTTTTATTTAAATTGATCTTCTTTTTCTTTTTTTTTTGGCAGGTTTTACTATCAACTTTAATGCTACTTACTTATCCAGTTGATGGACAGTGAACTTCAAAAGTGACTTGTTTATAATTACTTTTAATTTTAAAAAGTATGTATATCATAACACCTGAAGATTAAAAGTTTAGAAGATTTAAGTGTTCAGTTGGGAAATTCCATGGCTATAGCCATTGTTAAAATACTTATGAATATAATTTGTTTTATGAATTATACATGTTTAAATTAATAAATTATCACCTACCTATTTTTGCCTTTCATTTATTTTATAATTAAAACATTTCAAAGTGTGTACCGTCTTCTTAAATGTGATGAGTCCTGAAGGCACTATGCAGGCCTCCCTTTATTATGTTTCACACACTCCCTTTAAGTAATACCAAAGCTGATAAAATAGTCTTAATTTTAAATTTTCGATAAAAGCTCAGTTTTCTTTTCCAGCTTCATTGAATACTGCATCGATGAACATTGCAACTTATAAAGAGAACTACAATTAAAAAATGTTTTCTTCTAAATCACATTTTTAATATTATGATTCTTCATCAACTATTATCTGAGCTACAAACCCCTTTTGAACTCCTCTTCATAGGATTTACCGGAAAAAATATATGTTTTTAATAAAACAAAAATAAACGTTAAAAATAAATATGTATTTCAATGTCGAACTTGGATAATTCAAAATTATGAATAATTCAAACTTTGCTGTTGCTCTCTTGGTTTCTCTATTTAAAAAACTCGGCTGTACTTCGATTTTTATTTGGATAAATCAGAGTGAAATTTAATACATGTGTTATTCTCGTGAGAAAACTACAAGTAGATGTATTCTTGATAATAAGTGAAAACAAAAACTAATGCATATTGTTTTAAAAAGGCCGGGCTTCGTCATGTCTCACGTAAAGGACTTCTCAAAAATGATGAGATTATGCCTAATGCCGAAAGCTGGGAAGAAGTGATAGATGAAACTGATGTTTTGTACAAGGAATTTGTGCAAATCAACGATGACTTGGAGGTAAGTGGGGAGTTGACAGATCCTAACATTTTGGCCAGCGTTGTCAATACACAGTTTGCTGTCCTGCTGCCTTCCGATGAAAAAGAAGAAAACCCATAAGATAATGAGAAACCGATGCTTACAATCATCGAAGCCATGGACTAAATCAAGGAATTACGGTGCTTTGTTGGAGGGTGATAAAATGTGAAAGTCTCTATTTTAAATAAACTTGAGGAATATTGTTGAATGAAAAAATTAAGTCTAAATACAAACAACAAAAATATCAAACTTTTTTCAAACACTTTGAATGTTTTCAGTGCACAATATACATACATGTATTTATTTAACTACACACCTTTATTTAAAATGCCTTTTTTAAATATCTTGAATACATGCTGAAATTTCGTTTTTCTGAATCGTTGTAGTGTTTTATTATTGGGCATACATATTAAACACCTTTTTCTACCAAAGACCAATATAAGTGATGTCAGTGGACTCAATGCTCACAACGGGTCTTTTATAGATTTTATAATTAGTTAATTTATTATTTGATGATTAGGACATAATGTATTATTGATTTGATTATTTGCTGACTTTAATGTGGGTTTAAACCTGGCAGAGTGTAGTAATATTAAATATTGAAAATCACTGGGCTTATGATTATGTTTAATAGTCACTAATATAACTGCAAGAATAGTAGGGGGTTCTTTATGAAATATCTTGAAATTCCAAGACTTTTACCACTTTGTGTGAGAAGACCAGTTGTATAAGGTGAAATGGAAATAGGGTTTAATTAGAAATAAAAGCTATACTAATGGCTTGAGAAAGAAAAATATTGGCTGAAACAAAATAAGACCCAAAATGGACCCTGAATTGAATTGAAGTATTGCATATAAAATTCATGAAATAATGAATTCAAAGCTGGTGGACCCATACCCAGAGTATAGCACTTTAGAAATTTTGGAAAATATTATACACTTCAATCAAAACAGTAGAATTCAAAAGGTGAGATTTTCTTTTTTAAATGCGTTTTTATCGATATACTGATAAATCAGTTTCGATGGCATATGTAATTTCCTTTATAGAATCTGATTGTACAATTGGCTAAAAAATGTCTATGTATGAGTTGATCAGGTGTTTAGTATTTGTGTAAATAATATATTAATTTAACATTTTCTAAGAGCAGTGTTTAATTAGGAAGCAATAGATAAAAGAAATAAATACATTAAATAATAATAATAAATCTTATTTATAGTCATTAAAATCTTCTTTGAAATGAAGATCTGAAAAAGCTTCAAGTTCTTTAATCTATGGTTTTATGCCTCTAATAAGTCACGTTAATAGTTTAATTTTTATAAATGCATATTATTATCATTGGGTTGTTAATAGTGTTGATGATTAATACCCGATACACAATCACCTGACAGCATTTAAGACAAAGGTTTAACAGCAAGGAGTACATACACCGACTGTGACAAGGTAGAGCGAAGAGATTTACTCCTTAATTTTTATTAATATGTGGCAACAAAACTTATTTATCTGACAAAAAGAGTAATGATATGAATATTAAGAATTGTAGTGATGAAGACCTGAAATGTTAACTATTTTAAATATCTTTGTTATAAACTAATAAAAGATGTGCGAACTCTGGTTTGCAATAATTTTAACTAAAAGACTGCACAAAGTTTGAAAGATAAAAAACATAGTAAGTGCAAAACTTATTAAAATAAGGAACTTAGCTGGGGACTAAATAAATTTAAGCTATCGACAAAATTAAAAACTGACTTCTCAGAATTTCAAGAACAGAGGACCATAATTTGAAATTTAATGGGAAGTATTGTACATTATATAGTATTGTAATTTATTGGACAAATCTTTGTCATGCACCCTACAGGTAAACTAAAATACTAATAAATTGCAATTAAAAGCTAAAATTGTTGACGTTTACAATGAACATCACATTTAATATCAAAATCACATCACATATATTTGTTTCTAATGAAACCCAGAATGTTTTAGCTATACTGTTAATCCTTTATTCGAGGTGAAATAAATTTTCTTTTAATTAAAAAGAAAAAAAGTTCATATGTTACTTAGAAATCATTTATAGACGATTCACTGATAAAAACCATCATCTGATATAGTGAAATAAATTGTTTCACTTAATTTTTATTTCAATGCAACCCCAAGTTTTTAAATTTGAACGGCCATAGCTCCCGAGTACAATGGGAATGTAGATATAAATCGATTAGCATGGACAGCAAACAAAAATATTTTCAATCTAGTCGCAGACGATACAATTTAAGGAATTTATAGAGAATGGAGCTCAGAATTTATTCGTAATTCTAAAGTCTGCTTAGTATTTTTTTAAATATTTTAATAAATCTATATTTGGTGCGATAAAATCGATAGTTTCTTTTGGTAACCATCTGATTGGTTGCCTAAGAAGAATGACGTAGCTTCTTCCTTTCCTACTCCAACTTGCCGATCCAGTTAGTTGTGGGTTTTGCTGAACAAAATGTCGGATAAGTCGTGTTGGTGAAATAAGTGTTCTTATTTGCCTTTTAATTGTTTTCGTGGTGTATATTTCTTGAACAATGGCAACTTCTTCGTCGTCCACGAAAGTAGATTTTATGGTGGGTGGAAGATATAAGTTAATCAAGAAAATAGGAAGTGGTTCGTTCGGTGATATTTACCTTGGCATCAACATAATTAATGGAGAGGTGTGTATTTTCGCTCATTCGTATTCTTACATATTGACTTAGCCTGACTCCTTATGAAAGGTTACTTAAGGCTGTTTTCTTTCTGTCTATGAAAGGTTCAAAATGGCTGAAAGGTATTGATGCAACAGTGGCCATGTTATTTATTGTTCTTATACAACTCTTAAACAAACCTATAAAATATGTTACAATAAACTATATTCTGTTAAGAGATGACTTCTCATTTTTATTTTTTATCTTACCTTAACTCTTATTTTGTGAAGCTATAATGTTAGGTAGCTTCACTGTTCATTAAGAAATAACAAAGTTCTGCTGTATTATCATACTTATATATTATTTTCTTATCGGTATTTCTATGGATTTTTTAATAACTTTCTTTGACATTCAATTATTCATGTAATATTGCTGTTTTAATCTTATCGCTTGTGCTCTGATATTGTACCGATAGTTGATAGTTTAATTTGGCCTTGTGTTATTAAGTTGTATCATGTAATTTAATTAAAGATAACTATAAACATAATTTCTACCTTTTATTCTGAAATGTAATTGAATTAATATGAACATTATTAAATCACAGGAGGTAGCTGTGAAATTGGAAACTGTTCGTGCGAAACATCCCCAGTTGTTATATGAAAGTAAACTGTACAAGGTTTTACAGGGTTGTGTAGGAATTCCTCATATCAGGTAAGGCTTATATTGTATTTTGTATTACTTTGGAAACTTAGATGTAGGTAATAATGTTAAGATTAAACTTGCCTTATTTTGTTTACAATTTTTGTATTATTGATTATCTAGTCATTTTTTTTTAAAACTTATGACTAGATATCTGTATACTTTTATGAGCTGTTTGTAGTTTGTTAGTTCTATAGATAGTTTAGCATATTACTTTAAATGTATTGAATTATGAGTTTAAAGCTCTGAATGTTTTGAGATAGGCTGATCCGATTGTCTATTTAAATTTAAATTTATATATATTTAAATGTATGCCTTAACTTATATTTTCATTAGATTATGCTATGTTTTGGATATCTGTGAATTATCGATACAGAGAACTTCGTTGATAGTATGCTTCTAATTTATTAATGCATGCAGCTGATTTAGCTATAGCATAGATTTTCTATATTTTATGCTACTCTTTAATTTTATTTTTTTTAATAGTGATCAACTAAAATTTTATTACCTGATATAACAGAATTTATAAATTATTTCACATTAGTTAGTTTTAGTAATGAACCAAATAATAGTTTACCTTAAGATTAGAATTTTCTAAAAGAGTTCGGTCCCTAATTAATAGATTTCAGTTAATGATGTTAACTGAAAAAGTTATTTTTTTTACTATATAATTTTCTTTTTCTATGGTTTAACATGTAATCGATATCACAATATGCTGTAGTTACAATGGTTCACTATCGCTATTATGTAATATTGTATTAATCCTTGTTATACTGATTCCTTTTGCAGTTCTTTTACTTATATTAGGTTGCTTACACTTTTTGCAATTAATTATAAATTGATCCATATTACTTCTTTAAGCCCATGATTTTTTTTGTTTTGTTTTGTTTTCTAATTACATTAAATTTTATTTTGTATTTTTGTTGTTATTTAATATCCTAATGATAGCATTTTATTGTTGTTTATTTGATTAGTTTTCATAAAAACAGTTGGTATTGTTAAGTATGTTATTTAGTTTTGATGCACATGACTGGAAACTGGAATCATTTGTAAACTATCTTGATGCTGTCTATTTTCTATGGGATTCAATATGGATCAGGAACGAAAAATGTTTTATTATAAAAGTGGTTTAAGTTTTAACTTCTCCATTAGAATGTTTAAACTGAGCTCTTAAATTTGGATATAAATATGATTTGTTTTCAAATTCATTGTAATTTAATTAATCTTATCTATGATTATGTAAGAATAGAAAGTTATAACAATTTTCAAAATTATTTGATGTTCATTAATTCATTTTAGATCTGTGGACAGTAAATTTTTAACTGAATAAATGGTTGTTTGACAGTAATAAACATTTCAATACAGGTGACATTATTATACTTCAAAATCTATTGATAGAATTTTTAATGGAAGCTGGTTTGATTCACACCATTGTCTACTATTAATTGAACTATATTATTCCCTCTTAGCCGTGCGTTTTAGAATTTTAAATAGGCTGGGCTCTGGATTTTTTTTCTTAATTTAGGATTTTAGTTTTTCCTGTAATATGCTGAAAAATGAATAGTACTTTTCATTTGAAAAATAAATTATAAATTTACTTATTAGTTTTTGAGTTAAACTTCTGGAACATTCTTTTATTATATTGTGCTTATGGTACTGCATGAGTTTTCCCCTGCATTCATTTGCTGTTTTTCATAGTATTTTAAACTCGTTGTTAGTTTTATCATATGTGAAAAAAAAAGAAAGTTAACTCTATTGTATGTTAAAAGGGATTATTAGTTAACTGTAGATATAATTATTTAATCAGTACTTTTTCTGTTTTTTTTTTCTTCATGTGAGTTTATCTTAAACTGTGTCTGTTCTTATAGCACCTAACTCATTAAAGGAATTCAGTTGACATCTCACTGACGGTTGTATGAGGGTATATATATATATATATATATATATATATATATATATATATATATATATATATATATATATATATATATATAAGAAATAATTCTCTGATTACACCTCATTAAGTGCTGATTATTATTGTCTTGATAGGTAGAAAAGGCAGAACATCTGACTCATAGTTGTGTTGAGTCATCAGTTTTGTGTTATTGATAAGAGTAAATAAACAGAGTTGGAATTGCTGTTTACATTTCTGTTATTTTTGCATCTATGTGAACTCTGAAAAAAAAATTAAATTACTATTTACTTTTCTTTTGAATGCTCAATTTAGCCAATTTAAGTTACGTATTTTACCTCATATGATTGTGTTTTATGCATTAGTCCTTTAAATCTAAAATTTCTTTAAAAAATTGTTTGCGTAGTGATGAATATAATAACATAATTTGTTATGCTTGAAGTAATTTTAGAATAGTAATTAATTAGTAAATCTTTAAGATGAAAAAATGTCCAAGAATAAAGCAAGTAGGTTATCACTTTCTCAAATTTCTTTGTACTGATTTAGTATGAATCAGTTTGTCATGTCTAATATATCATTAAATAATTATAAATACTTATAGTAATGTGACATAAACGAAATTAATAAAATAATTTCATTATCAGTAAATACTCTAAATGATTTAGTCATAGTTTTGCAAAAGGGATCTGTATGATTTGTACATACAGCAATATAAAATTTGATGTTTCTGTTTTAACCTGATTGAATTTTTCCAATTTCTTCATCCTATTGTATCCAAGAATATGCTAGCATATTTGGAAGAAAAAAAATAGGGAAATTGAAATTTCCGATTTCTTAGAAGTTGTGTGTCTCTGAGTTGGGTATATTTTTTTTTACTTCAATGAATGTTTATATTCAGAACTTTAATTAAGTTAATTTTAAAATAGCACCAATGTCTATTATTTATTTAAATTAGTCTTTAGTGACTATTAATTACATGCCTGGTTGGTAGTTGTATTAATAAGAAATATTAGAAAGATTAGCTCTCTTTTGATTTTGATATCAATTTTTATTTATGACCCTAATTGTATAGGAGTAAAGAAAAGTGCTTTCGTAGCTTTTTGGAATCATTTAGGTTGAGCTTACAGTTATAGTTTTTGTTCTCAGTTGTGATAATATATTTTAAAGTAATTATTTAGTTTTATACTTTACTTGATTTACTCATTTTGTTATATAACAAGCTGAAGTTATTTTCTCTCTATGCTTTTTGAGCTAAATATTTAAAAAAGAAAATATAATTAATTAATGTAATTTATTATATAATCTCAGTTTTTTTTCATAGTAACAGTAAAAGGGAAACGCCATGTTCAATAATCAATTTTTAGACTTAAAAATCTTTGCTTACATTTCCAAATACACAACACATAGTTAAATTGGATTTGTTGACCAATACTAACGTTTTCTTTTCTTTCCAATGTAATTAAATAACACCAGTAATTTTATATTGATATTTTTGTGGGACATTTCAAATTTCTTTAATTTTTCTAGATATCGGCAGGATTTTATGTATAATCCGCTCAATGCTGCTTGTAAAGTGAATTAAAGACGATTTATTCTGAATACATTTTCTGAAATGTTTTGCTGAACACATACCTGAGTGAGTTTAAACATTTTTTTAATATACATATTACGAAATATTTTTCGGTCTGTAATTAACGAATTCTGTAAGCTATAATCGGAAATTAATTCATTTTAACGAATGTTCCAAACTGTGTCATGGGGTCATTCCGTTGCGGATGTGAAGGTACTGAACTCAATCCGGAAAGGGTTTTATTTCATTTCGAATTTTTTGATGAAAAATATTTTGTTAAGAAACCATTTCAAACTAAACACAATCTATGTTTATTCGATGAATTTAATTATTAAAAAAGTTAAGGCGTGTTGATAACTCCGATTCGTCATTTGCGAAAGTTTTCTTGCGTGAATTATAGCGTAAACATTTTTTTTCTTCTAAATTTTGTTTGTCAGATACAAAGATACACAAAGTATAGTGTATTATTCAGAATATTATTTCCATTTAATTTTTCTTATAAACGTTCCCGTATATGTTGATATTGCTGGATATTTATTTTATTGTATTCTCTGTATCGCATGAAAATCACTTTTATCAGTGATTTTGTTTTTTTAACAATTATTTTTACAGTTATGAAGTCCAAAACGGTTTAGTATGAATTTTCTTTTTACTTTTACGCTGGTATTATTAAAAAACTTTTTTATTTTGTTATTTCTTATTATGTTGTCACCTTGGCTCGTCCTATTAATCATTATGCTGAATGATCTTTGGTATATTTATTTTATAATGGGATCCAAGGGCTGGAGGGCAGGATGTGATAGAGCACCAGGTGATGCGAGGCAGGTAGTGAACGAGAGGCCAGAAGTGGAAATAACGGTACAACCGACCGCCCGTCCGCCTGGCTCTACCCGCCATTACATATCTACCGTGACACATTTTCCAAGAAACTTGTCTGTTCTTGCTCTTCTTGTTGCAATTATCATTGGAGAAATTTCCGAATCATCCATTTTAAAACTCATTTTTATACTTGAATTCGTGAAGGCTTTAAAGGGTGTCTCAGCTGGAAAAAACCCTTACTTTATGAAAATCGGAAGTAGTTATCTTTGCTTAGCTTTTTTTTATCAACTAAATAACGTGATCGTTAAGATCAAATATTGTACGAATACTGTAGGGCCTAAATTATTATGGAATTGTACAGCTACATTTGTCCAGCAACGTTTGTATACTGGGGAAGTTTGTAAACTATTTGTTTTTAATAAGTTTGGTCCAGATTTTAATATTTTTAATCATTACTTCAATCTTGTCTTCCTATCTAAAGATATCAACAGAATGTCCATGTGGACTCAAATTTGGCACATTTTAATGCCCAAAAATATCTAAAAAAAAAAATTTCTAAAAGAAATACCTGAACTTCATCTCAAAGCTCGAAAAATCTCTCAACAACCTTCCCTCAGAAAGGGCCATGCATGCACGTAGGATATTTTTCATGACGATTCTTTAATGCTCCGCTGGTGGCGAATTAAATTGAACCTTCTGATTTTAGTTGATACCAGTATTGCCAATGAACAATATAGAGCCAAAATATAAAAATCACCAAAATGGCACATAGAATATTTTTTCGTGACAACGACGATATATTGATGTTGCTAAAAAAATACACGGTTTTCATGCTATATATGACAAAACGAAAAAAGGTTTAATTTTTTTGCTTGAAGATTGAATTATTTTTTTTTAATATGTATTTTTAAATCCGCCTGCATACTTTTAATGTATAGGCATTTTCCTTGATTCAGTTCCATTCGTAATTATTGTGTAATCGTCAAGAGTGATGATTCTAAATTGATTCCATTCGCTTAGTTACTATTCGAATCACCTATCATTATTTTGTGTGCATGCATATTCTTCTTAATGACTGGTTTCTGCAAGAACTTACTTTTAGGGGTTTAGATGCGAAATTCTGAAACTCCAATTGATTATTCGTTCCTTAGTTTTCGCTTTATGCTCTTTCTTCCCGTTGCATCACCTACTGCCGTTTACCCATCACATCGCTCGTATCCGCATGAATGTATGATTAGTGTTTTAACTCTATTCTTATCCTGAATCAAGACCTCAGAGGTGTACGATATCTTGTTGAAAAGTATAGATTTCAAGTAAATTTCGCTCTCTGTCGCTAATAGGAATCTAATACGAAGATGTATCTGGACTATTCATAGATTCATTTGTTGTTAACAGATAATTGGTTCACTATTAATAGAAGGCATTGTAATGACGGTAAAACCTTCCTAATTAAAGATCGATTCGAATCTTAACCCATTTGATATTAGTTATCGTTATAAATATCGATATTACCCGTTTGTTGGCTACAGCTTTGTCCTGCGCTACTTGCTTAAAACTTTCAGAAATCCTTTGTGTCAAATTTAATTTGTGGACGAAACCCTCTACTTAATTTATCTTGTGGGCGGGCGAATCGCAAGTTCTCGGATTTGTCTTGTTCACTTGATGCTTTATTTTAAAAATGTAGATTGTAAAACAAAACAAAAAAAAAAGTTATTGTTTTGGACGTATTGTTTCTTGATCAACGGTTGTACAAGGAGGTAATATTGCCTTTATATTTTATTATTATCGAAAACAGTTTATTTAACTATTTTATTTGATCAGCTGTTCCTTGTTTTAATTTTTTTTAAATCATTATTTTGAATTTAACCTGGTTAAAAAATTGTATTTCATTTTTGTCCTGCATATACTTTATTAATATTTTGTATTTATACAATTTATAAAATTCCAAATAATTGCATTAAAACTTTTAATTTTATTAAATTATTAGTTTATGTCCATGATTAATCATGTAAAACTACTTTATCAAACTAATGTTCTCTCTCTTTCTAAAAAATGACTTACCATTTCTTTCTCTATAGCTTTGAATAGAACAGGCATTCGTCCAATTTACAACTTGCTTGATGTGCTTCAAGAAAGTTATACGTAATAGTAATATAGGTTCGTGTTCGTGTATTTTCGTGGTTTCCTATATGATATAATTTTTTTTTTTCAGTTAAATAATAGATAGCGATTAAAAAAAAAAAAAAATATATATATATATATATATATATATATATATATATATATATATATATATTTATTTATTTATTTATATTTAATAAATGTTTATTGTTCCAAATCCCACCTTCTTGCGGCTATGTGATCATTGTTATATCGTTTATTAAAAAAATAAAATAAAAAAAATAAGCTCATTTACATTTTTGCATACATTGCCTGCAGTTGTGTCGAGTTTATTTTAGATAATGGTTATCGGTTTAGTAGAACCAAAAGTGGAAACATTTCCCTCTCCACCTGCGCCAGAAGTAAAAGTGATATTATAACGGAGAGAGTATAAGCCTAGAAACCTCAATTACAAGCTCTAGATATCCGAAGCTTAATCAACGAGCCGTGCTGAAGACGAAATGGTCCTCGTTATTTATTGCTTAATATATATTTGGCCATATTTCCTTGTTGATATATTTTAGGTTTATATGTTTCCGAGATAGAAATAACTACATGCTTATATAATTCAGTAACTGCTTTGCTGTAACTACCGTTTTATATAAATCAAAACAAGGACTGCAAAGGATACTTTCGCTTTTTCGTGCACCATCGTTCCTTTCTCAAGATTCGAAATTTTCGGATTCTCTATGTTTCATAATTAAACCATACTTGATAAAATGTTTCGTATCCTATCCACTTAAGGTTCGTATAGTATTCACTTAAGAACCTAGTCGGAGGAGCTTGTGTATGTATTGCGAAGAGAGATTGCAACGAACTTTAAATCTGAACCTCAGAGATAAAATGTCTTGTCAGTCAGTGAGTTTAGTACTGATCTATAAATGTACACGCTATTTCCAGTGGTATAAAGCTTGAAGTCTGAATCTGCATAGTTCCCTAAATAATGGATGGTAAAAAGGTCGCATATCCACATATAAACATCATCGTGGTAAAGGTCCGTTAATGACATTTTACCGCTGTTATTTTTGTATGTTTCACTGTGTTATATGTATAGGCTAATCGTCGGGTGCTCACTAAAGACATTTTACTGCTGTTACTTGTATGTTTTGCTACATGTGGAACTAGGTCTTAATATTGAACAAAAATATGGTAGATCAGGAAACAGGGTAATTTCAAAGACCGTAAGACGGCCATTTTCGGTTCCTTAGCCTTTACCTCCAGAGATCAAAAGTCAAATCTACTATGAATAATGTTCCCAGTCTACTTTCAGAATTTACTGATGCATTCCAGAGGTAGAAAAACGGGTGATTTGTATAATTTCTTAGAAAATATTGGTAATGTAAATTCATGACAATTTATAAGTATTAAGTAATGGGTAATTCCAAGATTAGCATGATTCACTTTTAACTTGCAAAATTTCCATTAATATGAAAGAATCTGCTGCTTCATATTCAGAAGAAACACAACCATCCCAAAGGGAATCGCATGATTGGATAATTATGGATATCTCTCAATTAAACATCCTCGAAAACAGTATTATTTCCTTTAGGTTAATGTTTAAAACATTTTGTTCCCAGTGTTATAAGCATAATTCATAGTGTTTTGTAGTATGTTTTAATAGATTTTTTGATGTATTTAAATAGTTTTCTGATTTTTGGTTAGCGGTAAAAAGTTGGAAGTCGTCCATTAAAACTTAACGTGTAACAGTTTTTAGATATTTCGATTAGTGGTGTACGGTTATAAGTCCATTAAAATCCATTAAATGGCTATCACATCGGTCCGTTTATTAAAGACCCATTATTTTTTTAATTTTTATATTTTCATCCACACTTATCAAGTACACAAACGATTCATTATTGCTTTTTTAATTTATTTTTCTTCGTACATCTTCAGAAACAATCTTAGATTTTAAATATCCGTTATCTAATTTTTAAAACTAGGTTATATTATCTTCATTGGGATTCTTGTAAAAATCATTTTTACTCATAATATTGTATTCACGTTGCAAATACATTTTCTCAAAAATAAAAGAACCATTCATTTATTTTGTTTACCTTTCAAGAAAAAAAAGAGAAAGTTTATAACTGGCTGAGAATTGCCATTGCTTCAATAAGTAGCTTATTACTAGTGTTTTATTCTTGTCTTATCGTTTTTATCTTACTGAATATATATTCAATAACTTATTAACTTGTAGGAGTTTATGATTTCTTAATAATTTTATTTGTGTGATTTTAATGGTAGTTATACCGATTACTGTTACTATCTCCATGTTTAATATATTTAAAATTATTGCTAAAGGAAAGTATAAGGAGATCTATGCCAGGAAATTTCACCATTTTCTGGAATATTAATTAAAATAATTGATAAAATTTAATGTTCCAGTTTTCTCTTAGTTATTGGTTGCGTTTACAAATCTTTTAGTCAGGCGTCTATTTGTATCTTAAGTGTTTGCATTTTGGCCTGCTATTGGGTAATAATATGGTCGAATCTTCATTGCCCTAAAAATTATTAATGATATGTCTAAGAATAAATTCTGCAAGAATAATCAATAATTCTGCAAGAATGAGGGAGAAGCTCAATCCCACCCTTTTCTAAAATTTTATATTTTGTGTAACGAGGTGGTATCCTCAGACGTTATCTTGTTGATACAAAACCCGATTTAGGTTTACTGAACCTGGATTACGCTGGGTCATATACTCTGGGCTAAGAAAATTAAAATTTTAATATTTGTTAAGCGGTTTTCATATGCTTCACCGCCCGGTTCTAACATGAGCCTGTGAGTTAATATTTCAGCCTTAAACCAATGAATGAATTTTCCGGTATGAAATCTTCAAGCCAGCGTGTTGGAACCAATTATTATTATTATACTGTGGGATGGGAACCCTTCCTCATTAATGCCTATATGGATCTTTTGCGAGAAACTCCTCTGTTCGTCTAGAGATTCCTTAGGAATCGTTTACTTCTTATGAAGCACATTAAGTCCTTAGGAATATCTTCAGATTTAATTATTGCCTGTTTTAAGTACTGCATGTAGAAGGCAAGGGTTTTACATTCACACAGTATGTTCTCAGCCTTATCTTCATCCTCTAGGACTGATGGCAGTTGGAATATTTCAATAATTTCATGTTCTTGAGATATTTTAGTGGGTTGGAGTTCTTGTCAAAGTCAAAATTTCTGAGTAAATAATCACTTAACTAATCCACTCTCGCACCTTAAGCCCATTAAGGATAAAGGAATGCCTTTGATAGTTTTCTGGTTTTTAATTCCTGGTACGCTGTAGCATCAGTGCACTTGTAGGTAGAGCCTTTTTTTGTTTCCAAATGTGCAAGAGAGTTACATGTTAATCATTACCTTCTTGGCTGCTGTGGAGCATGTTCTAATTATTCCTGTCGCGCCTTGGCAAGCCATCCTTCCTGGACTCTCTCAAGCCTCATTGTATCGTTCTTTCTGACTGATGTTTACGCTATCATAGGTCGAATAACCCTGGCGTATATCCATTCTACCACTAGTATTTTGGGTCTAATTCCCCATTAGCAAAGGATGATTAAATCACCTCAGGTAGGGCTGGCAGAGTTCGACTGATCACTCACAGCCATTACATCCATACATAACCTATGCCACCTTTGTTTTGGGAGATGTTTATCGTCTTCCCAGTCTAGATCCGACGTGTTTAGTTGTAGTAGGGTCACCTCTAGTAGGAGCAGCTCTTCACGGCGCACGGACGGTCCTGGATGTACACCCTCAAGTTTTCTAGGCCCCTCAACTACTCCCTTTAGACAGAGTGAGGGAATACCTATCCTCAGCCGATTGAACTTGAGACAAATACTTTCCAATATATTCATGTCAGACTTCACAGAGTAGTAGACTTTATTGGTATATTTGCTGATGTCACAGCGCCCCTCACATCCCACATAAATTGTCTATGAGCGTGTTTCATCTTAAAAAACCACCTAGATATTAAGTTTGGTTGGGCTGACCGGTGGAAAATGATAATTTATGAATGCAGACATTTTCAATGTTTTTACTCTCATTCATGAATCTTGTAAATGTGTGTTTTACAAATGTGCAAATTCCTTCATTCCAGGAAGTTCATTATTTGGTATTATATTTGACCTAGATAAAAGACTGACATGGAGAACCTACATCAGACTGAAAAGTAAACCACTGAACAAATGATTTGGGCTGTTGTCCAGGTTACTTGACTGACGCTAAATTATCTTCAGCTAACAAACTTAGAATATATAAATTTCTAATAAAACCTTATAGTTTAGACACTAAAAATATGAAAATCACAAAAGATATTTTCTCGTAACAACGAAGATATATATCCTTAAGCATGTTTGGCACTGTATGTAACTATTTGCTTTGAAAATAGGCTTTACCAATTTCCCTGAGTTATGTTCCGTTTCTCGGTTGGTGAAGGTCTTTCCTTCCCATCTATTCAGGGAAACTATTTTTACACCATCCTCATACTTCATGTCCAACATTTTTAAGTAAAAATAGCACCTTGATTTAGCGGGTAATGACTCATATGTTTAAATAATTGAATCAATATGTTTATCCTTCCATTACCGCTGATGAAGGTCGTATCAGTTTTATTTGCTTAATTGCAGCTGTGTGGTTCGCTGTGGCACTTTCTACTGGTTTGGCCTGGAATTAGAGGGCTGGCTGCTCTTTGAGACTATAAGGGTCCAACCATTAAAATTTCTGAAGTTAGAAATTTCGAGTTCTGCCTCTTTCATCCTTGATGTGCGATTTCTGAAGTGTGTTTATAGTTTTTCCATTTGTTCATTTAAGTTTTTCTTTGGCCCATCCTTTATTATCATTATTTTTAAGTCAGCTTTCAGTGTCTTCATTCAAGTATTAAGTTAAGAGTTAGTAATTCAAGTTTATGATTGTTTTCAAGAATTTTCTTTGAAAATATTCTCTAAATAAAATCAATTTTATTATTTTTTTCTTCATTCCTGGTCCTTCCAACATGACAGAGTGGTGACATTGTCCACATGGAATCTGAATCTAAAAACAAAGGAAAGGGGTAGTTGAGCTAAGCTATCCCCATCATTGCCTTTCATAAGTTTTAGTGACAAGGGATAATGATGTAAAAGAATAAACAATGCACCAGTAATTACAGTTCACTGTCGTACAAATGGGCTGATTTTTTTTCTTTCTGGAAAATTCGTCTACAAATAACCAAAATTTGATTGGAAACATAAAAATCTGGTGCGGTGCGTGCATCACACAACTTTCCCTTACCGTCCTATAATAATTCTCTTTTTAATATAATTTTTAAAAGTTCACATAAACAATGCTTGAAATATACTCAGCAGCATTCAGTTCTTCTCCCACTTAAATACAATAAAACAATTTTAGTACAACAATTCTGTACACTACCTGTATATTTTAACTTCGTCAAGTTGCAAATATATTTTTCATGGAAACATTTTCTTTCCTTTAAATAATATGAAAGTAGAAATTATTAAGTTAATTTCCACTTTTGTATTCTTAAATTACTTTATTACAGAGCGTATTATTAACAACCGATTGGCGGATTGGCGGGAGAAGGTTCGGTCGCATCCGTCTCCTTTCGGATGCGCTCGGTTATCCATCTAGGGTCTTAGGCTCCTCATAAAATACGCTGTATCATTGCTAATGGTGGCCCGATTTTGATTGTTTTTTAGATAATTTAATTACCTTTCATACAATTCTATACATAATTTACCATAAAATGCATACTTTTTAAGCTATGCGCATATAAAATATTCTTTTCATCATAACTTTTTTCCCTGCATTTCCTCGGTGATGTACTACATAAATCAAAAGTTTAAGGCCCTTATGAAGAATGATTTAGGCAAGTTTCATCACAATCGTTAAAGCCGTTTTCGAGAAAATTGTAAAAAAATGTAAAATCTATTATATAAAGTGGCACTTCCGGTTAGTTGATTTTGACGAAAATGTTGCTGTAACATCATATGCATGTGCCAACCTTAAATACGTAATTTCAATATCGGACAACTTTTCGTTTTTGAGCTACTGTTCACAGACACACAGATCATTTTGCGAGACTTGGTCATTTGGACTCAGGGGACCTTAAAATGTGTATTTCCGTTGAAAACTCAAATTCGAAAATTTTCACGATCGCAATACTTCCCCATACTATATATTTCGTATATAGCTAAGGGAAAGTTAAAAAATGGGCATAGCCACCCTGGTTGACGGTATATTTGTAATTCTTAGTTTATTGAATCAAATAATTTAACCTGAAAAATTAATTAACACGAATGACAGTTGACCTGTAATTTAGTAAGTACACACGTTGTACGTATTTTAAACAACCCAGCCTTTTTTTTTTGTTACGAAGTAGACTTTTGAATAATGATCAATTTACATTTCATAAGACCTAATACTACTAATAATATTTTTAGTTCATATATTTTATTGCTTTGTTATTTTCAATGATCAAGTCTCTTCTATCAAACCTTTGTACTAAACTCATAGGTTAGTTCAATACGCCTTATAGAGTATTTTGGAATCAGTACACCAAGATCTTAAAAAAATATAAATATGTGTGTGTGTGTATATATATATATATATATATATATATATATATATATATATATATATATATATATATACATATATATATAAATTCTTTTTTTTTTTTTTTTTTGTAAATATACCTTTGTAATTGATTAATAACATAAAAATTAGTATAACCAGTACAACATAGTAAACATAGAATAATCATAATCGGCATCAGTCACTAATAATTAAATTAGGTTATATTATCAAAAATAATTTGTCATAAAAGTTTACGGGAGCGCAAAATAAAATAAAATAAGTATCCTGTATTATTTATTATTCTGTATTATTATTATTGGATTTTGTATCCAAAAGTCATATTTTTATTTTTCTGGAAGAGCGAAAATTATTTGTTATGGTAATTTATTTTATATTTTGTTTTATAAATCATTTGTATTTTCCGTGCGATTATCCAATAAATCTGAATCTTCAATCAAAGAGATTTATCTGTCGGATACCGTCGAAGATAGGTTTCTATAGAGGTTTATAAACTGGCCTTGGGCATCAGTGAAAGTTCTGCCTACACAATACACCTTTGTCTCAGGGTCTGCCCCTCTCCTTATCTTTCAAGCTGTTCCTTGATGAAAAACATTATAATTACGTTATATTGATAAATAAAAAAAATCATGAGTTTTCTCCTCTGGTCTTTCTTGTATTCGTTTATATCGTTGTTTCAAGCAACCTGTACGCGAGTACCCATTCAATTGCGAGATTACGTTAATTTACCAGTTGTAGACTATTGTTTTAATTATAGAACTGATTTCAAATTAATTATCGCCTTCAGTTCAGTAGCCACTCCCACTATCGAATAGTTTTTGTGGAACATTAATGATAAAGAACGTGGAAGGTTTCCATAAAAAAAATCCCTGCCGCGAACTTTAAGTGTTTTAAGGTACAATACCTTGTTAAATAGTAACTTGAGAAAATCAAAATCGATTGTAAGCATCTCTTACAATTTTATTTTAGTCCAGGTGGTTTATTTAGATTTTTTTTTTTAAATTAATTTCCATTGTAGTTTCTCAATTTGATAATTAGGACAGAAATATTAGAAACAAATTGTATAAGTTTTAGATAAAATTTGTATGTAGCAAGCTGGTAAAAAAAAATCATAAACATGCCAAAAAGTGTTTTTTCACGTTTAATAAAAAAACAAAAACATTATAACGTTTAAAGAGACGAAAAAAAGAGTTTTAAACAATGAATTCGGTCGTTAACTTTTCTCAAAAAAAAAAGTTCTTTTTTCCACAAAAAAAATTCCAAAAATTTTTCCAAAAAGTTTTTGATCCACTTCCATTGTTTGAAACTCGTTTTTTCTATATCTTTTTTACTTTACCTACTACTTTTTCTTTTTCTTTAAAAAATTCGGCATTTTTATGAATTTTTTTCACCAGGTTGCTTCATACCGATTTTATCTAAAATATGTACAATTTGCTTCTTCCATTTTTCTTTTAATTATCGCGTTAAGAAAGTCCATTGGAAATTTATTTCAAAAAATGAATATTTTTTTCTCTATCGCGCCTGGACTATTGTTCAAGTACATATAAAATTTGACAACAGTGGACTTGTCAAAAACTGAACTGCAAGTTTTTTAATCTAGAAAACACTGTTCAAATATTTTTGCCGGGTCATATATTGTATGTATAATTACTTTCCCTTACCTATATATGCAATATATAGTAAGGGGAAGTATTGCGATTGTGAAAATTGGAATTCGAGTTTTCGACGGGAATACACGTTTTAAGGTCCCCTGAGTCCAAATGACCAAGTCTCGCCAAATGGTCTGTGTGTCCTGTCTGCATGTCCATGTGTATGTGAACAGTCTAGCTCAAAAACGAAAAGTTGTACGATACTGAAATTATGTATTTAAGGTTGGCACATGCATGTGATGTTAATGTTTCGTCAAAATCGACTAACCGGAAGTGCCACTTTATATAATCGATTATACACTTTTTTTCAATTTTTTCGAAAATGGCTCTAACTATTTTGATGAAACGCCCAAATTATTTTTCATTCAGGTCTTAAACTTTCCATTTATGTAGTAAATCACCGAGGAATTACAGGGAAAAAAGTTATGGTGAAAAGAATATTTTATTTGCGCATAGCTTAAAAATTATGCATTTTTCGAAAAAATATGTAAATAATTGTATGAAAGGTAATTAAATTATCTAAAAAACAATAAAAGAATCATCAAAATCGGACCAATATTAGCAATGATACAGCGCATCAGACTAACCAGAATTAGCTATTATATCATGGATTTTACACTTTTTTACATTTTTCTCGAAAACGGCTCAAACGATTTTGATGAAACTTGTCTAAATTATTCTTCATAAAAGCCTTTAACTTTTCATATATGTGGTACATCACCGAGGAAATGCAGGGAAAAAAGTTATGATGAAAAGAATATTTTATTTACGTATAACTTCAAAAGTGTGCATTTTATGGTAAATTATGTAAATAATTGTATGAAAGGTAATTAAATTATCTAAAAAACAATAAAAGAATCATCACAATCGGACTTATAATAGCAAAGATACAGCGCATCGGACTAACCAGAAATGGTAATTATATCATGGATATTACAATTGTTTACAATTTTCTCGAAAACGGTTCTAACGATTTTGATGAAACTTGCCTAGATTATTCTTCATAAAGGTATTTAACTTTTCATTTATGTAGTAAATCACCGCGGAATCGCAGGGAAAAAAGTTATGGTTAAAATATATAGGTAGTGTACAGAATTGTTTAAAAACTGTTTTATTGTACTTAAGTGGCAGAAGAAGTGAATACTGCTGAGTTTATTAGAAGCAGTGTTTATGTGAACTCTTTAAAATTATATTAAAAAGATAATTATTATAGGACGTTAAGGGAAAGTTGTGTGATGCGCGCAAGGCACCAGATTTTTTTTAAATCTCTTTAAAATGGCTCCACAGATGCGTGCAAAGAAATTTGTAAAGACTAAAAATATAAAACAGAGAACTTATTTATATGTCAGTTCACAATCCTTACATTGGTTTATAAAGATCATAATAAAACAAATAAAAATCATAGGAGTTAACATTCTGAAGGTGACTATGTAGAAGCTCTTACGTTTTTTACTTCCTTTGTATCTATAAAATATTAATTTCTTGTTTATTTACAAACATCATTATCAACGTATTAATTGGGCTTACTTTGTTTTTATTTTTCATTTGACTCAATGCTCTGAAGATTAGAAGTTCAGTAAATATATAAACTGGCAAAAAAAAAAAAAAAAAATGAAATTGTTTTAATAATGTTTAATGAGGGAGGATTCATTTTTATTCTTTAATCTATTTAAAAGGCATTGAGCTATATAGGATATTGGTACATACAAGTGAAAATCATCTTTCCCCCTCGCCTCCTTACTTAAACTTAAAGAATGCTTTGTTGTTTACTATATTGCCATATGGTTACTTATTTTCTTTCCTCTTTCCATTTAGAAATTAATTTTAACTGAATGGAACTCAAGAGCTTCACTTTTTGTATGTTCGAAGTTTTATGTTCATTATTGAAATAAATCGTGTAGAAGTTGCAAAAATTTCAAAATTAAAGTTTTGCTGGAATTACTAATTTATAAGTAGTTTAATAATTATTAAATTGTAATATGTTTGACTCATATTTTATTTACCCTTTTACTGCCTGCCGAAAATATTGATTTATTTTGTATTTATTTATATTAATATATTTAGAGATAATGTTCTCTCACTGTGCGAATATTAAGCCATCACATACACCATAAATATCATTTATAATACAATAATAATATCATATAATAATTTGATATATCATTTGTTGTTGGATCTTTTCCCAAATGTTACGAACAACAATATATTGTCATTGCCACTGAAAGGTTTAATATCACTCCAAAACTATCATTTTCTGTTATACAACCTGATAATCTCCGGAGTAAGGAACTTATGCCAGTCAACTTGCATTAAGCATCTTCATGAAATCACTCTCATCACCATTAATAGTCATCAATGCACTTGTTCTTTATTTGCTTATCAAATCTTGCCAAAACAATGTTATATTTTATCAAATTAATGCTTTATAGACTGAGATATGGTGTTATTATTCTTATTCACTTAATTTTATCAAACCATTTGATATAAATGAGCTGAATATTATTATAATAATTAACTAATATGAATGAAAACTTCTTTTGTAGGTGGTACGGCATAGAAAGAGATTACAATGTCTTGGTCATGGAACTACTTGGTCCTTCTCTGGAGGATTTATTTAATTTCTGTTCTCGTCGATTTACGATAAAAACAGTTCTGATGCTTGCGGACCAGATGATTAAATTAATAGAAACAATCCACGAAAAGGCATTTATTCATAGAGATATAAAACCAGATAACTTCCTCATGGGTATTGGACGCCATTGTAATCAGCTTTACCTTATTGATTTTGGCCTAGCGAAAAAGTACCGTGACATGAGAACAAGACTTCACATATCATATCGAGAGGATAAAAATCTCACAGGAACTGCAAGATATGCTTCTATCAATGCCCATCTGGGCATTGAGCAAAGGTATTATTTTATTAATGGTGAGAGTATGGTTGACCGTGAAAAAGTATGAAGGAGAATCTTGGTTGGGGATGCGGTCAAAAAATCAATTCACAAATAAGAAAAAACTTATTATAATGTGTGCCGACGTTTCGGCCTAAGTTTTAGGCCATCATCAGGGCTAAGAAAAAAACAAGATAACAAAAGATGTAACACTGAACTGATGTCATGTACTGGTTCTGCCACTGTTGTTATATCTTATGTTATCTTGGTTTTTTCTTAGCCCTGATGATGGCCTAAAACTTAGGCCAAAACATCGGCACACATTATAATAAGTTTTTTCTTATTTGTGTGTTCATTTATTGACCATATCCCCTACCAAGATTAGCCCCTTTGTATTATTTTATTATTTGTGTTGATGTGATGTTAGATTATACATTATAGCTTTAATTTAATTTTTGCTGTTATAGGCCACTTAGGTCTCTTCTAGTAATTTTTTTTAAATATTATTATTTTTTTTTTTTTTTTTTTTTTTATGAAATTATTTAATCTGCTGGACTGAGTAGACCTTTTAATACAATTAACTTAAATATAATGATATTTTCATCATTAATAAATATGAAATAATAATTGCAATTATATCATTCAGACTTTTCATCAACTTAAATATAATAATATTTAAGTTAATGAAGAAGTGTGAATAATTAACAAATTGAAGGTGTTTTATTACAATGCTCCATATTTTTTTGTTCATTTTAAATTTGAATGTTTGCCAATTTTTAGTTTTTAAATTAGCCATAACATCTGTATTTTAGGCAGTGATCTCCCCTAGTTATACTAGTTGAAAGATCGGGTCAAATTAATGATTACAAACAAACTTAA
Source organism: Rhaphigaster nebulosa (assembly GCA_948150685.1). Lineage (NCBI taxonomy): Eukaryota > Metazoa > Arthropoda > Insecta > Hemiptera > Pentatomidae > Rhaphigaster > Rhaphigaster nebulosa. The sequence goes on from OX411311.1 coordinate 25,058,296, forward strand.
AACAACACAAAACAAGATAAATTAGAGATGAACATTTAATTATCAAAAATTGGATCCAAAATTATTTGTTCAAATTGTCGCCATCAAGCTTTAATTACATTATTTATTTAATATTTTAATTCAGTCCCAACAATTAAACATCGTCATGACAATATCTTTTTATTAGCTTATTACACTTATTATTTAGGAACTACGTGTAAAATAAAGCAACAAAAAAAACTCAAGATGTGTTTTCAAACCAATTTTTTTGTAATCATTCTGATTTTTAGTTTCTAATTAGATAAAAATGATAGTTGTGTTTAGTAGTGGATAAAAAAAAAAAAACTAAACTTTCTTACCATAAAAAAAAAACAACCTAAATCTAGGAAAAAAAACTCCAACTTGGCAACACTGACTAATAGTAAAAAATAATGATAACAATTAATGGCATAGTAGTAAATAAGCGTTTTTTAGTAGGATGATAACGCTGCTCACAATCCAACATGGTAGGATGTTCGGAGAGGAGAATGTTTATTGGACGATTGGAGCAGCCAACAAACATCCTATACGCTCCAGGCCCTACATCCTCATTCATAGTCCACTGTAGTCCAACTTTAGGGCTTTATTATATGATTGTTGTTACATAGCAGATAAAAGTACCAAATTTGAAGATTGGTATGAAGATACTTCAGAGTATACTGATAAATATTAGCCTAGGAGCCCTCAGAAATGTCCATAAAAAAAAAATTGCATTCAATAAAAAATCTAACATTTTAGCTCATTTTTCATTTTGTGCTAAATATCTTGAAAATTATCAATCATGCAAAATATCTTTTTTAAAGGAAATCAAATTTGTTAAAATTTAAGTCCTAACAGTCCTAAAAAAATTCCCTTCCCTCCTCTCGAGAAATTTGATTTATTTTATAAAAGGTATTCACATTGTTTTTTGTATGATTAGTAATTTTCAAGATATTGAGCTTGGAATCAAAAATTGGCAAAAATTTTAGATTTTTTATTGAATAATTTTGTAGATCTTTGGTATAATATCGTGGTGATTAATATACCGAAAATCCAAGATATTTGGTGAAGAATGATTTCTGCAATCACTTTAAAAAAAATTTGTAGACTAGGCATAAAAAAATGATATAAAATTAGTCATTGGTGACTTGCCATATCAAAACAGGATGAGAACCCCCAATGGAAGCACATCATCATTAGTCAAAATTTTCATAAAAGAAGGAATGGCAATGGAATTAAGATGTATTAGTCTGACAGCAGCCAAAAGTATAGTGGTCAGTATGACAATGTTTCTGCATATAGACATCAATAATTATACTTGGCTAAGCCAGAGGAGTGGGACATAAAATTGATAAGGTGCTGATACACAAGAGACATCACAGCTCTTTTCGAGATGGACTCATTGAAATAAAATTCTGTCAGACATCTATAGCAAATCCACAAAGAAGGAAGGGTTCCAGTGGAAAGAAGAAGGAGGTTTAAAGTCCAAAAATTGAAAAACAAAGTAAAAGTCAAGTTCCAGTTTCAGGTAAAGAATAAATCGGAACTCTTAGACTTAGAGGCCTACTACTGATCATATCAAAGCTGGGAAGCAATAGAGTCAGTACTAAAACGACTATGAAAGTGATTGGACTTCTGGAATACAAAAGGTGATGGAAGGAAGAAGGGAGACAATAGTCCCAATAGTCCTCTGTCTCACCAAACTGAATGCAATATTCGTATTACAAAACTATTTCTATTCAGAAAAGAAAAAGATAGATTTAAAACGAGGAACAAAAATATGCGAAGAAAAGATTACAAACTAGTAACATCTAAATAAAATATACTAATATCACTAAAATATATATTGCTAGTTCAGTGCCAGGACTAACCAGTACAAACTTTTCTGTTTGATATAATCTACTTAAACCTTGAACTGAAGATGAATGTTTAACATTCAAAACTAGTTTTCAATAAAAATTGAACAAAATTATAGGATTGCCAAATAATTTATCTATCCATAATTAAAATATATTAAGTTTGGTTAAAGAACGATGTCTCATCTGTTTATAAATTTTGGAAAACTCATAAATGTAAAAAGTCTTGGACCTTGTTCTGCAAGAGTTTGAAAAGCCAGATATTCAGAATATATATAGAAATAGCTTCCACAAGCTTATTAAAAGAACTAAGGTCCCCAGGATGGGCCATATAATTACTCTTAAGAGCCAAGCTACTACAGCTTATCCAAGAAATATGGGAGGAGGAAAGGATACCAGATTTATAAAATAAATATTGATAAAGTTATTGAAAAGGTAAGGTAGTAATGTACTAAATAATGCCCAAATCTGTCTCTCTTGTTTTCTAAGTTTGAAATGAAAAATTTCCATGACAGAATGAAATTAATTTGAATTGCTTTTTAATCATAATAAGATATTAGTTCATTCTTTCAATAGTCACTTAGCTTGTTGTTTGTTTATTGATGTTTTAAATAATGAAATCTTTTCATATTTAAACTATTTTCTTACTATTTGTATTCTATTTTATTTTTCAGCCGACGTGATGATATGGAATCGTTAGGCTACGTTATGATGTATTTTAACCGGGGCAGCCTTCCTTGGCAGGGTCTTAAGGTAAGATTTTGTTTTTTAATAACTTTCATCAGAAAGACAAATCAAAAAGCAGACATAATTATTTATTTATTTTTCTGTCAAAGCACTTTAGGAAGTTTATTACTTATTAACAACAATTAGCAATAGTGGCATTCCATAAATTTTATTCTTCTTATATTACATGTACTTTCCACTTATCCACAACTATATCCACGTTTTGGGGTTGTTTCCCCATCTTCAGGATTACTTTCTTTTAGTCAGCATAATATTGTATACAGGATACTGTATTCGTCCAAAAGGATTTTCTGGTCTCTTCAAAATCTCCCTTTATTTCGTATAAAAACACTGCAATCAGGTCCCCTTGATAATACGAATTTCCGAATAAAAAATCTGGTTAACTCCTCAGTCTTTTTAAGAGGAGAGGTGAGTGAGTGTGAGAGGAATCGTTTCTATTAATTTTGGTCGGCTTACCCTTTCTTTTTAGTCGTTTTTTCCCCGAAAAAATAGACTATTGCAGTGGGTCGAAGGTCGGCGGTGAGTGGCGGGACTGCGATTTCTATTCGTTTCATAACCCCTAGAGCACGATTATGGAAAATTTGGAAATGTCTGATATATATTTATATATATATTTTTTTCCCGCTACATTTGAGCATCTCCAGCGACCCCATTTGGGTCAAATGAGCTGAAATTCGGTATGTAGGGCTTTCTTTAAGGCAGAACGATACCATTAAAGAATGAGTAAATTCCAGTCAAAATTTCGGTATGTTTACCTGAAATTTCAAAGCATAACGATACCATTAAAGAATGGGTAAATTCCAGTCAAAATTTCGGTATGTCATTTTCAGTAAATTGTCATTTCATATGTAAATTTCGGTATGTTAGGGGACTGTCTTCTGTGGGTCTCAATTTTTTTCTTACTCCTCCGTTTTTATCTTTTTTTAACGGGAAAATACGACTTTAGTGACGGAGTTCTACTGCTCACGGATTTTTTTCTATTCATCTCTCTTAAAAAAAAATTGTAAAAAAACTGTAACCATATTGTTAGCCTTAACATGGATTGATCTAAAAAATTCCCTCATGAATGGCAAATCCGCTAAAGCAATGTGTTTAATAAACAAAAACGTTACCGATAGCCTATCGTGCAAACACAAAAGCATGTTCCACAAGCCAAATTTTCAACGAATGGGTACAGATATGGAATAAAAAACAGTGAAAATTTTTGACTGTTTATTGATAATTGTACGGCCCACAACAGTACCACATCACTAAACGATGTTAATCTTCTGTTTTTGCCTCCCAGCACTAACTCTAAGCTGTAGTCTCTAGACTTGGTCATAATTAAGTGATTTAAGATATTTAACGCAAGGATTTAGCAATGCAACTCTTAGAAAGCTTCGAGGATGGGAATCGACTACCTCAAAATTAAGAAACTACCATAACTTTTCGAGATTTCGCCTATTTTGACAAAGGTTTAGCAGTAGCTAGGATCCTAACTGACGAGGAAATTTTGACTCCATATGAAAAGGAGATAAAGAAGAAATTGATGTACTGACGATTAGTTCTAAAATAGCGAAATAATAAATCTACAATGTGTGTCATTTCTTATCAAAATTGGATGTTGGTGTAAATGTATTTTCTGCTTTGAACATTATTAATGAAGCCGTCTTCATAGATTGCACCAAAAGAAATAATCAAATTTGATGATTGTACTGAGATCTATATCAAATGATTTATATGCTTTTCGATGAATGTTTTGAGAATGCACAATGTAGTCGTAAGCGTTACAAGATAAATAAAATTTTTAGAAGTTTGAAGGTTTTATTATTGAAAAACTTCTAGCAGTCTTTTCTAACAAGTCTTCAAAATAAAAACATGTTATAACTTTTCTTTTTTTTTTAAAGCACAATTCTTTTCTATATTTTTTTATAATGATTCATGGCTAATAAAAATATTAATGCTGCTGCTACTAGCCAACGCCCGCCCTTGGCAGTTGAACAATTTGGCGATGCGCTGACCAATAGAGATGTGCTTCTTCAAACTCCGGGCTCTTATTCCGTGGGGTGTGGTCCAAAGCTAAGCAGTCTTTCAGATGTTCACCATCCATTGTACCGCAACCACATAGTGGACACTCGGAGGATGTCAGAACTTTGATACGGTGGAGGTGGCTAGTGAGGTAGTCATGCCCTGTTTTTAGACGGAAGGCGGCTACGCCGATTGTGGGAGGCTTGTGTTGATGGGACCCTCAGTGATATAATAAAATATTATAAATAATAATAATTATATTATTTTATAATCTTCTTCACAGTTTAACATTATAATCATTTAATGGACTTTTCTTTGCTTTTTCATTTATTTCCTTTCGATATATCAATATTTTTCTAGCCATTATCAGTGGATATCGATATTTGGTTTTGTGATATTGCAAAATATCGAATATTGATATTTTACTTTCAATGTTCCTACCTTAGTGTACTTTACTGTTTTATTAAATTGCTCTGTCTTCGATTTGTGGTGATTTATATTGTTTTAACACTTGTTTAATAGACAGGCTTCAATTATATCACTTCAACATACGTTCTTTGTGTTGATTTGTGTGCTTAAGATTTTTTCTATTGTACACATTACGAATTGTATTTAATAAACATATTTTCTTAATTGTTGGCCTTCCATATTATATTTTTATCTTTAGTCATTTGACCTTAAGGCAAATTGATTAAAGATAAAAAAAATATATTTTCTATAATCTACTTATTAAATAAAAACGTTATTATAGTTTTTAGATCTTCAGTAAATTATTTCACAAGTATGTTTTTTTTTTTTTTTCAGGCTGCCACTAAAAAACAAAAGTATGAAAAAATTAGTGAAAAGAAAATGTCTACACCCGTTGACTCTTTATGCAAGGTACAACAGCATTCAGTATTAATCTTAATTTTAACACATAAAAGAATATTTGGCATATTATCACTGATTATTTTGTCATTGATTTCATTTTTGCAAATTTTTCTTACAGTTTTTAATTATGTTGTAATATTTTAAAAACAAATTGAAGATGCACATCTCATAAACCTGCAAAATTATCATAAACTAAGAATTAATTCTCATTATCCTAATGCATACATTGTCTAATGCAGACAAAAACACCAGCAGTTTAAAACGACACAATATGTGCAAGACAAGATACAGTTCCAGTTTGGCTGTGTTTATCAATAACCTGTGTAGATAGATATATTGGAGTGAGGCACTGTCTATAGTTGAGATGTCTTTTTAGACTGTTGATTTGAGATATGCTGCATTTTGTCTGCATTAGTGATCTCATTTTGTCTGTCCTGATGATGCCCTAATTGTTGAAACATTGACTGCTTAGTTGTTAACTGTTATTTTCAAGGCTTTGTGTATATGGAATCTTCTATTTATATCATAAAAATTATTTTATTTCTCTTGTTGAGTTTTCGCTCTTCTATATTAATAATTTTTTTTAACATATACACCCGAATTTTTTTAAACATTTTACAACTCTTCAATTAATTAAAATTCCTTCTTGTTAGATCATCTGATTTATTTCATATTTTTTTCTCTAGGACTTCCCTGCTGAATTCGGAATGTACCTCAACTACTGCCGAGGATTGAAATTTGAAGAGGCGCCTGATTATATGTACCTTCGCCAATTATTCTCGATCCTGTTTAGGACATTGAACCACAAATATGATTACATGTTTGATTGGTCATTATTGAAACAAAAAGCTGCTGTAGGCGGGAGCGGAAGCTCTGGCCAAAGGGGAGGGGGCGGTGCACGAGGTGGCAACCGTCCACAGGCCCCCCAGCAACCCTTCCAGGCCACTCAGGGTAAGTTCTCTCTACTGACAACTTTGAATACAAGATTGATCAACAGTCGTAAATATGCCCTCTTGAATGCTAACAGACTAAAGAAATAAAATCGTTGTTTTCTATGGTTCATTTATTTACATAAATTTAACAAATTGAATAAATATGCTAATAATTTTGTTTATCTGTTTTTGTTTTTATTTTAATGTTATGTGATAATTAATTTAAATTAAATAAGTTATATATGTATAATATAATATAATAAATATACATTTATAATATAATATATGTATATATACACACATCATATATTGTGAGGGAGCTTGTTTTAGACTATACAGCTGAAACGTTGAAATGCTATAACCAATACAAAATGGTATTTACTCTTCGTAAAAAAAGTTTTAAAGTTGAATAATACTATGTTTTTTTGAAGCCACTCTTTTAAAATTTTACTTAAACCTTAATATATTTTTCAAAATTCTATCCTAAATATTTTAAAAACAATTTTTAAAAAATATAAAAACAATAATTTAAAAATTAAACTAAAACTTTTTTTAATTGGGTTTGATTACAGTACATAGACATAGGGTAAGTAATCAGATACATATGTTATGTATTATAACATTAGGCATGTATTATAATCTATCTTAAACAGTAAAATATATAATATCTAAATATTTGTGTAAAATGGAACAATGTTTAATATGTACATATTACACAAAAATAACATAAAGAACTTCTATAGCATTACTATAACTAAATGACTAATATAATTAAATAACTATCATAACTAATAAAACAAAACTAACATAAGTAAATAAAATTAATATAACTGTCACATTTCTATAACATAACTACATTACTCATACTATAACTTAACTATCTCCTACATTTCATAGATTAATGACACTTTATTTATTTTTTTGGAACTTAATATTTTCTGATATCTTGCTGATTTAATACGTGGTTGTGATTTAAAAAAAAAAAAATGTTCTCATTTGTTTAAAATTTTAAAAATATTATCAGGCACTCCTTCAATAAACTGGAAACCATTTCTAATGGTTTTAAACATGGTCAGCACTTCAGTCTTTGAAGGTCTATTTATGATGTTCTCCATCATCAATTTCTTCGTCCTCTTGCTTTTCATGGTCTTTTACCGATTCTAATATGTCACAATCAGTGAGACAGTAGGTCACAATCACTTTCTCTCTCCTCTACCATTAAATATTCCACCAAGCTTATATTCTCATTTGTTTCTCCGACTGATTGAAGTTAATTCCAGCAGATGTTAATGTTTGGTAAATCATCTTCCTCAGTTGACTTTGGCAAATTCTGGTTTAATAAAACAATTTTTTATTGCGTTTTCTGTGACATCTTTTTCCAAACTTTCGCCAAATCCGTTATACAAACACATATCCTTATCAATGGCTTGCTTATTTTCCAATGCATCAATAATTCTTCTTAGGAATTGTTTCTGATAATTGACTTTTAAATTTTTAACGATGCCTTGGTCCATCGGCTGTAATTTTGGTACTGTGTTTGGAGGGAAAATCCATTTGTTAATTATTTAGCTATGTGAGGAGAATAGGAAGAATCTATACGAAGAGAACAAATTTTCTATTTTGTCATATCATCTTATTGAAATTTTTTATCCACTTCTCGAAAATTTTGCTGGTCATCAAGAATTTCTTATTGAAATTGTAGTCCACTTCTAAAGATTTTATTCCTTTGAAGCACCTTGATTGCTTGCTTTTTCTTATTTCTAAAATTTTTATTTTTTCCATGCAATTTCCAGGCACACACTACTGGAGTATTTTCTTTTTTTACTGTTGTTATCATCTAAACATTTATCCTCATTGAATGCCAGTGTCTTATTAGGACATAACATCAACATCTTTTATTATCACCATTAATAATAATCAAAAAATGAGTTTCGTGGATTTATCCAGAAAATTTGAGTTAGTTCTATAGAATCTTTTCTTCGTTATGTAGAAACGTTTTTATTAAGGAATTTCTTGGGTCTTAACAAATTGTGGTTGAGCGTTTGCACCAGTGTATTATGGCTGGAGCGGTACTGTGTATGAGAAAAGGTTACAATAAACATTAGTTACCCTTTATAGCTTTATTTCTGTTATTCTACTACCTATCTATAATAGATATGTGCCCCAACCACAATGTGCTAAAAGAAAATTTGTTTTATCTGGTTTGTACATTCTTGCGACTTTTCTTGTTGCTTTGGTTTAGAGTCCAGATAAATAAATTATCATTCAAATGTGCGTATCTGTAATGTTCCGGGAGATGTAACACTTTCGAGTTATCAAATAACTAAACCGGCTAGGTTTCCATATGAAAATGTGCAAAATGCTTTGTAAAACATATCTACCAAGTTCTGGAAAGAAATTAAAAGCAGAATAATGGCGGGTAATAAAGCCTACTACATAAATCTGAAACTTCTCAAGTCTCAATTGTAGTCCAAAGCAACAAAATTAAAATTATATAAGGCTATCCTCCTATGGAGTGGAAACTTGGTAATTGTCCCAAGATGATTGTCGTAAACTGAAAATGATTGAAAGAAACTGCGTCAAAGCGAGTAGGCTAAGATTGACAGGGCATGTAATCAGAATGGAGACATGAAACAGTACGGAGGAAAATATTAGAGGCGCACTTCAGTGGGAATAGCTAAATTGAAAAACCAAGAAGCTAGTGGAAATGGAGGATGAATGCAAGGAAGCATGGAGCCCGCTACTGATAACTCATGAGGCAAAGGGTCATGTTGACCTGTATCGCTGAGGAGTTACTCTGCAAAGTTCAATATGCTATATTTAAGCTAATACGGCTCCAATTATTTTTATTTATTTTTTTGGTTTTTGTTCAGTAAAGAATTTGAAGACTTTGAAACGCAAAACCTCATATTTTGAGGGAGGAGTTAATTTTTTTTTCTTGGTGGATTAAAAAGGTTCACATTGAAAATAATAAACTAAAATGGTTAGCAACTTTCAGATTAACATTATCTATCTAATTTGCTTAAAATCAAATCATTAGCACATCATACCAATTTACTTTCTGCTTCAGATTTCTAAGTATCTCCTGCATACAGTACAAATCGAAATTCTTAAACCTTACTGTAGGCCATATTGCGGGAGCATCTAGGGATGCTCGCATCAGAAACTGCACTAGTTCAAATCTGGCCTAAAAAGATTGAATTTTATCTTGTGGCAAACCCACTGAATAAATCTTGACCTTTCTTCCTACTCATGCTATTATAGGTTGTCAATCTGTGGTTCCTTCCCTAGTCAATAATCTGACATAAAAAATCATTTCAAAAGTTGGGCACTGGGGCCAATGCCCTATTGTACTGACCATACCAAAAGGTTTGCTACTGTCTAACTCATTTTCATGTTGCCCATGAACTTGAGCCATGTTAAAAGAGAAAAGATTTATTCTCACTCTACTATTGCTCAGGTCTTAAGATATAGATCATTTCTATGTGAAAATATGAATTTAACTCTATTTAAAATATGGATATGAATAAAATATGAATTTAATTTTCTATCCATTTTGATCTTTTAATTTACAAATAAAAATAAATGATAAAACATTTTGTATGCATTAAGCATACAAATTGTTTAAAAAAAAAAATTAAAATGTTTGAAATGTTTTGACTTCTTGATTTAAAAGGCAAAGAAAGTAAAAGAGCATTGATGAAGTATCAGAAAACTGGCAAAGGTAGTAATGTTATTTCAATCTTATCATAAATTTATATCCTTATAAAATAATACTGGTAGATTTTTTTATTTTCAATTATTAAGTTGTATTGTGTTAAAAAATATGACAAAGTTTTAATTGCTGATTCATTCGACTGCATGAGCTATTACACACTGAAAAGATAAAGTTTTTAATTTTAAAATAGTGACACTTTCTACAATAATTTTTTTTTTTTAAATACTTGAAATTAATTCGTGAAAAACTTTCATAACATGATGGTATATGTATGAAAAATATGTTTTGTTCAAATTTTTTTTTTTAATCTTTATTGCTATTGATTAAAGCCTAAACAGTTTTTTCTTTCTAAATTTTAGCTAAATAATAAGTTTTAATTAAACAAAAATGCAATAAATACGTGCGCAATTTAAAATATCTAAACACAATGCTATTGGTTAGACCGCAGTGCGAGCGACGTCAATTTTCTTGTCAGCATAAATACTTTGTATGGTGATGGGTACTTTCTTTTAGTGATTGATGATAAATTGAAATATATCACATTTTTTTCATTAAGTGTTGTGCGAAATCATTATTTAAATTACTGAAAGAGGGTTTGTTGAAGTGCAGTCGAATAATCTTCCAAGAATAGACGAGACTATGATGTGTTTTTTTTTTCTTTCTTAAAATCCAGATTTTATATCAAATGAATTTAAAGGAGTAAGATACAAGATAATTTTGCGATGATTAATTCAGTTTTGTGCTCTTTTAATATGTAATTTCCCGTATTAATTTGGAAAACTGAACATAACCTATAAATGCAGAAAAAATAATTTTATCAACAAATACTGTCAAGCATACAAATACGAATTATTGCATTGAGTAAATAGGTGCATATGTTTCAGTTGTTAAAATATAGTACAGTTGGAATTGTTATATCCAATATTTTTGTTGTCTTAGCGGGAATCGTATGGGGATTCATTATTTTGTTTGCATATAATTTTCTGTATACTTTTTCTACTAAAACAAAGAAAAAAACACTGATTATTGTAACATATAAACATTGTTATGCTAATAAATATCCCATAAATTAAAATTATAAAGTGAGGAAAATTCAACAAATGTCCGATCAAAACTTTTTGAGGTTATGATAATTTTTTTAACATATAGCAACACTATTCTAAAGTTGATTGTAAAGGAAACGACGTATTCATTATAATGACTTTAAAACAATGCAAACTAGTTATTGAAGATACATTATCTCTTCTCATGGCTTTGCACCACTTTGCTCATACAGTTGAGACTTGAGACAGTTGAGGAACGAGAAAAATACTTTTTTTGGTGCACTTTTCGTTTTATTGTTGACCATAGGCACAAGAGAACACATATGGATGTTTTCACTCTTGTTCCATGATTTTACTAATCACAGAATTAGATCAAATTTAGCTAGTTTCACCAGAACCAGTGCAAAGTCGTTTAAATAGCTTTGTTGACATAAAACATGACGTCACTTAAACCCCGTGAAAAATGAAGTATTTGAATAGCCAAAATATCTTGCCTAAAGGAGTTTTTTTTTTTTTTAATTTAATTAGAATGTTTTTATGTTTTATGTAACTTTTGAGGCGAAAATAATTGATTTAAGGTATTTTCAAAAATCATGCACATACCCTATGTTCACAGATAAGTCCATTTTATATAAGTTTGTAGCTGTGATCTTCATTATACAGCTATATTAAGTTGCAAAGATATTTTTTGGCATTATAATTTATTATTATTATATTATTAATATAGATATATTAGCATTATAAAAGGGATTCTTTTATGCAAAGGTTGGATGGATAACAATGTTATTTACTTTATTTTTAATAAAAACAATTCCTTAACTCCTATATGAACCAGAGGTATTATTTAAAAGTGGTCATATGAAAGTGTAGAATAACTAGTTAAACATCTAAAGCAATTATAGATTCATTCTGATTAATGAATAATTTTCTTACTAGTTGTTATGAATAATTACTCATGTTTTACCAAACAATTATTAGATATTTTTTTTTATTCTTTATACTTGATCCTTATTCTTTATCTGTTCTTATCAGTATACATAGAGTAATTCTCAGGTATTTTTATTTATTGGCATAAAATCTCAAATTGTCTCGTCGTTTTTGATAATGATATCCTGTGGCTTGAATTTGCATATTCAAGTCCAAAAATCCATTTATACAGATGGTCCCGAAGATTCTCCTCATGATCTGCTTCTCAAATCTTACCAAAGCTTGCCCTGGTTCCTGGTCATAGTCCAGCGTTCTGCAGCATAAGTGGTAACTGGCCTTACTAGAATCTTATAGGTGGATCTTTGTAGATCTGGATACTACTCTGCTCTTTAAGTGCTCAAATAGTCCATAAAAGATATCCTGCACCGAATTTCCTGGGCCATGTCATTCTGGGAATTGAATTGTGATCCTAAGTAGATAAATTCCACCATTCTCTCAAATGAATAAGGCCCAATATGTACACCAGATTCTCCTCCCTGGGGAGCAGCACTCATAAATTTGTGGAATGTCTGGCGATAACTGACTAATGCTGATGTGATAAGCCGCCTCAGATGGGCTGGGCATGTCACAAGAATGCCTGAAGATCAGATCTTTAAGAAACTGCTACTAGAAGTAATTTATGACAAACGAAGGAGAGGCAGACCAAGGTTGTGGCTGATGGATGGTGTGGCTGAGGATGCCCGATCCATGCTTGGGATCTGGAATTGGAAAGCAGCAGTGTAGAACACAGATGACTGGTGGTCAAGAGCCACTGTCCTTATGCTATATAAGAAGTGTAAAAATCAATTTGTCTTTTCTGCTTTATTTGAAGTAGATTTGGTTAATCTGATATTAAATTAATAAAATAATCTTGATAATTTGCTACACAACAACATAATGATTTAAAATTTACTATCTCTCTTAGTTATTTGTTGCTCAAAAAGCCATAACAGTTTTGGATTACAATTTATTACCCAACAAAACATAATGTTTGTTTTTGTTTTAGTTTAACCGTCTCTAGATTTTAATTATTTATCTTTTGACTGGTTTGATTGTATATACATTTTAAATTAAATTACAGAGTGTCCAGCAGCCTTGAATTCCTTGAAGATCGGAAGTTCTGCTTGAGTTTTTCGTGTCAGGGAAAAAATTAGGAATTACATTTGAAAATGGTCAATCATTGGGAATTTTTAGTTTTTAGTCTGATAATTCTATTTTTCCATCAATACTAAGCAACAAGTGCATAAAATATTGAAAAGAGGGTTGATGTTGTTCCCCTTACTATTTCTAATTCCAAGAAAGCTAAAAAAAAGCCTGCTTCATCTACCTTTGTCCATCTCACATTACACAGGTCGCTACATGAACTAGAGATATAATGGAACAATAAAATAATGTATTAGTTTCTTCTGTTCGAACTCCATCATCATTCTAGGTTCTCTGAAGCGTTCAAGCTCCAAACAGCTGCCAGTTTCAATTTCAACCGTTTTACACTCTTCTTCTTCTTCATAGGCACGACAGACGCACAAGGCGGTCCTTGGTCTGCTCAATCACTCTTGCCCAGTCTTGTCGGTCCGTAGCAAATCTCAGAGACACGTTAAGATTTCGAAGGTCCTCTGAGACGCTGTCCTTCCATATGCCTCGTGGCCTCCCTCGAGCTCTCACTCCTTCTGGGCAATCCTTATATAGCTCTTTGACGGTTCTGCCATCATCTATTCTATGGAGGTGACCCAACCACTTTAGGCGTTGTAATCTGACATAGTCGGAGAGCTTCACATCGTCATATAGGGAATATACTTCTCTATTCTTTCTAAGGCGGTATACCCCATTTTCTTTCACAGGTCCCAGAATGCGCCTTAATATTTTGCGTTCATAGATGTCGATCTTTTCAGCTGCTGATTTTTTTAATATCCATGTCTCACTTGCATATGCTGCCACTGATCTAATGAGGGTTTTATATAGCCTTAACTTGGTTAAGCGGCTAACTAATCTACTTCTCATAATATGAGCTATTGAGAAAAAAGCTTTATTGGCTGAGATAATGCGTGCCTGGATCTCCTCCTCCTCCTCCTCCAATGCTTCATTAAACTGTGCACCAAGATACTTAAAACTAGCAACATATTAAAATGTGTAGTTTCCAATTGTATAGCACATCTGGGGTCGCATGGGTTTCTTTTTCCTCAAGATCATAATCTTTGTCTTCTCTTCATTAATTTCTAGGCCAAATCTCCTGGCCTCCCTTTCCAGCTTCCCAAAAGCATTTTTAACATTAAGAAGAGATCTTCCAGCTATCATCATATCGTCGGCATATGCTAATTATTGGGCCCCTTTGTAGAAGATATTACCTCCCTCATCCAGATAGGCTCTTGCTACTATAGTTTGAAGAATGATGTTGAAAAGTAGCAGGGCTAGAGTATCACCCTGCCTGAGTCCATCATTTATCTGAAATGTGCTGGTTAACTTGCCATTGACTCTAACTTTGCAGCTGGTATCGTTCATTGTGCATATTAGGAGTCTGATAATTTTTAAGGGAATATTCATCTCCTTCATTGCCTGGAACAATTCCTCTCTCAAAACCGAATCATATGCCGCCTTATAATCAATGAACAGTAGCCATATAGTGTTTTGAAATTCTTTCATTTTCTCACACATCAGTCATAAGGAGAAGATTTGATCGATGGTTGATCTGTTAGGCCTAAAACCTCCTTGGTAATCTCCCAGCTTACGCTCCAGATATGGCAGTAGGCGGTTTTAGAGAGCTATAGAGAAAATTTTGTAGGCTGTATTCAGCAAGCTTATGCCTCTATAGTTCTTGCAGTCCGTCCTATCCCCCTTGTTTTTATAGAGTGGAACGACTGTTGCTTCTGACCACTCTTTCGGCATCCTCTACTGGCCAAATGTGTGAAATTAGTCCATGCATCTCACTAGCTAATGACCCATTTGCCACTTTTAAGAATTCTGCATGTATTCCATCTGGACCAGGAGCTTTATTACTTTTTAACTTTTCCACAATAGCTTCGATATCCTCTTAATTTGGTGGGATATCTTCGTCGTCATTGCCAACACTCGCATAATTTACTGGTCTCGTGGCTTCAACCTCATGCTCAGATCTCAGGAGTGTTTGAAAGTATTTCTTCCAATGTTCTTGCAGCTCTACATCTGCGACCAATAGGCGTCCATTTTCATCCCTTATAACCAGGTTGTTATTTCTAGTGCCTGTTTTCTGCTGCTGGACCTCCTTGTAGAATTTTCTAGTCTCATTGTTGCTTCTGGCTTCTTCTATTTCTCTAACCTTGTCATTCATCCAGTTTCTCTTCTTAGACCTGATGATTCTTTTAGCGTGGGCCCTAGCGTCATGAAAATCTTTTCTACTCTGCCGTGTGTCCTTACCCAGCCACTTGGTTCTTAGTATATTGCGAGCCTTGATGGCTTCATCGCACTCTGTATTAAACCAAGATCTATTTGGAGGCTTCCTCTCTATTCGACAATGTTGCTTTGCTGCTCGAGTGATTGACTCCTTCAACTCCTTCCACTTGACTCCTTCAACTCCTTCCACTGACTCCTTCAACTCCTTCCACTGAGTTTCTACCTCTTTGTTACCACTTAAAGCAGGGATGCTCCTTATTTTTTCTTCCAACTTTTCTTTATATTGCCTCCTTATATCCTCATTCCTTAATTTATCTCTACTCCACTTGCTCGATTGGTTGAGGTGCCCCTGTTGTGTATATGTTATTCTGGTCACAGTCTTTGCTATAACAAGGAAATGATCAGAGTTCGCATCTGCCCCTCGATATGATCTAACATCATTGACTTTATTAAAGTGCCTACTAGAGACTAGCACATGGTCGATTTGGGTGAATATTCCGTTTTACACTCATCTTCTTATAATACGTTCACCGGTTCACCTCTTGCCCTTGAGGATGAGGTCATACCAACAAATATCTCATTTAATTACAAATATATTTAATTGTATATATTTTGTATTTACAACTGCTGTAAAATCTACTTGTGAACCTCCCTTCTTTTTGGTCACTGCATGATCACTGGAAGTGGTACTTTACTTGAAGGTCATAATTGATTTCCATAAAAAATTATATTAAAATATAATGTAAAACTTCTCAAATTTAGTATGTAAAAACTGATATATTGATTTAAATAACATACTAGATTTTGGTCAAAATTGGGAAACTGGAAGCAGTACTTTACTTAAAGGCCATACTAGACTTTCATTAAAAATTATACTAAAATATAATGTAAAACATCTCAGATTTGGTAAATAGGACTTTTATATCAGGATAAATAATATACTAGATTTTGGTTAAAATTGGTGAGCAGAAAGGACTACTTTGCTTGAAGGTCATAATAAACTTAATAAAAAATTATATTAAAATTAAATCCAGAGATCATATGGTTCAGTAATAAAGGTTACAAACACGATTTTTTTTCCACTTTAATTAAACATTTTTGTTACTTGTTTCAAGTGTTAAAATTCAGCATAAAATAATTGTTTTCCTCACCAATTGTGAGTTGAACAAGTCTGTAGCAGGAGAATAAGATATAAGTTAAGTGGTTTCTTGTGCTTAAAATGTCGAAACCGTCGCTCTCCAAGGCTTTATCTAGTGACATTAAGAGTTTGAGAGTTGACATACTCATTTTTGATTCTATTTACAGTAAAACCTCTCTTTCTTTTTTTTTAACACAATGGACAATTTTTAAATGTCCCTTCCTGGAAGTGAAAGAATTTATATCCCTTTGGAACAGACATGAACGGACACTTACAAACTGTTGAAAATTAAGAAAGTCATATTTTATGGTTTAATGTTTTAAGATAAAGACATTCATTTAAATATGTACTTATCTTAAAGTTTTTCTTTTTTTATTAATGAAATGGTCGTTGCCTTCCAGAGGTGTGATAAACCTGTGGAATTCCACTTTTTTATTAATTAGTACCTAAAGCCACAACACCTTCATCAAATCAGGGAAATTATTCTTCTGTTTAGTATTTCCGGTTTAATAAGGAATTTCTGGTGGTGGTGGTGCTTATACTCTAATGCTATGACTTGGTTTACACCAAATCGAGAAGCCTGCTAATGACTAATTTGGGTTTTTCATGGAGGTCATGTTTGTTCATGCTAACACAGTTAAGAATGTGGGATGGTGAAGTCTTGCACCTGATGTATTTGTTGTACGTCTTTTGTTCATTTATTTTTTTTTTTTAAATCTCATGGTTTAATGTGTCCCGTTTTAATAAAAAAAACCTTAATGTTGAAAAAATCATCAAAAAAAAAATTCAGTCTCAAGTGTGCTCAAAATTTTTAAAGCCACAAAATTATGTTTAGGTTTCTCGTCTTTATTTACCCAATATCGACGTTCTTAAACTTGTTTAAAAAAAGTGAATTTTTTTTTCCATACAGATAAAAAACTGTTTTATTATGTTAGATGGTCTGTGTAAAATATCTGATGTGGACACCGCATGACTTCCTTGTAAGCCTGCTATACTATAAATCGGTGGCTCAGAAAGTAATCCTGAATTTGGTTACTAGTTTCCGAAGATTGCAGAATCTCAAAAACGACACTCGGTGTCGCGACATCCATCTATTGATGCACACACCCAAGCTCTTGTTTCTGGAGATCTCATTCTGTTATTATAAGTCGTTTTCTTTCAGTAGGTAACAAGTTCCAAGAGATTTTTTCGTTTTCCGTGACAACATTAGAACTCTCAATGTCAATAGATAAAGCCTTGGAGAGCGACGGTTTCGACATTTTAAGCACAAGAAACCACTTAACTTATATCTTATTCTCCTGCTACAGACTTGTTCAACTCAGAATTGGTGAGGAAAACAATTATTTTATGCTGAATTTTAACACTTGAAACAAGTAACAAAAATGTTTAATTAGAGTGGAAAAAAAATCGTGTTTGTAACCTTTATTACTGAACCATATGATCTCTGGATTTAATTTTAATATAATTTTTTATTAAGTTTATTATGACCTTCAAGCAAAGTAGTCCTTTCTGCTCACCAATTTTAACCAAAATCTAGTATATTATTTATCTTGATATAAAAGTCTTATTTACCAAATCTGAGATGTTTTACATTATATTTTAGTATAATTTTTAATGAAAGTCTAGTATGGCCTTTAAGTAAAGTACTGCTTCCAGTTTCCCAATTTTGACCAAAATCTAGTATGTTATTTAAATCAATATATCAGTTTTTACATACTAAATTTGAGAAGTTTTACATTATATTTTAATATAATTTTTTATGGAAATCAATTATGACCTTCAAGTAAAGTACCACTTCCAGTGATCATGCAGTGACCAAAAAGAAGGGAGGTTCACAAGTAGATTTTACAGCAGTTGTAAATACAAAATTTTAACTTTCCACGGCTAACCGTTTTTGAGTTATGCGAGATACGAATCTACATGCAGACGTCATGACGAAACTAGTCAAAATGGATATTTCCGTTGAAATCTGAAAACCGAAAATTTTCGCAATAACAATACTTCCTTTACTGCATAAAAGGAAGTAAAAAAGGTGATTACCATATAAAAACAAAATTGAAGTTTTTTGCAGAAAATGTTGGTTCTAAAACGTGTAGAAACATCACTATAAAAGCAAATTGCGTAGTTTAAGAACCTTTATTGATGCCCCAAATTCGGTTTGAATCATTCAAAGTATTTCTGATTTATGAGCAATATTTAAATCTTAAAAAATAATTTGAAGGATAGACATTATTAAATTTTGAGGGATAGACCCTTGATTAAATTTATAGTCAACAAATTTTTATTTTTAGATTCGCTGGAAAATTTATATATAGGGGTTTTTCTCAGTGCTAAAACCAAATCTGATACCAGTTTTGAATAAAAAAAATCTTTTAATATACTTTACTCCATAAATAATACCTCTATCATTACATATAAGTCAATACATCTTTTAGGTGGCTCTAATTTTACAACCAGAGTGGCTTCAACAGTTTACTACAACCACACCAATATGGTGTAAGTAGTTTTGCTGTCCACCGGGTGCTGGAGTTTTGCAACAAATATTTATTTTTACTGAGACTGAGTGTAAGGGAAGAAAATCTGGTGTGGTGCGCTCATCGCACAACTTACATTTATCACGATTCTTCAAATAAGTTTTAAAGTTTTTTATTTAGTTTCCATGAAAAAAATTATTTTTCATTAAGTAATATAAAAGTAGAAATTATTAACTACAACAATCACTTAAATTTATGTGGTTTTCTTCACTTTCTATGGCTAGATATTATTTTATATAAAATATTTAGCTTTCCAACGGTTTTTCACAATCACAATACTTTTCCTTATTATATATTTCATATATAGGTAAGTGAAAGTAAAAACAATGTTAGTTTCAATTTAGTTCCGCTCAGGATAGAAAGACAGTTAAGACCTTCATGATTCAAATTTTTCTTGAACAATGATTTTTATCCTCAATACTCCATAATTGATTATATAAAATTGGAGAAATAGCAGTATGCTCAAAATAAAAAAAAAATGATGAGGTTGGAAGTTGGTATTCACATAGTAATAATAAAATAATGAACTGTCAAAGTGAACTGCAAAATCATTTGTGTCCTTCAGAAAAACCAACAGGAGTTGGACTGACTAGTAGTGAGCTCCATATTTATTTGTATATTTTATCCCAACCTAATCTTGAAATTAAAGTTCGTTTGTGTAACTTAAGGTGCTGGAAATATTACAGATATATGGAAAGACTTTTTTTGTGTATTGTTTATTCTTTTTATTTTATTATATCTTGTTTTATTATACATTTTTAAAATGTATTTCAACTAATGGTAGTTTTAATGATTTTTTTTTTTCTTTTTGTTGTCAGGTATGTAAAGAAAGGAATGCCGTCGGAAGCACCGGGAGAATCCTTTATAAAGTAGAGAACTTTATATCTTTATTAAAAAATATGTATTTATATATTTTATGTCATAACTGATCTTCCTTTTTATTGATATAAGTATGTCGTTATTGAAAAAATAGAAAAAAAAAAAAGAGGCGAGGGTGCTTTAGTTAAGAAGTGAATGATGAACAGTAATCTGTGAGAAGGTTTAGTGTACATGAATATATATGAAGAAACTAATGAGAGTTGTTTAATTCTTAAAGTTATTTATTTTTTTTATGACAAAGAAACTTTTGTTTTTTTTTTTAATTAAAAAAATATGAGTTGCAATGTTTCTTCTACTGTAAATAAAGTATTACTGCCTGTGTACAGTTTCTATAATTTTAAAATTTAATTTAATGAAAAACAAAAGATTTTAATAATAGTAAGGAGGGTTTATCTCTCATTCTATTTTACTTATAAATCAATCCATTCTGTTTTTGAAATTGATATAAATATGTTGATATAGTAATTAAAAGAATTGTTGAACTTTTATATCTGTCTAACTAGGTCAATAGACACTAAATTAGGTATTTTTAGGTTTAAATGATAATTCGTGATTTTTTTTTTCATTTTTTTTTTTTACTATATGAGCGCTTGTAAACTACATTATTTAATAAAATTCTGTTTATAGATTTTTTTTCTTTTTATGTCAATTTTTCACCCAAATAGCTATGTTAGGATTTATGTTAGTAATCTTTTTACTGACTAAAATCTTTTCAGCCTTTATTTATTTTATTTTATTTTTATTTTGCTATGGTTTTAAAAAGCTTGTTTATTCTCTTTGTATATTTTTTTAATCTTACGGCATTTCAATTTTAAGTTTTAATGTAAGACATGATAACAAGATATGTAGTCCACTATTGACTACTTGAACCTGGCTACCTCCTATTCTATTATATAACAAATTTTTTCTCGACCATTTTAGAAACAAATGTTGTTCAGTTGAAAACAAATAAGTTTAAAAAAAATATATAATAGTATCTTCTGGATCTTTATCTCTGTAGTACCTCTCTTGTGTGTGTGATGCTGGTGCTTCATCAAAGTAAATTTATTATTTTGACTTTGTGAGAAAATTAAATTCTTTTCTTTTAGTAATTTCTTATCAAGGGCTGCATTGCACCAGAGACAGCTTTGATGGGTTGTTCTGGTACTTTTTTCATTAAAATTTGGAAATTATTGATAACAAATAATTAATTACTTGACTGAATTAATAACTCCCTGAAATGACTGATCAGTATTTAGTGTATACATATATAAGGCCCCCTCACAGACTCTGCGACTAATGACAATCAGATGCCAATTGCCATCTCATTCCTACCTGTTGCAAATCTGTCTCAACATCATTCAGCAATCGCAACTTGTGTCTACCACAATTCCATTTTCATCCTGGATTTCCCTACAGAATTTGTTTTGGGAGTTTATCCTTTCTATCCGCTCTTTCATCTAATTCTGTCAATTATTGCTGGAATTTTCCATAAAGATTCAGTAATATTTCTTCTGTTAATATCATTCAACTTTGAACCTATTCCAAGTGTCGTCTCATTCAGCTGGTACCGTTTTAGCAAGTCCATTCATCTGTTGCTTTCTTTTGTCATTTATTTTTAGCTTCGATATCGGAGGAAATTAATGCTTAGGTTCTATTATTTTGAACAATTCTTTGTTTGCACTTATGAAAAGGCCCTTATCTACTCATCTATACATTCACACATCATCAATATTGGTAGCGTGCCTTTTGCCCCAATAAGGATATCAATATGATTTTCACTCTGACATAAAAAAGAACACAAATTTATTGTTCATATCAACATATGAATAGAAATGACTTTAAGAACAAAGAAAAAACACCTGCCAGTTGGACAACACACGGTGTAGAAAGGCTATGGAACTAAGTTATATGGATCAGTTATTTTAATGTCGGCATATTTTAATAATACATTGCAAAAGGTGAGTAGTAAAAAAAAAATAATAATAATGAATAACTGTCAGAACTAAAATTGTTTATTTTAAAAAAGTATTCATTACTAAATTAGCAGCTATATTCATTAATTTTTTCAGTTACTAGATGAGAACAAAATTAAGTGCATTGCTTCTGATACTTGTACTGATAGGAAATAATATGTTTTGTGTAATTAGGAGTTGTTTAACCATCCGTCCAGTTTTTTCTCCACCCAATGTAATTTGGTGCTTTTTGTGGAAGTAATACATCTTGATTTTTGTCTACTTTGGTTGTAAACAACATTTTTAATTTTAAAGAACAAATGCGCGTATATCATACTTAAATTGTATTGAGGATTTCATTGAAGACTAAACCTAAAATGAATATTATAGGTCTAAAAACATATAACATACTCGTATTTTATAATCTTTTAAGAAAATCAAAGTAAAAAATTTTGTTTATATCCCTGTTGCAGTAATTTAAAGTGAAAATTGAATTTTAGAAATTCACATAATTAAGGTAAATTAAAATGAAGTGCAGGGGCTTCTAGAATGTTATTACTTGTCAACTCATGAACCATCAATGAGCTTTGAGTCTCGTGTTTCATTAATCCCACTTTTAGGTTGAAGTATTATCGGTAATTCAATATTGTTCCCTTCAATTCCTCTGAGACAAAATGCACTTGCATCATCTTGTTTCCACTGTTGGACATCCTCTGTTTTTCAGCTGCCTCGTTTTTTTTTTGTTTTTATGGCCACTTCACCCAAATGCCATCCCCGAAGCACCATCTTGCAGTTGGGAAACAAGAAAAAGTTATAAGGTGACAATTCAGGTGAATAAGGACGGTTTTCCGTCACAATAATCAAATTTGAGGCCAAAAACTCAGGTATAACTAGGGAAGTGTGGGCAGGGTCATTGTTGTGATGGAGGATCCACTGGCCCTCTCAGGCCAAATCAGGTCGCACACGATGTTTGAGGCATCTGAGAACATCAATGTAGAAGTTGCCATATTAAATATAGTCTTTGTTAGTGATGATATATTTAATCGTTCCTTTATATTTATCGAGTACATATAATGAATATTGGCTATAGTGATGTATAGTCTATGACTATTATTAGGTGTGTAATATGAAACCGGAATTTTCGTATAGAAATATTGCCAATCTATACATTTTTCCTATCTCTCTGGCAATTTATGAATGCCATGCCAAAAGAACTGTCGCTCTTTTGTGGCGAACCAGTCATCAAGCCATTTTCGTACATTTTCATAAGAAGTGAAGTGCTGCTGAGCAACGATGCTGTTATATGAAACTTGTATTGTTGTTAGTTGAAAATCTTTGTCAGCTGTTTTATAAACAAAATGGCATCAATAATGCTGTTTAATGGTAACTACATTAAAAAATAGAGCCATCTATGGACGGGTATCAGTTTCATATTTACACACATGGTATATGAATATTGGCTCTACTTTCTTCTTCTATCGGTACAATAGGCGCATGAAGTTTTCCTTGGCCTGCTCAAAAGCTGCCAACCATTTCTCGCTATCTCTTTCATGGGTAACAGAGATCCTCAGTTACTGAAGACCCTGCCCTACCGCTTCGGCCTGTAGCGGCTGTGAGCACGTTAGAACCCGGACATTTGTGTACAACTTACTGGCCTCTCGTTCGTCACTCATCCTCATCACATGGCCAAGCCAATTTTAATATATATTCAATATTTGTATATTGATATAAGAGGAGATCCTGACTTCCTTATAGAGCCAAAGCAGTTCGCTGATTTTTTTCTGTCGCCAATGATCATTCTCACATAAGGCTCCTAGATTTCTCCTATGTATTCAATGAATATTGACAAATATTAATAATAATGTGAAACTCACTCTGCTAACGATTTTATTTAAAAAAACAGCATAATTAAAAAATTTAAAACTCATAAGAGATTCATTTTATTTTTGCATTCATCTGTATCAGCTCGTTTTTAGTAGTATTTAAAACAGAATATGAATACATTGGAAAGCTCACAAAACACGAGTCTGTTAAAATGTATGCTGTTATAACATTAAAACTTTGCACAATTATAATATAACTGTTGTTTCTTTATTATTTATACTAGTGGGTTTGCCCACCAGGATCCTCACATCAGGGTATAGGCATTTTGGAAGTCAAAGATGTTCATTGATAGCCTTAATTCATTTAACATTATTATTACACTCTTTCTTAATAGTCTATCCTTCTATCTTACTGCATTCGCCAGACATTCACAATATTGTAGCTTAACTATTAAAACTAATAATAATAACTATTAAATTATTAAAACACTAAACTCTAAAAATTATTTTAAAAAATAACACTGATATCAACAAAACAAAACAGAGAACTGGTTTATTGGAAGGTCAAGACCCTAAATAAGACAGCTGAAGTTAAAAACGGCAAGCTTAAACTCAAGCCATTGGTCCTCTCCCACCATCCAGACATCTTCCCAAATTTCTCAGACTATAGAGACAGTCTAAACGAAGCATTAGGTAACTTAACTAAAACATGTTTTAGTTTAGCTTCTTAAGCTTGATAAGTATCTGTGTACAAGATCTATTATTTTCCTGTTCTTAAAGGGAAATTAATAAATAAATATAAGGAATCCATTAAATAAATTAGCAGTGGGTTCTCTGTGAGATGAGAGAAATTGATTAAGACAGTTGGCCTTTTCAGAATATATGACATTGTTCCTTTTAGCACTCTCTACCTATTAGTATAAGACAATTATAATCATAGATTTCATAGTAAATCTTCTCTGAAGTATTTAATCCCTAATTTGCTTTGCACTTTTTAATCTTTTTTCTATGAACTTGCAGGCAACATTGAAGTGATGAGGGCTCTATAATGGAGACCATGGGAAAGCTATGTTGTAGCAGCGCTATGACAAGAGATCCTTTGAAGCCCTACTTCATTTGTTCTTTCGAAAAGTTCAAATCTTAAGAGGATATATTTTTTATTTCGTCAATGATATAAAGAGATAGATTGTTGTTAACATTTTAGGGAACATTTCTGATGATTCAATTCCCTGTGGTTGTCCAATGCCGCATTGCTTTCATAATTTTGTTAATTTATTTCCAATTATGTCTAGTATTATTATTATATTGTAAAAATTTTTGCTAAATTATTTTCTACTACTTATGACTGTTTGGTAAGTCTATAATAAAACTGTTTGTTAATATCACTATAAATCAGAAACTATGTAAAATTGTGTAGCCATTGTTAATATATTTCATACTCATGTATAAAAAGACCAATTTATATCTGTTTATATAAAATTTAGGACTTCGTTTATTATTGCAATGTGGTCTTCTATTGTGGGTTAGATAAGAATGTAGGTTTAAAATTACAGATGTTTAATCTTCCTTTAAATATTTATTCTATTTTTAATTCTTATTAATTAACAAAATTGATCCTTAAAATCCTTTCTTGATTTAAAATTGAATATTTCCAGTTTTAATTCCAATAGATTCAACCATTTTTAAATTTATCATTTATATTGTTATGTGTGTTGTTTTTTCAGACTCATAATCAAAGTTCATAAATGTATCCACAATTAGTAAATTCATATCATCAAACCATTCAATCACTTAGCTATTCTGCTTATCAAGAATGCAATATTTTTATAATTAAAATGTTACTTTTAAAAAATCTGAAAATTCATACATTATTTCATGGTGCAATATTTATATTAGTAATTACTTCTATCAATAATCTTTTTGTTTAACAACTAAAATATCCTTTATCGAGATGTTTTAAATTTTGAAGAAAAAATGTTACCGTACTTGCCTGTTGTAATTTTCTGAAACAATGTAGTCATCTATATTAAGATTAAATAGTAGGCCTTTCAAAAGCTAGTGTTTCTATTTATTATCATCAGGATGAAATTATTAAATTATTTTACTGATACTGCTTTTTTTTTTTTTTTTTATATCAATTGTTTTTGTTAATTCTCTTGTTTTTTTACTCTTCCTTATCAACCAAGGTAATAAATAAATTCTTATAATTTGTCATTTATCATGGAATTGTTAAATGATTCCAGACGACTTCATTGAATGATGGGTCACAAAACTTCAAATCCTTTTGAATAAATGATTATTATTATTTTATTTTTTTAAAATGAAGTCAGCATTTATATTTCCATTACTAATTTCAGTGTTGAGTATTAATGTTTCTTGAAATAAAAGTAAAATATATAATGTATCCTGTTTAACATATGTACCTTTAATGAAGATTTTTTGTTTATACACACAGTTTTGTTTATAAAACATCTATTATGCCTTCCAAATTGGTGTAATAACATTCTTAGTGAATGTATTCTTAATTTTATTTTTTCACAGCATTTATTTTGTTTCAAGGTTGGATAAGTGACAATTAATAGGCCACTCTACAATACGATTTGTTCATCTGTTGTAAATAATTTATTTCTAATGAGCCAAAGTCAGGGTGGCTACAATTTTATTATCATTGTTTCCAACATTAAAATCTGATCATGATTCTTTCTTTCTTTTTTTTTTCATAGTTATGTATCTGATAAAATAAATAAAAACATGCTTTAAATATTCACTTATTTAATTTTGAAACTGAAGTTAGTATCAAGTTAAGTGTTATGAATTTAATTATTTATTAGTTAATTCTTTTGTGCTACATTTAACCTTTATTGTCTAAGTATTTATTAGATACTTATTATTTACAAAGACATATTGTGACATGGTTGTATTTTATTATTTCAAAACAGATATAATTTTAAAAGAGTAGTTCTCATCCTATCTTTTCATATCGATCGAATACCACTTGGTTTTATTAATATTTTTTTCTTATTATGTTTCCTAATACCGTAGTATTTTGGGCTATGTTGTTTTTAATTGTTATTACTTTATCTTCTCTACTATACATTTTAATCCTTAGAGACGATTCCCTTTATTTTCATTTGACTTTTTAGTTTTTGAATATTCAATACTTTTATGTGTGGAAAAGGATATTTTTCATAAATTTTTGTATACTGTTTTCTGTTTGCTCTTATTTATGTAAGAACTGTACATTATCATGAAACTAGAGACCCATAGAAGTGGAACAAAAAAATTCAAACTTACAACTATTAACGAATTTTTATTAATGACTAAATCAAAATATTCTATTGGTTGAGAACTCCTCTGTCCGCTGTAAAACATTACTTTTAATTTTATATGTCCAAAACTTAACTTTCTGATTAGACGGCTATTTATTTTTATTAGTATTGTTATCGGATATAACCATATTTTTCAATGTTTAATGTATAAATAATTGATTGTACATACATGTTATTAAAAAAATATTTAGAAAAAATGATCCAGTTTTCATGTATTAATATGAAGAGATAATAATAAGTAGGAGCTAATCATTCATATTTCTGAAATAAATACTCAAAAATTGTCGGAATAGTCTCTTCTTCGTATAGATTATGGAAGAAGTTTGCATGTTCAGAAGACCGATAAAAATAAATGTAAAGCTGTATGCATTTAATGTTTGATTCTGAACCTTTCTTGTTTTAATGTCACAAAAATAATTATTTTAGAAAATATAAACAATTCAAACACAAAGGACCAGTTGATGAGTTAAGATTTAATGTAATCTTGGATTCAAGTTAACTTTTTTCTGGACTCATAGCTTTTTTGAGACTGAAAAATTTATTGGATTTAGGATCAGTTCTGAGTTTATTTTATTCCCAGAGCTTACCTAATCGATTGATCAGTTTATTTAGAGAATTTTAGGAAGGCTTTACTGTAGAACTAAGCCTTAACTCCTGGCTCAGCAACTGGACCTTAGTATATGAACATTTTCGGGGTATTTTTATTTAATTGGTGTGAGTGAGCATTTTTATTTTTTGCCTAGCCTTCTTAAGGCTACAGTTATAGTAGATATATATTCCATAGAGATACATAAATACTTTTTCAGAAGTTAATGGTATATTTTATAGCATTTCCTTTTTCACAGGTTGTTCAAAAACACATGAAAGTTGAAATGCGGAAGAAATAGATAGTTTATTTTTTCTACTAAACTAATTTTTAGCTTCAATCATTAGCCCCACATATTATCACTGAGTCAGGCACTTTTGAATGAACTCACACTAAGTGTCCGAGTCCATAGCAGTAGTAGTGTTCAAGTATCATTCATGAACCTTTCCTGTCATGTTAGACTGATTCTTCATTTAAGCCCACCATAGTAGTCATCCATCATCTTTAGAATGTTATTTGAGGTAGCATTGTGTTCCATTCTCGCTACCTATATTACCATCAAAATTGACAGAACAAATTTTGCTGTTTGACTGACTCTAGGTATAATTTATTCATTATATCTTGATATTTTTCCCCACCATTATTGGTTTTTAATTGACATCCGCATGATAGTATAGAAGGATCAATCTAATTAGGGATTGATAAATTATTTGCCACTTCTATAATTTTGTTTTACTGAAAACTAGTTTCGAATGTTATACATTCATCTTCAGTTCTAAAAACACACAAAAATTCAAAAAAAAGCTATTCAAAATATAGTTTGGTATTATTATACATATTAAATTAGATGTATTATAAATCAGTATTATAAAACATTTATGAATTTAATTAAAGACAAGAAATCAAATATATGTTGGTATTCACCAAGGTTTAAATGAATTATATCAAACAGGAAAGTTTGTACTGGTTTCTTCTCATACTGAACTAACAATGAAAGAAAGGTGGGATGTTTATAGGTAAATGGTTTAAGGGTCGGGATTTTTCCAGTAATGCCGGTAAGTAATTGGTTTTTCTGTAATAGATGGGAATAAATTTAAGATTAGACTATTGAAGATATTTATTTAGTCATGATTTTTGCTTAAATGACCAAATAAATATCTCCAATAGTCCAATCTTAAATTTATTCCCATCTATAACAGAAAAACCAATTAGTCACCGGCATTACTGGAAGAACCCCCTTAAACCGTTTACCTCTAAACATCCCACCTTTCTTTCATTGTTAGTTCAGTGCGAGAAGAAACCAATAAAAACTTTCCTGTTTGATATAATCCATTTAAATCTTGGTTCTTTAACTGTATTTATTATTTTAGTTGAATAGTTTAATTTTTTTTTCAAATTTATTTTCTTTAATTTTTTTTTTAATCTTTACATTTTGATGCACAACTCTTGGACAATGATTTTTGTAATTATTATTTATTGAATTATTTTTTTTACTTCTTCTTCTTCTTCGCCTGGCACTACAGACCGAAGTGGTTCTTGGCCTTCTTCAACTCATCCTGCCACAGGGCTCTGTCCTCCACCAAACGAATGCTCGCCTGTTGTATGTCCTCTTCTACTTTCTCCTTCCATCGTGCTCTTGGTCGTCCTTTTACTCTAGTGGCAAAGATCTTTCCTTTGTATACCTTCTTTACCTGTCTCTCTTCACTCATTCGGTTGATATGACCATACCATGTCAGCCTACTTATTCGTATAGAATCAGACAGGGACTGATCGTTGTAAATATATACTTCTTTATTCTTTCTGCTTCATCACACTCCATTCTCAAAGATTCCTCGCAGCACTCTCCTTTCAAATGGTCAAGCCTGTCACAGGTTATCTTGTTCATTACCCAACATTCACTGCCTTAACTAACAACAGTTCTGATTAGGTTACTTCTTATTAGTTGCTGAAGAGAATAATATGTTCTATTTCCTGCCAGAATCCTTTTTTTAACCTCTTCTGTTTCGTTGGCTTCATTGGTCATTAGTGATCCCAGGTATGGAAATGCAGGGACTAATTCGATTTTTCTCTGCCTAAGTTGTAGAATGGTTGGTGTTGCTGCCTCATTCTCTCAATGATCATCAGCTTGGTTTTACTGACATTATTTCTTCCTCTTCTTCCAAAATCACTACTTCATTGCAGTGATTTATTGATAATTGTGCTGTTACTCTCTATTCCTACTTTCTTCACAACCTTATCAAGAACTAGGTTGAACAGCAAAGGGGCCAGAGCATCTCCTTGTCTCAGTCCATTCTTTATTTCCAGTGGATTTAACAACTCTCCATTTACTTTTACTAGACAATTGGTGTGCCTCATTGTCATCTTTGTTAAAACGATTAGTTTAGGAAGGATCTTAGCTTCTTCCATGGTCTCATAAGCCATGGATCTATAGGTCTTATTGTATGCAGCTTTGAATTTTTTTTTACTAATTTTTTTTATTGTTGATATCTTTTTTTTTAAATTAAATTGTTTTATAAATTAACTTTGTTTATACGTTGTCTTTTTATTCATTTTAAATGCAGTACTTGTTTATATGTTTTAATTCAATCATGCATGTATTGGCTATAGTCCTGCATAAAAAATAATATTGAAATAGTTATGAAACCTACAAGGAAGATTGAAATTCATCAAGGTATTGGTTCTAAGAACTGGAGGACCTATTCACAAGGTCTGTGGCTACTGCGGGAGGCAGCGAAAAGGAATTTTTAAAAGTGGAATGGCCAGACGCAGAAGGTGGGATATTGGGGAAAACAGTGCTTGCAGAAGAAGTGTTTCCCCGAATGCCAAAAATTCAACCGAGAATCACAGAGGCGGGCAGTGGACAACAGGATAAAGTTTGTCCTATCAGTGGCTTTTCATTTAATGGCGAAAGAGGTTTTGGGATCCAGATTGCAAAAAAAACATCCCAGGGAGGCTAACACCAATGCATTGAGGGGCATAGTTAAAAATGGAGAGGGTGAAACATCTAAAATAAAAGAGGATATTGATAAGTGTTCTGCAGCATTCAAGAACATGTTAAGGAAAATGTGAACACTGCAGATTTCGAGGAGGCCGTTAGAAAGTTCCTAAACTTTCTCAGGACTCTAAATGCTGAACTTTTTATGTTGGGATTGCGGGTCCCATTGTTGGTTATAAATATGTTTTTGATAATTATTTGCATATGGTTTCTTGTAGCGAGGTTGTTCATATCTTGGTTTCTCGTATCGCGATTGCTCATATCTTGGTTTCTCGAATTTCTGTTTATAATTAGGATCAACATTTTTTCCAGTATAAATTGAATTCTGCGGTTACTGATGACGATAAATCGGTAATCATCAGCAACCACAGAATTTAAATTATAAAGGAAAAAATGTTGATCCTAATTATAAACAGAAATTCGAGAAACCAAGAAATGAGCAACCTCGATACGAGAAACAAAGATATGAACAACCTCGATACGAGAAACCATATTAAAAATCTATATAATTATCAAAAACCATATGAAAATAATTATCAAAAACCTATTTATAACCAACAATGGGACCCGCAATCCCAACATAAATTCTTTAATAAACCCACAAAGAGTAATTGGAAAAATAATCAACAAAATCGTCAACAAACCCCTATTGAATAGAATGAATGATTCTAATACAGTATTGATGAGAACAGTGTCAGATCATAACATCAAAAATAACTTTGAAAATGAAAAAGATGAACAAAGAATACTAACAGAAAGATTAAATGAGTTATAAGCTAATCAGAATATTTTTTTAGAACCAGGTCCGAGCAACAACAAACCACCAGACAAATCATTATTCGTAGTGGAGTAGGATAATAGAGTAGATATTCCTTAATACTATTGCATATGTTTATTGCATTATTAGTTGTCATTACTTGTGCAAATAGGCGTTTGGAGAAAGTATCGATTGCTGTAAACATTATTTTACTTTCATATTTTAAAACATCTATCATAAGTTCCTGGAATGGTTTTTCTGGTGTAGGTTTTTTTTTTCAAATTTCGTTTTGATCGGTTTTCGATCCTATTTTGTTTTGCCTGTGGGACATTGGTTGATATATTCGCTTATTTTATCTCTCATGTTTGGGAAATAATATTGTCTTTTTAATTTTTCATAAGTTTCGTTTATTCCTCAATGTTGTGTCTTTGCTATATGATTGTTTTCAATAAGTTCTTCTTGCTCTTTTATATTCTCAATATCTTTACATAACACAAATTTTCTTTTTAATTTTACTGTGGGATATTCTGATTCTATAATTTTCTCTATTTCTATAAAATATTCGCTTAATACATAGTCTATTAATGGTAGTTTTTGATGAGCAGTATATTCCATAAGTTGTTTCTGGTGTTAATATTTGTGACAAATAATCATTTAATTTTTCCTTTTCAGTACAATTTACGATATACCTATGTTTCTTGAATTATAATTTATCTTTTCCTCGGGATATAATAATTTGATGTTTCTCTACATTTAAATTTTTATCTTTTTCACATATCCATACTTGATTCTTGTGAATGTATGGTTTCTAAATCTTCTTCAGTATTATCTTCTATTGGTTCTGCAGGTGGTAATTCTAATTGTTCACTAAATATTTCATATTCTGGTGTAGTTTCATCTGCTGTATCTTGCAATAGTTCTTCAATATCCATGTTCTCTTCTAAATGATGTAGATCATCATGATTTTGTGAAAGTGCGTTGGCTTCATAATTCGTCTTTCCTTGGGCATGTTTTATGTTAAATTCGAATTCTATTAATTTTCATATCCAC
Source organism: Rhaphigaster nebulosa (assembly GCA_948150685.1). Classification (NCBI taxonomy): domain Eukaryota; kingdom Metazoa; phylum Arthropoda; class Insecta; order Hemiptera; family Pentatomidae; genus Rhaphigaster; species Rhaphigaster nebulosa. The sequence goes on from OX411311.1 coordinate 25,090,820, forward strand.
TTCATTATTCTTGCATTTTGGTTCTTCATTGAAAAGATCCATGAATGGTTTACGGTCCGTTTGTAAAAGAAATTTAGTTCCATAAAGGTAGGGTTTAAAGTGAGGGGTTGCCCAAACTGCTACTAGTAGTTCGTTTTCAATCGTGCTATAATTTAATTCCGCATTTTGTACTACTCGCGAAGAGAATGCTATAGGATGTTCAATATCGTTGTCATATTTTTGTGACAATACTGCTCCGATTGCTTGATTACTTGCATCTGTGATTGATATCAATTTCTTGTTCCAGTCTGGATAAGCTAATATTGATGTGTTAACCAGTTCATCAACATCATTGCTTCACCATGGGCGGCCAGGATCTCGTAACATTCTTTCCACTTCTTTCTGATAGTACCATTTCTTTCTTCTTTAGCCTGTAAGATTTGATGGTTTTCTTCTTACTGCAGCTGGTTCTCCTCCGTATTGTTCTTTCATTCCACATTTTGTCTAGCATTAAAAGATATTGGTTGCTTCCTATTTCGAATCCCTGTTTTACATTGGCGTCTTGGACGATCCCCATCTCTTCTCTCTTGGCAAGTACACGGTCGATGAATTGACGTTTCGTTCCTGCCGCGTTTTTCTTTGGTACATTTATGTCTTTGTTTATGGGGAAAAAAGGTATTACCAATCGCAAAAAGGTATTACAAAAAAAAAAAAAATCATTTGCCACACATAAATTCAGGATTCTTTCCGCGTTATCATTCAAACTATCTTCGCCATATGGTCCTGCCTTTTAGGTCTCCAACAATTATGGATTTACCGTTGCAGTCGTCTACCTCTCTTTGGAAGACGCTGAAAAAAGGAATCCTTGAAGTGAATTTCTTCCTCCTCGATGATGTTTAAGACCCTGATTTTGTCGCTTACAAATTTCCAGTTTCTTATTCCTCAGACAAGATCGTTAAACATAAATCCTACGCCGTTGGCTTCTCTCCTGTTCTCGTTGACACCTGAGTATAAAAGAGTGTAGTTCTGAATCTTCAATTCGCCTTTTTCTTGCTTCTTTGTTTCGGTTATACCAAGAAGATCTACCCTGGCCTTTCTGATTTCGTCCTTTAATTCACACTCCTTTCTATTCAAACCCCGTATGTTCCATGTGGCAATTTGTCCGTTCTCCACGCCTCATCGTATTCCTTAAAATCAATCCAACTTGCTCCCTCATCCGAGGCGGCTTCCAAGGATAGGTGACCCTATGGTGAGCTGTTTTAGACCTTGTGTCAGTATGGTGGATTGTGTACTGTTCTGTTTGTGCAATGTACTGTAATCGGAGAACCGAAGGGTCGTTAATCCCCACGAGCTATGCGCTTCAGCTAGGTCCTGCGGCAGTATTCTTTTATGCTTACCTAAATAACTGTTGCTTGAAACAATTATCTATTGTAAATATTTAAGTGACAAAATATATATTTGAATAGTCTAACAAATGAGGTGTTTACGTTCAAAATGGCACATATCTAATTTGGATTTTTTTTCACTACAGTGAGAAATGAAAGAGAGCACTTGTTGAACAATTTTCTTAACTTAAGCCTTGCAAGAGAAAGGAATTTGTTTTTTCAGTTTTGATAGGAAATGATTGGAGGGTTCGATTCAGTTCATCCAAATGAAATTAAAAATGTGAAAAAACACTTTATTTATTTTATGGATATGTGCTATTTTGAAAGTAACCGCCTTAAATGTACTTGGAGTCTATGCAACTATTGTGAATAAATTGCCCTAGAATAAAAGTTGTTTTATTTCATTGGTTTTTGTTTTCCTACATATTTAAAGAAAAAGTTATGCTCGTTGTGTTGCCTAGGTGTCTTGGTTTGATTTTGAATACTCATAACCGATTGTTTATAATCAATTCAAGTTTTATTTTTATGACGTGATTTTAGCTGTATTTTATTGAGTTAGAAGGCATAATACTGACCGAGGCATGAGTTCAATCGATGACTTAATTAGGGAACGCTTACAAAAATTAAGAGCCGATGATTCATCAAGTTCAGATTTACCTTCAAGTTCCACTAAAGGTAATCATCTTCCCAAGCCAAATAAAACCACTGCTGCTGAACAAGTTGAAGATTTACTTGCTCAGATAGCTGCAGAATCTCATTTAGAAGCAAAAGTAAAAAAAATACAGGGAAACATAGATACAGTTATTAGGTCTCGACTTGAAAAGCTTAAAAGTCGTGAAGGTTGCAACTTCAGTCATCAAAGCATTCCTTTAGTTTCATCAGAAAATAAAAATGACGATATTCATGATGAAGACTTCTTTAAGAATTCTTCCTGTTCTGGATTACTAGATCTTCATAGTAATACAAACAGTGACCAAAGCTGTGGTGAAACCTCAGATTCTGAAGAATTGGACAATTTCTGTGTCATATGTGATAAAAAACCAACATTGATTTGTTTTGGCTGTGATAAAGATTTGTATTGTAATAGATGTTATAAAGAATTCCACTCGTCTGGGGAAAGACATGAAACAGTGCCTTATTCAAATAAAGCCTCTTGAATTTTTTCTTTGAGATAAAATCCTTATCATTGACATTTGTAAATAGATTATTAAATAATTGGCAGGCATATCTGATCATTTTATTTGCAACAAAAACACTTCAGTATTTAATTTACCTACCATGATGATTTTATGTTCTCGTATATATTCTAATCAATATTTATCTGCAATTTTAGGTGGGTATCATTATTTACAATTTAATAGCTTAAGTAGTTTAAATTAGTACCTATGGTAAACTAATAAAGTATTAATTTTGGTGTTTTCGCAAACTAGGATCAATGCTATACTTACCCACTGCCTGCAGTTTGATAAAATTCAAGCCTATTTTTAAATTGATTTTAAAAAAAAATACAATTTTATTAATAAATTGTATAAAATTTACCAAATAATCAAACAATGATATTTAATGATAAATGTATCAATTATTCATTTCTAAAAGTAATCAATGAATAATTGATTCATATTAAACTGAATTCAAATTCACTTAAATTTTATTATGATATTTATCATTTTAATTATTTTATTATGATATTTATCATTTTAATTATTTTATTATGATATTTATCACTTTAAATCACATTGGCCTCTGGTGATAAATTTGCTAGAAATTTAAGGGAAGGATAGTGAAACCACTGTTCATATTCATTTCATTGTACTTTTATTGCCATGTGATTTTTCTGCCTGTAAATTAATAATATGTTATTTTTTATAGAAATATTTCTTCTGTTTGTTAACTCAAGTGATTAACATATGAAAATTTTACTTGCATTGTATTATTTTTGAAAGATCTTATTCCCTGTTTGGATTAAACTAAAATAAAATAATGTTCATTTAATAAATTTTATTTGTTAACTGTATCTTATTCCTTTTAATACTAAAAAAAAAAAAAAAAAATCTGATGGTGCTATACAGTATGTTCTTGTGACCTTGGAAATTCATCGAATAACTAACGTAGGTAGAGGGGAATGATCCGCAGTTGGAGTGGAATGAGTGTCAGTGATCCTTTAAAGAAGGTGCGGAGATCGGTTGCCTCCATATATTTTTGGTATTCCGTGTATTTCCAAGATCAGATGAACTCACTGTAGAATAAGTGTTCTTGACTTTGACTCTCCTGCATGTTGGAGAACCTTAAGTATAAAAGTATCTCACAATATTGCTTGCATGTATTAATGCAGTTATATATTGATTTAATTTAATTTAAAATAAAAAGTTAAATTTTCTAATATTTATTTCATTATAGCTGGGATAGCAGTCCTATGTGTTGGGTGTACTATAGGTTGGACTTCACCATCTTTAAAGAAGCTGAAAGACAAGGATTCACCTATTTTAATTACAGAAGAAGAAAGTTCTTGGATTGCAGCATCACATGAAATTGGACATTTTTTAAGTCCAATTCCTACTGGCTTATTACTTCATAAGTTTGGAAGAAAGCAATGGCTACTATTCTCTTCTATCTTAATTTTACTAGGGTGGATTATTGTGTACTTTTCTACTTCTGTTTTCACTTTGTATATTGCTCGATGTTTATTTGGATTAGCAATGGGCATTGTATTCACAGTTGTGCCACTTTATATTGCTGAAATCTCATCTCCAGAAATTCGAGGAGCACTTAGCACATTTTTCCAATCAATGCTTTATTTGGGTCATGTTACTGAATTTAGCATTGGGCCTTATGTTTCTTTTCAAATATTAAATGGTGTATCACTTGCTATTGCATTTGCTTCGTTCTTTATTATTTTTTTTATGGTTGAGTCTCCTTTATTTTTGGTATCTGTAGGAGAACGTGATAAAGCTAGTTCAGTTTTGAAATGGCTTTTAAAAAGTGAACATGGTGTCGAATCAGAAGTTACAAAACTTGATCAAATGCTTGAACAGAAAATTTCTATTTCTTCGAAATATAAACTTCTATTTTCTAAAGCTTATTTTAGTAAATTGGTAATAGTCGTATTTACTGCGATTGCCCAACGATTTACTGGAATGTCTGCATTTGTTGCTTATGCTTCTTCGACTTTTGCATCTGCAGATGGATTGAGTTCTGATGAATACACAATTTTGTTTGGTGTTTTAGTTTTCCTATTTACTTTTGTATCTGCTATTTTAATAGATAGTATTGGTAGGAGGCCATTATTATTATTTTCTTGTTTTGGTTGTGCTGTAACACATTTAGTTTCTGGAACTTATTATTATGGAAAATTCATTGATTTTCCATTGTTACCATTTTTTATGATAACTTTATTTTCAATAGTTTATTCCTTAGGTTTAGGGCCATTGATTAATACCCTTCAAGGTGAATTATTTCCTCCCAATCTAAAAGGAGTGGCTTCCTCTATTGTAACTGTATCTCATGCAGCAACTTCATTTGCAGTTACCAAATTGTTTCAAGTAATTAAGAGCCAAGTGGGAATATATTTGAATTTTTATATCTTTGCTGTTGGTTGCATTATATCTTTTATTATATCATATTTAATAGTACCTGAAACAAAAAGACTTGAGCTCGAGGTTCTTCAAAGGCCTGTTGAAGAGCATCAAGAGCAAGTAAACTGAACTGTGGTGCTACGATATACTCACTTAGATCATTATTCTTTATTGGATGAATTTTCTAGTAGATTTTATGTGCTAATAAGGAAATATCTTAATGGCTTATATATATATATATATATATATATATATATATATATATATATATATATATATATATATATATATATATATATATATATATATGTATATATATATATACACACACACACATATATAAGTGAACAAAATTACTCTATCTGTGTATAAAGTTACTATTTACCTATTTATTTTAAAGCTAACAATAAATCATAAGTTCTTCTACATGCTTTATTTATCATACCTTTTACCCATTCTATCAAACTGTGTATGATGATTGCTTGATTTGCAGGGGAAAAAAAATCCTATTTTTTGGTTTCAGCTCTGCCTTCAAGTATGTTAATGTTTGTCACTTAATCAGTTGCCTCGAATAGTTTTTTTTATAAAGGATTCTAGCATTACTTTATTTTGATAGTGATAAAGTCTAAGAAAAGAATAATTAAACCAGCTTATTTGCAATGGCTTTCAAGGCCATTTGTGCCACAATTTTGACCAACTCTGTTTAGCTCTATTATGCTCAACTATAATAACTAAAAAGCTTCAAGATTCATTCCTATACCAAAGTGATATAAATGAACTTCCCGTTATCAGCTGAAAAATTGAATGTTGCAGAAGAAATATTTCCATTTGTTGAAATCATTTATCAAAAGAAGAATTGTGAAATCTACATTATTCACTTAGAAATCTGATTAACCTGTTTTTCTAAAATATTATTTGTATTTGAACTCAGATCAGAGCCTGAAAATGTGAAGCAAAATGAAAAATTTTATGTATACATAATTGATGCAATAACTCATTTAGCGAGTCTGGGACTTCTCGAGCAACCTCCGCCAGACGGCCCTGTCTTGTGCTGCAGCAGTCCAGAAAGGCCATAGCATCTACTGCTACACCATCCAGACACCTTTTCCTGGGTCGTCCCTCTCTCTTTGTTCAGTGAAGCTCCTCTGTTATAACCTTTTTCGCTATCTCAGACTCACCCATGTATGCAAAATGACTAGCCCAACAAGGTTTCCCAGCTTGATAAAACTGCGATTTTATGACTAAGTGGACATCTTTAGGCAGATCATATATTTTCCAGTGTTTTCTTTTCCTCTCTGTCTTAGAGCGATTCTTCTATGCACTTATCTTTCAAATTATAGGAGTCTCTTTTCCTCTGGCTTGGTGGTTGCCAACGCTTCTGACATATAGGTATTCAATGGGCATACCAAAATCTACTTTATACTGGAGGAAATAAACCTGCTTTTATAGTGCTTTGCTAAGTCAAAGAAATACCTATTGGAAGGATTCACCTCAAAACCCAGATATACATATAAAGGATTCTATGCTCTGAGACTTGGAGGGGCCAATGTTGAGGAATGTGACACTGTTTCCATCACCACCAATAGGCATATATTTAGTATTTTGTTAATTTACCATGAGACCAAATTTTCTGGCTGCTCTTCAGGAGAAATGATAGCCTCCTTGCTCATACCTTGCTACAGTATCAAAGTCATTGGCGTATCCTGGTAAGTGTATAAGTCTTGAATATATTCGGCCACTTGTCTGTATTTTTTATTTATGTATTGCCATGTTTAGAAATGATATGCTTTAGCATCTGCTTACCTTATTCTGCTGCTGGTTTTAAATAGTTCAGAGAAATCTGATCCCTCACGGACTGCGCATTTGGAATTTTTCATGGCCATTTTCACCATTAATGTGAGTTATCCTTGGTTCCAGTTTTCCAGTTCCAAAAATTCTTCCAGGGTCTTTTACAGTTCCTCTCTATCAATACTGCTATATGCTGACCTAAAATCAGCAAAGAGATGATGCATGTTCAGCATCCTTTTTCAAGATTTAATGAGTGAGTATAGTGAAAATCTGATTGGCTTTTAAACAACCTCTTCTAAATTCTGTTCTTAAGATCTCTCTGCGACTAGTTTCACCAACAGAACTTTGTAGACACATGAAAGCAACACAATTCTCTTATAGTTTGCCCATTCCTTTTGATCTTTTTTTTTTGGACAGAAGATGTTTTATTCCATGGTCCCCATCCTGTAGCATCCTTTCTTCGGTTTAGATGATGAAAATGAGCTTGTATAACACTTATTCCAGCTCCTCACTACCATACTTCAATATTTCTGCCTAAAAGCCACCCATGCCAATAGCCTTGTAATTTTTAAGCTTGGCAAGAGCATCCTCGAACTCATCTTGGTCAAGTGGCTCTATGTCGTGACTTCTGCAAGGAGCTATTAAGGCGCATGCCTAGTCAGCTATTCTTTAGTGAGCAATTGCTCATAGTATCCTACTCCTACACATTTTTGCAGGATTTTGTCCTGAATGAGGAGGAGTATTCCAGTCTCGATTCTGCAGTAGGAGACTTGTGGCATGAATGTTGCTCTTTGGAAGAAAATTCTGGAATCATTTGCATCTGTTCGGTTTTCAGCATCCTTTAGACTTCGATTTTTCTCAATCATTTTTTTTTTTTTTTGCAGTGCATTCTCTTCTCATCTCATCATGGGCCTGAGTAAACGTCCTCATGGGGCATAGCACCATTTTCAAGTAGGGTTCATTCTTCCTTGTTGTCTCCAAATCTTAGACATGATAGATTTAGTTACATCATTTTTAGTATAAAAACAATTCATCTGGTCAAGAAATTCATTATGCCTTGCAAATTTATGTTTTAATGACATGATCCTTAATGAGTTTTCATTATAGAAGGAGCAATCAAAGGTGGTGGCCAAAATTTTGTGTCTATTTACTTGATATCATCTTACTAGTTGTTATATGAATTAGATAAAATAAAATAAATATGAATTAGTAAAAGTTTAGCTTTAAGTCACTTCTAGAACAAACTCTTGTTTAACCTACAGTGAATTATCTTCAGATACTTGTGAATGATTTAAGATATTTAAAATTTTTACATAAAAAATAATTGCTATGGTACAATTAAATATTTTTTACTACGAAAATAGGATTTTGAAGGAATAAATTTTTTAAAACCTAATTGTTGTAATATTTTTCAAATTTTGCGGGAAGTTGTTTTAAGTTAGTTGGAAATTTTGGCAATTATATTTCCAAAATGGTTACTTTTTTTCCAAATTTAATACATTAATATTTCGGGACATTGATCCCCATCTTCAGAACTTAAATTAATTTATTTACAAGGACTTATAATTATTCCTCATAACACAAAATTATATTTCAATTAAATCTAGTTTAATTTACAACTTTTGTTAATCTATAGCACTACTTTGTTATCACTGCATTATTTAAGATTGACAAAGAAATACTATAATTTAACAAAAATTGTAAATTAAAATGGTTTTAATTGAAATTTAATATTGTGACATAAGAAGTAATTATATATCCTTGTAAATAAATCAATTCAGTTCTGAAGATTGGGATTAATGCCCCAAAACGTTAACTAATGTATTAAAATTGGAAAAAAAAATGTTACTATTTTGAAATATAATTGCCAAAATTTCCAATTAATTGTTGTAATTATTTAAGCTATTAAAATAATTTATTTAGAACAAAATAATTATTTGATTTTTTTCCATTGCTCAACAAAGATTATTATGTTCAAACTATTGAACGGAAATGATTTAATGACATTTATCTTTTTTTAGTTTCATTCTTTTCTCTACCTATGTTCACTCTTTTTAAAACTCCCTTTTTTTAAAACTTTAATGTCTATTCTTTTCATATATTATATTAAATTAAAAAAAAATTATTATGGCTGTTTTCCCAGGTACCTCTGTTCCACCATAGAATGCAGGATTAGAAAAAAATTTGATGGGATTAAAATTAGAAATAATCCATACTGCTTTTGAAAAGAAAAATAAGCTAATATTGTAAGAGAAAAATATCTTGACATTATCTTTTATATATTATTTCTTTTTTTAATGAACTCTTTATGATTTTAAAGTAATTATTATCTATGTTATGTACTTGTCATCAGTTGAAAAACATTTATTTTATTTTCCCCTTTTATAGGATAGTCAATTTCACTCAACCTTTGATGGTATGAATTTTGTATGCAAATACAGTGTAAACATCATTATCCTCAAGCTTTCAATTTCCACATCATTTCCTTGGTTATAGCAGAAGGTGGATGTTTATTATTCATACTACCAAAAGCTACGTTATATTAATTATAATGATATTTAATTTTTTTCAAAAGTATAGTGACATGATTACACTTCATGGAATAAAATATATTGGAAGAGCAAACTTTTTAATTTTAGAAAGGTATTTAATATATTCATATAACATAAAAATATTTGGGTTGTATTATCTCCTTTTTAACTAGATTAATCTTTATCTGTATTTATTAAAAAATCATTCTAGTTTTCATGGTTTGCATATTATTATTTTTTTTTTTACAAGCTTTTTGTAAATTGATATTCATCAGTTTTATTAAAAATTTTTATTGGTCTTAGTTCAGTAGGTTTGAAAGGAAATAATAAAATTAAAAAAACTAACTTAAAGCATGAGTTTGAAAAAGGCTTAAGGCTATTCAGCAAACTTTACAGGAAATACATGAAAAGTGTTTTCCCCAAATAACAATTTTTTTTCTTTAAATTTTATTTTTTATCGTGTACAGTAGGAGTTTATTATGATGGGAGAACTTTTTAACTACAAAGTATTTTTAAGACTTCTAGCACTGGATCAAGGCCAGAGTGAAGATTGAGAGTCGTTTGGAGCTTAAGTCAATACCCCCTTATACCAGAAATTGCTAGGAAGCCGGGAGGAAGAAAGGTGCTTACGTCACTAATAGATTTTTAGATCATTTCTATTTTTTTTTTTCGATATATCGTGGGCGGGAATCGATAGAGATGGTGTTTATGTCTCATAATAAATTGAAACCCTAATCTCGAATTGCAGGCGCTTAGGCCTTTTTTTAAAAACGACTTCGATGAGAATGAATTAACATTAGGTAAACGGTTATTCATATCTGTACAAACATACTGTCATGAAATATTTAACTTTATTACTCTCAAGATTAGGGATCTTAATCTATGTATAATTTCATTTAATTTACATAAAAATAGGTTATAATGATAGTTCTTGAGAAGCCGCAGAAGATGGAACAACCTGCTTGGCCTTCTTCACTTCTTCACCCGTCCGCTTGACTCAAGCCCAATTCTTCATCCTGTCTCTCGCCAAAAGCCAATAAGAGCGTCCTCTCCTTAATGTTCCGTTGATCAATGTGGCTTTCTCCATCTCTTCCATTTCTGTTGATGACGGGATTCTTCACATTTTTTAATAAGCTTCGCCCTCTCCAGGCGCTTTGCATTCTCATTTTGGTTCCGAAAATTATCTATTAACTATAATAGGCCAGTTCATAGAGGAGCAAAACAGAACTCTACGATGAAAAAGATGGAGCAGAATCTTTTATTATTTTTAATTGCATATATGGGTGCAAACATGCAAATACGGCTGACCTCGGAAGAACTTTCGGCAGCCAAAAAACCTCGAAGTTTTTGGACTTTTTTCTATTTTTTTGTTTTAATTCCTAAACGGTGCATTCTATCGAAAAAGTAGTTATATAACAAATTAAAGAGTATTAAATTATTCGTCGAATGAGTACCAAAACATGTTAATAGGGTTGAGTGGTGTGGTCGAAAACAACGGCCATAAAACTGTGATTTTTTCCATCTTTGTCAAAACTGAACACAGTACTTTTTCTTTTTTTTATATATTACTTGTGTCTGTAGCTTGCAAATGATATATTTGTATAGCTCATAACTCGACCACAGATTATAGTAGAGACTCATTGTCTTTTAATGCTGAGAAATTTTTGTACTATCATATTTTTTATATCAATAATAGCAAGCTGTTTAGTAGTGGGGAAAAGGGAGATAGAAAACAGTGTAAAACTACACGTATTCAAGGCCATCTACCTACCTACCCTTCTTTATGGCAGTGAAAGCTGGGTCCTGCTGGACAGGCACTGAAGTAGAGCTACAGCCGCTGAAATGAAGTACCTCTGGAGAATGGTAGCCGAACAAGGAGAGATCAGGTCAGAAATGAGCAGATACGTGTGGAGACCTTGGAGTACCCGCCTTGAGGGGCACTGTCGAAAAGAGGCAGCTAAAGTGGTTCGGTCATCTATGCCAGATGAATGAAGACCGGGATCCACGAAAGTTTTTTTAAGCCAGGCCCATTGAACGTCGCCTTCGAGGAAGACCCAGACTGTTATGGTCCCATTACATCTCCAGAATAGGACAGAAAAAGGGAAAGCGTCTGAACGTCATAAGAGCGCTGGCTCGAGATCGTGATATCTGGCTGACTTGGACTGAGGCGCCTCCACGCTGAGAGGCACAATAGAGGAAGATGAAGAAGAAGAAGGTACTCAGAGGACGCAAACTTTGATGCCCATTAACTTTTGTTCAAGTTTTTCCCTTGGATTACTCATTTCCAAGCTACAGACTGATATATGTCTGTATGTAAGATGGAAAAAATCGCCGTTTTATGACCGTTGTTTTCGACCACACCACTTAAGTTAATTATTCTGTTTTGGCAGTTATTCGACGCAGAATTTAATGCTCCTAAATTTGTTGTCATTACGTTTTCGATAGAACGCACCGTTTAGGAATTATAGGCAAAAAACAAAAGAAGTCCAAAAATGTTGAGGCTTTGTCTTCCAAAAAATCTTCCAAGGTCACCCGTGTACGCATTTTAGTTTTTACATGTTTGCACCCACAAATACAATTCAAAACAATAATAGCTTCTTCCACACCTTTTGCATCTTAGAAATCCTCTATGGGATGCCAAATTATCTGCACACACTAATGCAGTATAGATTGAAAGCTTCTTTCAATCGATAAGGTTTTCTGCCTATTCCTTGGATCCTATTATCCTATATGAAGCAAACCTATGTGTACTTAGTGGGTTACAGATTTAATACAGAGAACAAAAACTGACATAATACGCATCACCCTCGAACTAACGACGGTGATAGACTTCATTTCATGGTGGCCCACTTTCATGACCCTAACACCAACAGGACGGCCATAGAGATGGAAAAAGCCTGAGAATAGGCTGAGGACAATTAAATTATTTGACTATACAAAACAACTCCCCATCGCTATAAATCGATTCCTAAGCCATTTAATTTCCAAAAGTTTCCAACTCCCCATCCCTCGCGAAATGCATCCTTTGTACTGCAAAGAATTCCCATCCAACCCACTTTCTTTATGTTGGTAATTTATGGAAAGCTACATTACTATTATTTTTATGTGTCACAACCGTATTGAAATAACTTTTTTTCATAAAAAGTTGTGCTCGGATATACAAAAAAGAAGGCATATCACTGAATAGTCAACTTAATATTACAGAAACCTAGATCAGAAGAATTACAAGTTATTGTCTTCTGCACGATATACGTAGAAACCATCTAATGTTCATAAGGCTAGTTCAAAGATAATGTCAACTGACCATATTATCTCTTTGCCAAAAGAGGACTATATCTTACATAATAATAACACAATATCATATTTTTCTCCTCATAACTAAAGAATTAAGAGGCGTTTGGAATCTACCACGAAACGTACATAATAGGCTCACGAAAAATGGTTTGCAACAATGATAATCTGGATTGACCCGTGTCGATTGTCTGTGCTTTCCCGGCATATGAACTGCTTAATTATACAGGCACGTGAATAGAATCACTGCTTATCAATAGAAGTGATTATACAACGCAAAGGTATAAGTAAACAGCTTAAGGAAGAATCTTTCAGTTCGTATGTGCCTAACAATTACCCTTTGTCATTGAAATTATAATCAACTTACGAATTAGTGCACGCGATTGAAAGAATGTAAAGCAAATCAAAATGTTAAAGTAAAATATTCAAGATGCTTTATTTGGTAAGGTAGCTGTCTGAAGTTACTTATGCAGAGGGCTATTCTCCTCCTTACGCGTAACCTCTCGGCCGTTGCTCCACCTACTAAGTACTCCTTTAAGTTGCAACGTGGATTAAAGGAAGAACCAACGTATTTACGCGATTTCTGGAAGATTCTCACTTCGTTATAGTCGCCAATGATTCGGCAGAGATTGTTCAGCCCTCATCAGTGTTCTGCCCATACAACTTAAAATAATATAAACATTTTTTTTCAACCGAAATTCATTATTTTTGTAAATACATATGGATGAGTATTGAAGTATTAAATCCAATAAAAATGAGATCGCATATTTATTTGTAAAAAATATTGTTACCCGCGGTGTATAAAAACCATCATAGTAACTATTCTTTTGCATTCAGTTTTAATATAAATAAATACATATTACCAAGTAGCAATATCTGATAATCGATTTTAATACGATAATATTATTTCAGAGTGTTCTGGCTGTTTACTACGATCATCTTTATAGCTTTGGCTGGTACAGTTGCTTTCAACTTATGGGAAAAGTATTCATATAAACGAGTCGAAATTTCCATAGAAACTACTAATTTTCCATTGGCAGAGTCTGCTTTTCCTTCTGTAACACTATGTCCACTAAACAAAATTAATGTGACAGTCGCTGTAAAGTATCTTTCAAGGTTAATGAAAAATACATTTGGACTAAAATCAACCCTCATCAAGAATAATCTCAACATTAAAGCTTTATAATTTTCAGGTACACTGATGGATTTACTAATATGAAGTTAACTGCTATAAAAAATGTCATTGGAATATTGCATTTTCTTAAATATCCACATTATTCACAAATGAAGAGATATTTACAAATGAACAGAAAATATTTGAAATTGTTTGACAATTTGAACATTACCGACTTCATGCTTGCAGTAAAGACCTAGTCATTTTGAAACATTCATTCCAAGAAACAGCTGTAATACAATTTATAAGGATTTGTATTTTAAATGTTATAGGTTCTTCCAAAGTGTGATGAACTTCTTAATGAATGTATATGGCATGGAAAAAAAATAAACTGTTGTGAAGTATTTACTTTACAAAGAACAGAAGAAGGTTTCTGTTATTCATTTAATTCATTTTCTGCTGATGATAAAAAAATATGGTGAGATTAAAAGTTGTTTTATCAATCAATCATATTTTTAAATTGAATAGATGAATTACGCATAAAGTGATTTCAGCTCATTGTATGAAAATTACAATACTGAAAATGAGAAAGGAAGAAAATGTATACCCCAATATCTTACCTTTGCTGGTGTTCATTCAGGATTAACAATTTTTACCAAGTCTCAAAAGGTTGGAGATAAATTCTTTTTGCCTGATCGAGACATAGAACCAGGAATCATTGTAAGTACACAATGTCATTTTAATTCATTAATTTAGTTTTGAATTACATGTTTGTTTGTTTATTGTGCCTGATGCTTCTGTACTTACAATTAGATTCCGTATCCACTCGGAGTTCGTATCTTGACATCTCCAAACTATAGATTCAGGGATGTGCGGATCAGTCAGGTAAAATAAAATAAAACAACAAAAAGTAACAAGGTGTTTATGCTATTATGATAGTCGATGGGCCAACTTCAGAGATATAGACCGTCTTCAGAGCTAGCGCAGTATATCGATTGGAACTAAACAGGAAAAAGTATGTCAAATGATTGCTACAAGTAACATTAATATGCTTCATATTAAAGTGCATACCTTCACCTTCCATAATCATAACTCTTATTTTACTAAAACCCAACTGAAAATACTGATAACTTACTTTGTACAACAAATGAAGTTGCCAAGTATAAACATATACTAATTAAGGAATGAGTATCGATTGCTGGTGCAAAGCGGAATAAAGAGTGGGAGTAAAGAGGAGAAGGGATATGACGAAGCAGTTAATGAGGTGTTAGAAAATGGTGGTAAGATCGCCATACTTAACGTTTTTGACTTTGGTCAGGTTTTTGGTTCAATCACTCCTCTCTGCGTCGGTTCGAATCTGGTCTGGGCGGGTTAAAATTTATTTCGTAGCGGACTCACGGAATGAAACTTGTCCTTTCCACTTTGGTTAAAATAGGCTGGTAACCTGTAGGATAATATATCCTTTCTGCTTTAATTGGAACTGGTTAGGACGTTGAACCCCGAACAAAAAAATAATACTGAAGTGGATCCTCAGTGCACCTGTTTGAATGTTTTAATCTCAAAAATTAAAAACATATTTTTTTACTCCAACTAATATTTAGGAAACTCAGGAACCATTGGAACTGTTCCACGGAGGCTCGCTTATTGGGTCCTACGAATCAAACGAGGTCCAGGTCTAGGTCCAGACCATGGAACCAAGGCAAGGACGCTAATTGGAATCGGACCCGTTTCGACCTGTAACCATTAAGGAAAACTGTTCCAACTGCAGAACTGGAACTGTTGTAATTGTTCCAAACTTAAACGGTTCCAGTACATCCCTACTAAAAATATTAATGATGGTTTGCTGTTCTGACTAATTGTTATCTCATCAGTTGAGTAAATTTATAACTTTAAATCAGCTTCCATTTTTTCATTGATATTCTACATAAAAGATTAAGACAGTTGTTGGTTAATTGGTCAAAACCTTGGTATCATTTATTAAATCAATAATGGATTGTTGTTATTTATATGCTTTATTTACTTTTGCCTTTCCTATTTTCTAATTTTAATTTTTTTAATAACAAAATTATCTTCATTTTAAAATGATGAAACTAAAATCTAAATAATTGCCTATTGGATTTTTGATATATTAATGATGGTTTTGTTACAAAGGCCATATTGAGCGCTGTGCATCAGTTACCTGAAGCTGGAGGGGGTACCATCGTTCGTATGATACCTGGAGAGTACGTTCAAATAGAAATCAGCACATCCATGATATTTAGTTCCAAAATAATTTCAAGGCTAACCAAAGAAGAAAGGGGGTGTACTTTGGGCTATGAAGATGATGATTTTACAAAATATTATAGCCTACGTTCATGTCTTATTGGATGTAGACATCAATTCATAATGCGTGTCTGTGGCTGCCAGCTGTATTTCTTTTATGGTTTGTAGTATTTATATTTCTCTACCGTTATTTGTTATAAGTATTTTATATGTGAAATAATAATAAAAGAAAAATACATATATTTATTTAAAATTTATTATTAACTGATACTTGATTGTCCATTCATCGTCGCCCGTCTTCATAAGAAAATACCGGATCCAGGAGGCCGGCAATGCTATACGAAAGTGTTAGACAATTTATTACCATTACACTAGAAAAAAACATAAAATTCATACAACATTAAAAACGCTGCTAATTATTATACTATGGTTTATTATTTCCAAATAGCTATAATCAAAAATATCTGGCGTGCCCATTCTCATGACTTTCCTTGTCGCTTTGGCTTAGAGTCCCGACAATTAGATTATCGTTCAAATGTGCATCTGAAATCTTCTGGGAGGTGAAACGTTTTTGAGTTTTCAAATCACTAATCAAAGGTGAACCGGTTTCCATAAGGACATCTGTAGAATACTTTATAAAACATGTCTACCAAGTTTAGCAAAGAAATTAACTACAGAATAATGGCTGGTAATAGAGCTTACTACGTAAACCTGAAACTTTAAAGTCTCAACTGTTATCTAAAGCAACGAAATTAAAATTATATAAATCTCTTATAAAATCAGTACTCAGCCACGGGGTGGAAACCTGTTCCAAAGATGATTGCCGTAAACTGAAAGTGTTCGGAAGAAAGTGTATCAAATCAAGTAGCCTAAGATAGGCAGGACATGCAATCAGAATGGAGTGTGAAATGGTATAGAGAAAAATTTTGGAGGTGCACTTCAGTGAGAAAAGGAAAAGGGTAAGACCAAGAATCTGTGGAGGATGGATCCAAGGAAGGATGCAGTGGAAAGAGATGCGAAAAAGCCAGGAGAAGGAGTCCACAATTGATAACAGTGGAGACCAAGGATCACATTGATCTGTAGCGCCGAGGAGTTAGTCTACAAACTTCGAAATCTTCCAAAACGCAAATTTTGGATTCTACTTATCTTGAAACGTAAAACATAAAATTTTGAGGGGGGTTAATTTTTTTTTATTTCTTGGTCGATTGCTATGGTTCATTCTTGAAAGTAATAAACCAAAAGCATTTTTAAAGATTTTTTCTCTTTGTAAGGTCATGGTACACTGATTCTAAAAAGCTTTACATTTTTCCTCCATCTTTATAAATAGCCGAATTATGGCTGTATAAAACCTCTAATCGGCCGCAATTTTAAAATGAAAAGATGGATAGTAATATCGAGTTCCGAGGCATCAGTCTGGGGTGGCCTGCGATTTTGGTACCAAATCTCAAAAAATTTGGTTCAGTAGTCTGGAAGAAAAGCCGCGGACAGCGTACGAACATAAAACTGCTGGGAATAATGATTACCAATTATAACATTAGCTAATGTTTCCGAAATGAACATCCCTGATAGATTTACTAACTTCTTCAGTATTTCCGGATAAATCAAAATAATATACAGCTTTTGGCGCTCAATGGAATCATAAGCCTTTTTGAAACCAATATTAAGCCGATTAACTACATTGTTGTATTCTATTTTTTCTCTAACATTTGTCGTAAGGAAAATATTTGATTAATTTTCAAAAGATTCCGTCTAAAACCACATTGGTAGTCTCCGATAATTTTCTCGCCATATTCTGTGGTTCGACTAGTTTGGATTAATGAGAATATTTTGTAGTATACCGGAAGGAGTGAGATTCCGCGATAGTTATTACAATCTGTCATCGGCCCCTTTTTGTGAATCGGGATAAGTATAGATTCTTTCCATTGTTCTGGCATTGTTTTCATTTTCTCAGGCCTTTTTAATCAAACGATGTATTTTAGAAACTCAAGCTACCCCGCCATGCCTTGATTAGTTCAATAGAAATGTTGTCGGTTCCCGCTGCTTAATTAGATTTTAATTTTCCGATGGTTATTTCAACTTCCATTGGAGCGTACGCAGAAATAAAGTATTCTAGTCCTGAAAAAGTAAGAAAGCCCTAAATCTAATCACCAGGTTCTTATCATTGGTTTTAGGGCTTCCTAATGCCATAAATAGGCTTTATTTTTAGAGTAATTCGGGTACAATACAAAAATGTATTTAAAAAAATTATTTGGAGTTACGGACTTTTTTACCTTATGATGGTGTAATAATAATGCCAAGCAATGGGAGACTAAATATAAACGTGGTTGTGTTCTGCGGGTACTGTAGTCACCCAGTGCCGTCCTCGGACAGTTTCGGTTTATTATGTGCAATATTAGACCTTTGTAATAGGCCAAGACATTTTTTTTTAAACCGCTTCAAAATTTAATTTTAACCCCTCTTCAAGATACGTAGAATTCAAATATCGAATAAAAAAATCCGTCCGTCCGCCATCCTATGCTTTTCTCCGAGACTACTGGACCGATATTCTTGAGATTCGACAACAAAGTCACACCTCACCTCAGAATGATCTTCGAAACTCGACGTTACCATCCGTCTGTTTGTTTCAAAATGGCGGCCGATCAGAGATTTTATAAGCCCATAACACGGCCATTTATAAATTTAGAGAGGAAATGTAAGGTGTTTTGGAATCAGCATTCCAAGGTATTAAATAAAATGTAAAAAAAAATCTATATAAATGCTTTTGGTTATTATTTTCAATAATAGACCTTTTTAATCGACTAAAAAAAAACTTCCTCTGACTTCCTGGCATCTCTCTACTTCATCCTTCCTTGGATTATTTCTGCACTTCCTTTAGCTTCTTGGCCTTCCCCTTTTCTTTTCCCATTGAAGTGCACATCCAATATTTTCTTCTGTACTATTTTACCCCCTGAGGTCCTGTGAATAGACAGACCAGATATTTTTGTAATTTTACAATTTGTAAATAATAAACCATTGTGTAATAATTGCAGCGTTTTTATTTTCGGACCGGATTGGGAGAAATACGGATCTAAGGTAGGAGTAACCTAAGATCCCATGTTTTTGTTTTTCTTCCGAAGATCGGGAGCTAGTAGTGGATCGGATCGGATTGATAGAAATAGGAGTCCAATGTTGGTGCAGCCTTAGATAATTAAAATGTCTACAAAGCTAAAGTTAACAAAAAAATATTCGCATCGGACTAATATTAGCGAAAATACAGAAAACAGTTTTTGTACAGGGCTTCCCACCCAAAGCAGTGAGGAACATCATGTGAGTGAACACACCAAATATTAACACTACAGCTAATTGTTATAGTGTCACATATTGAAATTAATAATTCTTTGTCATGTAAAATTAGCCTTAAATTTAATTTTACCAATTTTTTTTTTTTTTATGCTAGTTGGTTTTAATTTCATTATTTAACGATTTTTTTCTTCTCTCAGATCCTGAAAAAGCAACTTCTAAACCACTGTGTAAACTAAGCCAACTTTGGTGTGTTGTAAGATATGCAGGTATTTACATATAATCTTATCTTATCTTATCTATAGATTATTAATACTTTCATTTGAATTAAAATATATATTCCAGATGCATTGAAATTGAAAACTCCGTCCAAATATGCTTTCTCTAAACCCAGTGTTAAAGATTTTCCAGATTGTTCCTGCCAAACTGCTTGTAATTCTGTTTGGTATGATTTAGGGATCAAAAGAAGAAATATAACTGATAAAAGGAATGTCACTGGCCATTTAAGCATATTTTATAAAACGTATGGAGCTATAAAGTATTTTAGAAAGTTTACATTTAGCAGGGAACAACTTATAGGTACATCTATACAAAATAATAATAGTAATTATTATCATGCAAGGATTTCTTTTTATTATTATTAGTAAGAATAAGCCATTTATTTGCATTGCTTTTAGATTGTATGTACATATATATATATATATATATATATATATATAGAGAGAGAGAGAGAGAGAGAGAGAGAGATTATTATGTATTTTAAAAATAACAAATGATTATTAATAATTATTGAACATTATTCGACTAATATTTAGCCATATTGATATTTTTTATATTAAAAAAAAAGTGTAAGAGTAAAAGGTGGAAGGGTTAGAAATATCAATGCAACATTTACTTGTTTCTCAGAGATAGCGTAGTTAGGTGGTAGTTTTCTTAGACAATTTAAATATTTCTCATGTACCCCTGGAAATCCTTTCTCATAGTGCTGATTAAGAATAACTGGTCTCAGGATTTAAAAAAAAACTTTGTCCTTATATACAGTGTGTGTAATCCTTCTTTATACTAATACATATCATGTGTTCTAGATGCATTCATTAGGTAAACTGGTAGCATTAAGATGAAGAAACATATTATGATAAGTGCTTTATTTTAATTTTAGTAAGCCTTGGAGGAGTTGTTAACTTGTTTATTGGTGCCAGTTTCATTAGCTTTACAGAAGTACTGTATTATTTTATTAGAAGTCTGTGTAAAGTAATTTACTTAAGAATTTTAAAATCGACAGATACTACAATTCATATTGGCATTTCTGCATGCCCATCGGAGCTCGTCAATTAGCAGCCAGGTTAATAAATTTTATATTTTAACCATTTCATTATGCTTAAATGTAAATATAGTTTAGAATATTTTTTAGGGGCTAAAATAAGCAGGAATCTATTATATCATTGTTTTCCAAAATTTTAACAATCTTTAAACTATGTAAAATTAGTTGACCATGAATTTAATCAAAGAAATGATGGCTGGAGACTATTAAAAATTAAATCAAACAATAAGAATTTACTATATGCTTCATTTTGTCTGCTCTCCCAACTAACATTTCCTAGATTAATGAATTAAATAAGTGCATCATTAGTCTCAAACAAATTTTTTCCATTAAAAAAAATAATAATAAATATTATTTAACATTATGTTATTATTATTATCATATTAATAATTATAATATCCAATTTCGCAATCATAATAACTTTATATTATTAATATTTAGAATATAGAGGGTAATTATAGATGAAAAAAAAAATAAAAATAAAAATAGGTGACTTTTCATTTGGTGTTTCTTTCTCATTGACATTTTACTGGAAATTACCAGAAAAAATGTTAAAGAATATATTCATAAAATCAATTAGTTAACAGGATTAATCTGTGTAAACCGCACTCTTATCGTTTTTTACCAAATTAACTTTTTATAAAAATTTATTTTATGACCTATGCTTTTATAGAATAATCAATATTATGTGATTCTTTAATGAAATGATGATTTTTTTTTTAATGATAATTTGATTCGATTTAAAACTGATTCAAGCTGTAAAAGAAATTGTTTTCTTTTGAAGAATCTAGATTTTATTAATAATATTGGTACATCAATGGAAAATAATTGGAAATATGTCAACATTTCGGAATATGTATAAATCATTATTTGATGATGATATTGACAACTCGTTTGGAATGTTATACCATGTTCTGTTGACGTATCATTAATTCAGTACCAATAGAATTTTGAATGGTAGAACTTTTACTCATACAATTTTACTTGTCGCAGTCTATACTATGAATTCTTCAAGCCTTGATAATCATGGTTCCCATCAGAGAAAACTTAATCAAAACAGAATATCATCAGTAAAACAAAAATACGACAAGCAGTACAAAAAAATAAAAAGCATAAGTTTGTTGAAAGAATTTATTCAGAATTCTACAATCCATGGTGTTCAACATATTTTCCGAGAAGGGGAAACCCCACTTCACAGGTAACAAAGTACAATTTGCACATGAGCATGTATATATATTGTAATGATAAAATTAATCAGAGTTAAATTATAATAAAGTGTCATTAAATATAATAATTTCATGAAAAAAGAAATTGATTTGAAACAATTTTATTTTAAAGAGAAAAAGTGTTGAAATTAAAAATATTAAATCAAATGAGCAGTGGAACAAGCCTGTTTAAGCGATAAAAAATTTGATTTTTTTTAAATATATTAAAAAATTAATTTAGAATAAACTTATTCTACAAACATGAAAATATATTTTGTTTAAACTAATAAGTAAATTATAAATATGGACATTTTAAATAAATGAAGAAAAAAGAAGAAAACAAAAAATAGTGGCAAACTATTAGATGTTGTCTTGTTAATTAGCAAGCCATTGCTTGGCAGAGATGCACAGGCTTGAGGAGTAAATAGTGTCTTTGATTGTGAACCACCTTAAGCTACCCATTCATGGTCCAAATCAGTAGGACTATGCTGTAGGGCTACTGAAGAATTCATTCGTCCATTAATAGTCCTATAAGGAATCCGATCAGCTATTCTAACATGTACTCATAGCTTATCAATTTTTGAAAAATAGGAAGATGTCGGCAATTTGTCTTGCTATGGTGTTATTGGAAAAAAAAAAGAAGAAATTTTGGGTGAAAACAATGTTTATTAACAGCATAAGTTAACGTGATTTGAAAATATTAACTGAAATAGACAGGAAGGATTCTAAAAATTACTTAAGAATCGATAACAAAATCATCCCTCTAATATAAGATGAGGATAAATGATATAAATAAAATGTACTTAAGGTTTATATTTATATTATTCATTTTTTTTTACTAGATTTATACATTTTCATTTTACTTTAATTCATTATAATTTAAATTGGTTATACTAGTTGAAAGATCAGGTCAAATTAATGATTAAAAGCAAACATAAAACAACACAAAACAAGATAAATTAGATATTAACATTTCATTAACAAAAAAGGATCTAAAATTATTAGTTCAAAATTGTTGACATCCAGGTTTAATCACATTATTTATTTAATATTTTAATTCATTATATTTGGCCATGAGAACATCTTTTTATTAGTTTATTACACTGCACTTTTGGGAAATACGTAAGAAATAAAACTATAAAAAAATTTAAGATGTTTTTAAACCAATTTTTTTCTAATCATTTTAATTTTCAGTTTGTAATTAGAAGAAAATTATTAACGCATTTAGTAGTAAATACACACAAAAAAAACTTAAAACTTTTTAACAATAAAAAAAACCAGAGAGTAAAAAAAGAGAACCTAAATCAAGGAAGAAATACCCCAATCTGACAACACTGACTAATAGTAAACAATTAGTCATAACAATTAATGATGTCAATGACTTAGCGGTAAACATATGGAGTTAGAAGGATGATAAACCAACTCAGGATCCAACGTGGTAGGATGTTGGGAGGGAGGAATGCTTTTAGAACGATCGGAGAAGCCTACAAACATCCCACATGCTCTCTGTAGTCCTACATCCCCATTCACAGTCCAAAGGTAGTCCGATATCTTTTCTAGTCCTACATGTAGGACAGTGAATGGCTGGCTTTAGGGTACAGACCACTAGGACACCTTATGTGAGCCAAATCTATCATAAAGTGAAGTTGAGTCAATGTAAGAATTTAAAAGTAAAGCTTAAATAAAGGTCAGTGAGTAAAGACTAAATTAAATTGCAACATCTCGTAGCTGAGAAACACTGTTAATTTTAATTATGAAAAAAGAAGAGGAAAACCAAACAGGCGTTAAAGCAAACTTCAAATTAAATATCAAAATAACATTTCTTATTTTTTATATATCATTTTAATTTAATATTTTGTTTTTAGAGTTAAGTATGTTTGAAATTGCTTTTATTATTTTTGAAATAATTCACATTATTAAACCAATCTATTTTTCTTTGAAAAAATACAATAACTAATAATTTTAATTTTTTTTTATATATAAGTTTCTGTAATCTTCTGATTATTCAATTTTAATTATTTGTTTGTTCGTTTTTTGTAGGGTAAAACTGTTTTGGTCATCAGCTTCATTTTTTTTTAAATCATTTTATATGAATATTTTTGTTTTATTATTAATAAATAATTTTTTATCCTATTGTATTTTCTGTCTGTCAATTCATAACCAACAGCCAACAAAATTAATTTTTATTTCAATATATTTTTTTATTTAATACTTTCATTGGTCACAATTAATAATAAAAAAGAACTATCAAATAACAAAAAAAGTAAAATATTACATTGGCGATCCTACCAGAATTGGATCGATTCTCGAAAAGTTGGTCGAAGGTTGAGTTTGGTTTTGGTTGGTTGAGGTTGGTTACTTTCGATTGGTCGAAAAGTAAAAATATCACAAAACACACACACAAACATAGACAGAGACACCAAGCTAGTCATCTTTAAAACCATATATGTGCCTGGCTACTACATGGAGCAGAGTATTGGACGGCCATGGAGAGGCATTTCTCAAGAGTAACTGCTGCAGAGATGATGTTCCTCAGAAGAATTGTAGGTAAAACCAAGATATACTGCATTCGAAACGAAGCCATTCGGGATGAGCTGGATATAATCTCAGTTAAGGCAAAAATAGAGGAATGCCAGCTTAGGTGTTTTGGACATATGGGCAGAATGCCTGAAACCTGGAAGACCAAATGGTACATAGAGGCGAAGACTGGTAGGATGTCCTAGGGTGACATATAGGGAGTACTTGGAAGGATAGGAGAGAAGGAAAGACTTGGTCCCAGATGCGCCAAATGGTTGGAGATAAGAATGAGTGGCGGAAGTGGATCGAAGTTCATGTTCTACATTGAGAGGCAGCAGAAGAAAGAGAAAGAAGAAGATAATTAGAAGAATAGTGAATCAATAGATTATTTAAAAAAAAAAGTAAACAGAATAATTAAAGATTGAAAAATCTAAACTACCACAAACAAAAGATGGTGGGAGTCAAAGTTTGAGTATTGTATAGATTGTTATTGCAGGTTAATTGAGATGGTCAATTTCTGCAACTCTTCCGATATTTGCTAAACAGAACTATGTCCATTATGTATTAATATTATGTCATATCATCAATTAATATATTTTTTTAATGACAAACTGAGTTTATGGTTTGTCATATTTAAAGTATATTTCTAACTTTAAAAAAATAAATATATTAAAGTCTTCTAATCAGAACACCTGTGGCCATATTTTGCTAACTGAGTTAATAAAAAAAAGTTTTAAAACCAACCAGCCCTGTTATCTGATTATGGTACTTTTATTTAGATCATTAATGTTTATTTATTTGCTTAAAATTAGAATTCCTAAGTAAAATATAAAGAAGTGAACAAAATATATATTTTTTGATATACATGTTGTCATTTTTTGAAAAAGGCGTAAGTGCCAATAAGCAAACTTTACAAGAAACACATGAAATGATTTTTCTCCTAATAACAATATATGTTTTCAAAATTGTATTCTTTATTGCATATAGTAGGAGTTTATTAGTGCTTTAGAGCGTTTAGTATACTGAGTGGTAGAAAAATCATACATTGTAAATAACAGTTAAGAAATTATAATTAAAATGATGCCTATCCCTAACTTAGCTTAAATATAATTTTTCCTTTTTACTTATATAATTGAACATTATGAAATTGAAAACATTCCAGATTAATATGGAGCGTATTTTTTATCATCTGTCTATTTGGAGCTATGTACTTTATATATGATTCTTGGACTGGATATGTGTCTGTTCCCATCGTCATGTCTGTTGTTGAAACAAGCTATCCACTTGATGCAGTTTATTTTCCAGCTTTAAGTGTCTGCCCTTCCCAAAAAATTTTTTTGTCCAAAGCAATGGAATATCTTACTAAGTGAGACCTTGTCTTTTATGCCTTTAAAAAACGTCTTTATTTATCCCTTGTGTAGTTATTTAAATCTTTCTTTTAAGGAACCTGGATAATGAAACAATTAATGATGTCAGAATACATAATTTCTTAAAGGCTCTAAATGCATTACAACACCCATTGTACGATGGACTCTCTCTTTATCTTGATGAAAGTGGTGATTTGCTTCAAAAACTAGAAATTTTGAATATAACGGAATTGATGTTAAAAGTAAGAACAAATATATATATATATATATATATATATATATATATATATATATGTGTATATATATATTTTTTTTAAATTGTTTTCCCTCCTACAGAAGTGCTGCAGGAGTCATTAAAATGTATGCATATGTGTCATGCAAATATGTACATCTATGTTAATAAAGTAGATCAAAAAAATATATATAAAATTGACCATGAGCATTTTGAAGTCTAAATAAATAATAATATAATTTATTTTGTTTTATTTTTAGTCTCTTCCAGGTTGTGATGAAATATTTTTTAAATGTTATTGGCAAGGATTTCCTAGAAACTGTTGTTCTTCATTTCATCTTCAAAGATCAGAAATGGGATTTTGTTATTCATTTAACTCATTTACATCAGAAAAATATAAAAAATGGTAAATTATTGGTTTGTTGATTATAAATATGTACATTTATATATAATAATATGTATACATAAGGAAATGATAAAGGTTAGAAAATAGGTTGAAAATATCTTGGCTCTCCATGCTGAATAAAAATTTTACTTCATAGAGGAAAATATTATAAAGGACTACTCAGGCTTGAAGAGATACAGAAGATGCATTGATGAATGCATGGAAACATTAAATAAAAGTTTAAGTTAGGTGTATAACGAGAATCATAATGTTACAGGAGGAGATCCCTTAACTTTTCTAATATAAATAGGTTTAAGCTACCTGGAGCTTTTGGATTTAAAGGCTGCATTTGACACAGTGTGAAGAAAAAAATTTTGTTAATAGAGTCCCTCATAACCTGATTGATGCTATCAAGTTGAATGGGGAGCTTTAATGAGATACCAAAACCCATCATCCACCATCAAGGAGATAAACTCAGCCCACTAGTGATTATAATCTTCATAGAAGTCATATGGACAGTGTATAAATGAAAAAAATGGAGCTTAGGCGAGATAATGAAGCATGATGCTTGTTTTAGCTCAAGCCATGGAATTTGCTAATGAAGTACTTATGATAATTGACTCTGATCTCACACAATATCAGTATCAGCTAGCTTTGAAAATTCACTCATGTTTTAATTATATTCTAAATTTATCTAAGTACCTTAACTTTGTGTAGAAGTTGATATTATATGGCTGGTTCCTGACGAGAGTTAGGTCTAATAATCACTTAATCAAGAAAGGCTCACAAGCCAAATATTTTTAATAATACAACATATATTATGACATTTTCTTAAATACCGGATTAGAGATTCATTTATATTTATTAGCTGTTTATCTATTTCAATTAGTACATCTTATTTTTAATTGAGGCAGAAACAGATATATGCTTATTTCTGTTTTATCCAAGGATCAGATTTCACAAGCACACATATCTTTCTTCCTCAGTCTCTCTTAATTAACATTGTGAAAGTTCATTATATAATTTTTACATTTAATCAATTACTTTATATGTTTAATATAAGCAATTACTACATACAATTCTTTATTTTTAGTATTTACAAAGATAAAGATATAAAAGAGACAAGGCATTGCAGACTTATGACTACAAGTGGCACTGGTCCTGGAAGTGGGATTGGGCTATCAATTAAATCATCTAACACCACAGATTCACTGCTTGTTGACAGTAATTCTAAAGCTGTGGTAATGGTTTTCAGTTTCTTTTTATGGTATCCATCAATACCATGAAAATGTGATAAAAGTAAAGTAAAGCTTATTATTAAAGTAGAGCTTCTTGTAGTAGAGCTTAATAAATCTCCTACAACATTTTAAACATGCACTGATCCTAAGTGTATTCAGCCAATCTGTTCTGAGTTTCACATCTTTTGAGTACTTAATTCTGAAGTAACACCTGAGATAATATTGCTTTTATGAGATAAAATATTATTCAGTTATTTGATGACTGAATTTAATTCTATCACATTTTCCTAATATAATAATTTATTTTCTTTCTAATTGGCTCTACAAACCTAGTTGATATTTATTTGTACTAACCTCCTGCTTTCTTAATATTAATAAACTCTTTATTTATTTAGGGACAAGTCTCTTTGGAATAACATTACAAGCAGTGATAGGTGGGCTTCAGAATCTTAGAATGGAGGAGATATTAACAAAAGAATTAACAGATAATAAAAATTATAAGTCATAATGGAGCAACTCCTAACATTAGATGTAGGGTTGATGGCCTTTTTTGGTTTTTTGTCTTTAAA
Organism: Rhaphigaster nebulosa; assembly: GCA_948150685.1. Lineage (NCBI taxonomy): Eukaryota > Metazoa > Arthropoda > Insecta > Hemiptera > Pentatomidae > Rhaphigaster > Rhaphigaster nebulosa. Next base: position 25,118,855 of record OX411311.1, read on the forward strand.
TAAAAACATATAAACTTCTAATATTAATTTTAAAAAATAAGTAATAATAATTAAAAAAGTACAAAATCTATTATAACATATTTATAATTTTTTATTGAAAACAAGGAAACTCTATTAACAATTCTTTTGGAGCTGGATGATCAGGAAGTGAAGGCGGGGTTTGAAGAACGGAAGGGTATTGGAATATGGTGTGGACAGAGGATTTGAATTAAAGAAGGTCGGAGATGTAGGGCGATGAAGGCCAGGACTGAATAGCGTGGTAAGCGATCTACACACATGGGGACATCGGTTCACAAAAAACGATTCGAAGCCAGTTCCTCTGTGCGTGGTGTTCTACGAACAAAGGTTCGTAAGTTTTTGACGAACTAAGGTCTTCCATCGAAATGAAAAACATTTGTTCGGTTCCCCGACAGAGAACAGAGTGCCATTTTGGCTCGATGAGGCCCTCTTTTATTTGGATAGTTTTTGTTTCTATTTAATTTTAAAGCGTAATCATTGCAATAAACTATTAATTCTTATTAATCCCAGGGATTAAAATTAAATCTCATTTTTCTTTCCTATTGTATAAAACTAATGAAACGATTTTTATATTTGGCATAAAAAAAAGCGATATCACGACTTTTATTTTTTACCTTGAAAATATAAGTCACGATTTGATTTTTATATTTAAAAAAAATAACAATGTTATATTTTTTTTATTTGGCTATGAATATAAAAGTTTTTTAATATTGAGGTCCATTATTAGGTTACGAGGATGCTAATTATGAAAAAAATATTTATTTTAATATCAAAACTTAATATATCGATTTATTTTAATAATTTGTACATCATATATATGTCAAGACCCTCAAAAAAACCTAAATTATTAACGTATACATAATTTTTCTTTGAGGATCTTGAGGTTCAGTCTATAAATAATACAATATTTTAGAAATGTCGCCAAAATATAGTTTATTTTATTGACTGAACCTCAAGATCCTAAAAAAAAAACTATAGATATATACACAAACACACACACATAAATATGTATATATACACAAACGTGTGTGTTTGTGTATATATATACCAAAACCTAATTATCCTCATCCTTTTAGGTTTCTCTAAAGCTTCATAACGTCCTCCTTAACAAACTACAAAGTCTACCTTTATCATACAGTGTTACGCCCTGGTTCCAATCCTTCCTCTCAGATCGGTCGCAGTATGTAGTCGCTCCAGGTCAACCTCCATCCAAGACATTGTCCCTCACCTCTGGTGTCCCTCAGGGTTCGTTTCTGTCTTCTACTCTATTTGCTATTTATATTAATGAACTCGATAATCTTAATAAAATAATAATAAAATTATCATACATTAATGACCTTCCTACCCATCACTCCCACCAATATCAATTTATGCTGAAGATTTCCAAATATACCTGTCCTTCCGGCCTGTTACTAGCCACAAAAACACTCCAAGAGAACTTGAATGGAAAAAGTCACTGGGTTGCTACTAAAAACTGAAGTTGAATGCAATTGTAATAGGTTCACATTACCTCCTTAAAACAGTTCCTCATATCCTAACCATGTTACCGAATAATAATCCCATAAAAAAACAAATCTTGGAATCACCTTTGACCAATCTCTTTCCTGGAAAAACCATGTTTCCGATATCTCTCCTCGTACCTTTCCCACTTTAAAGCGACTAAATTACCTCCGTCACCTATTTCCATTTGAAACCCGTAGACTCCTAGTTACCTCCTGAATATTCCTCTGCTTTGATTACTGTTTTGCGGTATACGGAAGTGTCTCTGATGACCTAGAGACAAAAAAAAAAGTTTGAAAAATTTCTTTGTACGATTCATCTTCGGGATTCCGAGGGACGCTTCTGTCTCCCGATACTACGAAGAGTTGAAGTGTCTTTACCCTTGCTACCGCCGTTAAGTACATTCTGGCATCCTTCCTCTACCAAGTTATCCAATCCCTCCGTCCATCATACATCTTTGACCTCCTTCAATTCAAATTCTCTGTTCATTCTCGTCATACCCATTTTCTTATTTATATATATATATATATATATATATATATATATATATATATATATATACACTTATAAATATATTTATATTTATGTAAATATACAGCGACCCACCGATCCGCAGCTTTCGACAGATCTTATCCGATTCTTATCCTTATGGAATTCTATTCCTCCTTCCATCTGTCGGTCCAATACTCTTCCCACCTTCAAATCTCGCTTATTCAATCACTTCTTTGTCATCCAGTTACAAAAGAATTGTAAATAGTTTCTTTTATTTCAATCAACATTTGTAAATATGTTCTAATAGATTGTATACCTTTTTAGTTATTCTTATTTCATTTCTAAATTTTGTTTTATCTTATTAAAATAAGAAGTTCGCGTGTTTTTCATTTTAAGACTTAAACAATTAGATCCTCAACACCCATTTATTATGATAGAAGTTACTGCATTTTGACTTGTTATAATTTTAATTTTTATTTATTGACTTTATTTTTTTTATTTTTATAATTATCAGTTAACTCATATGTTCCTATTTCATCTAGCCTAAGTCTCTGAAGCCCACTTTTCACTGCCTATAATATTTATTCTAAAATTGTAGATACCAAATTTGAGATGTTTTATGTTATATATTAATAGAATTTTTTATGAAAGCCTTTTATGGTCTTTAAGTAAAGTACCACTTTCTGTTTGCTAATTTCCATCAAAATCTAGTATATTATTTATATTGATAAATTAGTTTTATATACTAAATTTGAGAGGTTTTGCATTGTATTTTAATATGATTTTTCTTCAAAATCTATAATGACCATCAAGTAAAATACCACTTCTGGTTTCCAATTTCAACCAAAATCTAGTATGTTAATTATAATTATAAATCAGTCTTATATACCAAATTTGAAAAGTTTTTCATTTTATTTTAATATAACTTTTTTATGAAAATCTATTATGACCTTCGAGTAAAGTACCACTTCCGGTGATCAAGTAGTGACCAAAAAGGGAGGTTAACAACTAGATATCACAGCAATCCCAAATACAAAATTTTAAATTTCCACGGTGGACCGTTTTTGAATTATGCTAGATACGAACGAACGTACGTACGTACAGACGTCACGATGAAACTTGTTAAAATGGAATAAGGGATGGTCAAAATGGATATTTCCGTTGAAAACTGAAAACCGATTAGAATACTTCCTTTACTGATTGAACGTGAACAAAGCGTACAATGAAGAAAAAGAATATATAATAATAAGTTAATAGTTCTTGCATAATTACTAATGGTGTGTAACTGAGTGATTTCATTTTCAGATTCAAGTTCATCATCCCAATGAATTTCCGGAGTCAGGAATCGGAACATTAGTTCCAATGAAGTTGGAAAAAATGAATATTTTGGTCAAAGCATCCGTAACAGAAAGTTCAGACGACATAAGAAAAATGAGCGAAACAGTATCTGGTTGTTATTTTAAGGACTCAATGAACTCACTTATAACAAAGACTTACTCTCAAAGGTCATGTCTCTTTGAATGTAGGATGTCATTCCTAATTAAAAAATGTGGATGTCTTCCTTATTACATGGAAATGGAACGTCAGTATCGCTGTCAACCATTATAATAATAATATAAAGTAAATTATATTAAGTAAATACGTAAAATAATTAGTGAAAAATTAATTTGAATTTTTAGATTTTCAAAAAATCTGTAACGCAACAGAACTCGTTTGCATAGCTGCTCATAAAGGTAATTATAGTAAACCCTGAACAAAATATATTCTTAGGTCCTTGTCTTTTTGTGATGAAGTTAGTCTGATTTTGATTACTAATCCATTAGGTGGTAGTGTTATATTTAAAATATCTGATATGGACTTCCTTGTACGCTCAAAATTGTAATCCTCAATTTGGTTACTAGTTTCCGAAGATTGCAGCATCTCAAAAACGACACTCGGTGTCGCGACATCCATCTATTCACACACACACACACACAGACAAACTCTTGCTTCTGGAGGTCCCATTCCGTTATTACATGTCGTTTTCTTTCAGTAGGTAATAAGTTCCTAAGAGATTTCTTCGTGTTCCCTGACAACATTAGAACCGTCTAAGTCACTTGATAAAGCATTGAAAATCGATAGTTTCGACATTTTAAGCGGAAAAACCCACTCAACTTATATGTTATTCTCCTGCTGCAAACTTGCTCATCTCACAAATGGGGAGTAAAACCAGTATTTTACACTCAATTTTAACACTTAAAAGAAGTAATAAAAATATTTAATTGGATTTGAAACCAAATTGCGTTTGTAACCTTTATTACCGAAACATATGATTTATGTATTTAATTTTAATATAATTTTTGATGTAAGTTTATTATGACCTTCAAGTAAAGTACCCTTTTCGGCTCACCAATTTTAACAAAAATCTAGTAAATACATTCATATCGATATAAAAGTCCTATTTACCAAATTTGAGATGTTTTACATTATATTTTAATATAATTTTTGATGAAAGTCTACTTTGACCTTAAAGTAAAGTCCCACTTCCGGTCAGATACGAACGTACGTACGTATAGACGCCACGACGAAACTGGTCGAAATGGATTCAGGGATGGTCAAAATGGATATTTCTGTTGAAATCTGAAAACCGGAAATTTTCGCGATTACAATACTTCCTTTACTTCGTAAAAGGAAGTAAAAAATCTGATGTGGTCAACACATGACTTCCTTGTACGCCTATTAAACTATAAATCGGTGGTTCTGAATTTGGTTACTAGTTTCCGAACATTGCAGTTTCTCAAAAACGATGCTTGGCGTCTATCTATTGACACATACAGACACACACACAAGCTCTTGTTTTTAGAGATCTCATTCCGTTATTATATGTCGTTTTCTTTCAGTAAGTAACAAGTTCCAAAGAGATTTATTCGTGTTCAGTGACAACATTAGAAATGTCAATGTCACTAGATAAAGCATTGGAAATCGACGGTTTCGGCATTTTAAGAGGAAGAAAACATATCTTATTCTCCTGCTACAGACTTCTTCAGCTCACAAATGGGGAGGAAAACAATTATTTTACACCCAATTTTAACACTTAAAACAAGTAATAAAAATGTTTAATTAGAGTGGAAAAAAAATCGCGTTTGTAATCTTTATTACCCAACCATATGATCTCTGTATTTAATTTTAATATAATTTTTGATGTGTTTATTATGACCTTCAAGTAAAGCGCCCCTTTCGGGTTCTCTCTTTTAAAATGTCTAAATCGTCGATTTCCAATGCTTTATTTAGTGACCTAGACTAATGTTCTAATGTTGTCTCGGAACACGAAAAAATCTTTTGGAAACTTGTTACTTACTGAAAGAAAACGACATATAATAACAATGGTATGAGACCTTCAGGAATAAGAAATTGTGTGTGTGTGTCTTTAGATGGACGTCCCGATGCGAGTGTCGTTTTTGAGATACTGCCATATTCGGAAACTACGATAGTAACCAAATTCAGAATCACTTTTTGAGTCACCGATTTATAGTTTAACAGGCGTACAAGGAAGTCATGTGGTTTCAGATCAGATATTTTTGTTCAGAATATCTGTCTAGTTAACATGAACGAACTTGCATGGTGGGTCATTTTTAAACTTCTTGTTGATTTAAAAATTACTAGAAGCTCAGTGGTTTAATATTTATCCCCCTCACTCACTGTGTTTGACAGAGAGTTTAAGTGTTTACCATAACAGCACATGTTTCATTGCACAACATAGTCTATATCCTCCCTTAGGATTCAATTTTCACTTTTCTGCCAACTCTAAGCGGGGGCGTTTCAAAATGGTAACCATCGAAAGAAGGTTACAAATATGTAAAAATTGTATTATTTGAAGATGATTTATCTCAAGGACGCAAGAAACTAGACACTCCAAGATCCCTAAAAACTTTATTAGCCGTATTTAGGAGTGCGCATCGCGCAGACACACAAAATTCACCTCTTTTTGATCCAATAGTTCAGTTCCGAAGACGACCTGTTTCAAGTCAACATGAAACTACTCAACCCCAAAAAGTAAAGAAAAAAATGCCTGTCGGTTTCATGAGGGGGCGTAGTACCGGCAGACAATATTTAAAATCCACATTTTTTTCGTACAACAGTGCAATTTGCGAGAATGATTTTTTCCTTGAATCGATGATACTAAATACATTTTATGTTACAAAAAATGCAACTGACAAGCAGCCAGTCAATATTTGAGGTTAGTTAAAATAAAAATAATATAAACGCCGATATTAGTTTGATAGGTGAGAGGAAAAATAAATAGAGTAAAAAATATTCTTCAAAAAATGCTTAATTTGACGAAAGGTTTTGTATTTGTTCGCGAGCACCTAGATCCGACAAACAAGTTTTTTGGAAAAATAAAAGTCATAAGATATCTTAGAAAAAAACATCTTCGAAAAGTGTATTGTTGGACGAACGAAACGAGAATTGCGAATTTGTCTGGCCCCTCCTAGCTTCGGCAGACAGTTTTTTAGGAGATCGGGAGTGCGTGGTTTCATGTGTGTTTGAAACAGGTCGTTTTAAAAGACTGCACAGTTAAACGTAAAAAAACGTGGATTTTGAATCTTGTATAGGTACAGAAAGATTTTCGATGAAAATCTTCGACAGCTGGGCAGTCAAAGATCAATCATCACTGTTTGATGATAATTCCAGTAAATAATAATTGGTCCTAAGCGTTTTTGGCAGTTTTTTCATGTAGATAAACTGTTTAATTTTGGGATGGTTTTTCATCTTGGTGTTGAAAAAGAAATAACAATTTTTCATATGTTATGTTATGTCATGGATTTTTTCCTGAACTCTCAGCTTACCCCATTTCTTAAGGCCAGATTAAACATGAAAAAATCTTCCAATCCATATGAAATATAAGATACCACTTTTGTTTATGGCATATTTTTACATTTGACGATACTAAATATGGGATGTATACTATTCAAAGATCATTAAAATAAGGTCAGGTTTTGTTATTATATAAAAAGTAAAAAAAAAAAAAAATCTATGGAATAAACCTATTCATTGTATATTTAAAATCATAACTAGGCTTTCAGTTCCATTTTTACTTAGTCTTATTAAATAGTTATATCAACATAGTGTCATATATTTTAACATAAAATATTTTTGTAGAAGAGTTAAGATTTTATCGTCCAAGTGCATCTTCTGAAGTCACTGAGGAAATTAAAAATAGTTCATTAGATTGTAAACACTGTCTTCCCACTTGCAATGAAAGGCATTATGAAGTAGTCGTCATAGATTTGTATGTAAATCCCAAATTGAGAAATCGTAAATTTGCGGGATTTATAGATATTTACTACAAGGATACAGGAGTAGTTAAATATCAAAGAGAAATGAGCTATAATTTCATACAACTTGTAGGTAAGAAAAATACATCACAGAACCTTTTTTTTTTCTAGTATTTTATTATAAATCTAAGTTTTTACTTTTTCTAAACAAATAAATTTTCAAGGAAACATTACAATTAAAGGAATGGTTTATTAAAATGAATTATTCACTTTAAGAGGTCAGTTACGAAATAGTGAGCAATAATGAGAATTAAGTAAAATGAGATAACAGTTAGCTGTATTTTTATTGACAACGTGAAAACAAATGAAATTTACATGAGAATGTGATTGGTAGTATAGTCCCGTCAAATAAGGGTTCTACCTCGGAATGGAAGATACTGAGCTGAAAATTTACATATACCTTTATTATGACTTTCTAAATGTAGGCATCACAAGTTATTAAAAGTCGAAGATAAAAAAGTGACAAAAATCGTTTCTTTTTTTTAATATATCGACTATAAAAAATTAAGTTACCTACAAGTTTGGTCTTATTCATTTTTTTGCACGATAAACCATCCTCTAGATATGAGGCGGAGGGGAAAGGAACAGGACCAAAATAGGAAAATATGCAGCCTTTCCAAAGCCGTTAACTTCAAAAAAGGTGACATTTTATTCCAGAAAAAAACTAAAAATTTCGTTAATTTTTCATTCAATATCTTGAAGACTAGCAACCACGCGAAAAACATATCTATATCCCGAGACATAGAACTTCAATAAAACAATTTTTGTTTTGCCAAAAAAACAGAAATCACCGTTTTGTGAATTTATTTTGGCAGTTATGGGAACTGTTCCTTCTACGAAGTTAATTATTATAAATTACTTTATGGTGAATTTAACTAGATTTTATTCTAATGGTAATAGACATCTGCAAGTCTAATAATTCCGGAGAAATCTAACATTTCTAAAGATATGACTGCGTTGCATGTCAAAATCTGTACAATGTTTTTTTTTTTTTAATACTATATCTCGGGAACTAGTAACCGCAAAGAGCTCTAATTTTAGAAAATTTAATTTTCTTTAAAAAAGGTGTTTTAATGGTTGGCTCACATGGTTGGCTCTCCAAAAAAATTAGCGAAATTTTTTAAGATAGCTACTTTGCAATGGCATACAATCATTATTTTACATAGAATGATTTAATGATTTGAATCATTTACGAATATTTTCGTAAATCACATTCAAACCTTCTCCTAAAATGAATACCCTATTTTGGCTCTGCCCCTTCCCTTGTCCTCCTCCGAGTTATACCTAAAGTACGGCTGATCATGCAAAAAATGAATGAGACCAAACTTGTAGAGAATTTAATTTTCTACAAGTTTTATAATAACATCGAATGACGGTGGGGCGCAAAAATGAAATATTTACAAAAAATCGATTTTGGTCCCGTTTTTTACCTTTAATAACTTGAGACGCCGACAAGAGATTTTATGTGACTGTTTAGCCAACATTTAGGAAGTCATAATAAAGATTCGCGTAAATTTTCAGCTCAGTATTTTCCATTCCGAGGTTTAGCTTTTTTTTCACCTTATTTGAAATGAAACGTCTCCTGGCAGTTCTTCTGCTCATGAATTAATCCAAGGAGCAATAAGATGTCTGGAAGTACAGCTCTTTAGAGGTGCGTGGTGATTTAGGAAAATAGAGAGATTAGAGAAAAGGCATTACACCATTCCATCAATGGAGGAAGAGGAATAGATAGATTCTAGAGATTGGAAAATTGAGTCGACAAAGGTTTTAGTTTTTCAGAGATTAATGAGTCGAGATCCCGCCAGGACATTTGTTTAGGGAATGAGCTAAGAAATATTATAAGAGATCTTGACATGAAAGGAAGGATACTGGATTCTGTGAGGAAGACAAGTTTTGGGAGGAATCTATCATAAAAAGATTCAGCCATGCACTTGTAAAATGAGTGTGGTGAGTGGGTTGAAAAGGGACTATGAAGAGGTTTAGGGTGTGGATGAGGTCCACAAGGCAAGATTTGTGACAGTTTAGTATTGAGGTCACCGTCTATTATCACTTTGCTGACTAAAGAGATGTGGGTGAAGAGTGAGAATTCTAACTTAGGATTAAATCGGGCATAAGGAGGGTGGTATACTGCCACATAGAGGAGGGAAGATGAGTTAAAGGAAATTTTCACGAAAAGGAAATAATTAGTCTGGGTTAGCATGCCAGGTTTCAGTTTCATACAGTAGTACTGACTTGGGGTTGGCATTAAATTTGTAGTTTATTGCTAATACCTATTACATATACTCTCATAGATTGTAAAAATCTGTATGAAGGCATATTCAGCTTTTTCTTCATTCTACTTTTAACATATTATCTGATGCTGGAGCATTATTATTCCAAAATAATAATAAGTTCATTCATAATGATATTAACACATTCGGGGAGGAAGGGCCTCAAATCAGGCCCGTCAGTCTTTCCCTAGGTGAGGTAAAAACGTAATAAATAATCACAAAAAAAGTGTCCAGACTCAGAGTTCTTTTTTTTTTCAGATTACAATTTGAGTAGCAATAAGCTTTTTTATGTATGTTTTTCATACTTTTATAAACTAAATCAATAAACGTTTTGTAATAAAATGGGGGTGAAATTTAGCATGGACATGACAAGTACGCATAACATAACATAACTTAACTAGCCTCTAGCAATTGGAATTTCCCCGGAAATAGGAGGACCTTGCGCAAATCACTTCTGGGTAATTTTTTTCCCCTAAAGAATTATAAAAAAAGATAAAATGTAATAAATAAAACACATCAATATGAAACATTAAGAAAAAATATGCACTCGGAGGAGAATATTTTCATAAAATCACATCCACACCAAGAGTGTTAAGTTCCTTTAAATCCGCTGGATTTACATCATGTTCTATTCCTCAAAACGAAATTCTCCATCTGGGTATTTCTTATTTTCTCAAGGATTCACCAATTCTCGAATTATCATTCTGTGAAAGTCACTGTGTAAAGATCACAGCCAGATCCAAGAGACCAAATTAAAAATGAGACTTAAAAGAGTCTCTTTGTTCGTGTGTGAATTTCATTAAATTTGAATAAATAGTAGATTCTTGAAAGACACATTAGACTTCGTAACTAATCATCTCATTTTCAAATGTATATATTACTAACATCGGCGAAGACTTCGGAAGAGGAGCAACCTCCCAATAATCGTTTGCCTCCTCTCCTATAATTAGATATAAAAAAAATTTAAAAACGTGAGATAAAAGCAAATAATCTACATGAACCAATAAAATATGTAAACTAAAACCGATTACGAATATACGAAAATTCGAATACTGGCTAGACTCAGGCCTAGAAGTAAGACTAAATTTGAAGTAGAATCGAATTCTGTAAGTCTAGATCAGCCCATCATTCGTTACTTCATAAAAGCCTGAAACAATTTTGGAGTAATTGGTAAGAAATAGGGCCAGGACGGGCTAACAGAACTGGGAGTAAGTTCAACGCGAGGGCTTCAGTTCACTGCTGACGCTCACTGAGGCTTGGAGGAACGAGGGGAGGTTGCGATCGCCGCCCCTCGTTCCCCCAATCAAAATGGAAAGTCTGCGTCTATAATTACTAGTAAAACTTACCGCTTCCGAGCAGAAGTAGCTCAACTCCGAAAATTAAATTTTATAGAAGAGGATTTATTACTTTTTGTCTTGTCGTTTCATGATATGAATGTAGAAATCAAATTTTTAACTTTCTACCATAGCCCTAGACTTGGTAAAATACTTTTGTAATTTTCTTTAATATTTAAAAAAAATTTCTTTACAAAAAATTATTTAAATTTAATAATTTTGGTACAACTTTACAATCAGGACGCTTGTAAACGCTTATCATTGGCTCGGGCCGAATTGACCCGAAGATCGTCGCCATACCACTCTCTAGCGCCATTTGTGCTAACTAACTGCATACTATTCAATTCTAAAATTCATATTCATTGTAATTATTAAAATTATTACTGCTTTAATTAGAAACTATTTAAAATTATTATTGCTATCGACTTCCGGTGGTCGGGGGAAGTTGTAGTAATAATATAAAGCAGAAATAATTTAAATTATGGTATGGGTCCGACCTCAACTGAAAAGGAAGTCGACAGCTGTGTTCTAATTAAAGCAGTAATAATTGAAATTACGGAAAGGTCCCGATCTTAACTGAAAAAATCTGTTTATGTTTTTTTTAATCTCTTGGACGAACGTAGTGAGCGGAAGTCGACAGCATTAATAATTTTAAACAATATCTAATAAAACCAGTAATAATTTTAATAATTCCGATGAATACGAATGTTAGAATTAAATTCAAAGCAGTTCGTTAAAACAAATGGCGCTGGAGAGAGGTAGTGCGGCGATCTTCCGGTAAATTCGGCTCGAGTCCGTGATAACGCGTCCCAATTGTAAAGTTTTACCAAATTTTTTTTTTCAAAAAAAATATTTAAAAGATATAGCATCTAAACTTGGCAGAAAATTGTTTCATAAGAATAAAAGAACGGTGTCATGTGTGATACATTACCAAGTCTAGAGTAAATATTACAGGTAGAGATGCATTCCGTCTATATCAAATCTGTATTACCTAGAACCATAGGTGCAGACTTTCCATTTTGATTGGAGGGCGAAGGGCAGCGATTCTCTCTTCCCCCTTCCTTCCTCTTCTCAGTCTCAGTAGTGAACTGGAGTCGTTGAAATGAGCTTACTTTTTACTCTGTTAGCCCATCCAGGCTCTATTTTTTCTTGGAATTGTTTACAGCTTAAAAGAAGTAAATTTAATCTTAAAATTCTACTTTTCCTATTTTCTTAATTGGTTTTAGTTTAGTGATAGTATAGAATTTATCAATCTAATTAGGGATTGATAAATTATTTGCCATTTCTATAATTTTGATTTTATCGAAAACTAGTTTCAAATGTTATACATTTATCTTCAGTTCTAAAAACACACAAAAATTTAAAAATAAAAATACAGTTTGGTATTATTATACATATTAAATCAAATGAAATATAAATTAGTATTTTAATACCAAACTGTATTTTTATTTATGAATTTTTGTGTGTTTTTAGAACTGAAGATGAATGTATAACTAGTTTTTGATAAAAACAAAATTATAGAAGTGTTAAATAATTTATCAATCCCTAATTAGGTTTTAGTTTACATATTTTATCTTAAGTGATAAAAAACATAAAAAGAAAAATCTGGAGATAGGATAGTTCTGCTATGAAGCGACGAAATGTTCATTAAATATTAATGATATTGTTTATTCTTGCAGTTAATTTAGGTGGAATTGGAGGTCTTTTCTTGGGAGCAAGTTTACTAAGTTTACTGGAAGCTGTATATTGGTTGTTGAAGGCTTTTATCATATATATATGGCCCATAAAAGAGAAGAAAAGAAAATCGAAGAAAAAAGTTCAAGAGAAAAAGACAATTTTACATAATAAGGGTTGGATGGATTGAAAAATGTTTAGAATAAATATAAATATATATTTGTACACTTCACTAGTAAAATAAATATCACAGCAGTGCAATTAAATAATTAAATCATTCAGCTCGATTCTAGAGTGAGACCTTCTCCATTTAGCACAATGTCGTCAACCAAAAAGCCACTACTTTTAAGATCTTGAATAGTCTGCTTTATAATGTCTTCTGCTGCATCAGGAGGAATGAGTGTGAAGGCATTACCACCCCCGCCAGCACCAGTTAGTTTGGAATGTAGTCCTCTTCGCTTTGTAATAAAGCATATTTCTTCCAGGCGAGGATGAGATACATCCAGTGTTCTTAAATGTCCATGCTGAAGATCAATGAGAATCTGAATTTGTAAAATAAATATAAAACATAGAGGTAATAACGAAAAAATATTGTTTTTTTTTTTTGTTTTTTTAATATACTTTGATAACCAGAAATAATGATCGTTTTAACTTTAATACATAACATTTAGTGTATATGGTGTTAATAATATTCAGAATATTATGCATTTTTTTGTCTATACTTGGATATAAAAACAAATACTCCTTAGATCAGCCAAGCAAACGCAGGATCACAGCTTTACTCTCAGCATCATTCTTCATGAATTTATCAGAACAGACATATCAGTTCATCTAGCATTCCTAGACCTACTGGAAGCCTTTGATCAATAAAGGTGTTGTACGAACCTAATTTAGTTCATTGTAATCTTCTAACAATTTGTTTCAGAAATTATGTTACCTAAGAATTTGTAATGTAAAATGAATAAAGCAAGGTGACAGTGAGGGATTTCTATTACCTAAACAAGGGTGCTTAGCAAGTTAGCTTGAGGAAATTTTCTGACTTCTCTATAATTTTAACAAGTTTTCTCAGATGAAAAATTGAATCAATCCAGTAATATTTGCTACCCTATTAGGTAAATACTAATAATCATACATTATCCACCACCACCATTTTTTAACTATTAAAAGCAATTATCAAATGTTGATACAGGTAAACTTTATATTGGGAATAGGACAATTACTAAGTTATTGATTGGACAATTCCATTAAAAATCATAAACCAAAAAACACAAATTACACAATGATTTACCATTAAATATTTTTTATCATTATACAAATAATGATTTTTTTTTGTCTTAGATATAAAGATTCCAAAACACTTTATAGTTATACCCTATCTTCATTTTGAAACAAATCGGCTGATAGTGATATCAAATTCCGAGGATCACTCCGGAGTGAACTGTGACTTTGGTCCCAAATCTGAAAAAAAAAATCAATCCTGCAGTAGTCTAACCTATCTTGAAAAGTAAAACCTCAAATTTTGGGATACAAAAAAAAAATTCTTAGTTGATAGGTTCATTATTGAAAATAAAAAAACAAAAAGAAATTGTTTGTTTCCTTAAAGTTCGATGTGGTATACAATCTATTCTGTTTTTCTGATTTTTTCTCGGATTCCCTGACTTTTTTAGAATTAAAAATTTCCTAACTTTTCCCAGTTTTCCAAGTCCCTGGACATCCTGCTATACTTTTTATGTATGAAATACATAAGTTAGACATGAAAATACATATATTTAGACATATAAGTCTAAATAAATCAGAGATTACAAAGACGATAGTATATTGGAATATGTATCCTGTGTTTTTACAATAACCTGTGGTCGCTAGCAACATTTTCATCCTATCTTGTATTGGAAAAGATCTATAAGATGCATTACAGATATTTGAGCAAGATTTAAGACAAAGAGAAATGAAAATTAATCCCAAATAACAAATATTTGATGGATTTAACCGTGAATATTCTCGCTACGGCTTTTTCCCCGATTTTTTCTCGGAAAAACCTAGGAAAGTTTTATGGAAAATGTGTTGACCAATGAACTTCTGACCTAAAATTTAAAATAAATAAATAGTCCTTACATATCTTAAGGCCTGCCAGTTACAAGGGCAGGTCGCGAAAACTGCTGACACTACATTGCTAAGTGCATGCGCCTACGTTCAACCTCCTGGGCTCTGATAGAATCCAGATTAATAATGTTTTCTGGATTCAGTGGTCCTTTGGATTCCACAAATCAAAACCAAAATGTTCATGATAAAGGAATAATATGACCCTTGATTATTTTAGGATTGGAAAAATGGATTTACAGGCCTACTATCTGGACTTGTTCCCTCCATCAATACCAGTACCAGTACCAGTAAAACTGTCCTCATCCTGAACATTTATTAATATTCACATTCAAATTTTAATATAATATGGTAAAAACCTAAATAGTTCACTTAGCGATGATAATTTGTTATACTTGCCTCCAACTTTCGGTAATGCAGCAAAACATCTGATTTGTCAGTTGCCTTTTTTATTTCTTGAGCATGTTCAATGAATTTCATAGCAATTATATCCATTGAATCAAGGATGGATTGGGAAGCTTCAGGACAAATTTCAAGTAAGGTAGAAACTCTCTTCGTCATGTCAGCAGTTGATCTTGGTACACCTGAAATAATTTTATTGAGAACTTTATAAACAGGACAATGTTTGAAAATCCAGTATTGCAAGCTTAAGTTTGTATGTATTAGGTAAAGCCTGCTACACACGTGGGAACAACGGATTGAGGAACCGAAGTTCGGGACGTGTCTCTTTACACACTATACGAACAACGGTTCATTCAAAACACCACCCAGACTTCTGCTTAGCATTCTAGCTAGAAAAGCTAATATAACTGAATTAATTGTGTTTTTTTGGGTCAAAATTATTTGTACTTCCAAGAGGAATGCAAGATGTGACCGTCGCCACTTTTGATCAAAATTTTTGTATACAAATAATGTTTTTATACTATGATATGTACGTGATTAGGAACCCAGCTTTACCTGGGTGGTAAATAGAATTTAATATGAATATTTGAGACTGTGTTTAAAGTGTCATAAGTAATATAAAAACATTATTCCTGATCGAGAAATAGTTAAGTTTAAAGTGATCAAATTTTTAAAAACGAAATAATTGAATTTTGGATCGATCTGAAGGGGATAATGACTTATATGTAATGAAAACTGTATCCTACGGAGTAAAGTATATTAAGAGAATTGTTTTATTCAAAACTGCCGTCAGATTTGGTTTTAGCACTTTGAAAAATCCCAGTATTCAAATTTTCGAGCAAATCTAAAAATTAAAATTTTGCCTTGGGTCTAACTACCCTTCGAATTTTTTTTTAAGATTCGAATAATCGCTCATAAATCAGTCAGTCGATTCAAGTCAAATTTGGAGCAACGGTAAAAATCCTTAAACTCCGCTATTTGCTTTAACCGTGGTGTTTCCATCTGTTTTCCACCAGGAACAACGTTATCCACAAAAAGCTTCAATTTTGTTTTTATAAGGTAATCTCCTTTTTTAACACTGGCCTTTTAAGATACAGCAATAGTTTTTTATACGTACAGACAGTGGGCATAGCCAGATTTTCATTTCGGGAGGATCCATCCAAGGATCTACATTAAATAAACCCACCCCAACAGGATAAGTGAGCCCTCTCTAAATATATTTTATATGCCTAGGTATATTATTTATAAAATAATATACAAATAGCTTTTATGCAATTGTTGTTTACAGATAATAATGAGTAATAGTATTTTGTAATTTCGGGGAGAGGGAAGAGCCCGGACCGGCGGACCCTCCCTCCCTCTGGCTACGCCACTTTATTCTTCAGTATCGGTATGGTTTATTAGGTTTTCAAAGACATTCTTTCCGAATTTACTATCGGAGCTTATATTGCGAATGCCCATTTCGATTTTCCGTTACGGTTAATATTTTGTAAGATATAGGGATCGTGTATTAGGTTTTCGAGGGTTTTGAATCCATTTTTCGAATTGGTTTTTATCGAGCATGAGCATTTCGAATTACCATTACAGTTGAAATTTTTTAGTAAAGGTATCGTTTATAAACTTTAAAGACTATATTTTCGAATTTACCATCGGATTTTTGATCGTACCTGCGCATTTCGATTTACTGTTTGTTACTGCTGAAGTTTTCTTCGATGTAGGGATAGTTCATAAGGTTTTCGAAGTTTCAGATTTGTTTTTTAATTTAAATTTAATGAAAACATAATAAACTAAAAAAAAGTCAATTGTATGGAAATTAGAAATGCGAATGATCAAAAAATCCAATTCAAAAAGTGAATAAGAACACTTGAAAACCTAATAAACGATCCCTACCATATATCAAAGAAAACTACAACACAAACAGAAAAGCGAAATACGCATGCGAGATCGAAAATCCGATAATAAATTCAGAAAGAGCATCCTTGAAAACCTAATAAACCATATTTATCCAGAAGAATTTAACAAACTAATAATTAATTAGAAATTAGCTCATAGCTGAACAAAATTTCGATGGTAAATTCGACATAGCTGCTTCGAAAATCAAATGAACAATCACCAAATTGATGAAATTAACACGTCCTCCCTCCTCCTCCAAAAAAAATATTGAAAGTAAATAAACAATTTTTTTTTACTAACTATAACTAGTTGAAATTAGCACCTACATCAATTATCTATAAACGAAAAAAAACATCGGAAGCATATACCGACATTATTTCAAACGTCATTTCTTTTAATTATAATAATTATTTTTCAATAATAAAATAAATATAATGGAATTAAATCATGTCCGGTTGGGTTACAATTGAAATCGAAAAAGTTAATTTTTTTTTTTAACTCCAGCATTTTATTTGCACCTGTAAATTACAATGCAATCAGCGAATGTGGTATTACAATTACAATGATAATTGACATGCTAAGGCATGAGAAAAAGAGCAACTAGTGGAACAGTTTCCAGACCGGCTTATGTTTTACTGGTTAGACTAGACTAGTATGCCAAATATAAAAATCATTCAAGATATGGAGAGAAAAATATGATTTAATTTCAATCCCTGGGCTTAATAAAAGTTGAAATAGTATTGAAAATGAAATAGTAACAAAAAGCTATTCAAATAAGAAGACCTCATCAAACCAAAATGGTCGCCACTTCACATTGTCTCATAGTACCCTGAGTTCTGTCCAGGAACCGAACAAATGTTTTTCAACTCGATGGAAGACAGGTGTTAGTCACAAAATATGAATTGTTGTTCGTCAAACTCCACACACAGGAGAACTTGATTCGCATGAACCTTAGTTTCCAAGATTGTGGAAATTGGCAAACCGAATAAATGTTTTCCTACTAGATGAAAGACATTTATTTGTTCATTGGCCTATACACACAAGGTACATACACAAGGTTGGCCTATACACAACTTGGATTGTCGAACTGTTGTTCCATGTGTGCAGCGGGCTTTAGGTTAGCAAATATGTTCCTTCTGTTTTACAATTACAAGGTGTACAGCGTTAAGGCATGAAAAAATTCAAGCATAATTCAAAGATTTCACGGCTATGAACTATAAAATTCAAGGCGCTTTTCATCAATTTAATGGATTTAATTTAAAAACAAATCGGAACTATAAAATGTTGTATTTGGTCGGCTTTTGATAAAATGAACAATGTCGGACTTGAGAATAAAATTGAATAATTATAAAGGTTGTATCTCTGTTTGATAATCAACAATTGTTACCTAACTTCATACATTAAGGGCAAACTGCATCGTAAAAAAAAAAATAATAATAATAAATAAATATTGAAAATACAGCATAGAAACTATAATTTCAAGTGTAAATAAATAATATTCACTTATTGGAATAAATTTCACTATTTAAAAAAAGAAGCAAACTTGCAATAGAGCTGTCAACGTTACAGTGGTACAGTGGACTTTTAATAAATAGTTATTTTTAAAAAAACATGATGAGCAAAGAAAGGATTTCTATGAAAATTGCTGAGTGGCGAGAACAAAATGTTATCACTTCCTGGAAGATTACTTAGTTCTATCCAAAAACGCCTAATCACTCTTTAGAATAAATCCCTTATTAGTCCAGAAATACTACATAGAAGAATAAAACAGTATAATTTCTATAATGTGATGACGGTGTTGTGGCTTTAGTTATTAAATGAATAAAACAGTTGTCACCTTATTTAAATGTACGGATGTATTTATATTAAAACATAAAACCATAACACATGGTTTTCTTGATTATCAAAAGTTTGTAAGTGTCGTAAATTCCTTAAGGTGACGAAAATTTGGCTCTTCAGGCCCGATGCGAAGGGGTCTAAATTCTTTTACTTCCAAGCCGGGATATTTAAAAATTGTCCGTAGACAGGTATGACCGTTGGAGAGAGGAAACTTCTCCAAGCCGAAGAAGTAATAAATAGAATTTAAAATGAGTAATATTATTAAATACATTTTGGTAAATACATACTTGGTTTGCGTATTTTTCAAGATTCATAACTTCGTTCATAAAAGCGATATTACTACTATATTACTCATTATCATAATTATGGGAATAAAATAAATCATTGTCACTCCCTCGAGGCCGAGGGGCGAACCTTATGTATAAGAAGACGAGTAACGAGTACAAATCAGTTGAAATTGAAACTCGGAGCTGGGATGGTAGGAGCTTAACCGTTCCAAAATATCTCTAGTTCGTATAGCGACAGCTGAAACGAGCCGTGTAAGGTGAGAAATAAAATAGAATGAGTACTTGCTTGAGATAAAGTAAATGAAAGGAGACTTTTCTAGCTTTCTTGGAATTAGGAATAGTCAACCCTCTTTTCAATATTTTATACATTTGTTGCAAAGTACTATTAGAAAAATAAAATTATTAGACTAAATGCCCGATGACTGGCCGTTTTGAAGCATAATTCCCGAAGCAAAAAATTCAAGCATAATTCCCGAAGCAAAAAACTCAAGCAGAATTCCCGAAGCAAAAAATTCAAGCAGAATTCCCGAAGCAAAAAATTCAAGCAAAATTCCCGATATTCAATGCAGCTGAACACCCTGAATTAGTTTTTCTTATAACTGACATTAAATTTATAATGTAAAAAGGAGATCGTTTATTCCATATATAATATGCCAACTAACATTCAGCATTGGCTCACTATTTTGTGAGATCATATTTTTCACAGATGGGGCTTCCAGATTGTGTAGAAGAAACCTTATTCGAAAATTTATGTTGTTAAATACATAATCTGCACAAAATTACTTATTTTTTTGAAAATCAATAACTTGTAGTACATTGTATGAAATTTTTTATTTTGAACAACATTGAAACTTGTTTTTCTCCTCTAACTCAACATTTCTATATTTGTAGTTTGTCATTCACTTGACCTCAGAAGATGTGTACCACAGTCAACCTGTTTGTTACCATTATACGCAATTGGAATGAACCCAATGTTTTTATCTTCCACAAGTTACAAATATCCTTTTATATTTGCCTATGGTTTCGACAATAGCTGCCAAAGCACTGTAACTATAAGCAAACAAATGATTATTTTAACATAAGCTAATGCTTGTTGTGGCTTCTGCAGTAAAACCGCAATGCATGCCATTCAATGCATTCAGGAGCTGTTCATCTCTGTTAACTACCTAGCATCCAACAGTATTATCAATCATAGAATAAATAAAGAATTGAATGATTTTTATAATTCTTCAGGAACTGCAAGAATAATGCTTAGATCTAAATCAGAAAAATTGTTTTGTTTTTTTATTAGAATCTGTAATTGATATATCTTGATGTTTGTACTTCTACAGTCGATATTTTTTATATCATAAATCAGTATTGTAAGAGATTCATGGAATAGCTGATTAAATATGTCGTTATTAACATTCTTTAGGCCATATGCATTAGTTTCTTCACTAAACGACATCGAACTTAAGGATTCTGCAGTTCCAATCTCAGCTTCGCATACTTTACTGAAAAGTTTCAACACCGAATTTATAAGGAAACATTATTACTGTATTATCCTGAGCCATCTTCCATAGTTAGAAAGGATGCTGAGATATAAGGAAGGAATCTATATTATGGTAGTTTATCTTAAGAACATTAACTAATGAGTTTCAATGATTTTTAATAATAATATGTATATCCTAAAAAAATATTATGATTTTATCAAGCATAATACAAATAATATTAATTAAATATAACAAATTAAGTTAATGAAAAAAAAAGCTGTGAAGCATAGAAAAGAATGAAGCTATGAAAGATCATTAATTTAGCAAACACCACTTAGTTTTATATAAGCTCATAAACCAATTTTAATTAATTTAATAAAATTTAAGAACCTGTATTAACTAAAAGCACCCGGAATGATGGAAGATTATCTAATAGATCTATAGAACTTTTTTCATCTTTTTCACCAATAGCATTCAGTAAAACGGCATTTCCAAAGGTACAAATAGTGTTATCAATACCCGAAGGTGTGGAATGATTAATTTTTTCCAAGCAAAATGCCCATTTATTCACTATGTCCTTATCCTATAAAAAAAAAAAGAAAAGAAAAAAGAAGTAATAAACTTAAAAAAGTATGCCTTAATGACTAACTTCAATTATTTAAAAACCAATTGAACTAGAAAAAATATATAGATTACAAAATAGTTAATAATATGTAAATATATTCCATAGAAAATGGCTAAGGTATTTATTATTTTTAATTTTTAAATGATTTGGAGTGTTGTTATAATCGGATAATAGGTCATCAAATAAAGTTTGCCAATCCAAACCTTTTATAATCCTTTGCATTAGCTAATAACCTACAATAAATACAACAGTAAAATTCTGAAATTAACAAAAATGGTGAGCATTAGCAGATTTCATAAATGTATATTAATGCAACAAAATGCATTATTCTGTTTTTATGATACTTATTCAATATCATTCTGTAAATGTGAGTGGGTAAATTGTCGAGATAATAGTAAAGTATCAAATGTAAAAAAAAAAAATTTCATAATTGTTATTTTTACATTAGCTAGAGGGACAATATATATGAAGGCTGAATGTTGTCGCTCTAGCAATAGTAAAAAAAACATTAAACAATAATAAAAGGCAAGAAATAAATTAACATGACAAAATTTAAAAATAAAATTTACTTACAACAGAATACGAAAAATTATAACTAAAGACCAGATTTGTATGCAAATGCATATTTTTTCTGATACGTTTTTTAACGAAAATGATTGAGCATCTTTACAAGTCAATACATTTGGCACAGATATATTAAATTTTATTGTTCATATTTAAAGGGTTATTGCATATTTGGCCAAAATTTTTGTTTAAATTATTTTTCTGACTATTAAAATAGAAAAAAAAATAATTAAACTATTTTCTGATACACGTTCTTATTTAATGTATCAATTATAAGATGAATAAATACCACCTACGATTAATAAAAATAGTAATCGTAGTAAAGATTAAACTCATAGACAAATAAATTATTCAAGTTAGTGTGATCACAACTGCACAGAACGTGTACCTTCTTACCTTCTAAAAACATTTTTTGCAATTCGTGCAATAAAAATGTGCTGTGTGAATTTTTTTTTTTCAAATCGACCAATCCGTAAAGGCAAGTCGAACTATTCTTGGAATTTCATAAAATAATTTAAGATCAGAATGTAACAATAGTTTATTGTTTACTGTAGAGTCGCATGTGAAGACCAGGGAATTTTGTTACAGTAGGAGACCATTTTCAGAACAGTTTGCCGAATTTGTTCAAATCTAAAGACACTTTCAATGAAGTACTTTGTTTTATATTAGTTGCATCTCATATTCCCTTAATTAATCTTGTAAAATCTCCATTCGCAAAAAAAAAAGTATTTTACAATTATTTTAATTTTAAGAATTATTTAGCTATAAACAAATTTTATGTAAAATTTTGTGAATAAAATTTGTTTTTCAATTTACATGTATCTTGTTTTATTTATATTGTAAATTAAAATTCTTAAAGAAAGCAATTTAGATAATAATTACAGCCTTTTGCTGATTTTTTGCACGTTTCTGATATTTATCATGCATATTCAGCTGGATATTCCCTTTAGGTTTCATTACATATTATAGCAGATTTTACTGCATATTCAAGGACTTTTTGTTATATATTTGAGGAATTTTTACTGCATATTTTATGGCTTATTTTGGCCTTTTTTTACTGCATATTATTATGTCTTATTTTAACCTTTTTTTGCTGCATATAAATCCGATCCTTAATTATAACAAATTCAAAAATAAATCAAACATCACATTAAGAATAGTCAAAAGTTTAATACATAACTAAAAGACTAAATTACCTTTAAGGAAAACCCATTATAATGCTGAGATAATTCCATTATATGGGGCTTGAATGAATTACTAGAGACATTAAATTCACCACAGCCAAACTTTTGAAATGCTTTTAATCTTATATAATTATAGACAGCAGCAGCAATACAGACAGAAAACGCTGCGCTACTACCTGTCCCTGCTCCTATTGCTAAATCAGTGTAAACTTCCAAATCAAATGGACTGATATCTATGTCAGTACACCACAACATTCCCAAGACAACATAAAAGGCTCCCAGCGTAGCCTTCTGTTTGGGCTCATCTTCAACAACTTTTTGAAGAACAAATTCTTTAATCAAGGCAACATACTTATCATGATCCAAACACTCTGGTGTACCCAATGAAAATTCTTTCAAGTTACAACTAAGCGGTTTGTCGAGATTTGTTAAATTGTAAACACTTTTGAAATCCCACTCCACTCTCTCTGATAAATTCTTAAAGCTGAATGTTATTTGTTCATGGGCTTCTTTATGCTCTCGGAAATGTAAAAAGGTTCGTTTACTTATTGAAGCTGCTAAACCTCTTTTTTTGTAGACAACGCTGTGTTCACCAATTAAAATGACTTTTCCTGGGGCCGAAACAGTAAAATTAAGTTCTTCAGTCATTTCAAGAAAAACTGGCAATAGTTAATATAAAACTTGTTAAAAATTTTTGTAGTCAGAAGACAACAGAACATCGACGAATTAGGAGACTGCAACTAAACTTTCTTCGATCGACCTGTCAATCGCCAACGTACGACCAAAGCAATAGCTCCAGCTTTTGCTATCTCTGAGCAATCGGATTGAACAAGAATAGTAACTAATAGATGTTTTTGCAGTAAGTGAAATAGTAAAAAGGTAATATCTAATTGATGAGATTCATTAAGTAGTCATGGAGTATTTATAAAGTACATAATATAAAATACTCTCTAATATAATACTGTAACGTTTTTAGTCGTTACCCCATTTTAAAATAGTATTAAAACGTCTTAATTTATTCCTTTGGGTCAAAAGAAATAACAGCAATTTTATTTGAACTGCTATTTATTTACAAACCAAAATTAACTAATAAAAAATAAACAACTACAAAGGAACCACCAAACTAAGACTGTGTGCGTTTTCAATCACTATCTTCCTTTTTCATGAATATTTTTGTACTATCAGGACACTGGAATGCCATGCACTTAACTTTAGCTTGACTAGAGCTGAAATCGAACTCTGATCTGAACATAGGAACGCGTACTTAACTCGAACTGACTTGATCATCTGTTCTTATAAATAACAGATTATTCAGTTATATCTCCCAATGTTATGCTTTTCACTGATAAATCCACTCCATTATCTGTCAATATAAAAAAATTTCATAGCTTTCTTCAATCTTTTTAACACCTGATATCATTTATTATCTTACTATTTAATAAAAAAAATACATACACAGCTTAAATAAATGCTTTTCTTTATTAATAATTACTTCTCAGCAATTTCGCTGACTCACTCTCCTTACTAAGTCGTAACCATACTCCAGGTTTGTATTACATTACAAAAACAAAGCCTGAAGTCGTTCAAATGCTAATAAATAACCAACTAGTCAAGGTTTTGTCAATTCAGGCATCATCAGGAAAGAAATCAAAGATTACTTAAGCCAGCCATTCACGGTCCTACATGTAGGACTACACTAGATGTCGGACTACCGTTGGACTGTGAATGGGGGTGTAGGATTACAGAGAGCGTGTTGGATATTTGTAGGCTTTTCCGATCGTCCTAGAAGCATTCTATCATAATAACATCCTACCGCGTTGGATCGTAAGTAGGGCTGTGAGTCCTACAAACTCCACTTGTTTACCTCTACGTCATTAATTGTTACCAATATTTGTTTACTATTAGTCAAAAGCTGCCAGATTATTTCCCTATATTATGTGTTTTTATTATTATTTTTCTTTAAGGTCATTTTTATTTTATTAGAAACTAATAATTAGAATGATACGAAAAAATTGGTTTTAAAACACATTTTCAGTTGTTTTTTTTTTTATTACTTTATTTTAGACCTATTTTCGAAACGGAATAAGCTAATGAAAGTATGTTTTCTCTCTCTCTTTTTTTTTTCTTATCCTCCGTTTATTTAAAAATCTCTTTTACATACATAAATGAACAATATGTATACAATGTTATATCTCAAGTCCTCACATTACCCGAAGTTATTCCAAGACAATGCTGTTTAAACGTCCGCTGCGTTCAGGGGTTTCAAGTAATAAATTATCGGACAAAAGTATGTTCTCATGTCCAAAATTCCTTATTATAACGTCACTGTGGCGTTATATTGTTGGGACTGAACTAAAATGTTAAATAAATAATGTGATTAAACACGAATGGCGACAATTTTGAACTAATAATTTTGGATCCTATTTCTGTCAATTAAATGTTCATCTCTAATTTATTTTGTTTTAAGTTTGCTTGTAATAATTAGTTTGACCCGTTCTTTTAACTAATATAACAAATATGGAATTAAAGTAATATGAAAATTTATGAACCTTTTAAATAAAAACGTATAAAACAAATACAACCCTTAAGTACATTTTATATCATTTATTCTTATCTTATACTAGATTTTTTATGATTTTGTATCTAGATTTTTATGATTTTGTTATCCATTCTTAATTCATTTTGGTTTATTATTTTCAATAATAGACCTTTGGAATCGACCAAAGAAATTTTTTTTGTAACCCTCCCTCAAAATTTGAGGTTTTACGTTTCAAGATACGTAGAATCCAAATATCGAATAAAAAAAAATCCCTCCGTCCGCCGTCCGCCGTATTTATAATTCTTCCTATCTATTTCATTTAACATTTTCAAATCATTGTAATTTATTCGGTTAATAAACATTGTTTTCGCCCAAAATTTGTTTTTCTTTTTTTCCAATAGCGCCATAGCAAGACAAATTGCCAACATCTTCCTATTTTTAAAAAATTGATAAGCTACTAGGTTAGAATAGCTGATCGGATCCCTTATAGGAATATTAGTGGACGAATGAATTCTTATGGACCGTGAATGGGTAGCTTTAAATGCAGATCAGGATAGCAATTTCCCCATTCAAAAAAAGCCTAACCAAATAAGAGATAGCACATTATTCCAATATACTTCGAAATATATTCCCAGAGTATTACTAACGCTCCTTTATTTGACAAGACCTTGTGTGAAAGATGAGGCAAAGTTTCATGGTAAGACATTTTTCTTACCCTCTTCTGTCGTAAAATCATATTTACACATCTAGTAAGGACATCAGTTTGTTAACTTTATTTGTAATATTCTTGTGACGAAAAATTATAATGGATTATTTGAGAATCGATTTTTAGAATTACCAATTCAGTGCAGAAAGAATTTCTTTCGCTTTTCGCCTTTCTATTCTGTTATATTTCCCTTAAAACTTTTTTCGATGATCCCACTCGAGAAATTGAACTCTCCTCTTTCACTGTGTCAACTCATTCAAAATTATATTTGTTCAACTAGAACTGATGCCTTCGCAGACAAAAAAAAAGTTTATTTTAGAAACATTTCACTCATTT
Organism: Rhaphigaster nebulosa; assembly: GCA_948150685.1. NCBI lineage: Eukaryota > Metazoa > Arthropoda > Insecta > Hemiptera > Pentatomidae > Rhaphigaster > Rhaphigaster nebulosa. The sequence continues at coordinate 25,145,402 of OX411311.1, forward strand.
CTTGTTTATTTTTTTTTGTTTAATGTCTTCAGAATATCACAGTTTTCGAGGAATGAAAATATTTGAAATTTTATATTTCGGCCCTGACTTCAGAGGTTTGGCCTATAGTGCGCCGGTTTGAGAAGGTTGACATTTATTTCATAGCGGAACTCCATAATAAATCTCGACACCAATTTTCCTAGAATGAGTAGGTAACCAATGTTTTAGCCCACCCTTCGTGTCCTAGTTGAAGCACTTAACGGTGGCAAGTCATTTAAACAAACTCGTTATTTGTATGAAAAGGTTGAATAAGAATTTTGTTATGGGTATCGAACTGACAGTTCGATGTCAGTAAGCTCTGTTAGCTCTGTGTAGGTTACAGAACTGGTTAGTATTGTAGTCAATTCCGACCTATTTGTTTGGATATTTTAACCTTAAGTTATTTCACTTTTCAAAATTGGTGTTTGTTAGTTTGCATCAAAATGATAAATTCTCACTTGATTCCCTGGAAATCTAAGTAGGAATATTAGATCAAGTGCTAAGCATTTAATTTATTCAATTGTTTGTCTATTTTTCAGTTAAGAAAGTTTAGATTTAATTTACATGTTAACTCTCAGCAATTGATTTTTTAGCTGCGCTTCTTTAAAAAATTTAATAATAGCCACTGATTGAAATTTTTAATTTATTGTTTAATAAATTTTGTTGATTCAAGTATTTTAGTTTCTTTCATTTTTGTATGCAAGAATTGATTATATTAATGAAATTTTATTTTTCCCTTATTAAGAAGTTATTGTATGTTATCGCATGTATCTTAAAGCTTAGAAATAAAGTTCTTATTAATTTGAATATAATAGACTAATTGTCCTTTCAGGAGCGAATGGGTTGCTGTATTCAAGGGGTTGTATTCAAGAAATTATGATGAGGTGGTTAAAGCTGTGGATACTGTTACAGAATGGCGTGATTCTATGTATTACACTATTATTATTATTTAATTCTTGTGATTTTTTTTCTATGTATATCATTAAACCTGTGGTATTTCTGTGAATTGAAAAGAAATGAATGGTTAGTTCTGTATCTTATGATAATAAATAAATCTCGTAACGGTCGTCAGTAGCAATTCTAGAGTTTTACCTAGAATGAACAACCCATGAAGATGTCCAACTATGATTTCGATCTCGAAGAAGTCTACAAATTTACTGTAATTCTAGGATCAAGTTAGGATTTGAATGAGGTTTGTTCAGCTCATGAAGCTGTACTAATTAAGCTAACTTGCTCACAACAAATTAAATTTTCCAATTACGTAATTTTAAGTTGGTTAATTTATAGGGTGAAATTTTTCGATATAATATTATTGTTTCAGAATTTGTATTTCCTCAGTCATTGCTGGGAATATTCACCTACCGGACTCAGTAAGTCAAGGACTAGGCTCTGTTTAAAATTTCTGATGATGGCTGTCCCCATCAGCACAGCTTTCTGTTCTTTCTGTGTATAATCAGGAAGTCCCCAATTTCTTTGCAGCTTCTAATCGTTTCCTCTGGGATCAGTCTATTCCTGGAAATGATTAAGGACAACACATTTTCTTCTTTTAGGTGTAGAATTGCTTCAATTCCTCATTGAGCTGTTGATATTTCTCATCTCCTCTGTTACCTCTTTATGTATATTTTCATCGTGCTACATTATTATTCGTGGGAATGATTATTATTTTAATTATACTGAAGCATTGAATGATTTATTCTCAATCACTAATGTTCCTAAATAAAGATTTCTGCATATTAATAATTATCAGTATTCATTGTTAACTTGGTTTAAATTGATTTAATAAAAAGCAGATATCCTAAATTGAAATCACAATTGATATAACCTAACAGGTTTTTGCAAAAATGTCCACATTAGACCTAGTTTTTACTTCCATAGAACTGGGACTAAAGATTTATGAATTTGGCCTTGGTTCTGTTTGTGAATTTTGAGGTAACTTAGGATTCGTTCAGAAAAGATATTTTATTTACAATGAGAGAAAGATATCCCTAGGAAACTTTGTGGTAAACAAGTTTTTACTAGGCAAAATAATTTAGGAGATGATGATGGAAGATTGTGAAGAATTTCAATTAAAGCTTTATAGAGATGCCAAAATCTCAGCCCAGTTTGTCATCAGCATATATTAAATGCATATTTATTCTGAATTGTAAAAGTGGATTGAACCATGCCATCAGATTAAAAGATTACAGAGTCTCATGAGGGGCATACAAAAATAAACCGAACGGTATATACCAGAATAAGACTGGAAGGAAAATGTGTTGAAAGGTTGAAAACAGGCAGAAATGAGCAGAATGGGTTGCCAGGAGCTGAACGATTGAGTAGGCCAAGGACCCCTTTGGCCATTGGTTGTCCCAATAAAAGAAGATTATGTTCTCTGAAAAAATTATTTTTAAAAAATGCTTATTTATTTGTTTAAACTTCAGTTTTGAAATCCCAGCTGGTTTCTTATTAATCATTATTACTCATTTTCCTCCTAAATATGACAAAGAAATTACAATTTTGTATTATTTTTTTTTATTTGTCCATATGTCATTAATTAATCAGTTAGTTACTATTTAATTTTAGGGAATGGTGCTACAGGCCAGGGATGGACTGTACAAGAGGAATTATGCAGGTAGCCATTAATGACAAACATATTTACCCTGATAGTAAATCTCCAGCTGATTTACATCAATTACAATTAATGTACTCGGCTGAAATTATGAGGTACTTAATGAATTTTTTCAATTTTTTTTTTTAAATTTATAGAATATAGAACAGGTCTAGGTAAAAGAAAGACCAAGTTCTGATGAATTGCTTTTCCATTTATTGAGTAATCCTTATACATCATTTATAATATAATATGATAGCAAGAGTTGGCCTGGACCACCATTTTCACTTATTTACGTTTTATGTAGGGTATGTGGGAGTAAAAGTACGCAGTGGTGTTTTTCAAACATAAGCATAGTTTCATGAGCCTGCAACCAGTCTGTGTGTATAGGATCAGTTCCAGTTGTGAAACGGAGCTCGATGGTGTTAGTGTAGTTGTGAGCCACAAAAATGAGATAAATCACTATTTAACAGTTTTGGTGTAATATATTCAATAATTCACCTAATCATTTTGTGAAACATGAAACTATTCCTCTGCAGAGAGATTTATATTAACAGAATTTTGTATACAAAACTCCCAAACAAGTGTATAAATTTTAAATTCTACCCTTAAATATTTTTTAAATATTCAAAAAATTGTCATAAACCAGTCAACTATCTTTGAACTATTCAAACTAAATTTGGATCGTCTGTAAAGGTTCTTAATCTACGCAATTTGCTTTAACTATGGTGTTCCTACTTGTTTTAGAACCAACACTATCCAAAACCTCAATTTTGTTTATATTTTGTAATCACATTTTGCTATACAGACCTAGATAATGCAATAGCTATTTATATTTATGGAAAAAAGAAATGTCCCTCTTTCCAACGAGTCCAAGAAAATCGAAATCGGGTAAACTGAAGACAAGATAAAGAGCTTCAAATCGATACATAATTTTGTGGCTTAAAATTTTGAACTCCCTCGAAACTGAAAAATAAATTACTTTTTGTTTTCGATGATATTTTCAACATAGAGATTTTTCTTGCGCTGATTCAAAATCTGCCTTAATTTTTGGTGTAAAAAAATCTATAGGCTAGTTTACCCAATTATCTAAACATTTTTTTCAATTAAGTTGACTAAAAAGCAATATTTTTTTAGAGCTTGTATTTTTACTTTAATATATACTAAACAAAAAAAGTTTTGGTGGAAAAACCATGTCAATTTCATTATCAAAATTCAATAAAAAAAATTAAGCAGTTTCAGCATTTTTTATTTTTTTTCGGCTTCTAGGGCCCATTAGAATGAATGCCGGGACATATGTGTAATATTTTTGGATGTAGAATAACCACAAGAAATTTGGTTAAAATCGGTGACCCATTGACTTATTTAGGCCTTGATTGATTTCTGATTTTATCTGATCTCTAGATTCATTTGCCACAATTCTGATATCTCATTGATTAATTAAATCATACATACTACATTGACCACTGACTACCATCAGTAATTGAGGTTCACCTGTAGATAGTTTTGTATAGCCAGCATTATACAGAATTATATTTTTAAAGAAAAATAAAAGGTGCCACTACAGCAGTTATGTAGTGTGCTAATTAGTATCTTGGTATGAGTACATACCATGTAGAAACAGATGCAATTCCTTGGATTTATAAGGATATATTTAAAGTGGGTTGGGTTTTGAATACCTCTGATATTATCTAAACAACAAAAAAATGAATCATTGAAATCGGACCAGTATTAGTAACCAAAAATTTCAATTATATCAGCGATTTTACAATTTTATCGTAAACGGCTTCAACAATTTTGATGAATCTTGCCTAATATCTTCTCCTTAAAGTTCCTTAACTTTTTATATATTTAGTACATCACAGAGAAAATGCAGAGAAAAAAGTTATAGTTAAAAGAAAATTTTATTTTAGCATAACTCAGAAAGTATGCATTTTATGGTAAATTATGTATATGATAATATGCAAGGTAATTAAATTCTCTAAAAAACAAAAAAGAAATCATCGAAATCCTATATTAGCAAAGATATAGTGTATCTTATAAGGACTATGAGACCTGCATTTCCTCGGTGATATACTACATACAAGAATAATTAAAGGGCTTTATGAAGAATATTTTAGGCAAGTTTCATCAAAATTGTTAGAGCCGTTTTCGAAAAAATTGTAAAAAAGTGAAAAATCGATGATATAAAGTGGCACTTCCAGTTAGTGGGTTTTGAAGAAAAAGTTACTTTAACATCACAGGCATATACCTACCTTAAGTCATTTCAGTTTTGTACAACTTTTAATTTTTGAGCCAGGCTGTTCACAGACACACAGACCATTTTGCGAGACTTGGTTATTTGGAATCAAAAGACCTTTAAATGTGCATTATTGTTGAAAACTCGAATTCAAAAAATTTCACGATCGGAATACTTCTTACTATATATTTCATTTAAAAGTAAGAGAAAGTAAAAATGTATAGGCTTTATGGGTGTTGGGTAGCTCAATGGGTAGGATATTATGCTATTAATCTCTAACTCCGGAGTTCGAGACCAGTTGTGGCAGATTAATTATTTATTCTGTTATCAGCTGTGGATCAACCCTGTCTGATCGGGAGACCCTCCTGAGGCTTACCCAGCCCATAGTGGGCACCCTTAATTTGGAGAAAAACCTGGCGGTTGAACATGTTTTTGGCTGAATCACCTACTTGCACAACCGTTGACCTTGCACAACAGAATGGTCTTTAACAATTACTGAACCTAAGACCCTTCATGGGTTGTAGTGGTATATGTGTTTTTTTTTATATATAGGCTTTACCATATCGTTATATATATATTGCTTACATCTTTTAATTATATTTATATTGTATAAATTTATCTATGATAATTGTAACAACAGATTTCTAAACATGTTAAATGATGAAGCTGGAAAAAAGAACAGGAAGATGTCAATGTATGCCAGAGCCAAGACATTTAATATTCCAGATTGGGTTGTTAACATTAGGCATCAGATGGCTCATGGCAATGTTTTGCCATCCATTGATGCTTTGCGGATCACTGCTGATATTATTCTTGAATGGCTTAAGGTAATTCATTTATCTGAAAAACATTTTTTTAATTGGCATTTTAGAAACTTTTCTATTTTTCATTAATATATTTTTTTAAATTAAAATCTTATACTTTAAATTTTTATTAACTTGTCTAACTGAATAACGTCTCTCTTAAGACCTTTTTTTTATTTTCTTGATTTTTATTATTAAATAAATATAATTGAGAGGAAAAAGTGGATAAAAGATAATAAGTGTTAGACGTATAATCTCTCTAATCATGTTATCAAGTTTCGTCTAATGAAGTGTCTATTTTTCAAATTAACTAATAAAACACATACAGATGTAATTGTTGGCGTTTGAAATTAAATAAATTACTCAGCTTTTTAGTGCAATGGTACGGTTCTTCTCAACCTCTTTCAAGCCCATCCCTGGCTTATTTAATTCACTATCTTAGCTTATTTACACTCACTAGCTTATTTAATTCACTTAATTAGAACTTGCTGCCCTCATAGGGAAGATACTTCTATGATACATTTGGCTTTATTTACCTGAGACCTACATTATAATGAGGCTCCTTCGTACTTTTTGTATATTGGTATTATTAATTTAAAGTACCATTAATTGTCACTATGAGATGAGATAATAAACAATAACATGGTCTTAAAATTTAACATCTATATCATGAGTGACTTTCCAAATATTTGTTTTAATATACAGGTCATTAATTTAAATAGTAAATATTAATGTTACAACCTTATACAAAGAAAAATTGAATTACCAGGCATAATTTTATGGTAGTGAAACTTCTTACTGATATGAATTTGAAATTTAGTAATTATAAACAAACTTGAAAAAAAAAAAAAAAAACAATGAAATTCACATTGACGATTTATAATAATGCCAAATAGCTTCAATGAGTAATGAGTATTTATAACAACTATGTAAAAAGTATGTATCTAAACTTTATATTAAATAAATCTTCAATTATACAAAAATAATTCTGCCAGAGGAGTGCAGATTATTCTACAAAACATCAACCATGTTTAAAACAAACCATCAATCCGTCTCAAGACACAATTTCAATAAAATTATAGTAAATGGAGATAAAGCTGTTTTTGTTAGAAGCTAACAGAATAAACCTGTTTTTGTTAGAAGCTAACAGAATATACCTCTAAATAAAGAATTAACATAAAAATTATTTTTTTTGTTATTGATTTCTAGACTAATTATTGGGAAGTAGAAGAAAAGAACATGAAAGAATGCACTGTTGAAAATATTAAGGAGGTTATTGAAGAATCTTTGCCCGCATTATTGACTATCTATATTTCATTGAAAGAACAAGATATTCTCGGATTTAATTATGTTAGAGACATACAAGATCCAGATGTCAAGTCAGTAACCTTTTGCTTAGATATTCAGATTTAATCAATCATGTTTATTATTTATTCCTTGGTGTAATTTTCAGAGATCAGATTTCTTTAATAAACCGATTTAGTATGTATGGAGTAATATCGAGGTGCCAACCACAGGATTTAAAGGAATGGGGAAATAATAGTTTGGACTTGGAAAAACTAAAAGAATATTCTATTTCAAGAATGGTTTTCTTATTACTTAAATTATTGAAGGAGTTTGTTTATTCAGAAAATGTTCATGGTGTAAATACAATAAACATTTTAATAGAAAAATTAATAGATGATTCAGTTAGGCATAATGGTAAAGTTATATCAAATGTATATTTTGTAATATTATTTTTTATGAAAGAATTATTATTTATTTAATTTTATGTAATTTTACAAAGTAAAAATTTCTTCCCGAATCTTCTGTTTATTTAAAGAATTTTCACCTTTTTTCAACATTTCGGAGAATTTCACCATATTCTGGACAAACTAAAGAATTACAGAACAATTTTGTAAATAATAAAAATTGCAAATAGCGAACACCAGGCATATGGAATTGGCCCAGTCATATGACAATCAGTCACTGGTCAGTTGTGAAGATTTATACAAAATGTTTGAAGATAAGTTAATTACCAAAGGATTGGTTAATGGGATGCATTATCCCTATTCACAAAAAAAGAAAGAATAACATGTGTACAAACTACAATGCTGGCAGACTTTATGGTCGAATCCTGAAGGAAAGGCTGGAGGAGAAGTTTTCGGATCAGATGATGGCGGAACAGACGGACTTCAGAAGTGGAAGATCATGTAGTGACCACATTTTTACCCTGATTCAAGCGGTACAAAAATGATGGTATACGACCTCGAAACTCATCTGACATTTGTTGACCTGCAGAAAGCTTAGACATTGTTTCTTTAAAGAAACTTTGGGAAGCCTTGGAGCTAGTGAAGATAAGTACAAGCCTTGTAAAAGCCATAAAAAGTTTGTATATTGGAGCTAAATGAAGGGTAAAGATAGGAGTAAGTGTCTCAGGAAGTGTTTCCCAAACAATAAAGGCTTGAAGCTGGAATGTTGCCTCTCCCCATCACTTTTCAATATTTATGTTACGTGTATACAACTGAGGTATGAATGATGTCCTGTTTACAGATGACCAGATTGTTATATCATCAGATGAATATGATATGTAATTTATGATGAGCAGACTCCTTGAAGTGTACAAAAGTGGGGCCTGGAGATAAATACCGAAAAAACAGAATACATGGTTTCATTTCTCTGCATAGAGGGTTAGACGATACCTCAAAGTGCTGTGTTGATAGGTTTGGTAGAGTACAAAAAGATATAGAAAATTAAATTACTAATGGTAAAAAGATAATAGGCTACCTAAACAACGTATTATGGAATAAAAAGGTCTCTCTCGAAACTAAAAGGAAGATAAACCACTCCTTCCTTATTGGCACAACATTGTATGGATCAGAATCATGGACACTGACAAAACAATATGTAAATTAATTACTGACCCTAGAAATGGATTTTTGGAGAAGTTTTGTCATATCCAGGTCCCAAATGTAATAAGAAAGGTAGTAATGAGAGGTAATAAGAAACAAAGTAGGGGCTGAACTCGACATTCTCAATGACATCAGTGAAAGAAGATTGCTGTGGTACGAGCACGTCTTGAGAATGGATGAGACACATTGGCCCCTTCGAATACTTAAATATTGCTCTGAAAAGAGAAGAAGACGTGGAAGATCTCGGAAGCAGTAGATAGAGGAAGTCAGAGAAGAAATGGCAGCTAGAGGTCTAACGGATGAAGATTGTATGGACAGGAAATATTGGAGGGACGGTGTATTGAGGACTGGGATGTGAGATAGTTGCCAAACCCGATAAATAAAAATGGTGTTAGATGATATGGTAGTCACTCGAATCATCGCATTAAACGAAAACGGGAAAAACCAAAGACACGCGGACAGGGCCCTCAGACTACCGGAAACGACGATTCGGAGAGCAGCCCAGAGATACTGGGAGACAGACACAGAGAGACTGGGGTCAGGGTGGCCACGAACGACAGATCAAGCCAAGCAGATGGAGACTCTCCAAAACCACTTCCAGATCTCAGAAGAGATGTCTGGCCAGTTGAATGTTGCTCGGGATGAGGATGTCAATGTGCAAAAAGTAGGCAAACTAATCGCTGGAATATCCCATATATCCCATAGTCCTCTCCTCCCCACAACGCACTATTTGGCTTGCCTTCGTTTTGCCCAAAATCAGGCCTGCTGCCCTACGGCTGATTGGGCTTCTGTTCTGTGTCAGACGAGTCCAGATTCAACCTCTATGGTTCAGATGCTTGAGTTAGACTGTGGTGAAGAAGAGAAGAATAGAACAGAAGCCCAATCAGCCGCAGTCCAGCGGGCATGATTTTTTTAATGCGATGATTCGAACAACTATCATGGCGTCCAACACCATTTTGAAAAAGTAATAATACCAATAAAATGAAAATAATGAATACATGAAAAAAAAGAAGGTCACACACGGGAAGATGGTGAAATTCCCCAAAACATCGAAAAAATAATGTGAAAATCATTAAATAAACAGTATATCCATATATCAGTAATTATTTTGCTGAATAATAAAATAATTATTATGTTACTAATTGTAATATGGAAGAAGTATAAATTATTTTTGCCTCTTCAACTACCTAAGATAAAGGTAAAGGATGTATTATAATCATTAAAAACAAGTTTTTAACCTCTCACTTTATTTATACGGTTTGTTTCCTGTGTCTGAATTACCAAGCTGTTTTTATGAAACATCTAGGATACATAGCAAAGTCATGAAGAACCAAGGTAAAACAAATCAAATGAAATGAATGAAAAATAATCTTTATTTTATGATATTTTGTTCCAGAAAAATAAATAATAAGAGAGCAAAATAAAATAAAAGAATTTCACTGACTAGAAATACATGGTCTGACTGTATTCACAAAAGGAATCTTGCCATTTAACATCAATATATATATATATATATATATATATATATATATATATATATATATATATATATATATATATGTAATATTATTATTCACCTATAGGGCCACTAGAGAACCATGAGAAGTGTCTATATGTGAGATTTTCTCTGGCATCATCCCCATTTCATCTTATAACCATGCATTTTCTTCCGTCCAAGTTGCTCCTATCCTCAATTTCTTAACCTCTTGGCTTACCTTCCCCTCTAGCACTTTGTGGTTAAATGTTTGTATGTCTTGCATATCTGAGTCTGTTATACCGCCATCCTTCAAATCTTTTCTGACTTTGGCGATCCACTTCTTGTTCTTAATACTTTCTGTGTTTCTGTTCTTTCAAAAATCGGTTTAGTTTACCGGGTGTCTGGCATTCTCATAGCAAGCCCATAGCATTTCAGTCATATTCCATTTTAGATATCTGTTCAGTTTCTTGTTTACTCTGCAATCTGTAGATATCTTCTGTCTTATTCGACCCTCTAATCTGAGAGATCTGGGCAGAGGATGCCGGAGGAGGCCGTGACCCTTTGGCCAATTGCTTGTGTCCAGGGTTGCCATTTCTAACTTCAGCTGTCTCATTTGTGTCTTGGCCTTGCAACAATTCTGTTCTCTGTGTTGTTTGTATTTGTATTATTATTTTTTAAATAGTTTTTGGAATTTAGTTCAATAGTATTATTACTATTTTAATAGAATTTATAATTTTACTAATTTTTTAGTTAATATTATCAGTTTTAATATTTAAAGTTGACTGTAGAACTTTATGAAGGAATGAGATGGTCCGGGAGGCGGTAAAAAAAGAAAAGGGGATCACAAATAGTAACAACCATTTATTAGGAACCGATTTTTCGACCCACTTTGTAGGTCTTAACATGACAATAGTCTTGCAGGTTTAATATTTGAGTTACAATGTTGTGTATTAAGTTAAAATAATATAATTGTGTAAAGACAATGGATATTTTAATAGACTATCGTGCTTTTCACTTATGAGCTTTCCAATATATTCATATTCTGCCTTATATTCTACTAAATCAAGCCAATACATATGAATACAAAAATAAAATGAATTTCTTATGAGTTTTAAAATTTTTAATTGTTATTTTTTGTATAAAAGCGTTATCAGAGTGAATTACCTGCTATCCAAAGCATAACAGATTTCTGTAATGCAGGTCAGGTAGTTGTGATAGGAACAATAACCAAGTTTTGTATGCTATTACGAGGGGTAGGAGGACTGGTTATCTTATTGTAGATTTGGCAGCACTGGTCTCTCATTCACTTCTAGCCAGAAACCATCTGAAATCTCTCAGCTCATAGAATTTTACTGATGATTCTTCTCTCTAATTTCTTGATATTTTCTGGTACACCTTTCCGATCCATGACCAACGTTTCTGATGCATATAAGGTTTCTGATTTGATGACAGTGTTTTAATTTCTCACTTTTATATTATGTGATAGGAATGATTTATTATAAATGTTTGCCATCTTTCAGGAAACTTTTTATGTTAACTTAGCTAAATAATTAGATTATTTGTACGATACAGTGCTTTACTGTAAATCCATATCCAGTTCACATTTGATAATCCTGTTGATTACTGCTATAAGTGGCCAGGATTTTATTTCAGAGGGAAGAGGTGAGGCTGATAATTTCACGTTCCTAATATTTTTTGCTCTCAGTCCCATTTTGAGAAGGAGTCAACTCGATTATTATTTAAAAGGAATTAATCCCTTCTAAAAATTTCATTTATATTTCATGCACAAATAATTTTCTAAAGAAAATATATATTTTGGGTGGAGGGAGTTGAAGCTCTCTGCTTGGCTACATGCCTGGTTACAAGTGTAGTTGTATATAATATGTGTAGAATGCCACTGTTTAACAGATTTCATTTTTTGACTCGTCATTATGCACAGATTTGAATAATTCCCAAAATTTTTATCTATGGTTCATTTGTTTTTACTGATTATCACTTCTGAAAATTTTTCTAAGAACAGCTTGCTCTAAAAGGTGAGATACTAGATAGATATCCTATTTAAATTCATTCCCCCAAAAATTTAAACTTTATTATGGTAAAAACTTAATATCAACACATTTTTACAATTCTGTTATAATAGGACGCGCAATTATGAGACTATTACATTTTTTTTTTTGCGTTTTAAAAGTTAAGAATTATTTCAGTTATAAATAGATCAAATCTGTCTTTTACCTTCAAGAGGCAGTTTGCACTCTTCAGAGTGAATCATTGCCAGTTAAAAAAAAAATATGTGCCAAATATTTTTTATAGTTTGCATGTATGTGCCAAGTTTCATCAAAATCTGTGTGACATTTTTGTAGGTTTAAATCTTAGGTTTTGTTTACACATAAATTTGGTTTGTTTCAGGCATGCGATGTTTTGTATGGGGAACATTTCTAAAAGCAATGCATTCTTGGCTGAAGTTACCTGTTCTTATGAAAGCCATGGCTGATAAATCATATGAAAATACTGGGGAAAGGGCATACCAAGCAGGTATATGGAATGTTGAACTGTGTAAAGCTTTACAGAAACGTTATAAGGTAGAATATTTGAAAAACACTATGATAACAGAAACAATATCTGGTAAATTATCAAGCAATAAAAGAAAAGCTAAATTTTCCAATTTGGATTCAAATGAGCGGAAAGAATTCATGAAGTTACTTTTGAAAAAAAATTTGAACCTCATCGGTCAGAGTGACAACAAAATATTAGCATGTATTTTTCACAGAGTAGAACAAAAAAATCCGAATTTGCGGAATGTTTTACGCCTCCAAGAACCAGTATTTCCTGCCCACTGGGAAGTTGTTAATTTAATTAAATATATAGCATTGAGACCGACAGAATTCACTGAACAGTGTCTCTTGGCGTGAGTACATTAATTTTTTTATTTTCAGTAATTTATTATGTTTTATTAAGAATATTTGAATCGTATTAATAAAAAAAAAAGTCAGTAATGTAAAAAAGACCAAAAATTGCCTGAGAATTGAATATACAGAACTTGATCTGAATTGTATTCTTCCTAATCTAAACTTCAAATGGGGCAAATTGGACCATCCTTGTTTTTTTCTCTGTATCCTTTATTTTATGTAATTGATTTATAAATTGTGAAATCTGTTAGATCATTCGTAAGTGCATTTCTGAAAATTATAATTTAATGCTTTAGGTTAGTTTTAAATATTGTTTATTGGGTACAGGAGAAAAATTAGGAATTTAACATTATTATCAATTTCTACGTTTAGAATAGAAGACTAAAATTTTCTGTTTATCTAGCATTCAGGGGATATCTGGTAAAAAAAAGAAAAAAATTTAAGTTTCACTCCTTTTTTTTAAATATCTTTAGATGATAATGTATGGTCAGATGTTCTCGTCTTCTTCATGTGTGTTTTTTTTTTAGTTCAAGTATTGGTTATTAAATGAGGTGATGAACTTCATCAATTTTCTGTATTAGCACCATATTTAATGTTGTATGTTTTCTTTGGAATTGCAAAGGATGTATTGTTAACTTTGTAGAGTTTTTATGTCACAATTACATATGTATTTTTCAAGTAAAAATGATTTAAATATTATTTGACCTTTTAGCAATCAATGTTTCCTATTGGAGAATAGATCGACATCATTTTTTGAAAAAAGGCGAAAGCGCTGTTTAGCAAACTTTATAGGAAACACATGAAACGAGTTTTCCCAAAATAATTTTTTTTTTAAATTGTAATGTTTATTGTGAACAGTAACAGTTTATTACATTGGGGAAACTTTAGTAATTATAATATATTGTTGAGTGATGACTGAGAATTGTCAGTATTTGGTGCTTGCATCATCAACAGTCCATTTTTTTTTCGATATATCGTGAGCAGGAATCGATATAGGTGGTGTTTACAGCCCATAATAAATTGAAACCTATATGAAACCTAGTATTTAAGCCTTTTTCTAAAAACAGCATTGATATAAACTTATTTTTGGATGCAAAAACATAGCGAACTTCTCAAATTTTAGTTACTTACAATTTTTCGAATCACATGAATTATGTTTTTTATATTTTTCATTTTAATTTATTTTTATAACAAAGGTTTCAATTCAATTAGTGCAGTAACATTTTTTTTATATTTTCATTTTTCCCTGCAGTACCTCTTCTATTTTATAAGTTAAAAAAAAAAAGTAAAATACTAAATCGATTGTGGCAGGATCGCTATCACTAAAAATGGCAATTTTCATGTTTATGAAAATTAGAAATTTTCTAATCTAATTATGAAAAATTAGAAACACAAAAAAAATTGTTTGGATATGAATTCGGACTGATAACAGATTAATTTGTCCATATCTCATCAGAATTTTTAAAGTTGTAGAAGGGTAGTTGTTTCAATAATTAAATTCTGGTGATTTACCTCCTTTAAGGATAATATTATCATTTACATTTACTGACAGCTTATCAAGCTAATGTTATCTAGATGGAAAGTGTAATTAAATTATGCCAGGCACCCTGATATTATTTTATGAATCCCAAATAAAGAAGATATTTACAAGAATTGTCTGCCTTAGCTGTTTATCATAATTAAATGCATGCTTTCTTTCAGCTTGGCTGACATGATGAAATGCCCAATGAATACAAAAGCTCTTCTTCAAATTATTAAATTAGGTAAAATATTCAAAGGTGAAGGTGTTTCCGTTCATAAAGTGCACAGAATTTTCAAATCGTTTAATCTTGGTGAAACATTCAATAGAGTCGAAAAAGAGAAACAACGCAGGTCAGAAATTAAAAATTGATTAAATGCTCCTTATTTATAATATTTTATTAATACTTATGATTTTTATGTTTATATATTTTTTTTTTTCAGAGAAAAGTTTAGGGAACGTATTAATGACATAAACTTGAGGGTCAAGGTTAAAGAAGAAGCTGCTGAAAATACTTCTAATGCTGAGGTCAATGAAACTATTACTGAAAATGGTTCTAATCCAATTAATAGGGAATTCAAATTATGGGTTTGTAAGAAGAATAAATTTAATGTTTTCGAATTAGAACAAAATAAATGAAAAAAAAATTATTAAAAAATAGCGATATACATATGTATATAATGAACCAGTAATCAATGGATCTATATTTTTTAAATAATAAATTACATATCATATGAAGCACATTAGAAATACAATTAAAACAGGAAAAAACTAACCCTTTTAGTGCTGACTGGAAGTATCTTACACATGCGAAGAATTCTGGGCCTCGAGTTCTCTCACAATTTGAACATTAAGATGCCATTATATTACATACTATGTATACATATATAATTGTTCTTTCAAAAGCTCTAGGAAGTCAACATTCTGGTCATTTATGTTCTATCAAAGCAATAGAAATGAGTAAGAGCTGATGTTTCCTAGTGTAACCATTATGGCAAAACAGTACCCTGTAGATAATTATACACTAGTTAAAAGAAAATTATCCTGAGGATAAGGGAACATCCCCGAAATGTTGATATTGATGTAGACATGTAGCATAATATATCATTTGTCATGGCTCTTTTCACAAATGCTAGGAACGATATACTATCGTTCGGCACTAAAAGGGTTAAAAATACAATTTGAATGATTAATTAATAACTATTACCTCATGTTGCATTTTTTATCACTCGATTTTGTTGTAAAATTTACCTAATAAAGATAATATATAATAAGGATATTTTCTAATTCTTCAATCAGAGAAACCCTTAGTTATTGACCTGTTTTCGATCAGATTAGACATTTCTTTATTTGTCTTGGCAATTCATCCTGTTGACATTCATTACAGTTTTTATGGACATTTAGAAGAACTGGAGTTTAGAATTGAACCGTTTTACAGCTTCCACGTATAATAATGAAGTGATTTGTTTGTGTAATTGATATAATTTTAAATATTGCTGTAATAATATCATCTACTTTATTATAAATATTTTATTTGAAATATTTATTATGTTAATTAAAAAAAAAAAAAAAAAAAAGGAAATAAACAATGACAATGTATTAAAAATATATATTTATTTATAAATGTTCCAAATAAGTAACAATAATTATAGTTTATCTGTTTTTAAACATAAAAAAAATATATATGTACAAATAACATTTAATCAAACAATAAAGGACTAGTGTGAGGGAAAAGTTCAAGTACAAATCATGTCATGTTCCTAAGGTCACTTATTTTATGCTTATCTCTTATCACTAAATCAAAGTAATATCACAGGAAAACTTTGTAATAATAATAACTATTATATCGGTTTCATTGTAAATTAAGGCTGCATAATTGTTTTTCTATCGTAACAGTCTTTTCAAATATCTTATCTTTCATGAATATCGATGGCTATTTAAAAACAAGAAAAAAACCCGTAACCAAAATATCCATCTTATAAATAATAATATAATTATATCAATGCATTATTTTATTTTTTATGAACGGCAGTCAATTATAATTATAAAGTCATGTAATACTGAGCCACTCAAAACTATTTAAATCTTAACTATGAAAAAACAACATATTGTTTCATGAAAATAGCAATAAAATTAAAACTATTGATCAAGCCATCTTACACAATCAAAACAAGATTCTGATGGATTATCAAACTATTTTGTTAATTCTAAAAATAAAATGTGAGTCTACAAAGTGTAAAAGGAATACAAAATAGGCATCACAGACAGTTTGCTTTGCAGTTAAGATTAGAAAAAAAATTTCTCCTAAGGAAAGCAGTTTATTAACTGTTTACAATTAGTCAGATCATCGGCAATCTGGAAGGAAGAAAATAAAACAAAAACAAAGTTGCAGGACATTTCATCTTACAAATCAATCACGTTTTACTAAAAAATTGATTTTTATTACTTCTCATTTAAAAAAAAAAAAAACTTGTAACCATATCGTCGTTCCCATGGATAAAAATAGATAAAAAAAATCACTACTTAGGAGAGTAAAAAAGCTGTTGTATTGTTCTGTGAGGTGTCCCTTCGATAATTTGTTTTTTCAGTGGGTGTTGCATTAACCAACAGAAATAATTAATATTAAAGATGCCCCTTATACACAGAAGGATACAAGTTTTTTTGCTCTCGTAAAAAGTAGTGATTTTTTTATTCAGAAGTTTACCATAGGAACAATATGTCTCCAAATTCTAATGGTGTAATATTCTCCAAAAATTAAATTTTAGTGTTCACATTTTGGCAAAAGTTTTATTGTTCTGAAATATTTTTAGGTTAGGTAGTCTACAAGTTTCATCATATAAAAGGAAAACTAGTCAATATATTATTTTAAAAGTTATAAAACTGTATGTTTATTCCTTTTTTAAGCGTAAGCTCAGTTTTTTTATTAGTGCGTAATAAAACTTGTATGAAAATTTTAATAATAAAATGTTGGTAAGTTTCCCTTTAGGATAATGAATCTTTAACACCAACTAAAAAAAACTTTTGCTGAAATATAGTGAATGCAAACATGTAATTTTCAGTAGATTGCATGATATGGTAATAAAAGAATTTGGAGACGGTATAGTATATTCTGCAATTTAGGAAATTTTGCCCTCAGATATATAATTTAATTAATTCTCAGCAGAAAAATTATTTTTTAAATGTAATACTTGATAAATCTGTTTAAAATGTTTAATATAAATATTTAGATACATTAAATATTTATTCTCAAATAAAAGATTTCTGCTAAACATTTATCCACGAATAAAAAAACAAGTATATTTGCAAATTAAAATGTGGGAATAAATTGTTGATTTGTTATTCAGAAATAACAAATGAAGCCAATAAAACATTGTATATATTTAAAAATTATGGAAAAAAAGAATAAATTTATAACTTGTTATTGACAAGAAAACAAAGTTAATTTATTTGTTATTAAAAATAAAATTTGCCCTAATCTGACATACAAACATATATGTGTATGTGTGTCTAAAAACTTTGAAACAGGAATGGCTCAATAACAATTGATCACGTAACATAAAATAAAAAAGTATCACAGTCATTAAAATTTATGGAAGATTATCTTTAGTCTTTTCTGACCGACTAGCTAATATTATTAAAATGAAATAACTTGATGTAACCCATCTAAAATTTATGCATACATATCTCCCGATTATCCACAGGTTGATTATTTGCGATGTAGCTTATGCTTATTCACAAGGACATAAATGAAAAAAGATTTTTCAGAATAGAACTGTTTCTAGAGGGGAAAACATAGACGAAAACAACATTATTGATTGGATGATCTGTGGAGCTACTGATCTTGGCTTTGAACACTACTGATGGACAAATTGTGAACCAAGCAAGAGACACTAAAACACTTCATAATGAACTGAAGAAGACTTATCAACTGCAGAGTAATGAATGAGCCATGAAATGACACTAGAATATGTAAGCAGTCTCCTTAATTATTTGGAGCAAGACGATGATGCGTTACTGGTTTACAAACTTGTTTCCACGTGCACAAAATCCATTTAAAATGGATAATGAATTATACAAGTACAAGTAAGAACTGTACTGCAATTAAAGTTATAGGTTACTTATCGTCAGATAAAAATAATTTTATTCAATATTTTTTTGATTTACTGTTTTGTAATATAACTATTTTCAATGTTACCGTTTTTCAACATTCCACAGTGATAGTCATAGTACCATTTGTAATTTACTTTTTAGGCATCCACTGTTTCATAACTAAGTACAAGAGGACCTATGACTTACTAGGCCTAAGACACGATATGAAATGTTGAAACACGATAACATTTAAAACAGTTATATTAAACAGTAAATAAACAAAAATTGATTAAAATTATTATCTAATGATGATAAGTAATCTGTAACTTCTAAAAACAAACCTTTCCACTTGGACTTGTGCTTTATTATGAAATAGGGCCCAGATTGTTTCGGGAAGTGAACCAGTTTTCATGTACAGAAGGAACGGGAATCCATGGAACATGTACAGAATACTTTAGAAAGCATCTGTATAAAGTTAAATATGCTATATCTTTACTAATACTGATCCGGCTTTGATGATTTTTTTTTGTTTTGCAGGGAATTTAATTAGCTTTCGAATCAACAGGACAAAACTGCATTTTTTCGACTCAATAGGCTCTGAAACACATTGATCCGTTAAAAACTGCACATCGAAATTTTGAACCGTTTGCAATACTTTCTTTACTTAGTAGCGGTAGGAAAGTAAAAATTATAATGAATACCTTGCATCAAATGTATCTCATTTCATTTAAACAAATTAAAAATATTGTTAATGAAATGCAACTTAAAAATAAAAGAATATAGTTTTGATTTGCTAAAAAGAAAGTGTATCTGCCATCTCCACACGCTGAAGAAACCTCTCTCTAACCTCAAATTCTGATTGAACCATGATAAATAAATGATTTTATGCATCTATTTTAAGATAAATAGATAATTTTTTTTTTTTAAAGCCTCTGAAAAATGAAATTACCTATGTCTCCATGAATTTTTCTTGCTGCCACAGACCTTATAATTTTCAGATATCTCATAAGACTCCTAATGATACATTTAATACAGTATTATAATATGTTGAATATGTGCTGACTACTGCATTTCATAATTAAAAAAAAAATCATCAACCAAGAAGTGTATAACTGACTTGATTCATTAAAATGTGTATCTATCTTTGAGTAACGTTACAATATTACACAACTTTTTTCTAACATCATATACATTTAAAATGATCTGACGTCACACATTAATTTTGTTATTAGAATAATATATTGATTTGTTTGTATCTATTCATGAAGCTTTCTATTAATTTATCAAAACAACAATATCTGATAACTGAGACATCAATACTAAATTCAAAACCACACCATAAAAAGTGAACAAAAGTGCCATCTAAAAATTCAATTACCCCCAAATAAAGTAAAAATATAATTATGATGATTAAAATCAGTGATTGGTCAATATTGGAACCTTGTTTTCTCTAGCTAAGACAGCAGCTAATGACTTACTCGTCTTTAATCCGAATTCATCTATACATTTCCTGTCCATTTGAGCGATTCTGAAAAAGAAAAAAATATTTATACAGCTATGCATATGGAAGAATTGGATCCTCAGAAAACTAATAAAAATATTTTGTAAATTAAAATTTTTAAGTATCATTAAAAAATTAATAAACAAAGGAAATTCCAATAATCTATATATGTAAATATATAATTTTAAAAAATCTCTTGAGAAAATGCCTCACAAATTAGTGGCAGTTGTTAGAATATGGAGGTTTGTGATGGTCTAGATTTGGTAGTTACTTATACATTAAGTAGCTCCAGTTATAATCATGTAGCTACAATCTTCTTTCAGACCTCTACTCTTTTAGTGGAAAGGGAAAAAACCCTCAGGAACACTAGAAGTTGAACTCGACTTTTCATGATTTGTATGAAGCAACATTTTACATTTTATATCTAAGGAGCAGGAGTTGCCAAACAATTTTTTATGAAGAACTCCTTTAATTTTTGAAACTTTTTATCAGCCCCATAAAATTATTTTGATGCATTCATTTTGCTTTTTTACTTTCCCTTTCCTACATATGAAATTCCTTCCCCCAATTAAATTCTAGAATATTGGAATGAAATTTGACGGATCTCAATTGGGTAACCGAATTGAAGTTAGTTTCAGGTGTATTCCACCAACCTGAGTATTCCTCCAGAGACACTAACTCTGGAATTCCCAATGGGATGGGATTTTTTTTTTTTTTATTTTTTTTACGGATTCTGATAGGAAAAAATGTTTAGGACAAATTCTTATCAAATCACTTTTTTGATTGATGTGCACTGAAAGTGCTGATCACAAAAAACAGTTTTCACCATGATATTATAAATTAATATTTACCTTCCATTAGACATAGCTTGTAGAAATTTCCAATATGAAGGCCTCAGATTTTGAGGCTCAACTATAGCAACATGAAATAAGATGGCAGTTGAAAAAGCATGAAAAAACACACTGGCATATGGAATATCAACAAGATAGCCTTTCTCGACACCTAAGTTATATGAAATCTGGAACAGTTTATACAATAATCATATAAAAACCGGTTTTGATAATTCATAATAACACCATGTGGACTTATTTTAATGTTTGTCAATTACCTGAAATGTTTTCCACATAACATATAGAGCAATAGTATTGTCTCTAGACAAATAGAAAGCCAAACCAGCAATAAAACCAGCTGGAATAGAAATAAGGTCAGAATCAGAACCTTTAAATCTTCTCAGTAAGCATGCTACTCCCTGTATATAGAACACAAAATAATTAATAAAAACATGTTATCTAATTTGGTTGTAATGGAAGATAATTTTAAAATTTCATTATGGGTGTGAAGTCAGATTCCTTCCTTTCAAATTAATATTTATTAAAATTGCTTTCACATCTTTACACTATCTATGTTTCAGGGTATTTCCCCATCTTCAGGATAATCCATTATTTGACTTATTTTTCACTCTTATCTATAATATAATTTTATATTGCCAATAAGTCAAAACTGATCTCATAAAAAACAACACAAGAGTGTAACAAGCAAATTTTCCTATCGTTACATGTGACAATGGTAGGAAAAGGTGCTTGTAAAGATATGAAAGCAATTTTAATAAATATTAATATTGAAAGGAAGAAATCTGACTTCATACCCATGATAAAATTTTAATAAATATATATATACACACACCAACAATTTTTAAAACTACCATAATATAAATAAACAACAAATAAATATAATTTGCTTATTCCAGTCATAAAATTTATAATTCAATTCAATGAGATATATATAATAAGAATTCACAAAAATATAGAAAAGAAAAGATTGTGCCACTATGTCATCAAACAAAGGCTAGAATGATTTTAAATTTTTTTTAAACAATAGATTTTCATTAAATGAATACAAAATACTCCATGATTGAAAAATGTTAAAATAAGAATAAGCAATTTTAACTATATAAACTGTTCAAATAAGTTAATAAAAGCAACATTACAAAAAATACATACTAAACCAAAACCCTAAATAATCAATAATCATTCATAATTATTATAATAATTAAACCCGGTTAAATTTAAAATTCCAATCAAATATCTCATATTCTGACCATTACCAACATATTCGTCCTTGGGACTCTAAAAACAAAAGTGACTTGACAAAGTTCATAATAATTATACAATTTCTTAGCATAATCAATTTACAAAAAAGGATACAGTTTTCTTATGAGATAACTGCACATTATAAAAAAAATATTCATTTAATAGAAAATAAAACACTTCTTATTTACTTCGTTAAGGAGTAATATTTTACATTTAATAAAAGAGTGTGGAAAAATTAAGAAACATGGTGCATAACAAATAATATTTTCAGATTTAATACTTGCCCTGAACAGTGCAGTAAAACTGGCAAATGTGGCCCCTAATCTCAATATTTCTTTTTGAAAAACAATGTTTTTCAAATTTGAAGGCCTTTTAATTATTTTTTTTAAATTCATAAATATTTTCAAAGTCAGCTGCAGGACTAAGCCTACCGCAAATGTTTTGGATGAACCCTAAGATACAAAAACAAATTAAAATTGATAATATATTATTTGTTTTTTATTTAATATTAAACCAACTATTTATTTACCTACTTGAAGAACATAATACAAGCAGCTAAATGGATGAGGGCATGATGGATGAGAAGAGAATATTTTGATTTTGTGAATTATTTCTTTGAATTTATAATTTAGTTTAATAGAAATTCTTGAAAAAAAGTCTAGATCATCAGTTATAAATTGGCGAGTAGGAGGATAAGACAATTTTTCTTCCTTACGAAAACCATGTTCATCATAAGGTCCAACTAGAAATCTAAGAGGAAAAAAGTTATAAACTTATTCCTCATATATATTTAAGGGTTGAAATAAAAAATACAATATTACCTCAGCAATGAATAAACTGGATCCCTAGGTAATCCACGTCCTTTATAAAAATATAATAAATAAGCAATAGATGATGAGAAAACGAGTACCTCTCCATAGCGAATTGGTTTAATCAAATTGCGAGAAACCACCATTTTAAACAATGTTTCTGAAGCCTTTGAGGAAAAAAATAATTAAATAGAATTTTCTTTTTAAAAAAAAAAAAAAAAAAAAGAAACTTTGTAAGTATACTTACCACATTAGTCACATATAAACTTAACAGCCCCCTTCTCGAAGGCCGCTCAATTAAAATTGAAATTATACTAGATAAAAAAGATGGTAGAAATGATACAGTCAGAAAATTGAAGTTTCCTAAGATTTTTCTGAAAACATGATTTAAAAAATAAAACTTGGTAAATGGTAGAATAAACAAATACTTACAAACCTGAAATAGTTGAATTATACCTCAAAAAACACAGCACTGCTGAATAACCTATACCATGCGAAGTCAGAAATATACAAGATCGAACAATTCCAGAAATTGTGTGCCTAATTTCATCTTTTGAGGGCACTTTTTTCCTCATAATCAGTGCAACCTACAACAAAAACACATCCGAGAGTTGATACCATAGGTAAGAGAAAGGTGATGGAATAATCATTTGAACTTACACTATAAGCAATTAAATAAATTCTAAAAGACTCCTTTAAACATGGTAATAAAAGGTCCAAGGAAGCAGCTGTGCAAGAATCACTCCAAGGATGCACATAGGCCTTACAAGAAGTATCTAAGACATTGTATTTACTAAAAACAGCCATTTTTGCGATTTTCTTTTAACTTTATATCACTTAATTTTATCCAACACCGGTTTTATAAGAAAATTAAAGTCATACGAATGTGCAATTTGGAAAATGGGGAATGTCACACATCTCAGTTAAACTGAATGCAACAATTGTGTTGGAAATATGTCACTGTTTCATAAATAAGATAACAATTTTCATCCTTTTCCTTTCGAGCATGGAAATATATTTGACTTCATCAGGAGGGGATTTTTAACAGGGCTGCTTTGTTCCAAAAAATAATCCCTGAGAGAATAATCACAACCACACCAGACCCAAGAATATTGAAAACTGAAGAATTGGGCGCTCGTACGTTCTTTACTCTCTACCCCCTCCCCTCCGTATTTTAATACCATATTCAAAGATGACCTTCAACTATCTGATAAAAATGATAAGCATTCAATCAATCATTTTAAGACGTCCTTACCTCGATGCAAGGAGAGAAAATGTGGAAATGTTTTCAATTCAATAATTTCCAATATGTTAGTATATTGTATGGGGTAATTCTTCAATGTAATGTATCAAGTCAAATTGGCAACAGATATCAAAACTCCATAATTTCTAAAAATTATTATTATTCAAATAAAATGATGAGTACCTATCATTACTTTCACTTCTCTATATATAATTGTGTAGTATAGATCCCTTTTCCGGATCTCAAGAGCGATGGATTTTGATGAGTGAGTTATCAAGGGAAAAAGGTAGAAAGGGAATTTCACGGAGAAGTGATTTTTCATTTTTAAATTCTTACCAGGGCTTAAATAAAAGTGATGGAAAAACTGGGAGGGTTAAGTTTTAAAGTTTTTGACGCGGACATCAAGACCATTTATGTTTCTACGGAACGTAATATTATAGTTTTGTGTTTTAAAGCCTTAAAACCTATCGTTTATGAGATAAGGCACGATATAGGACCACACGGGGCCAATGCCGTCTTGCATACTGCCATTGTCATGACAACTTCATATCTAAGTATGCAAGTTAGGACGTAATATAAAAACTTTTAAATGATTATGGAATTTTTGTTTAGGTTTCTATTAATTATAGAGGAGATTGTATATTCTTTTCCACGTCTTACCCTAAAGGGGTACTGTTAAATATGAATACTACACATAGAAAATGCTATAGCTGAGTCTTATTGCTTAACTGTTAAACTGAAGGGATACTTTCCAGTGGGACAAGTTAATTATATATTAACTAAACTGTTACTTCAACGTAGCCATTATAAACTATGTAGCTTCGCCAAACACACAAAATGTGTATGTTAAGTAAACTTTCTTGGTGATATTATATTGTTCATACGAAAATATATATATATATATATATATATATATATATATATATATATATATATATATATATATATATAGAGGATACACACACACACACACATATATATATATATATATATATATATATATATATATATATATATATATATATATATATATACAGCAGCCTTCCGGTGCTGGAAGGAGTTCTCAGCGGCATAGCGGATGGCATCCATAATCCTGGACACTATAGTCTAGAACGTCTATGTTCGTAGATTCTGCCTCTTCCCAATCCTCGTCGACGATCTTTCCCCCAGTATAATTCCGAAGGCATTCCAATCTTTTATGCGGATTAAATATCTCTTGTTAGTGCCGTGGAAACATGTTGCCTCCAATAGTAAATAAAGTTGTAATACGCACAAGTCAAAATTTGCAAGATTTCACTTGGGCTGAGGGTTTATTATTTCAATATGTTATTATGTCTACACACAACATATTCAGGTCTCCTTCCTAAAACATGTGGTCTTTGAAAATGACTAAACTAATTTGGTTAAAAGTTGGTAATCTAGCCTTCTACGACTTAACATATATATAATAATACACACACACACACACACACACACACACACATATATATATATATACACACAGTGTGTGTGTGTGTGTGTGTGTGTGTGTGTGTGTGTGTGTTTATGTATTATTATATATATGTTAAGTATATATATATATATATATATATATGTGTGTGTGTGTGTGTGTGTGTGTGTGTGTGTGTGTGTGTATGTATTATTATATATATGTTAAATCGTAGAAGGCTAGATTACCAACTTTTAACCAAATTAGTTTAGTCATTTTCAAAGACCACATGTTTTAGGAAGGAGACCTGAATATGTTGTGTGTAGACTAATAACATATTGAAATAATAAACCCTCAGCCCAAGTGAAATCTTGCAAATTTTGACTTGTGCGTATTACAACTTTATTTACTATTGGAGGCAACATGTTTCCACGGCACTAACAAGAGATATTTAATCCGCATAAAAGATTGGAATGCCTTCGGAATTATACTGGGGGAAAGATCGTCGACGAGGATTGGGAAGAGGCAGAATCTACGAACATAGACGTTCTAGACTATAGTGTCCAGGATTATGGATGCCATCCGCTATGCCGCTGAGAACTCCTTCCAGCACCGGAAGTCTAGGGCTCGACCTATCCCGTTGTGGATGCCGGCCTTAACTGTCATGAAAGAGACCTCTCAAGGTCTGGCGGTCGTACCAGAAGTGAAGATGTGACAAGAGGCGCACTGCACATCGTAATTGTTAGGATTGGCTACACTGAGATATAGCCTAATAATATCTTCCCTCAGAAGTAATGAGTACAAGTTCAAAGCCAGAGCATACCGAAACGAGGTGCGTTCACAGATGCGGAGATCCTGGGACGAGTTCATCTTTGAAGAGTCCATGAAACATCCTTGGGGTATCCCATATAGAGTGGCTTTAGGCAAGTTGATTCCGCAGTCGACCTTAGCAGCACTAGAGAATGGAGATAACCAAGCACCAAACCTTGAAGGTTGGCAGGTTGGCGACGATTCAGCGGACGGCTCTAGAGCCAGCTTACCGGAGTCCGTCTCTTGAAGCGGTTCAGGTATTAGCGGGAGAGGTGTCTCTCGACCTCCTCCCACGAGAAGATATGTTGAAACACACATAATATTGAAGAGGATCCGAGGAAATTGAAAAAAATATTATCCGGGTAGAAAATAATGGTAGAGTGGAATCGACGGTGGGTGACAAGCCCGAAAGAATATACTATAAGGAAAAACTTTCCCATGGTTCGGTCATGTTGAGAAGCGAAGTGGGCACTCCCGGATTAATGGCTCTCGCAATTCCTCATGGGGTTTTCGAACCAAGCTTCACGACCATGGTAAGAACATTGGCCCCCTTTGTCCCAACTTCAGCGTTCCGGAGATTGCTGAACACATTTTCATGGCAATTGCCGCTTTTGAAACACATAGGTGGAGAGCGTTCAGCGTTTATAAGAGGATTAACTGCCCGCTCTCCACCCAGGCAGTCATTGATACAAATGCACCTTAATATAATATTACCAAATAAATAAATGTTTATAATATAATATTAATTATAATACTATAATTAATATAACAATTAATATTAATATAACAATCAATATTAATATAACAATTAATATTAATACAACAATTAATATTATATTATTAAATTATAATAAATTAAATTATGTAAACATGATTTGTACTATTTTATAAAATTCAAAAAAGGTTATATATATATTATTATATACATTATAGTCCAGCTAAGGACCACGCGTATATCACTTCATGGCTTTAATCTTTCTTTCAGCCCACACTTTCTTCATCTTTTCCTCCATTTCTCTTCTAAGCTCCTCTGTCCCCCTTCCTACCTCTCTTCTCCTCCTCTCTACCACAATGACCTTCTTTCCATCTATCAACCTTCTAAATTTCTCTCTGTCCTGGTAGTCTTCTTCTCTGATCCCCAGTTTCTCAATTTTTTCCTTTATCTGCTCGGGGTATCTTTTAATGTTTTTAAGTTTCATCACCCTGCCAAAGATCTGCTTGTTCACTCTATCCTTGTCTACCCTCTTCATGTGACCGTAAAATTTGAACCTCCTTTATATATATGTATATGCCAAGGTTTAATTTAAAATGGAAATGGTTTGATTTGACAAGGAATGGTATTTATATATAGCATTTAAAAAAATCAATATAAATAATTTTTACATAATGCTATTGTTTACGATTATGTTAATTGCCAATTGCGGTTTTTAAAAAAACGCGGGTTCGTTCAAGTGGTATTCTTATCGATTAATTTTAACTTTTCGGGTATCAATTAATATTAATATTATATTATAATAAATTAAAAGAAAGCATGATTTACATTATTTTATAAAAATCAAGAAAGGTTGAATTTATATATAATATTTCCTAGTCAAATTCAGACATTTTAATAGAAATATCCATTTTGGCCAACCCTGAATCCATTTTGATTAGTTTCGTTATGACGGTCATCCGTCTGTTCGTATCTCACGTAACTCAAAAACGGTTAGCCGTAAAAAGTTATTTGTTGTATACAATATTTAGGATTGTAAAATCTAATTATGAAACTCTCTTTTTGGTTACTACATCATCACCGGAAGTTGTACTTTACTTGTAGGTCATAATAAATTTTCATCAAAAATTATATTAAATTTTAATGAAAAACTTATGAAATTTGGTATAAAAACTTATATATTAATAATAATAGCATACTAGATTTTGGTCAAAATTGGCAAACCGGAAGTGGCACATTACTTGAAGGTCATAATAAACTTCCATCAAAAAGGACATTAAAATATAATGCAGAACATCTCAAATTTAGTATATAAGACTTTTATATCAATAAAAATAATATGGTAGATTTTGGCTAAAATTGGCTTGCCGGAAGTGGCACTTTACATGAAGGCCATTATAAACTCATTAAAAATTATATTAAAATATAAAGAAAAACATCTCAGATTTGGTATATAAAATTTGTACGTCAATATAAATAATATACTAGATTTGCCGGAAATGGTATTTTACCTAAAACTGTTTTTCTTTTTCTTCTTCCCGCCTTTTTTTTGAACCATCAAATTGTAGTCCAACAAGCGTACAAGGAAGTCATGTGGTGTCACATCAGATATTTTTAAAAACGTGGCTTCGTATAAATGGTATTCGTATCGATTAATTTTAACTTTTCGGATATCCTCATAATTGAGGTCTATTCTTGGGTTATCGAGGCGCCTTATTACGAAAACACTATTTATTTTAAGATCGCGCACCTAATTATCGATTTATTTAAACTTTTATCAGATCCTCGATATTGAGATTCATTACTATTTTATGAGTGCCCCGTTTTATGAAAATACTAATGACTTTATTATTGCGGGGGTACGTATAATTTATTATAGCTTTTTGGATTTTTTCGATGTTGGGATCGATTTTTAGGTAATCGGAATTGCTGTTTCATCCAACTGCATAAAGTGAGCGCGCAATATATTTAGGAGATACTAATTATGAATTTGCTTTGAATTCCAATTATTTCTACTTTTATAGTATTATTTGGAACAGAGATCATTTTTCACATTTTTAAGGACGCAAATTCATAATCGATAATGCAAACTATATTTTTTGTCGCGCACGTGCATTTCCATTTACTGTTATCATTTAATCATTTAAAAACACAATAGATAATTTTTTTTTTTTACATCTCTTCCTTACATAGTAACCCCACATAGGGACCGTTTGTTATTTTATACATGCTCCATGCCTTAGAGGCATACTACATGAATGGTACGAATAATCAAATTTACATATTCAGTGGTTTAATACAATTCAAGTATTCAATTGAAAATAAATAAGTAATAAAACAGAAAATATATAACGAAAACAAAATAAAAACAAAACTAAATCAAACAAACAAAAAAAAAATAAAATAAAAATTAAGTAAAGCCAACAAGAAATCACCTACGCTGCCCATCTTTGGTCAGTGAGTCGAAGTCTATATTTTTAATAAATTTAAGCAAGTCTGTCTTGAATTTAGAAAGCAAATTTTGTTCTGTTTCAGGCCATTGTCCATTTCTGAGAATTATACTTTTAATCAAATGAAAACGTTGCTTGTCAAATAATTTACAATCATAAAGTATACGTCTAAAATTTTGGATTTGTCCGTCTTCTTCGCATAAGTCTGTTTGTATAATGTTGAACCGTTTGAGATATTGTTTTGTGTTTCCATGTTCTGTCAGTAGTTGCGTTAGTTTGTAATCATTACTGTGTATAGTTCTGTAATTGTGTGTAAGTGTGTGTAAATGTAATATGGGGTATAAATCTGTGTAAGCTAGGTGATTTGGATGAGTTCACCCATATTTGATTCCATCTTTTAACCAAATCAAATTGCAGATCCCTCTTTACAATAGATAATTTAAATAACCATAAACAACATAATATGTAAACATGATTTATATTAATTTATTGAACTCAAAAAAGGTTGTTTTTCTTGGAAACGGTTGAATATGACTTGGTAATGCTATTAATTATTTAATAATTATAATTATTAAATTATTCATAAAATGAAAAACATTAAAGATTTGCTCTGTATTTGAATAATAATATCTTCAATTCAATTTACACGCTCTACAAACGCTCTATGAGGACAAACTGACTTGAGATGCACGCTGCCTGCTACACCACACAGTAAGCAGCACGCTCCCCGCCTGACCCAGGACAGGAGCATTTATATCAATTTTATAATTGAAAACGCTGCACGCTAGTCTCCGCTGCCGCTCTCCACTTAGGCCACAGCCTACGGGCTAAATTCATGAAGAAAACCGGACTACTCATACTAACAGAACTACCCATACTCCAATAATTTTGTGTATGAGTGAAAAACATTAGTCGCCGTAGCCCACTTCAATCTTGATAGACAAAGAAGACCTGCTCCGGGAAGGCTACCGGACAGAGAAAGCGTAGAAGCAGACGAAGGTCTAGCCCAAAACTGATCATGTTTATGCTGCAAAAATAGTAACTTATTACTTACAGCAACGATATGTTGTGCATACATGTGCCAAGGTGCGTTTACACCGATAACACATGTTATTAGCATGCTAATAACATTTTTTTCAAAAATGTGCTATGAAAAATGTCAATAGAATTTGCTGATGACATTTTTGCTAACAACATTCACACCAAATGTTAATAACATTTCCCTATTGACCAGTGAACCTATGTATAGGCATCATAACATTTTTGTTAGAAACAGTTGATATCAATGTTATTAACTTTTTCTAATAACATTTGCTATTAACAACTTTTTTCAGTTACATGCTAATAACATAAATTTTGTGATCGCTCTTGGAACGATTCGGATCAAATAATTTTATTAACATTTTGATTGAAGGAGGAGAGATTGTCTGCATGCTTCCCCACCACACACACAAACACACGCACATATGTATGTATGCCACATATATTACACACACATATATTGGTGTTTGTGAATATATCATTTTATTTATATTTTTACAATTTACAATTATATAAAAATACAAATAAAAAAAATACCCCAATACGAACCACATAATTTTACCTGACCTCTTGAAGCCAAGGACTTCGGTACGAATGGTCCGGCACCCTCACCCTCTGATTGGCTGTGGTGGGGGATAGTTTTAGTTTTCAATCCAAGCTTGGAAGTGAACTCCTTTATTTTTTATTTCAATTAAGTTGATTTTAAATATGGAGTAGTTAAAGGAAGAAATTATTAAAGTTATAGAAGAATACCGAAAACATGGATGTTTGTGGAATTCCACTCTAAAAAATGATAAAGTATCCTCCATCCTGAATTTTAGGGGCATTCCCGATTATTTAGAGGGTCATTCAGGATTGGTATTCGGAGGGTCATTAAATTAGAGATAGCAAAAATGTATTTTTTTTTCTGTAGAATGTCCTTGACTAACAAACTATTACAAAAAAAAAGAAATGAAGAATCATAGAACTAGGGAAAGAAGAATCGCGGTTATTTCGGAAACGACCCAATTTAAGAAATGTGAATCTCTTAATAATTTTAATTAATATATTTATTTGACGTATCTGACTATGTATTTATTAATATACTGGAACGCAATTCCTAGAAATAATAAACGCAACAACACGAAACTTATTCCTAGAAACAACTTGCATTTTACATTAGTAAAGACCCATTTAGACCATCAACTTTTTATGGCAATTTTTGCTGAAACGTGAGTTGTGGCGTCAAGTCAAAAATTGTCGAACAACTTTTACCCTGTGTCCGACAACTTTTTCCCCACTGGTAAGTTGCTCAATGTCTCCGACAACCATTGTCCTGAGTGGAGAAATATTTTCGGGAGTTGACGTGAAGTCAGCAACTTGTTTTCGGCAACTTTTTTGGGGACAGACTGGGATGGGGATGAGATACCAGGAGTTTTGGATGGAACTTCGATAATTATTCACGAATTTATGATAATTATTTACTTTCAATAATTTATGACTTCATTATTTACATTTTACATTATAAATAGGTATATAATTATACATTTTATTCTTATACATATATCTACCATTTATACCTATTTATTCTCTGTACCAGGTATAAACGTTACAATAATAGTAAACACTAGGTACTTATAATAATAAAAATATTACGCATATATCGATTCCAGTAACAATTAAAATCGATTTTACCTACTTACAAAAACATAGAAACAGATGAAAATATAGAATCGGATGCGTCGTACAATATATTAACACAACAAAATAATGAATCGAAAGACATAACTGGGGACAACATATATATATATATATATATATATATATATATATATATATATATATATATATATATATATATATATATACTCACTGGGTGAAGTAGTCTCTCTGCCAATTAGTTCTCTTCCTTCTCCTCTGTGCTGCAGCGAGGACAACTACAGCAGCAGCAATTTCTTTTTCTTCTTGCTGAATTGCGGCATTTTTTGTTGCCCGTCTAAATGGGGCTTTAAATATACATCATATTTAATTTGGATATACATTTATTTACATTGATTTCAAATGCAACAGATAAATTATATTGAGATAATTAAACTAATATGATATGACAAAATAAACCAAACATTTTTCTTGTCAACGAACGCTTTAATTTCAAAATTCTCAGACAAACATTAAAATAAAATAATACACAAATTCGGTGGCGTACGCAGGAGAGAGGATCAGAGTGATACACCTCCCTCAGAAGTAAAACTTTTTGGCCCAATTTTCATTCTTATCCTTAAAACATATTCCCTATCTGGCGATAATTGACAATTGACAAAAAAATATTGAATTCCCTTATCTCTCCTCCTCGAAAAAAAATTATGCGTAAAATTCAAATTTATCTTATATCATACTTTCAATCAAAGTTATTTTTTCAAGCAATGTTTAAATCGTGAGTTATAAATTTTTGCTTTGCTCATCACATTGAAATAGACATTGTAATGATTAACCGCAACATGAAAACTGAAATTCTTTCCCGATTTTTTGAATAAAATTTCGCTATTGACCGGTGTTAACAGTAGACATCAAAATGTTATCAGCAATATTAATATCAAGAAATCAGATACTATAAAAAAGCGTTTCAAGGAATTTCTTAAATTACTTTAAGATTCAAAAACATATTTAAAAAAAAAGTAGAAAAGACAAACAATTTAATTCCACAAAAACTTGTTGAATCATTAACGATGGTTCAATTGAAAAAATATGAACTTAATAAGTAAAAATAAGTAGACTTGGGTGATTCCAAAAATGGACATTTTGTGTTACGTTCCTGGTTTGGCTCATATCAACATTTTTTGGGCGGAACAATTTTTATGATTTAATATATGCCATAGGCTACTAATGAATTAATTTTTTAATCTCGACATCGCTAAACATCATTATTTTAATGTATCCTAAACTACCCAATTCTCATATCTTTGGCATGTCCGAGATCGCGCTTTGCTACTTTCAACTTCCTGTGTAAGGGTAATGACACATCTAGGCTAGATTTTGCATGAATATATTTGTAACAGTTTTGAAAGCCATTTAAGGTGAGGTAAGGATAATCCTCTAATGCAATACGTATGTTGTCCACGACTCATTGTATCCCTGTTCCACAATCCAATTCTCAATCCTTGGCCATGTTTGAATTTCCTGCTATAGTCTTACACCTGTTAATTCACTATTGTTCCTAGCCAGAGAACAATGGCAGTTTCCGCGTAACGCGTTCCTAATATTTTTTATGTTTTAATAAACAATCAGTGACCTTAGAGCCGTAATACGAAAACTAATTTGTGGTATGCCCGCTGATTCTCTTCATTCCTCTGTCGCCTAACAGCATAATCTTGTATGTTTCAAATATGCTATAATTTTATCTTTTTCCAATGGATGACTTAATAATAGATTAGATAGGCAAAGTCTTTTTTCTGAGTAAAAGATAACTGGATTATCACTTGTTGAAACCGTATCCTCATTCGTTTGTCATTGATGCAAAAAATGAGATAACTCTGCAGCCCCACGTAATTGGAGATCCCTGGTTTGGAGGAAGAGGATCTTTTTTATTTAAAAGCATTTCATATGGAAAATTACTGATAAACAACTTTTAGGTAGACCAAGTGACCCTCTTTTGGAGTATTTAAAGAGGAAATTCCAAATATTAAGCAAAAATAATAGTTCCGAAGACAAAAGTAGGCAGGTACATTTATATTTTTTTCAATTTATTTTAAATTAATAATGGGAAGAAGGAGAATTCGAATGTTGTATTAGTGGAATAATTTCTTCTTTAATAACTCTATATTCCTTTATTATTTTTTGCTACATTTACTACATGCTACATGGGGGATATTCCCCCATCCTCAAGGTGTTCTTTTTTTTTTTTAAACTGTGTACTCATATTGTCTAGATCCATCACTATTGATTTTGTCTGTTAATAAATACAGTTAGTTTAACCAGAAAAACTGTGTTTTATATCTTTAAAAATATTGCTAGGAGTGTATTGCATCTATTTTCATCATTGCCAGACTGCTCTGGTATTAGCTTTAGTACTAATCCATCCCTCCCATATCAGAGAGCTAATACCAGAAAATGGTGAAAATAGATGTAATACACTCCTAGAAATATTTTTAAAGATATAAAACACCGAATAGAATCTTGATATTTGAGACAAGATAAAAAAAAACAAATGTTGCTATGAATAAAATTTGATAGCTAAGTATTAGTGAATATGCCAAGAAACGATTTTGGTGAAAAAACCGCTGGAATAGTGACATTTCATTCAATAAAATTACAACATTAAAAATGCTCAGTTTAGGGAGAACCGTCCATACAACTTTTAACCATAATATAACAAGAGAAAACTAAGATAAGAAAAAATGAGCATATACGGAAAATAAATGGTAATACTATTGAATATGAAAATAAGAAAAATGATAAGCTTGAATAACCTCTTTAAGCCTTGAGATAAAGTATATTCATGCGTGAAATACATTGAGCAGCTAAAGTTTTTATAAAAAACTGCTCAACAATAAATAAATATATTTCTAATACTGGAGTAAATTTGAGTGACGGTAGATATAATTAAGGAAGAAGTTGTTCGGGGAGGAGAGGGAGGAGGAGGAGGTGCGGTCAAAGACTAACCACTAATTATTATGACTTAGCTATTTTGTCTTTGACCGCATCCGCCGACCAACTTCTTCTTTAATTATATTTCTAATATAAATATAAAAATAAACTAACAGTTTTAATGCAGCAAAAGTTTTTATACATAATCATATTATATCATAATTTATTCATTTATTGAAGTCCAAATTTTTAAATTAATATTTTGAATGCAGGCCTTTGTTTTTGAGTACCAATTCAAGTCGGTTGAGCATTCATCCGATCAACTTCGAACTGAATAGGGAAGGTGTTTTCTCACATTCAAACAATGCAGCTTAAAGATCATTTACTTACCTTATATTTATTTTTATTCCGCAACAATGAATCGAAATGAGCGCATAAATGAACGATGGAATTTAAATCTAGACTCTAGATAGGAGTTTGAAATGCCTTTGGACAACTATATAGCAGCTATTCCCGTGTGAGGAGAACTTTGTGCTTATAGATCAAAATTCCATTCAAGAAAATTGTCATTAACTGAAGAGAACTTTAAAAGCAATTTTTTGAATCGCTATAGTATTGACATAAAAAAAATATAAGATTCTGCCCGTCGGATTATGCTACCTACAAAAAAATGTGGCCAAAAAACTCGAAATTTTTAGGACTTTTTTTGTTTTTACACCTATAATTCCTAAACGGTGCATTATATCGAAAAAGCTATGATAAGTTAAATTAAAAAATATTTGATTCTTCGTTTAATGACTATCGCAACATAATGATTTGGTTAATTTGTATAGTCAAAAACCTGAATCAAAAACGACGATGTTGTCAAAAACAGAGACTGGCTACTACAGGAGTCTGCAGCTTGGAAATGAATTCTCTAAGAAAAAACTTATAAAATAAAAGTTGTATAAGTGAATCAAATTATGCGTCCATTGAGCACGAACAATATTAAATTTAGTCAAGTATACCTTTTGAAATTGGCAATCTCCCGATCTCCGGTAATTGGGAATTTTGGCCCTTTGGTTTGCATTTTGGCTTGCAAAATGAAGTAATTTAATATAATTTAATTTTCAGGGATGTTCTATTTATCACACTTGTTTAAAAAAAAAAATCAAAATTTTCGACTTCCTCATTTCTGTGCGTTTTTGGAAAACCACTAACAAGAAACCTTTTTTCTTTAATATTGGTCATGGCCAATATTAAAGAACGATACATTTCCTGCATGCTTGTTTATAATATATTTAAATATTTATGATAGCTACTGAGATACAAGGCCATGAAAATCTGTAAAAATAACCAAAAAATAAAAAAGTTGGATATGCCAATGTTATCGCATTAGATATGATTTATTTCAAGCACATATAAAACTACAAAACCCCAGATGTTAAAAAACTTCGTCTGCCGACATTAGGAGGGGGCGGGTTTGTGAAATGGTGGCCAAAAAAAATCGAAATTTTAGGACTTTTTACCTATGTTTCCTAAACGGTGCATTTTTTCGAAAATGTTATGATATATTAAATTAAAAAACATCAAATTTTGGGTCTAATGAGTACCACAACATAATAATTTGGGTTATTGGTGTGGTCGAAAACTACAGTTGCAAACTCGAAGTCCTAAAATTTCGATTTTTTTTTTGGCAACCATTTTTAAAATGAATTAGACGAAGTTTTTTAACATCTGGGGCTTTTGTATTTAGTTTTATGTGTGCTTGAAATAAATCATATCTAATGCGATAACACTGGCATATCCAACGTTTTGATACGTGGATTAATACTTCTATAAATAAGAGATTCAGTACAGCACGACATTAGCCGACCTGTCAAGAGGCCACGCCCACCAGTAGCTCTATGGAACTAATACCAACATTTTTTTATCTATATCATATTCGAGGCTTGAACTTACACAGAATGTAATTTACTGATATACTCCGTACTGCATATCTCGTTGTTTTATACAATTACAATTAAATAGCATTCAGGTTAAAAATAATTTCATTGTGTCAAGACTAGAGACAACAAGACAAGACTAGTGAAAATTGTTAATAATGACGAATTTTTTTTTTTTTGCTTGAATAAAATGGAATTATCGTGTAAAATAAGTATATTAGCCATTCAAAGAAGTATAGTACTTAACAAAAAGACATGTCTCGTCACTCTGAAATTATTATTTAATGAAGAATGGTAAAATCGAAACATAATAGAAAATTATCTACAAAGATATAAAAATCCAAGTCATTATGTGTTTTGTTAATTGTGAACAGATAACTCCAAATACTCATTTTTTCGTAATTTTGGTTATATTTCTAACAAGATTAGAGAACAGAATTGATTTATTTTATTTTTCAACTGTCCGTTTATAAATATTTTATGAATGAGTTTACATTGGCAGGGAAATATTGTAATAATGACTGAAGACTTTAAGTTTATCAATTATTTATAAGAAAATGCAAAGGTGATCAAATATAAGAAAATAATCTTGAGAATAAAATTTCACATTACCATATGTAAATACTTATAAATAAAACATAATTCCCATAACAATTTTTTGTTTGTTTTTATTTAGCAAAACTGTTAAGGAGATCCTATTCAATTTTTTATTCTTGAAACGGCATTTGAATACTCTTTAAGGTATAAGCTTCAGCAGTTTAAAACTTTACTGCCTATAGTAAAGGTATAGTGAAGGTCATATATATACAGTATAGTGAAGGTCATCCCTGGGGATGAGGAAAGAGAACGAGTCCATGTAGACAACAATGAATAAAAAACGCTGCAAATTATTACACAATGGTTTATTATTTCCACTTATTTATTCCACTTGTTTATTATTCCACAAAAATATCTATTCTGTCAAAGTAAAAAATATGAAGCAGTAGGCACCAAAGTAAAAGAAATTTGAAGCTTGTCACAAGATGTTCGCCGTGAGAGTGCCGAACTGTTTCAATTAAAAAAACTGCATCAATGCAAGTAGGCTGTGATGTAAAATGATACAGAGGAAATATTTGATATGCACTTCACTAGGAAAAAGTAAAACGAAGTTCATTACGCTATACCTCAGCTAATAATGGTCCGATTTAGGTGATTTCTACTTCGTTTTGTAGTATTTTCGGACGGACTTTTTTTATTCGATATTTGGATTCTACGTATCTTGAAACGTAAAACCTCAAATTTTGAGGGGGGGGGGAGAGTTACAAAAAAAATTTCTTTGGTCGATTCCAAAGGTCTATTATTGAAAATAATAAACCAAAAGCATTTACAGATAGAGATCTTTCTTTTTCGTTTTTTTTCTTTTTTCTTTTTTGTTATTTTAATGCCTTGTTTTTTTCGTCAGTATTTTTCGTTTTTTTTCTTTTTTGTTATTTTAATGCCTTGTTATGCTGATTCCAAAACACCTTACATTTCTCCTCTGTGTTTATAAATGGCCGAGTTATGGGTATATAAGATCTTTAATCGGCAATTATTATAGATTTTTTGTTTTTCAATTTTTTTTTGTTTTTTTGATATCTCGTTATGCTGATTCCAAAACACCTTACATTTTCTCTCTATCTTTATAAATGACCGAGTTATGGGCTTATGAGATATTTAATCGGTAATTATACAGATTTTTTGTTTTTCAATTTTTTTTTTTTTTTTTTTTTTGCATGTCTCGTTATGCTGATTCCAAAACACCTTACATTTTCTCTCTATCTCTATAAATGACCGAGTTATGGCCTTATGAGATCTCTAATTGGCCGCCATTTTGAAACAAACAGACGGATGGTAATGTCGAGTTCCGAGGATCACCCCGGGGTGACCTGTGACTTTGGTACCGAATCTCAAGAAAATCGGTCGAGTAGTCTCGGAGAAAAGTCGCGGACGGCGTACGGCGGACGGCGGACGGACGGATTTTTTTTTATTCGATATTTGGATTCTACGTATCTTGAAACGTAAAACCTCAAATTTTGAGGAGGGGGGTTACAAAAAAATTTTCTTTGGTCGATTCCAAAGGTCTATTATTGAAAATAATAAACCAAAAATTATATGTATTTTGTAATAATTCACGTTTATCGGCAATTTAATATTAATTTAATAATCCCTGATAGGTTATTGGCATTACCGTAATTTTTAACTTTTAATAATAATTGTTATTGCTTCATTATGAAGTTATCCAAAGGAGACAAATTATTCGATAAATTTTTATCTTAAATACATTTTTTTAAATATTTTTTATTTTTGATCTTCTTAATCTCCCCATTTATATGCAACTAAATAAACAACATTTAATTTTATAAACTTCTTGAAAAACCAAACTATCGTAACTCCGTTCTATCTTTCGATTTTTTGTTCTTCAAAGCTTTCAAAAATATTTATTTGAAAATTTCTACAAATGCCTTTTGACATATATTTTATGTGAGTTCATCTTTGGAAAACCTTCTCTTAGGGATTGGGATGAAAACGTGGATGGAGAAACCTCCCAGTGAAGGCACTCCAAGGGTGATTATCTCTTTTAATATAGTAGATCCCTGCTCCAGGGGCGTTTCAGTCTCCTTGTCGGATTCTGTCAGTACTGTCTTTACCAGTAAGTTTGGATGTCTAGCAAGTGAGTCCTGAAAATGTTTGCAGTGTTGCTTAATTGTGTCAGTCACGAGTGATATGTCGAGATCTTTGTGTAATGATTTGTTAGTTAAGTGGAGGGGACAATGAGTTATATAACAGAGGAATTTTGGCTGGAAGATTTGAATGGTCTGTAAGTGTGATCTTTTGTATGAGAACCAACACCTAAGTGGCGTAAGTCCATAAGGGTTTAAGTAGCATGTTGTATGTTATATTTTGTTAGTAAGTGGTAGTTTGTTTTTATGGTGTTGCAGTCGTTGATTCAATATTTTTTTTTAAATTATCACGTGTGATCATAGGTGAGTCGTCTGTCCATTGTGAGTACCAAGTATTTTTCTCTATTTGTTTTGGTAATAGAATATTGTAAAGTATTAGTGTAGGACAATCTGAACGTCTAAGTGTGAATGTTACATGATTGGATTTTTGTATGTTAATTTTTGTACGCCATTTATACAGCCAATTTTGTAGTAAATTTAAATGATTTTGTACGTTGTTGTAAGCTGTGGTCGGATTAGTATTGGTCGAAAGGATGGCGGTATCGTCCGCATATGCTGCAAGTTGTGTGTCTGGTGTCTGTGGAATATCGGAAGTGTATATAGAGTATGGAACTAGACCTAAAATGCTGCCCTACGGCACCTCTGCAGTAATTCAACAATAGTCTGAATGTTTACCATCCTCGTTAGCAACAAGAAACCTATCCTCAAGATACACCCTTATATTAAATAATATGTATACGGTAAAATGAATTTAAGTTAAGTGTACCATTCCTTCTTTTCTAATGCCACAGCAATGGTATCCACCACTCTATGGCATTGTTGTATTGTAGATTGTGTAGGTCTAAAGCCGAATTAGTGGTTAGGAATTACATTGTTTGCTTCAAACAAACTGTAAAAGAGTAATAGACCTATAAGAAGCAACTTGGTCTAAAGGCTTGTTTGATTTTGGGATCATCTTTATGACTGAAAATTTCCACGCTAGAGGAAAGTAAATCGAAGGATAGAATTGTAAATAGCAGTCAAGAAGATTTTTCCAGGCATAAGGAGGTGGCAGCCCCATCGCCCGATCATTGAACCGCAGATAGCTATTGGTCCTCCAGGTTGGTATAGTATCCTGACACACACATTTACAGCACACCACATCCATTCCCACATTACAGACCGAGGTCAATTACAATACTCCCCCTAGGGCCTTCCCTAGGTAGCCGCCCCGGATGGGAGAGCGAGTTAAGGAGCTCTGAGTAGGCTGCTCCTCCATTTGACTCGGAGGTAGTGGGCTGATAACCCGCTCTTCTTAAATTAAACTATTATGAGACTTCGACGAGATAAAGCCAGGCTGAATTTAAGGAAAAAACCCGGGATTAGCCAAAAATACATAAAACTCAATGGAACAATGGAAGACCAGGACTCAGATCAGGACGCTCTGACCCTACTGAATGCACGAAACTGGCACAAGATCGAGCTACCTGGTGAAGGCTCATTGAGGAGGCCAGGGACCAGACCGGTCTTTAGCGCCTCGGAAGAAGATCTCAGGAAGATTAAGACTTTCTTAGGAAGAAGTCGTGGAATTTCTGATGTGATCAGATCAAAGCAAGGAGATTTTCTGCATGGTAAGTTTTTTATACAAAATTTTACGTCTGAAGGAGAGATAGGTGTGAGAGGCAGAGAAAGAGGAAGGGGAGAAGTGAGAATTTGTTGGACGTCTGTGCAGTGCAATTGGTCAAGCAAGTCGTCAGGTGGATGAAATACGTCTGTAAGATGAGAGGCAAATAAGTCTGCTTTTTCTTTATCACTTCTAGCCCATGAGTTGTCAGTTTTACGGAGGGGAGTCTTTGAATGGTGGGAATGCAATATCTTCCATATCTGTTCCCAGAGAGTATTGTTACTTGTCTGTAAATTAGTCAGATGTGTGTTGTTGTCTTGTTTGTATTGCTGTATAAGTTTTCTCAATGTGCTAGCAAGTTGATTTAGTATTCGTTTTTAACTAGAATAGCGAGATATTTTCCACTTATTCAGCGCACGCCACTTTTCAATAAAAAGAAACTGTAAGTCAGGGGGTAAGTAAGGTTTGTGTCGGCCTGTCTGTGTGCTGATTGCCACGCAGCAGATTGAACTGTCTTTGTAAGCGTCTCTACAGCGTTGCATCATCTTTAGTTTTTTGAAATAGGCTCAATCGCCAAAAATTTGAAATTTAGGTTTCAATTTATTATGAAACCTAAAAACCACCTCTATTGATTCCCGCTCAGGATATATCCAAATTTGTTTTGTTTTTTATTTTAATAAAAACTTTTTTACTTTAATAATTCCTAAACGGTACCATGAATCGAAAAACTTATGGTATAATAAATTAAACAACATTAAATTCTGTGTCGAGTGAGTATAAAAACATAATGATTGGGCTATGTGGTCGAAAACCATAGTCATAAAACGACGATATTTTCCAACTTTATAAAAAACTGAGACAAAGTACTTTTATCTGAGTCTATGGCTTGGAAATGAGTACATTCTGCGTCCACTGACTATCAAACTTTTAAATTCGGTCAAACACATTCTCGAAATTAGCAATCTCCGGAATTGGCATATTAGCTCAGTAGAGATATCATTTTGTATTCCAAAAAGTTGAGTACTTTTAGTTTTCAGGTATGTTGGATGTATGTATTGCCCCTCTCATGAAAAATCAAAGTTTCCATTCTCCTTCTTGTGCGTTTTCCGCCATCTTGAAAAACTGCTAAGAAAAAGCACTTTATTATTTTATTCCTCAATAACTCGCTTCCAGTGCATTAAAAGGAAAATGTGACATTATCAATATTAAAGAACGTTAAATTTCCTGCTAGTTTTGTATGTGATATTTATTAAAATTCAAAGTAGCTAATGAGATACGGGACCGAAAAAATGTCCAAAAAACGAAAAAAGTTAGATTTGGTTCCGCCTTAATTACTATTTTTCAATATAGTTTAGCGAAAATGCGTAATACCCAATATTGTAGAGGATTGAATTTCCTATCAGATTCATATAAAATATTACTCTCAAGAGAACCAGATATATTGAAATAACAATTTTAAAGAAGGTGGACTAGAAATTGAATATATCAGCTATTCAAATTAGTATTCCTGAATTTAATATCATCAACTCATTATGTATGTATGAAGTATGTGTATATATATACATATATATAATAATTTTTTTGAAAAAGGCATAGGCGCCATTTAGCAAACCTTACAGGAAACACATAAACGATTTTTCCTTAAATAACAAAAAAAAATTATTCTATTTTTTATTGTATACAGGAGTTTATTTACCTGGCAAAACCTTTATAATTACAATACATTTTTAAGGCTTCTAGCACTGATTTAGTTCAGAGTAAGGACTGTTAGTAGTATTAATCATATCCTCACGTCATCAATAATCGATTTTTAGACTATTTACAATTTTTTTTTCGGTATGTCGTGAGCGGGAATCGATAGAGGTGGTGTTTAGGCCCCATAATCAATTGAAACCTAAATTTCGAATTTTTGATGCTTAA
Source organism: Rhaphigaster nebulosa (assembly GCA_948150685.1). Taxonomy (NCBI): domain Eukaryota; kingdom Metazoa; phylum Arthropoda; class Insecta; order Hemiptera; family Pentatomidae; genus Rhaphigaster; species Rhaphigaster nebulosa. The sequence goes on from OX411311.1 coordinate 25,188,726, forward strand.
GCCTTTTTTAAAAAACAACGTTGATATCGCATACCTAATGTGTTAATGATGATATTACATTCAGAAATACTAATTTTAATAGCGGATGATATTTTAAGTTTCCAGTCCACTTTCTCTAAAATTGTTATTTCAATATATCCGGGGGTCAGTTGAGAGTAATATTTAATATGGATCTTGTGGGAAATTCAATCCTCTACAGGATTGGTTATAATGCATGTTTCTCTAAAGTAGACATTTTTGTTGTGGACACTTTGGTAATCTGTACATTTCTCATTAACTACTTCGAATTTTATAAATATTACATACAAAACACAGGAAATCTAACGTTCTTTAAGATTACTGATGACACATTTTCATGCTAAATGCACTGAAAGCAAGTTACTGAAGAATAATTGAAAAGTGCTTTTTATTAGCGGTTTTTCAAGATGGAAAACTCACAAGAAGGAGATCGGAAACTTGGATCTTTCACGAGAAGGGTTGGCAAAAGTTCTTCTGAGGTAACCCGTGTTTGTATTTTTGTTTTTAACGTTTAAACCTATATACACAATTTAAAAAAATAAAAATTTCTACATCTTTTTCATTGTAGAAATCCTCCACGGACTGACATATAATACATTACAGACAAATTTATAGTTTCAGAGGGCCCCCGGATTCCTTCTTTTTTCTAGAGGGGTATTCCAACTTCCCCCGGCAGCCCTATACCCAAAACCAATGTCTAAATCCGCAACGGTATGTGAACATTCCTCAAGCTATGTTTACACTGTTCGACTTTCCAGGCGACATGACAAACGGGGTGTCGCCTGCGATGTCGAACAGTCTGGATATAGTTTCCTCTGCTTACACCGTTCGACTTTTGATTCTACATCGTGGGCGATAATCCGTTCCACACGTTGCAGTATTCAGATTCCAGTTGGAGCGATTATCAGCTCTTGACCATAATGTATGTACATTACACATCCCAACCTGTCTAATGTGATTGATTATCCATTTGGAAATTCACCATGCCTAACCCCCACAGATTAATAATTGACGATCCTCAGTACTGAGCGATCGATTAAACATCTGCCATTTTATGGCCTAGGGCTACTTTTCTAAAATGCCGCGAGCTCAAAACTATGAAATTCATGAACTATTACCATTGACCACAAGTTATAAATTAAGTTAAATAACAGCTAAAATGCAAAATTTGAATAACAATGGGTTGTAAAAAACTTGTTGTTTTTCACGCTGCATTTTTATTATCTATTATTATAATGAGACTTTCACATTTGAAAGAATCTGAATATAAACAAATAAATTTGAAAATTAAATGGTTAATATAATTATTAAATAATTAATTTACAAGCCACATTATTTAATATCTATAAAAGCAACACAACTTAATTACTTATTGTTAATTAATTTTTTTATGATTTTTTTGAAATATTTAATTTGGTTAGCTACCTACTTCTAAAAAATAATAATAAAATAAAGGTAAACTTTGTGAAGAAAAATTTCAGCTTTCACTATATTTTATTGTTATTTCTATAAATTGTGTCTAAACGATTGAATCTTACATTAATAATTTCATATCAATAAAAATTAACCTCAAAATATGTTAACTAAATAAGATTTCTGGGCTTTACATGGATAGATGATCTGGTTAATCTTTGAACGCAATCATTAAGGGAAATAAATAAAAATAAAAACAGTTAAATGGCCTAACATCAACTGTTTGCATAACATGTATTTAAAAAATTTACATAAATAAATTTAACATAAATTGCAACAATGTATATTGTTTAATACCAAATGATGATTGCACAGAATTCCAAAAACAAATTTATTTGAAAATAAAATAATTATGCTTAAATATTATAGCTGATTTCAAAATAACTTATTGCATGCTCTAATGTTTAATAAATTTATAACTATTCAAGAAATATTTAAAGAAACAATTCTTTGGTATGAAAGTTTGGAATGGATGATACTCAAAATAACATATTGAAACATATACATATATATTTTTCATTACATAAACATAAATTATAATTTAAATATATTATTTGAATATATATTTATATATCACCTATATATTCTCTATTTACAATTTTAAACCAAATAAAACTTTAAAATAAAAACATTACTGCAACAGAATATCATATATAATACAGAACAGATATACAAATCAATATCAGTAACATTGGACATTTTAATGCCAATAAAACCAAATAATACAAATAAAAACAATTGCACTATGAAGAAATTATTGTGAGTGTTTTATACACACACGCACACACATCCATTAAATGTTTCTAACAATCACACAACACTTCTAACCCGTTATATCAATTCATTCTTACCTGACTATTCACAGATAAAGAAAAAAAAGAAGTTATTTGGTGAGTTTTTAAAGCAGATTTTAAATCATTGCTAATAAAGATATTGTCAAATTGTTTAAATACTAACATAATGCACTTTGAAACATTTGGTATAAATTATTTTATTCTTTTACACTCACAGTGATCAAGAATATGGAATAAATTGCCTATCCCATTCTTAATATTAATGACTTGGAAGGCTTTTGCTGTTTTGAACAGCTACACTGGTAAGATATAATTTTTAAAAATATATTTTTATATATTTCATATCACTTTTCTACAAATATATATATATTTTTTTTTTCTTTAAAGGAAAGCATAACTTTTCCTTATAATAAAAATATCACTGTATTAATATCACATTCATTGGAGGGGAATTAACTTCAAGCTGCACCATCAGTGCTGATGTCAGACTTTGGTTCACTAATTTTCGCAAGAGTTTCTGAAAGGGAGTGTTTATAACGACAGTGTGTTCTTAAGTTATCACTTCTTGTATAAGTTGCCTGACATATAGGACAAACAAACCTTCCAGGGAAATGTACATGGTAATGATTCCGAATATGCGTCACAACCTTTCCACACAGCCGACAGCGATGTAGGTTTGAGCACCCTGGCAATCGATCAAAAGCCATCTTCATATGAATAGATCTTGAGCCTAAAATCAAGAAAATAACTAGTTAATAAATATTCCATAATACAAACAGTTATGTTAATTACAGCAATTTGATATACTATGGATAGTTATATTAAAATCTACAAGCAGAGAACTAAATGTCTTTTAATGGTGCTAAACTGCACACCAGTTCTGACAGAAGACAGATTAATCAAAGGTATTGTCAAGAACTGACTTGATAAATGTGGCATTTGTCTTGACCAAAAGTCAACAAATTCAAATTTATGTTATATTAATTTTTTTTAATTTGATTCATTTTTTATTTTATATTTAATACTATACAACCAAAATAGCTCTTGTTGGTTTCAAGGTTTTGTGTCCACCTCTGGTCAAGACAAAAATATAGGAACCATCTTTTGCAAATAATTTAAGAATACAATAATTTTTAAAATCTTAATTTTTTTTTTGGTTGAGTGTATTCAGAACAGGTATGCACTTAATTCTTATTTTTCACCCAAAGCTCAAGAAAAGTATTACAGTAGAAGCTGCTGTATAGATTTTAGTATTTCATAAGGTTATCTAGTATTTCAAATTAAAATACTTTGTGATCAAGTAGTCTAAAGAAACTATTTAAAGAAGCTAGCTGTTTATCAGAAGTTACCATTTAAGAATCTGAAAAAACAGTGATAGAAAAGTTATGGTTCACAAAATAAGAAGTTTTAGAATTTACTATAAATACTCAACCGTTCCTAATTAATTCCTGAATTAAAACAATGATGTTGAAACTCAAATGTATTTTTAACTTTTTATTTAATAACAGTTTGTACAAGTTTAATTGATTGTAAACATTGTAATATTCTAATTAATTTTTCATGGAGAAGAGATAAATGGACATCTCACAATGGACCCACTTCACATATTGAAGATTCAACGGAAAAAACATTTTGAAATACAAAGGCTATGATAGAGAAAAAAAAGAAAGAATATGTGAATCATTTGAATTTAGTATTTACGGAATACTTTTAACTCAAAGGGGAATAATGCAAGGTAGTTCCATTAGGTGAACAAACATTTAGAGCCTATTGCTTGGCTAAGGGAAAATACTGTCTTAGTCTCTCTAAGACTAAAAAAATAATGTATTGCCATTTCTTGTTTAGCCTTGGAATAGCCCGAAATTATTTTTTTTCTGGTGGAGTAATCTCTTTTCCTGAACAAAAAGAGAAGTAGAATGCAGAGGGGTTTCCAGGTCTGAAAAGCATGCTAGAATGGGAATGAGCCCAGCAGCAATATTAAGCAGCCTAACAATAGATCATATTAAAGCAATTTGGAGAGGAGATTCAGAAGGATGAAACGAATTCCTCACAGGCAGGTAGGTATATTTCATTTGTCCACAGGAGGGTGGAAATTCTTCATTCCCTGCCAAAGTGTTTGGAGGAACCATTTTTCCTAAGGAAAGAATATTCCTTGAAACGTAAGTAAATCTATCCCCTTCACAGGAGGATATTCCTTTCAGTGTATTTTATTCTTGTACATGTGTTCTTATTGTGACAGAAACAGTCATTTGTATCCATTTCTTATATCTTAAAAAAGTGGTAATGAAGTGTTTTTTTTGGTTATTCCAGAAAAAAAATGATAAGGATGCCAAGAACTATATCATCAAGAACAAAAAATTTGTTTTCTTAATTTCACTTATGTTTTATATGTTCTTGTAAAAACCTTGTAACTTCATATGCATATAATCTAGTTCTTCTTTCTCTGTAGTGAATAAAATTTGGAAAATATGTAAAAGAGTAATTCCAAGAACGACAGCGAATTTCTGGAATTTCATACCTGTGGTCATTCAGAGCTTCATGCACATAGATACCATTGTATTAACCGCTTATAGCCCAGGAAGAGGAATTGTTTGAAGAACTGAGAGAAGAGGCCCAGTAATCAATTAGGCAAAGAACAAGGTTTGCACATTGGAAGAGAAGTGCAAGAGCTCTGGGTTACTCACTACTGTAATAAGAAAAAAAGAGATGAGCAAACAGGCTAAGGTGGGACTCTTTAAGTCACTGTGCTTTCCAGTACTGTTCTTAAAAGGGTTAGAAAGCTGGACAATCCTAGACAGGCATGGTAACAAGGTCACTGCGTCGGAGATAAGAATAATGACTAAGGAACTGGTCCTTAGAATACTTGATCTCAAATGATTATTTATTATTATCAATAAAACAGTCATAGTAAAACATTATTAAAAATTATCTGAACAATTTGGTGAAAGAAAAACAAAGCCAATTGAATCGGGAATACAATAAAATCAACAAACAAATTGTCTATTGTTTTTTAATTTTTATTCTTTTATAAGTGGTGATAAAAAAAAAAAAAGATGAATTAGTCAGAAAATTAGAGCGCTGGAAAAAGTTTTAGAATTCCAAATGAAGGAGTAACTTTTTCCTTTTTTTTTATTGTGACATTCTGTATACTAGACAACAGTCTTTAGTCAAGTTAAAATTCAACTTTGAGTTTATCTAAATTATAATGTGAATAATGTAAAAAATAAAAAAAGAGCAAATTGGAAGAAAAACCTTCTAGAAAACAAGCAACAGAAGTATTATAAATTGTGTAACAGCTTGAAATTATTATTAAAATTTCTAAAAAGTTTTTACGTCTGAATAAAAATAAATGCTACTCTTAAACTTAAATTTTTACTCTAACCGAATCTTTAATCTATTTCAAATAATAAGTGAGCTTTGGATTAAAATAAGCTTTAATTGCAATAAGACTATATGGCATATAATGGACTAAAAACTTAGAGCCATACAAACCATAATATATTTACTTACTTTTATTAAATCAACTTCTACGATTAGTGATTACAAAATTTTGTTTACAAAATGTTTAAAAGAAAGTGGATATATAGTTAGTAATGATATTGGCTCATATAATACACCACATAAACATGCAAAACTTTCAATTGTACATGCATAGATGAATAAAAAAATTATAAAATAAAACTAAAACTATAAAAGTAAAGTTTTATAAAAATAAAACTTCAACTTTAATAATGATAGATAACAATTTTTACTAAGCTGGATTTGTAAAAATATGATCCAGTTATTTAAAAACATTGGTTTGAAGTCAACGGCCATTCACCTTATTTTAAAATCTTACTTAATTTTTTTAAAAATTTAACATTTTTTTCAAAAACACCAATTAATGAAAAAAATTTAGTAGTTCAAGATAAGTTTCATTCCAAAAAATTAATAATCAGCAAACATTTTCCCTTAATTTTGATGACTTTAATGCTATTTTTTTTCAAAAATGATTAAGTGAAATTTCATTTGATTCTGTTTTAAATAAAAAATATATTTATATTCATTAAAAGCTTTTTCACACTGAATCTGCCCCTAATATATTATTTGAGTTTAGTTATATTCACAAAAGTTATCCAAGTGTTTCAAGTTTCCTTTTTCATTGAGGAGGGCTTCATAAATTATTTATATGGCAAAAACAATTAGAATTTCCATGTAAATATATAATCAGGAGGCACTGATTCATCCAGAGTTGCAGAGACAGTTAAGAAATATTTAAATATGCCTTCGGTTTCATTAAATTATATTCAATTTACAATCAATAATAAGAACAATAACTGAGGAATATAATTTATAAACCAATAGTTTTGTAGTTGATTCTGGAAATTTAAATACATGATTTCCAAACATTATTAGTGGTTTGTTAAAAACTGTAATATAAAATCAGATATGGGCTATTCTCACAGAATGACAGAATTTCTGTTCCTAACATTTAATTGAAAGACTAGTTGCAACATGATTACAAAAAAAAAACATGTGTTTCTAATACAATAGGATTGGATATGTATCAAATTGCCTATAGATTTAAATGTATGTATGTATTTAAATTGTTAAAATAACAGTCTCTGGCATTAGGTTATATTCTTTCATCGATGAGGGAAGTCAATAACATTGAATTAGAGGATTAATTTTTTTTTTTTTTTGGAAGCTTCATCACTATGCCAAGTCATGTTTACCAGAAACATTTGCGGTTGTCATTTTGAGCAAAGTTATACTCACAATAATATGTGCACCAAGATTTTAATGCAGTCCCTTGGACAAAACGTTTTTGAATATTCCGCTAACATAGAGATAAAGTTGTGAAATTTTTGCTACTTGTGGCAACACTGATCCTATCTTAATATTTTTCTATTGACAGTTTCCCTCTTATTCCCATCTAGTCCACTTGATGTGAATAGCAGCATTTGTAAGCAATAAAGTATTTTTTTTAATTTCCCAGTCCCCTGACATAATTTTCTTCATCCCAAGTAAGTAAATTTTTAAATTTCTTCCTTTGACTAATTAGCCATGCAGTGTAAATATCAATTCTTTATCTATTATTCCAACATTGTAAAATTAATATTCTGTTTGAATTCCTAGCCCCCACTATGTTCAGTTTTCAAAATGCCAGGGGACTGGAACTTGAATGTAAAGCGTTGTTACTAAAGGAGCTGTAAGCAATATAGAAACATTAAAATGCTGAAAATACCTACTTTTTGTATACTACTTGGCTATGTAGTAGAAACTATAGTATCGTTCTAATAAAAAAATGGGTTTAACCATGACTTTAGTAATCAATTGCTATGTATTACAAATACTGATATGGACAGGGAATATACTTTGATTAATAATAATTAAATAGTGGTTAATTCAGTATATTATGGAAATAAATATTATAAACTCAAAAAATGGGACGGCTGCCTGGAAAAAGCCAGTGGATTTTGTATACCAAGCAATACCGGACCCCAGAGTAACTCAGCGAGTAATAAAGATTAGGTCAAATTTTCATTAGATCTGGGAATTGGCATCAGAAATTATATTTCAGAAGGATAAAAATGCCATCTAGAACTAAAACCATGCTAGCACACTGTTAAAGTTGTGAAGCTGCCACAGAGGATTTTATGAAGGTGGTAGGAATTTTTTTTAAAAAATCTATTAGACATTTTTTTTGGTACAACTTTACAAGAGGGGCGCGTTACCATTTGATCCTCCCGATTTTACCCGAATGTCGCCGGACTAGCATACTCTAGCGCCATTTGTGCTAACTAACTGCTTTGCATTCAATTGTAACATTCGTGTTCATTGGAATTATTAAAATTATTAGTACTGTCGTCTTCCGCTCATTACGTTCATCCAAGAAATAAACAAAACAGCAACGAATCCTTTTCAGTTGAGGTCAGGGTCTTACCGTAATTTCAATTATTACTGCTTTAAATAGATCACAGCTGACGACTTCTGCTCGCTCTAGAGATAAACAAACCACCAAAGTTCCTTTTCAGTTGAGTTCGGGTCCTTACCGTAATTTTAATTATTACTACAATTTCTCCAGATCACCGGAAGTCGGCAGCAATAACAATTTTAAATAATATGTAATTAAGGCAGTAATAATTTTAATAATTGCAATGAATACCAAAGCTACAATTGAATGCAAACCAGTTAGGTAGCACAAATGACGCTAGAGTATGCTAGTCCGGCGACCTTCGGGTAAGATCTGGAGTACCAGTGATAAAGCGCCCCTCTTATAAAGTTGTACCTTTTTTTAAGATACCTTCTGTAGTCAAGATGTTTTCTAACAATAAAGTATGATTTCTGAACTTCACTTTTCATTTTTTGTAATCCCTTACCCTTACCGGAGTTTATTGATCAAAACTCCAATATTCGATGTGCTTATGCTCATCACCATTCAAATTATACATACATATACAGCCTAGAAATCGAACATGAGGGTTCCTTGAAAAAAATTCGATATATAGACAAATTGCAATTTTTCATCTTTTTTCAGGCTAAAAACAATTATAGCTATTCTTAGGGCTAAAGAAGTATCAAAGGCAATTTTTGGGGGTTAAGGATGTAACAAAGGTAATTTTTTAGGGTTCAAGAAAAACAAAACTGAACGATCATTAGTACTTATTTGAAAAATTGTACAAATCACATCTGTGAATAAATATTTTTTACAAATGTACACTTATAATTTCATAAGGACATGTAATAAAAATTAATTTATTTTTATTTTCGTGCAAAATAGCTTCTAATGCCTATTTGTGTATAATCCATCACAGAAATCATGTTTAGGAGCAATGCTCACAAGAAAGACAAAGTTAAAGTGAATTTAAAATGAAAATTTCACTCCATGTTTGGAAAGAGATTCAGAGAATTTAGGTACTCCTGAGCTTCACAAATAAGATCTTCCCTGAATTTCCATTGCTTTGCAAACCAGTGGAACATTTTTTTTCTTATTTAATTATTACCCATTCTCATGTACATAAACTAAGGGCTCTTTTGGATGACAATTACATTTTATATTTTTTTAAATTGAAAATTTTATTCGTTATACAGAATATTTTTTTCTAAAAAAAATTCAAGGTTCCTAAAAAAGTTTGGTATATAGAGATTTTCGATTTATAGAAGTTCAATATTCGACTGTATATCAACAACTGTTGACCATTTGGCAGTCAAGTATTACCAGAATACAGCCTCTTGTCCCTTGAAAACTTTAATTTGTATTGTGCCCATTCCATCAATGCTCTCAGGCATACCTAATGGTCCTATAGTAAAAAGATGATACTAAAAATGTAGGAAAAAAATCATTGATAAAATAAACATGAAATTTAGCCATTTTGAAAGAATGACCCATATCTACCTTTAAAACGACAATCTTTTGTCTACGCAACATGCAAGAATACTTTTATTGAAACATGATTAGAGGCTTTGATTACAAAAACGAAAATCTAAAAAAATATTTTTGCACATACATATGTAAAAGATATTTTTAATAACAATAAATAATATATATTATAAGAAAACGTTATTATTTCTTTTGTTTAGTGCAATAATGTCTAGCAATTAATTAATCATATATCTGTGAGAGAAGACGCATAAAGGAGTTAGGTAGCCTAGAGGGTAGAATGCTGGTTTCTTGATTGAACCCAGACTAAATATACTTTCTGGGAACATTAAATTTTTTCTTGACAAAAACTATTGGGTCTTGTCAGAGTGCAAACTCTGGTCTGACAGGTGCAAAAAACAAGAAGTTATCCTCATTCTATATTGATTGAAGCATTTAAAATGTATAGCATCATTCAATTTATACTGAATAGTGGTTCCCAACCCGTAGAGGTCAATGTTCCACTAAGCCAGAAATTGAATCATGTTTGGGCAGTCCCCAACTTAGGGATAAGGATGCTTAAAAGTGCACTTTAAGGTATTTTTACAGTGCATTTACATGTTGAAACTTTTCAACTGACACTCGAAGTTCAGGAAGGGTAAAAAATAAATCAGTACTAACAATAAGACCTCACAAAACAGATATAGGAGGATGCTATCGGACCCTTCCGAAGCCTTCCGGTTGGAAACTACTGCTTTAGAAAACAGCAGTTATTCAATATGAGAAATGGTGGGTGTCCAAGAAAAAAACGGATGACTCTACTTTTTCAGGAGATCAAATAAAAGTAATGAAATCTTAATTTTTGTAATTTACAAGACATCTGATATGATTTTGAAACTTATTTTAATAGTGAGTACAAGAATTCAATGAATTTTCTTTATTTGAAACTTTAAATTGTTCTCCTGAAATCCACATTAGCAAATTTTTCCAAATTTCAGCCTAATATAAGTAGAAAAGTACCACAAACTTAGTAAAATTGAAGACTGATCTTATATTTAAAGTACTTGTGTGACCTAATAAATTAATTGAAATGTTTTATTTGAAATCAAATGTTTTTTTTTTCATTCCTTGTAGATATTTTACTCCCTCCCCCCTACCAACCAGTAAATATTCACCTTTGCCTATTTTTTAATTGGCTAAACAATTCTTAAGTGTGCTGTTTTTAACTCCTATTGCAAAGGCTGTGTAGGAATAATATACTGAAGATTATTATGCAACCATGTCTAATTTTTATTGATACTCACAGTTATCAAAAATAATCATTACTTTTCTTGGTAATTTTTCGATAATTTATAATAAAAAAAAAATTAAAATAGTGATAACTATTGGCTTTATGGGCAGCTTTGTTTCATTCCTTAAAAATCAGCACAAATATAGCTATTGTGAACGTATCAGTGAAAATCTTGGGTTAGATACTGTCCAGTTTATATTAATACAATGGATAACCAATAATTTTAGTGTCTCATTGATGAGATAGATAGAATCAAACCTTAACTCATTTTTAAACAATTCTAATAGCAACATAGAATAACCAAATTTGTTTAGTTATTTATTATTCAATATTGTGCGAAACTCATATACACATTCAACTATTAATATTTAAATTCTTTCTGCTTCAAAGATGGATCTTATATGATTTGGAAATAAACCGACTTATGTTTTAGGTTTGTCCCTATGAGCTTTGAATGCAGCTAAGTGGAAATATAAAACCTGATTCAAACTATTTTCTTCCACATTAGTCGGGAAATCGTGGTAATCTCTCTATTTTATACCACTACTCTCCAATTCCAGAACATTGCACCATCAGTGATCAATCCATTGAACCATTTAAGCCTGGGATGATAGAAATGTTCACTGCCTAATTTTTATAAATATGACCTGGCCATTAGATAATAAAAATAAAAGATGTTAGTTCCTTTAAACAGGAATGGCAGCTCATGGTTAGTCCATAGTTTCCAGATATACTTGCACAATTCTTCAGAGTATGGTTCAAATCACAATTGAACCCAAAATGTTTTTTGTCAGAGCTCAATTCACTGATCCGGAAATCAGGACTGGCATTTCTTATAACATGTTTAGTAAGACAAACAAGACTCTATTTGAAACAAACATCTTCTGATGCACCAGTACAGTAGTGTTTGTAAAATGAATGCATTCATAAGTAAAATTATTTAACCTGAACAAGCATATATTCTGCAATTGCATAGATAACACGCGCACCCTTTCAATCTCTCTCTGAAAGTCAAAATAGGTTTTTTTTTTTAGCGATAATTCCTATATAATTAAAAAAAAAAAAATGTGGATCAACATGTTTTGAAAAAGATAAGGCTTAAATTAGTTGGCCAAAGGATGATAGCTGGTTTGGCAGTCAAATCTTAAAATCTTAATTTTGGCCTGCTAGACAGGACTATAACACCTTAATTTAAAAATATATTCAAATATCATAGGCTGAGCAGATCTTATCAAATCCTAACGATAGTGAAAAAAAAAAAAAATCTTTCCGGATCCCAGTTTTTTGATGCAGTGACAGATGGCCATTCTTTTTTATGATTAATCAAAAGTACATAATCATTTAGTAGTTTGCAAAGAGGGGTTGATGCTATTAATTTTCAATTTTCTGTGATTAATTATTAATCAATCCTAATTATTAATCATCATTATTAATCAATCCTAATTAATTATTAAAGTTTTTAGATTTATTGCAATAAAGCTAACTGCAATGCCATAACAGACATGGTTGATAACTGCTGAGGTAATAAGATATATTATTTTAATTTTAATTATTAACAATAGATTGTATTTAGTTATTTTATGATCATAAAAGAAATATTATTGTATAGAAATAATTTAATTATTGCAAATCAAGTCAAAATGCGGAGCTACGTAAAATAAAAGCTAAATTAAAAAAAAAAAAATTAAATTAGGGATCTGAATTCTCGAATTTAAGAAATTAGAATTGTGTTATACCCCTCACTGTACTTTTCTTTAACAATTTCAAAGTCAATAGTTGTTAACTAAAGCGATCAGTGTTCTTATTTTTTTCAATCAAACTACAAATACTAAACTTCACATATACAAATATTAAAATTATAAAACTTTTTAGATAAGGCTTCTAATTAATTACAATTTTAATTTAACCACTGAAAATTTCGGAATGGCTTCCCATCTTTAAGATTAACATCATACTGCTAAATAAAAGGACAGCCTGCTTTTTGTTTATAAGGTGTAACCTCAAAAACTACTGAACTAATCTTTACCAGATTTTAACTATATCCTCTTCACGGTTCATAAATGGTTTTGCAATAATAAAATCTACCGATACCGATATTGCGGCTGCACAAAAACCGAAAAACCACTTCTATATTTCATTTGCACATAAATTGAAAAGCATACATTTCTCGCTGATTATATAAATGATCATTTGAAAGATAAATAAATTCCTTAAAAAAAAAAAAAAATTCTAACGTACACCCTAGGAGTATAAAAAAAAAAAAATATGTTGAAAATGCTTTATTTTATATCTTGAGTTTGAAAAATATCGGCCTCAGTAGCGCAGTAGGTCTCATAATCTTAAGGAAAAATATAAACACTAAAAAAAAAAAATTGATTTTTGGTCAAATAAATTTATAAGTGTTGGAATGATTAAATAAACTAGCCTTAACGATTTTTTCTCACCAAAAACAATGGCAGATTTTGATTGAGCACACCAAAAAACTTGAGTTTTTCAAATTTGGTTAGAATCGTTGAGAGTTCCTGATTTATGTGAACCAGGACACTATCATCATAATATGATATAAAAGTACAGCCTATTTTTCGTTTGTAAGGTCTAACATGAAAACTACTGAAGCAATCTTTATCAAATTTTAACTAAATCATCTTCATGGATCCTAGATGATTTCTTAGTAATAAAATTATACGATTTTAGATTATATGAATGTTCATTTGAAAGCTAATTGAATTCCCTCTCCCAAAAAAATCATCGAAGTCGGACCATTATTAACAATGATACAGCGCATTGAACATAGAGCTATATTTTTATTTTCCTACTGCTGCAGGTCGGAGGAACTGCAGAACATGAACTGCGCGCTGCTAGGGTAAGAAAAATACTGTAATCGGGCCAAATTGTCGATGTGCAGTTTTCAATAGTTCTTTGCTTTGCAGAGTCCCTCTGAGTAAAAAAAACAACGTATTTTTGGCCATTGGTCTGTGCCACGATTATCTTTTGAAGGTGTGAGCAAATTCTATTTTGAACTTCAATTAATTTGTTTTTTTAATACTACATTTATACATACAATAACTTTTATCAAACTTTCAATTGTGTTCAATTAATCTACATATATATACTCAATTCCAGCAATAGCGAAGCATTGATGGGTCAGCGAAAGCATATATATATATATATATATATATATATATATATATATATGAAGTATTCATACATAAAAGAAATATTAATCCATAGAAATTTCATTGGAGATCTACTTAGTAAAATTGTAAAACTATCATAAAATATACAACATTATACATTCTTTTATATTTGACTACAATTGTTTTTTATTTTTGGTGTTGCGCTCAGCATCACTGACTACACACCATGAATGAATGAGTTTGATTTCCAAAACCCTCGAGGAACTTTCCCAAAGTAATTAGGTTTGGAAGAGTCCAGAAAGCATCAGGACGATAAGAGTCCACAAAGGATACTAACCTGATTAAAGTCACAGTCCAATCTAGGAAACCAAAGGTAGTGAGGAAATACAAATGACAGATCATTATACACTTCTTTATGTTCACTAAAATCATTGCGATGAATAATTCAGTGGGCCTTATCTCTTTCAAGATATGTCGAATCACTCGTTTTTATTCCAAAGTATAATCAATTGTTTACACTAAATGCCATAGTTATTACATGACTTTAAACAAAAAATCAAATAAATAATTTATGCAATTTTCTTCAGTTGATAAAAATTAAAATCTGTGAAGTTTACGAAAAACAGAGGATGATTAAATCACCTTAATATTGAAATAAGACTGGTACACAATGAGCTCATCAAGTTTTTCAAATTCTACATTGCATGATACAGTAATGATATTTAGAGCATAATATAATTTAAAATTAACTACTTCACTTCCGAAAAATGAAAACATGAACATATTTGTTTTTGAAATAAAACTATATATGGCATGAATTTCACAGCCAGGTGAAATTCCAACTTCAATAATTCATATAAAAAGGAACCAATAAAAATCTATGAAAAGGATTTGTTTACAGTAGTTACCTTGTGTATAAAACTCATTGTTAGTTAAAGTTGAAATAAAATACAAAAAAACAACATTCTCAGCCCATGCATTTAAAATTTGAAGCATGCTTAAAATGAAGAACCTAATATATAGGATCATAAAGCAAAAGCATTGATGTAAAAGGTAAGCATGCATAAAAGTTATATATATATTACAAACACACATACATATTTCAAATGTTAAAACATGCAAAACATTGTTATTGTTTTTATTGTTCTTTAATAGTGTTAATCTAACCTGAAAAATCTTCTTCATATAGATGAATGCTTATGGAGGAGGAGGATGTAGGATTAGGAGGGTTTATCTTTATTTTCACACTTCATTATTCTTTTCTTTTTATCAAAAGAGCAGTATTTTGCATAATAAGCATGAATATTCAGCTAAGAGACTTTATTTGCGTGCTTGTTTTTAATATGATATTTGAGATTGTCTTTTCGCGAATAGCTATTGTCACAATATGGGCAGGGGAGAGCCTGCGGGAGGTGACTGTTGGCGTGGTGCCACTTGTTGGTCACCGCTTTCCCACAAAGGCAGCACTCGAAGAGAACTGGTGAGAGCCTCAAGAATAAACCATCATAGCCCTTAACCCTCCGCCCACGCCACACTGCAACAGAACGACATTCGCAACAATACTAAAGTCTTCCGTAATCACCACCCCAGCCCATGGATAGGGGTAGCTTGCCAGCTTCGACAAGCAGGGTTATAATTTACAACTCAAATAATGACATTGTGCATTCTGCTGTTTTCAATCTGGTAATTGCTGGTTTTCTAAATAAATGATGAATAGGTTAATACACAAATAACAATGAATAAAATTATATCTTTGATACAATTATTTATAGATATATATTTAAAATCATTGCATTTCACTCATCAAAATATATGTAAAATAAAGTTCTATCCTTGGTTCATTCATCCAAATCACATTACAAAAAAAAATATACAAAAGTTTAAATTAAGTCTTAAAATATATTTGAAATACACAATTCTTAAATTCATAACTTTAATCAATCACAATAATTAATACCACATTTTATTACGTATGTATATGTATACATTAAGAAATAGAGCATTGTTACATTATTAATGGATAATAATATTTTGAAAACTATACATCAAAATATACTTCTTGACCTATACATTCAGTATAGTACTTAAGCAATAATATAAATAGAACTTTCAGAGAAGCATATAGCAGAACTTACTAATGACTAGCACCACTCGACAGAAGAAAATTTACAAAACTTATTCTACCTATTGACAGATAAGTTAATAGCATACAAATAAGAGATAACTTTCCTTTTTTTATTTTGTTAATTTTCCAGAATACCAGCTCCTGATCCGCAACACACCAAAACTTGACTCTAGTAATCTTTCAGCTTTCAGACCACTAATTCAAGATATTTCACTATATAAGATTAACCTGCCTATCAGAAAATAATTTCGGAAACTAACTTTTTTTTTTCTCGAAATTCTGTTATTTGTATTGTATTCAGTTTTTATAATTTCATTTCCGTTCTGCATATTAAATTTTCTTCAATTCCCAGTTGTATATTCTTATAAATACAAGCCGTAGCTTGTATTTATTGCTGATTAGTCGGTTTAGGTGTGTTACAGGGAAAGAGATGGTGCAGGAGTTGGTATTTCATTATCTTTTTTTTCAAAGAAAATTTTTACCTAAATACAAAACCAAAAACTACATAACAGGTACACTACAGGTCTTATTAAATTGTGCCATAGTGAAAATGTAATTAACAATATTATAATTATAAACAGAGTAATAAATAAACTATATCCAATATTCGGATACGGACTAGAGTTAAGGATTACTAACTATTATCACTTATGATATGTTATACTTAAGTATCTAATAACATCACAATAAAAAGATTAACAGCTATTATTATTATTTGTTTAATGACTTCAATATTATGAAAGAAGGATAAATTGAAAGGAATACACAGATTAGTATTTTCAAATAGAAAAATCTTCAATTTATACATAAAAATTGGTCCAACAATTACATCACTAAGGATGTTATAAAAAAAATTAATTCTAGGGTAACAATAATTCAAAACAAGACTAGAATACAAAATGGCATTATAATAATAATTTTCCACATGATTAAAAACATAGAATTAAGTAACAAAAAAAATATGATAATAATATAATTTTTATGTTTTACTCTGAGCAGAATAGAATAAAGTAGCAAGACGAACAACCATATTTTAAATAAATGTGGATTTTATTTTCAAAATATTATTAAAAGAATATTAAATTAAATGAGAAAATTAAACAGCTTAATCAATACCCTGAGTTCAGCACACAATTCACTGATTTTTAGAAACAATATTGCAATTATTCACTAATTCACTAATACTGAGCAAATTTCTCGTAATAATATTAAAAAGTATAAATTTATTGCTATTTATAAAAAAAAAAAGAAAAACATCACCTTTTTACTAGGAATGCTGAATTTTGTTTTAAACCAATTAAAAAAAAAAGAAAAAAAAAGTGGAACATCTTTAAAACTACCTTTAAAATTTCAAGAGTACAAAAGTTACTTGATCCAATTCCATGGATCATATAAATACACCTCTAGTTAAAATATAGGTAGGTGAAAGTGAAAAGTAATAAAATATTGATTTATTAATTCACAAAATTCTCACATAAAATACAAATGAATTCATTTGGTTCCACTTTGTTTAATGAGGCAGCAGTTCCACTGGGTCTGTAGAATGAAGAAGTGAGGTGTGCAGAAGTATAAAATTGACGTAAACATCACTAAAATTTGAAATGTATCTCCTTAAAATTATGGGCTACCACATAATTTGGTGGTTCCTAATTTAAAATATATCTTTGGCGCTGACTAAATAATTTCAATTTTTGGGTTGAACTAATACAATGCTAACTAGATAAAAAAAATAAAGTAAAAAATTACAATAATAAATAGATATAATAAGAATATTTTTGATTATTTAACTTTAAAGATGTTCCTCAATTTTACAGGCAATGAAAAAAGTAAATTTCAATAAAATTACATAGGAAGGTTCATTATAAAATTATTTACAAAGTCATTAGTGAAATAGATTCTTATAGTCCAAATTAAGAAATTTTAACAAATGGGATTATAACAAACAAAGAATGTCAAAGGAAGGTTTTTCTTTTGATTGATACAATCTTATGGGCATGGAGACAGAGGAAAAGATTTCAGAATGGAATCAGGCAGAGGGAATGCTTAGAACTGTGGGCTGTTCTGGGATGTACTAACAGGAGGATTCAAGAAGAAACTGGGAGGAGGAGGGAAAGGAAGAGAACCGTACAGATAGCGTGGAATTCCACTGAAACTGACTGTTTCGCCGTGTATCCTCCTCGCGTGACATTTGAGGGTGTCAATTCTAGAGTACACTGCACCACAGATTGGACACTTGTGGTTTCTAGAGAAGTGGGTCTGAAGGTGGTGCCATCGTGAACGTACAGTCTTAGAGCAGATTAGGCACACGAACATTCCAGGAGAAGTAGCATGTGGCCGGAACACAGCCTCATTTGCTTTTGCAGCACTCAGACGTTTCCCTATACATAATCCCCACCCTTCTCATATAGCCAGAAATAAAGATACATATTTTTAACAATCCCTCAACAAGTTCATGACTGCAATTAAACTTGTAAAACTTGAAATTGATTTAAATACTAAATAAATAAACATAATTTCAATTTCTACAAGACAAACAAGTTTTACAGGAGGGGGAGAGTTAAATCCAGAATTTTAGAAACAGAATAAACATAATAATATCAGTAAAAAAAACAAAGATAGAAATATAACTCGATACTATTATATATAACAAAAAAAATTGGAGTGTCGTGGAAATATAAAGGAATAATTTTTAGATAGCAATGAATGTTTCTTGAAGCACTTCAGATTTTGGGAAGATACAATAATGATAACATAAAACAAATAAATAAAAAAATAATGAGATGAATCGATAAAAA
Organism: Rhaphigaster nebulosa; assembly: GCA_948150685.1. Classification (NCBI taxonomy): domain Eukaryota; kingdom Metazoa; phylum Arthropoda; class Insecta; order Hemiptera; family Pentatomidae; genus Rhaphigaster; species Rhaphigaster nebulosa. The sequence continues at coordinate 25,207,701 of OX411311.1, forward strand.
CATCTACTTATAATTACTTAAAGGTGCTAAAACTTCTACTGATTGAATGAATGTTTATACAAAATAAATGAACAATTAATAATTGGAATAATTACTAAAAGTGATAGAAGGAGAAAAAAGGAAATAAAGATAAGCACAATTACAGTGGATTTTAATAACTATCAATGGAGATTTTCAGGAAACTATGTTCGACCGTGATAGATTTAATTTGTAACAAACATTTTAATAAAATGCGCCATCATAATGATATAGTGAACAATATTTTTTATTAAAAACAGACAATTGCTATGAAATCAATCTAAAGGTGAGTTGTTAAATTCATTTTTAAGACATGTTATTTAACCTATGGGAAGAATAAATGACAGACTGCAATGAACACAGATAATACATACAATTTCTATACAGCTGAAAATATCTATATTCCATGAAGAAATAAGGACTGTACAATAAACATTTCAAATTAATTTTTTGTTTATTAGAAACTATAATTTTTTTAATTATTTTGGCAAATAAATATTTGTGCCCTAAAGTTCAATGAACCATGATGGAAGAAAAAAACAAAAAAACTTCATACATAGTAGGCTAAACAATTAATACATAACTAGTCCAACATTAGTTTATTAATTAAGGGTGAATAAGTACTATATTTCAAGATTTCTCTAATATTTATTAGTAAAAATAATAATAGCCAACAAGATCCTAATAATATGTTTATTCTGTTTCTTCATCAGTAATGAATCTAATAAAGTACACATACGAATCATGGAAAAATTATCAATTTTTTCTTCTGGTAGGAATTACAAAAATTATTTTATTCTCAAATTTCTTGTATACGTACAGTTGAACCTCTATATATTGAACATACAAAGATCAAAAATCTATTTACATTGAATTTTTTCAGGTTTTCACTGATCATTAAAAAAACTTTCTGCATCTCAAATAAAATTAGTATATAAAAAAAACCAAATTTTAATTTTTTAAAACTAGCTTTTTTTTAAGTCAAATTTGGAATAAACTAGATTCATTAAAAAAAAAAAGTGGAATTTTAAAATGCTAACAAGAAATTAATTGTAGCTGATTACCACATCAACCAGATGAATGCATTGTTTAAGATGAACCCAAAGACAATGATGACCATAACGAAGAATTAACGGAAAACACTAAAGAATATAACGAAAAAAAAATTGTTTGGCACAGTTAAAGATTTATTTCTAACATCTATTATTTCTAATCTCTGAATAAAACTGAAAATTTCTATGAACCAAAATCAGTATGCATTATTATTAGTAGATGTATTTATTTAGTATGGGCACATTTTAAATATTACACATCTGTAATTAAAACATAATTTAAACATTAACAAAATTAAATTGTACATACACATGTCTGATAACTTTTTTTTTAGTCCTAAACATTTTAATGTAAGTTCAATTATTTTTAAGTATTCACAAATACATACACATGCATGTAAATGATTTAAAAAATGCAATTTTCCTATTACAGACTAAAATTTACTATTACACAGTAGAACCCCGTTAATCCGTTCTAGTCGGGACCGGTTAAACAGGAGAGCCGGTAAATCCAATGTGTATAAAAGAAAAAAAAAATTAATATTCGTATATTAGGTAAAACAAAATAAAATACAAAAATTAATCTATATATCATATGTTTATTAATAAAAGATGAAGTTAAATTTATTAGACCAATCAATTACACTTTAAATAAAAATGTTTATAGATAAAAGATTTAATTTAAGTGAAAAAACGATCATTCTGTTTTATAGTAGTTACAGTCCGTTATTTTTCTTTATTTAACCAAACTTATTTTAGTATCACTAGGATAGTCTCTCCACTATTTTATGTGTTACCTCGTGATCTTTTAGTTTGAATAATTTAGTTATGATAATTTAATTCTGTATGCGTAAAAATTAATTCTAAATAATTTAGTTCTGATGATAGCATAAATGCTGAAACTAGTCAACTCTGTGAATTTTTTTTTTCTTCCTTTTTACAGTTGGTTAACCCGGAGAATCGGTTGAACAGAGGTTGATTAAGCGGGGTTCTACTATATACATTTTTTTTATTAAGTAGTATTACCTTCAAGTACGCTATATAAAGGTTCAACAATAAATAAAGTGCAATGATAACTTATTTATAAGTCTGACAAACCTCTACTTATGAACAAATTTAACCAGAAATGGATATCCGTATTTTATCACTAGATGCTTTATAACAGAAAACGTTTTTCATTTTTTTTTTTTTTTAAGCGTTAATTTTGATAATTAAGAAATATGGGCCAATAAAAACTAAATGATGCTATGAAAATTTTTTGGAAAGAGCTTTACTAACATTCAAATTATTGTAGAATTATTTACAAAGTATCGAAAAATTATTATGAAATACTAAATGTCTTGAATATCACATCTAGCAAGATAGTCTTAATACCAATATAAACAGAAGAATATTTTCTCAATGAGGTCAGATTACAAATAATTCCAGAAAAAGAATAAAACAGTTTGATATAAATTATTATAGCCACACTCAAATTTTCAGATAATTTCATTAAAAATAATTGAAATTATTCAGCAATTACAAATTTTGTATATACTTACAAATATACATAATCATTGAACAAACTCAAGGTTTATATAAAATAAAAAAAATAATTTTAATTTAATTTTTATTCGTTTGTTTACTTTTCCAACATTTTGAAATTCATGATAGGTTTGTAAACTTTAAAATTAATGTTAGCCATTTAATAAATAATAAATGAGATGGTCCCTCCTTTAGAGCTAATGCAATGAAGATGAAAGTGAAATAATCCAATAAAATATATATATATATTTTTTAATATTGTTATTTTGTGCATTAGAATATTGCAGTGAGTAGCCCAGGTTAAGAACAGACTGAAAAACACCACAAGCGTTAGGGAAACATATGCATAGAAGAAGGAATGGTACAAACAATTCGATTCTCTGCTAGTATTAACATAACTGATAAGATAACACTTATAAATAATTGATTATTTTTTATACCACTTGTCCAGAGAATATGAAAGTGAACCTTTAACACAATTGAATAAATAGAATATATAATATCAGTGAGGAAGAATAAAATCCAAATTTAGGCCAAAATAAATAATTATGGGAGCAGTCACAAAATTAGGAATTTGGGATCAATGTTTCTAAAATGTTTACATATAATATAAATTAATGATTAGTTTTTGAAATTTATGTATATTATAACATTTAACTCCTCCCCATACATGAAATTTAAAATTTCATAAAACTAATTATTTATTTAACGTTAACATTTTAGAAAAATCAATCCCAAGTGTCTACATTTTGATATATATAAATTCTTTTAAGATTCTGTAAAATTTTTCATACATTTTTCATTGTACAATTTCAACAGATATATGACGTAAACGAAAGAAATGTTTCGATACGATTCAATTTATCGATCTGGTTGATTTACACAAATGTCAGCTTTTGGGATGATATATAGAAAATATAACGAGATTTTAATAATTAATAATTTGCTGTACAAACAGAACTGAAATTTAAATAAAATATAAAATAGATTGTGGCAAATCAAGGAGGCCACAGATACACTATGGGCCAGAAATCAAATCCAGCAGGAAACAATAATACTTTATGCAGAATATATTCTATTTGGGACAACAGTGCTAAATATAAATTTGAATTGATATATCATAAATTACAAGCAGATCCATTGTATTTCAGTATTTTAAACATAAGAATAAAAAGATGATGTTTTCCTCTACAGCATTTCTTTCTTTCGCAATCGATTTTGGTCTCTAGATCAGCATCAGGCCAATTTGTACATTAAACTCTTCTGTTGCAATTTTAATGTAAAAATTAGCCTGATGAAGATAATCCTGTAATATTGAGCCATAATTCAAGTATTATATAATAAATATTTGCGCCTTAAATGTAAGATATTCTAATTTCATAGTAACTAATATATAAAAAAAAAGTTTAACTGACAGTAATTCTTCATCTCTTGATAACCAAATACCTACACTGCTTCATAGGTGTGACATCTGTAAATAAATACTTATTTCCGAAAAAGGGACAAAAATGGACAAAGAGTCTAAAATGCAAATAAAAGTATACAATTAGGGCCAAAGAAAAAAACTGATTTGGCTTGATTTTTTAAAAAGATTATTCAAATTTTAGTAATTCGATAATTAAAGTCGCTATCACTTCTAATAAGCTTTATATAATAAAGGAAAGAGCTGTGACCAAGTTATTCTAAATATCAAACATGATAACACTTAATCATTGCTACCATTTGATGCCAGGATGAAGAGAAGTGACTTCTCCTGCATCGAGTAATTTTAACTTCACAGATGTTTTTATCTTCCCACATGAGAGTTAGAATTTAAAAAAAAAAAAAAACTGAGACTGATAAGCCTGGACATACACTAGACAAAGTAAGCATAAATCTAAAATATTCGGTCAACTTACAATTCCGACTTTATTACAACTTGATTTGATTTCTGGCCCATAGTGAGGAAGAGGGAAGGAAAGGCTCACTCTTTCACCTACTCGCCCAGTGAACAACATTTGTATGATTTTACAGCACTGATCGGGCACTCAAGCATATTTGATGTTAGAAACCTTTAAAAACTAATGTTGGTTGGTAATTCAATGGTTTTTTTTACCTCCTTGTACGAAGTAAAGGAAGTATTGTATTCGTGAAAATTTTCGGTTTTCAGATTTCAATGGAAATATCCATTTTGACCATCCCTGAATCCATTTTGACTAGTTTCGTCGTGGCGTCTGTACGTACGTACGTTCGTATCTCGCATAACTCAAAAACCGTTAGCCGCAGAAAGTTGAAAATTCGTATTTAGGATTGTTGTAAAATCTAGTTGTGAAACTCCCTTTTTGGTCACTGCTTGATCACCGGAAGTCGTACTTTACTAGAAGGTCATACTAGACTTTCATCAAAAATTATATTAAAATATAATGTAAAACATCTCAAATTTGGTAAATAGGCCTTTTATATCGATATGAATGTATTTACTATATTTTGGTTAAAACTGATGAGCCGAAAAAGGGTACTTTACTTGAAGGTCATAATAAGATTACATCCAAAATTATATTTAAATTAAATACATAATTCATATGTTTCGGTAATAAAGGTTACAAACGCAATTTGGTTTCCAATCTAATTAAACATTTTTATTACTTCTTTTAAGTGTTAAAATTGAGTGTAAAATACTGGTTTTTCTCCCCATTTGTGTGTGTGTTTGTCAATAAATGGATGTCGCGACGCCGAGTGTCATTTTTGAGATACTACAATCTTCGGAAACTAGTAACCAAATTCAAGATCAGTTTTTGAGCCACCGATTTATAGTTTAATAGGCGTACTAGGAAGTCATGTGTTGTCCACATCAGATATTTATGTAAGATCGATAGTAACACTTTAAAAAAATATAAACCTACAGTCTTATTTTAAAATTATATGAGAATATTTATGCTATTTTACCAATTTTATGAAGCAATGTTTCACTTTAAAATTCTAGACAGTTTTCATAATGGAACCTATATTGAAATTTGGGGAAAAATGTGAATGCTGTGATTTTTTATTTCCACGATTTGTTTCAAAAATATTTTTTAAATTACAATTTATAATAAAGAGGGAAGATACATCACTCTATTATTAACGACATTATTTCTCGTAGTAAAGTAAATCAGTTAAAACAGAAAAAGACAGAGAAATATTAAGACTCCCATTTCTTAATAATTAGTTCTGAAAGCAAATAAAATTTTAGTTCAAACTTAGACTTAGTCTCTATGGGGCCACGTAGAAATCAGGATTGAGAAATTCAAATGAACAGTCTCTAGCATGACAACTGGAGCTGGGATCGTGGCTTAAAATAAGCTCTATGCAAGATATTAAAAAAAATAGACCACAATAGACAAAGGTAGTATTAATAGAAGAAATTGTTCAGAAGAAAATGTTTAAAAAAATCTGAATAATTAATTTTAAACATTATTTCAATTACACCACAGCTGCATTGAAAGTTTGCATTTTTATATACTGCTTAATCAATAAAGGGTTAAAAAAAATAATTGTCAGCTATTTTGATTTATGCTCAGCCAATATACATTTGAATTGAAAAGTGTTTTTAATTTATATAACACCTTAAAATAGACAACATTATCGGTGAAGGCTTTCTGGAAGTAAGTTTACATAAAGTAGGGACAAAATGAGGAATTTAAATTTGTGACTTGACAATCCTTTGAAGGAACAGATAACTACTAATAGGATATTTGTGCAAAAGACTGTAGCGGCAACGTATGAAATTAATAACAGCTATTATGAGGGAGCTACTACCTTTTTGGTCCTCTGGTAATCTTATTAAAATAAAAATGATTGATGTGCCTGTTGTTATCTGTGTTGCCATGTGATTACCAACTCCTCGGTGAGGTTCAAATACATTATATACATCCCTATGAAGTGGTTTTCAAAGAGAATATAATAATTGGGCCCAGACTTTAGTGTAAATAGTATTTGGGCAAGTAAATTATAAGTAAAATGCATGCACAAAGTAGTTAATTAGTACGTACATTTTTAGTAGAAGTTATTTCCTTATTATTTTGATGTAGTTTAATGATTTTGTTGTAGTTTATTGATTTTGTTGAAGAGAGCAGTTTATTATTGATTATTAGAAGCAAGATTACTTAATAATTATTTGTAATTAGTAGAGTTTAAATTGGAATGAGTAATACCTATTGGAGTTTAAATTAATTTTCATTTGTCTTTCTTTAATTATTATTTCAGTTTTTAGATTAATTACAAAATACAGATGATCTTTTTTTTGTTGATCTGTGGTATATTCATTGCCTAACTTTCCACCAACGAGGTTATAAGACTATAGGTTCATTCCCATGGAAGAGGAATCAAGGACAGCTTTGCCAAACCTAGCAATGTAGAATAATCAAACTTTAAATAAAAATTTAAACAAAAGCACAAAATGCAATACCCCAAGAAAAACTGAGATAAATGACTTCAGTGGATGTTAAAAAAAATTATGTTGGACAAGCAGTTCTAGATTACTTTAAATTGTCTCCAAGATTATAAATTTTCTTGTTTTCTCTTTGCTTAAATAAGATGTGATAAAGATGAAATAATTATTATTGACTTAAACAGAGAATCAAATTGTTATAAGCCATTTTTATAATTTGCCCAAAACACCTGGTGTACTTACCGTCTAATATGTCCGAAGAGTCTTGAAGAGATGCCCCCTGCTCATACTCTATCTTCATGGAGGATCCTTGTCCTTTATCATCCTTTCCATCTTCCTACAAGAAAATTTTTTTACAATGATTTTTAACACAGAAACTCTTAAAAGATTTAAATTAAAAACAAAATTTAGGCTTTTAAAAGATGATCAATGTATATTACGATATCGGAAACAATAAAAGTAATAAATGATTAAGATGTAGAATAAGAAAAATCAGTTAATATATATATATATATATATATATATATATATATATATATATATATATATATATATATATATATATATATATATATTTATAGAAATAATGGATGCTTGACTGTGATTGCATTCTGAATAATTAATTGATGAGTGGGGGTCAGATAAGGGAAAATATTATAAAAACAACAAAATAAACAATTCATTTTAGTTTTTTTATTATGATAAATATTATTATTTGGCATAGATATTTATATTAAATTAATGAGAAAGGAATGAGACTTTAGGATTCACAAAAATAAACTAATCTATTTAAATTATTAATAAATGAGAAAGAAAAGAAATATTATGTCATTTTAAGACTACTTTTCTTGTCAGGTAACATAGAAAATACCATGAGAACAACTGCCTGAATTTTACATGAGCAATAAAATAAAACAAATACTAAATGATTAGTAAAAATTACTTTCTGAAATAATTACTCATCAGAGAGTAAAAAAAAGGTAATTTTGTCGCAGAGGGAGAAAATGGTAAAAAGTTGATGGCTCAAAACTAAATCATAACCATTTTTGAATGCTATGCCATGATATTCTGTGCTATAAATACTAAAATCTTTACTAAGTTAATTAAACAAATTAAATTATGAATGAAAAATGGCAATATAATAATGCTATACAATAGAATAAATATTAAGATGTAGATAAAGCCAAGCAGCTAAAGCACAGGATTAATAAAGATTATAGGGTCAAATGCAGGCCCACGGTTCCCAGTAGTCTGTTTCATACAGGAACTAATATCATTACCTCCTTAATTAGGGGGTGGCCTACAGCTGAATTTGTTTAAAACAGACAATCTTTAAAAATAAAAAGCTGATAAGGGCATGCCCAAAACGGATTCTTAGGATATATATATTTTTTTAAATTATAATTAAATTTAAAAAAATTAAAAATTATAAGAAAATTTTCAATAATAGTACTTTATGAGCTTTGAGTAAAATTGAGTAATTATTGCTCTACCTTCAATGTAAGATATGTTCGAAAAGGTAATAATTATGCTAAGATAATCTTTCAGATGTGGGACGAATAAATAAAAATTACCACGAATAAATAAATTACCTGAATAAATAAATTACCTGCTTCAAAGCAAGATATATTAAATGAAAAATATTAAATTTAAAGGTGTGAAAGGAAGATGAAAAAAAGTTTCATACAAATGTTAGAAATATCAATATAATTGAAGAAACCACCGTCTCTACAGTTCTTGAAAAAGACAAGCCACATGGAATCAGTTTCCATAGATAAAAATCACACACACAAAAAGATAAAAAAAAAAAATAAAAAATAATAGGGATCCATTAAAAAGACAGATTAAGAACAAAAGGAATCTCTTCAAAATTATCTCTCCCAAAAAAGAATTTTAGTGCCTAAAAGAAATAAATGATCTAGAAATCAAATACACTTCCTACTGCTTTTAAAGGATAAGAAACGTGAGCATTTAAGTTGAGGGAAGAACAAAATCCTATAATTTTTTAAAACAAAGTATTGTGTAACATTTTTGGCCCAAAGAAAGATGAGTGGACTGAAGAATTTTGGCTAATATTCAACACAAAATTGTCTGACCTTCAAGCCTAGTATATACATACCAAAATTAGGCAAAATATAATTACAATTACAATTTCTTAACAATTACTGTAATTTTATTCATACAACTCCAAATTGCAGTAATTGGTAAGAAATTGTAATTATATTTTGATACATACTATATACCAGTATATACTATAATTGGAGTAATAACAACACAGAAATTGTGAAACAGGAGTGTAAAGTTTTAGGGCTGAAAGAAGAGCGAATGATTATAAAGCTAATCAATTGTCAGCCTGATAAATTCCAATGAGCTGTGAAACATAAAAAAGTGAGTAGTGCTTCTAATCTGATAAGAGAGGTTATTCCCATCTACAGACCTATCTTCACCAGAGATGGACGTAATCATAATTATGATAAAGATCATAAAAAAAAAGTGAGTACTTGATTACACATTTATAATCGTATTCACGGCTATCGTAATCATAGCTATGAATATAATTACGATTGTGTAATCAAGTGATCACACTCTTTTTTTTATTATAACCTTAATTGCAATCATGTTTCCGATTATGCCCTACTCTGATCTTCACGCTACATATTATTATATATGTCTGATCTATATGCTACATATTATAATAAGTGATGCTAAATATAACAAATAAAGTAATAATTATACAATTAAAGCCAATGAAAATGGTTATATCACAAAATCTGATGTACTGAAATTGAGCATTGCTTAATATGAATCAGTGAATAAATTGCAAAATTACATTTAGAATCTATTTTTGTAATTTAAAAATATCAGTTAAATTATAATATTTTCCGTTAGAAACATATTGGAGCGGGCATGGGACCAGGACAAGAACTTTTCTCTAGCATTCCTCAATCTGAAGGCTGCAACTCCATCCACATCAAGAGATGTGGAATGCTTTGGAGAATAAAAACATCCCAGGTGATCTCATCACTGCAATAAAAGCAACATATAAAGGAGCAAAAGTGATAGTGCGGATCAATGGCAGGAAGACTGCCACATTACAAATTGATGAAGAAGTCAGGCAGGGTGACAGTCTCAGCCCTCTTCTATTTATAAGTTTTATGGACGAAATACGTAAAATATGTAAGAGGAGGACATGCCCAACTTCAATTGACAAATTAAATATTCATCCTGTTCTCGTCCAGAGCCATCTATATGCTGATGATATTGTTCTTGTAGACAAGGAAAAGGCTACAGCAAGTCCATGTGATGGAAAGAGGATCTCATTCGGAAGAAAATGACAAAAAATACCGCCAAAAGAAAAGTGCTTGTTATGTCCAGGCATGAATACGAAGAGTTACATATGTTTAGTTAAGGTGAGGCTCTTGGAGTGATGGACCACTATCCCTACCTGGGAACCATCATCAGCAGGTCTGGTAAAGTAGATGAAGAAATTGGAAATGCAATTTCTTTCATGTATATAAAGCAGTTTATCTACCAATGCTTACATATGGAAGTGAAAATTGGGTCATGCTTGACAAGCACATCAGCCAAATCATGGGAGAAGAAATAAAAAATCTGTGCAGAATAACCAGTAAAACATCAGAGTATAAGAGATCAGCTGAAAGTGTCTGAACTAAAGACCTCTCATGAAAAGTGACAACTTGAGTAGTTCGAACATGTCTGTCCCATGGATGAGGATTGGGTATCCAGAAAGGTTATAGAAGCTTGCTCGCTGGGCAGGAGGTCCCAAGGACGCCTGAGAATCCTCTATGAGGACAATAAACAGAGAATAGGAGGACTCTCGATCAAATGAAGAGGATGAATTGGGACCGGGCAGACTGGCTCCGTAAGATTGAGGTTCCTCTAAGCTATAAATGGTACAAAGAGGAAGAGAAAGAAGAAGAAGTTATATTACAGATTGATGCAGAAAACTTCTCTTTGATAAGACTAAGGAAGTGACAGTAGCAGAACAATGCATTCAAGATGTTTATCAATTGGGAATTCATCAAAAGATTCAAGGAGCACATCTTTTAATAGAAAGGTTAAAGGTTGTAGGATGAACCATAAATAAGCCTAATTTAGTGTTATCCTTAGGTCTTATCAAAGAGAAGTTTTCTGCATCAATCTGTAATATAACTTCTTCTTTCTCTTCCTCTTTGTGCTTTTAAACAAAAGGCATAGGAGTAACAAGTTTATAACAAACATTGAAAAAATCAATAACGAAATTGTAATCCTAATTAATGAAATAAGTTTTCATTGTAAAAATTTGAAAAAAAAGACATATTATGAAGAGGAGTATTGATTTATTTTTCTGTGATATTTAACAAATCGGAACATTTTTCAACAGCTGAAAGGTCTTGTTCAATCATTGTAATATATTCGCGTGAGTAAACATTTTTACTTAAACTTAATGGAAATATACTGTAAATAATAAATAAAATTTACTTATTTTACAATTAGAAAGCAGTAAAATTAGAATCACTTAATATTAATGAAGTGTTTCAAAATTAAATGTGATGAGGGTTAAATACTATTAGTAATGGCAACTACTAATTTTCTTCTAATGTTCTTTTTTTATTTTTGTCATTTTAAGATATTTATAGTTCATTTCATGAAAACACGTAACAAAATAATTTATAGACTACATAAAATACAATAAAAAAATGAAGAACTATATAATGGGCATAATAATTACCAGATGATTTCTTGTGAAAACAAAATTAGTAGTATAAAAAAATATAAAGCAGCCAAAATGTATATAAACAAAAATATAACAATTAAAATAAATATCCATTAAATGGATATGCTTAAACAAAAATTTTGTACTAGAATAAACAATCACAATATTCCTTCTATCACAGTTCATGGCATTAAAGTTTTGTGGAAAACCACGTTGTTTCAACATTTAAATTATGCATTTGTTTTAAATAAAAAAGAAAAAGAGACAGTAAAGAAAGATGTACAATCTTACATCTTACAACAGCTTTAAAAATTATTTTTTAACATAGTTTATCATACAAACTACGTGCTATTATTTTATTTTTTTTTAATATAAAAACTGAATCATAAATAAATTTAACTTAAATGTATACACAGGTTCAATGGCAAAAATATTGAAGCCAGTCAAAAAAGATTTAAATAGTATATGGTTTTCCACAGAAACTTGTCAACTTTTTAACACAGCCCATAAAAACAAAATTTAAGCAGAAATTTTTCATTCACATAAAACGTGACTTAATAAGATTATGAATAATCGTGACTACAATAAAGTAATATTTTACATTTAAGATAAACTAACTCAGTGGACAATATAAAAGATAAAACCTTATAACAAAAACCAATTAATCTCATAGCACTTATTAAAAATTAGAAAGGATATAATAGCGATTCCAAATCGAGCAGATAAATGCTGCTATAACATATAAAGATTTAATAATTTACAACACAGTTCTGCTGAATTCTAAAAAAAATAATTTTTAACAACAACACACCTAAAATTCAAACATATAATTTATCAAATAAGAATTAATGAGTGAACGTATGTGTGTGTGTGTGTGTGTATAAATATACATCTATGAATACTCAGCAACAAAATAATTTTTACAAACAATTACAGACATAAATATTTTTTAAAATATGAAGAGAATATTTTAACTTGGAAACTGTATTTCAACATCTTCCTGAATCCATTCAACCCTGACATTAGTCAATAGGTAGTTCAAGCACAATGCTCAACATACGTCTTCTTAAGGACAATCTAAGGTAAAAAATTAGACACATCAACCTGCCCCAAAGAATCTTTATGGGCTGGTGAAACTGATTTTGTAAAAAAAAAATAAATTTAAGCCAACATGATGAGTAATTACTTTTTTTTTTTTTTTTGTGGCTGAGTAAATATATATAACAAATATAAGATAGATAGAAAAAGAAATTTTACGACTAGGTCCCTTAACAATAACATAATTGAAAAAATAAAACAGAAAAAAACTCTGGCCAAAAGACTTAAAAATAAAATACAATTAGTGTTTACAATAATGCCAATAAAAATAAATAAGCAAACAAAATAAATTCTTGTCGCGAAAAATATAATCAATGTGAACAAAATAAAAAACAATTATGAAACAACATTAATTAAACTTAAATGAAATCTAATGAAGAAAAAACATCAAATGTATTCATTAATACTGAAAAACAGTTAATGTTTGTAAATTATAAGAAAACTAATCCTATGACAGTATCTGTAGATGAAAATGAAAGAACTTCAGAAAGAAACAACAACACATGAGCCAATTGGAATACAAGAGGCTAAAGTGCTAAGAACATAAAACTATTTAAAAAAAATAAAAATAAATAAAACATTACTTCTAAGAAATGGTTAAAGGGTTGAGAAGCTTGAATTATTTCATTTTTTATTACTTATGGACTTAAATTATTTTCATTTAAACTGGATAACATATCTTATACAATTATTACCTCAGTAATAAACAGTAAATTTTATTGAAAATATATTATTTTAAGATTAACTTTCCAGAAATTATTTCACAAGTGATAAACATAATGGTAACACTGAAGAATTACTAATACTAAATTACTAAACAAGATAGTATACTATGTAAGTGTGTGTGAGTAAACACACACAACATATGCATATCCAATTAAACACACTAGCATGGAATGTTCTTAATGCTATCAAATAATTTGACAGACTTAAAATATTTCAAATATTATTAAATATGTATTTATATTATAAAATATAATTCTGATTTTTATCCATATCCAATCTCTTTAGTCTAGATGTATGTAAGTAAAAAGTACATAGATTTTCATGAAAGTTGGCCCTAAAGCAATAAAGATACAAAAATATCAATATTTTCTCACATTAAAATCAGAGTCTAAATAAATATTTATTTATTATAATTTTTTCCTAATACAAAATAAAACGGAACAAAGTTTAATATAAAATAGACTATTGAGGCAGGCAACCATCTTTAACTTCAAGATGGCATTGTGAATGCAAGGAAGATAAAATGGGTTTATTAGCGACATTAACAAATTTTTTTGGTATTCCTCTATTTCAAAAATGGCATAGTTAAACAACAAAGTTGGTTTCTTCGGTGATAAGAGACACAAGTCCATATATCTGGTTGTGTTAACAACCATAACATGCTTTATTGGAGTGGTGATAAAACTAGGGAAATCCAAGAGAGGGTTCTACATAGTGTTAAGGTCACAGTTTGGTGCACAATTAGCAGTACACGATAACATTTCTTACCGATAATATATAATAAAGTCATTGCAAGACTTTATTTATATGTATCTTTTTAAAGGGAATGATGCATGGGTTATCATCATCTTCAGACTATCACTGAATTACAATATTTTCAACCAGAAATGAAAAACTGGATGTGGAACTAGCAAAGACGGAGCCCTGGCTCAGATTGATTGATATTCAATGACTGATTAGAATGAAATGTGTATGTCTTGATCTCCTAATTCAGGGAAATTGCATGAATAGCACATTGCTAGATTCAACACCGAGCAACTTTTCTATTGGGCTAGCAAGAGACGATTCAAAGAAGAATAATGCAGAACTTCAGAATTTGGTTGCAGTGATATAAATATGAAGAAAATTACTGGAAGATATATAGTAAAAATTTTGAGAAATATATGTCTAATGTTTACTCTCTTGATGGCAAAAAAAAAAATGTTGTACTACCATTTTTGATTTTTTAAAATTCATTTTCCAAAGTTAGGAGTGATTCCCTGTCTCAATCTGTATCTAAGACAGAAGTATGACAATTATTAATAACAAATACCAAAAAACAATAATTAGAAAAAATCCCATTTTAAAAATAAATAGCAAAAATGAATAAGTCTTTTGAGCGATCTTTAAACAAATCAAGCATCGATGTGGAATATCTTTCTTTCCGAATATCTGTGAAATTATTAACAAAATCCCTTTTAATTCTGTTAAGTAGTGAATATAAATAAATTTAAAAACAATTATACAGTAGTATTAAATAAATCAGTATTTAGTAGCATTATTCCAGTTAGCTATAATGTTCATTTAGTAGTACATTATAAACTTCTTACATCATACATAGTGCCTTTAGTCTAGAATAACGAATAACTAATTATTCAAAATTTAACCAATAAATTTATAACAACCCAGATAAAGGAAAATAACAAAAAAAAACTATAAATAATTAAGCTGTCCTTTAGAAGGCTCACCTGTGTTATAATATGCCCATTATAGAAAAACAGCTTATGTACAATGCATAACAAGAAAAAAAAAATAGATGAAGTTTATGCTTCAAGGCTAGGCTAATTGAATTCTTAAAGATACCCTGAATTCCAAAAAAATGAATTTATATATTAAAAACTATTTTCATTTTAAATATTTTAAAGACTTAGAAACTATAAATTAAAATATGTCATTCCTCGATAAAATCTCAATTATAATTCAAAGATAACCCATTTCTTAATATATATATCATTCCTAACAGAGCTTAGCTCTGTTGATCAATCACAGCCTAAACTCCATAGCATTTACTTATATTTAAGAGAAATGGCACAAAGCTATTTAACATATTTTTTATCAGCCATATTACCTTAAACACAGAATAACAATATTATTTAAAAAAAAATATTAAATAGAATAAGTAATTATTATTGAAAAATATATAATTTTCTAGAATATTTATAACATCAACATTGTTGTTTGTTTTTTAAAATAATAAAATATGAGTTTAAAGCCTCCTAATAAATACAAAAATATGAGGACTAGCAATAGACTCTTCAAATCTCAAACAATACAATGCCAACAGCCATTATCAATGCATCAAAATAATTTTCAATAGGTTTTAGTATCTTTGAGCAAAACATTGATTCATAAAATATATAATAGACTTTAGTTCTGGTGAAATCTCTTCTTGCTACATTCAATAAAGAAAATAATGTTTTTAAAAAATTTGTCCTTAATTATTATCTATGAATTTGTACCCTTGAGCTGATACATTATATCAGCTTATGTAGAACAGCAATTACAATTTTGAGAGAATGATTAATCAGAATTAATCTTAATACAGAATGTTGAATTAATTTCTAAAAAGTATTAACCAATATACAGAAACTAAATGGCTAAAACATCAGAGTGAAATCACTATTCAGAAGAGATTAAATTAATGAACTTAAGTTTCTTAAGTATCATATAAACATGAATAACTCAGACAATACAAAAAAAAAAAAAAAAAAAAAAAGTTATCTCATATTTAAACAACAGAACTAGAAGAGTAAAAAGATAATTTATTACTATGCGATACAAACATAAACCCTGAGAGGATCGCTTACTGTAAAAAAACTAAGCAATCAATTGAAGAAAAAAAAATTGAACTGATTATAACAAGGGTCATTCAGGCGGAGATTTGGGCCTGGGATCAAGCTTTGTGAGGTCGGTCCCAATTCGTTCACTTGCATCCTTTTCTTTAGCCATACATAACTGATGAGATTTACACCTATCATGATGATTTACTATTTCCAGCCTGAAGTTACTATTTCCTTCGACAAATGAAGTCCTCATGTCAGGAACTGAGCCGCTCCACTTCCTACAATACTTACAGAACATCATATTCTGTTGGTCATCATACTGGAGCCAGAAGTAGTTATCAAGCCAGCCAGGACGAAATCTTCCCCCTTTCCTAGGAGTTACAGGCATGCTGGCTGTTGGCTTCCCTCCTCCACTGCCTAAAGACTGAATAACAGAGATTTCTTGAGGTCGAGGAGGGGGCCTGACTCTTAGTGATGAGAACTGTGGTGGGGGAAGTTTGGGAAGATCTACCTTGGTCTGGCGAGTCGCAAGATACTGCCGCAACATCACATGAGGCTCACTGCTCCGCTCTGGGCCAGCAACGGTTTCCAATTCTGTCTGTCAACATATACATTCCACCAATTAGTTGGTTTTATCCTTAATATTTACTTCTCTTCAATGGTTGAAATCAACAAAGAGAAGGTAGAAACCGTTGCTGCCCACTTACAATATGCTAATGTAACAGTTAAATTTAAACATATAAATAAATAAACATAAAATCAGCACACGGCTTCTAATACAATAATACTGAATTAATTAGTAGATAATCAGCTGTAACTCTGACATCAAAATATTATTTACAAACTATGGTGACACACCAGGAATGGAAGGTTTAAGATAAATTAATTTATTTAATATACTAGCATTCTGATATAAATATATTCCTTTTTAAAATTATGTAAAGTAAATGAATATAAAAGTCATAATAAAAATAATCTATCACTACTGAACCGAGAAGTATATTTATTTTAATACTATTTTGGATTAATATTGTGACAGAAAACCAGATTATCAATTGTAATAATCAGTGTTATAGCGAGATATTTTTAAAAAAAGAAAAAGCAAAATTCAAAGTTTCATTAAGAATCACTAATACATTTTCACACACAACGATTTTTAATTTTTGGTTTATTTTTTCAATAATAGATCTTTGTAATCGACCAAGACAAATTTTTTTTTTTAACCCCTCTTCAATATCTGAGGTTTTATGTTTCAAGATAAGTAGAATCCAAATATTGAATACAAAAAAAATCCGTCCATCATACATTTTTTTTGAAATTTTTATTATGATTAATCAAAGGTTATGAAATTCCCTTCAAAAGAAAAAAAAAAAAATCATTTAAAGCAGACCAGTATTAGCTGAGATTTAGCGTAATGAACTTCGTAGACTAATTCTGCGGCACTGCAGGTCATCGTGGCCCTAGACCTTCTGACATCAATTGCAGGCTTCCAACTTCCTCGCACTTCTCTACTTCATCCTTCCTTGGATTATTTCTGCACTTCCTTCAGTTTCTTGGTCTTTCTTTTTTCTTTTCTCACTGAAGTGAAAATCCAATATTCTGTACCATTTTACTCTCTGCTTACATGTCCTAATCATCTCAGCCTACTTGGATTGACACAGTTTCTTCTAAACACTCCCAGCTCAGCACTCTCGAGGCGATCATCATGGGACAAGCTCCAAATTTCTGATAAGTAAGCTTTATTTCTTTGCTGAACTTGGTTGATATCTTTTATAAAGTATTCTACACATGTTCCTTTCCCGAAACACTCCAAATGCCCATTTAAAATATAATATAATTATCTAAACTGTAAACCAAAGCAATATGGAAAGTCTTGTTAATAGACAGACCAGATATTTTTGAAATATAATTATTTGGAAATAAGAAACCATTCTGAAATAATTTGCAGCTTTTTTTTTATTGTGAAATAAATAATAAGTACCTGAATGAACAAGGAAAGAGTGATCACAATTACAGAATGATGTTATCATAAATTAGAAAATAATTCTACTAGGTAGAAAGGGAAAATAGAATAATAGGAAAACAGCAGAGAAAATTGATGCAATTGTATTGATCCAATCGCAATCATATCAATACAATGCCATTATAAGACTAATTGGGAAATATAATTACAATTATGTGAATGCTTTAACATGAGAACCACATCTTTATTTTTTTCATATTAAGAACAAATAAAGATGACATTACATATCACCATTTTGAGTTTATGTAAGAAGAAAATATAAAACAAAAAACAACTCATTCATCCAGTTTAATAAAATATTAAAATTTACAAAAAAATTATATCATAACAAGGGGCATTTGAGTAATAGACAGGAAGGAGGCAGAGTGAATCATAAAATATAAAACTTTTTTTGATAATTTCTCCCATTTCAATAAATTTCTCCAATTATATATGCAGTAGAATCCTGATAATTCGTACGTTCAAGGGCCTGAGAGTTAAATTTGAATTATCGAGATTTCCAATTATCGGGATAAGAAATTAAAATAAAATGATACGAAATATGAAAATGAATACAATATTGTGTTAATATGTATGTAGTTACAAATTATATAATTAGTACAAAAACATTAAAATATCACATTTGAAAAAAAAGTGGTTTTTCTTTTGGCGCAATCATTGAAGACAGGTATTGTCGGTGGCTTTAACCTTTGACCTTAATAACACACATCACTAAAAAATTACGTACAATGTAGATAAATGTTTCACTATTTTATAACTAATTGTCGGGACAACATCTTCTTCTTCATTGCCCTCTTGGATGGAACCAAAATTTCTTCGTCTGTTAGGATCTCCGTTACCACTAAACCTTCGTTAAATGGACGAAATCTTAGAAATTGATGGGGGTTTCTTCATTTTAAGAAAGGTGATTCCAAACAAAAGATAATTCAAATTATGTAAATGTTCAGTGACTGTTGACGACTGTTTCACCATCGTTAATTCACAAGCCCCAAAACTATTTCTTATTGTGCTATCACCAACAAATCATCATGCTTTGTCAGCAATATTCATTGCTGAAAATAAGGTGTTTTTAACCTCTTCCAATGCCATCACTACTTCCTTGCATTAAATGTCTTAAATCATTTAATTATGACCTGCTCTAGAGGCTACAACTTGAGATTGTGCTGATAAGCAAAAAAAGAATATTAACATGGCTGAAAGATGGGGTACTTAAGTCAGACGTTTACATTAGTTGGAAGATAAAAATAAATACGAATTATCGAGGTGACCGGATTGGATTGTTTTTATATGAAATAAAGTGAGATTTTCAAGGGACCAGAGAATTTGTATGAATTATTGGGATATACGAATTATCGAGATTCAACAGTATATATAAATAAAATTATGAGCAGAAAAATTTAAAATCTTAATTTACAATGTCCTATTAGGTATATAATAAAATAAAATGAGCATTTAAACACACTTAAAAAATGATATTATTACTATAATTCAGTACAACCATCCTATTCAATTGCTAAATACTGAAGTAACTGTAATTTACACTAGCTTAAACCATAGCTTTACGATTGTTAAACTTATAATTGATTAAAATTGAATGAAAGTTTCAACAATAATTCCACTCATATAATAGCTCTCAATAGAACCTCATACATATGTCAAGGCAAAATGAAGCTTCCTATCATTTGTATAGAGTATTGTGTTTTCTACTACGATTCCTTAAGATAAATGAATACTAAGAGCACATCAAAGTATTAAATGAAACTGTTTAAGAGTTCAAGAGATTCTTTGATTTTTATAGAGGAAAAAGAACACATGATTCATCCTATTATTTAAATTTTCAAAAGCATGAATTCTGCAAAAAAAGTTTTGCAACATATGGGTCATTTAAAAAGTATGGGTTATTTTGTGTTACACAGTTACTGTGCCTAAACTATTTTTCATAGGAATGGAACATTTTGGAGTCATAAAACAACATGACTCCAATAAAGGCCCACTAATTTAAAGATAAAAAGTTGATCAGGTTTATAATTACGAAATTGATAACGAAAATTCTCACACCCTATTCATGCCACACTTCAGTTTTTATGTTACACCTAAAGAATGTTTTCATTAGCGACAAAATTATTGTTGGCTTCAGGGTACTCCCACCTACGATAATATTTGGGTAGAAATGAAAATGAAATCATTTTATAATAGGTTTTATGTTTGCCATACAGTTTTTTCTCACTCCCTACAAATTTCCTTACATGACAGGAAAAGGTATATTTCACATTTCGAAACATCTGAGACAACACTGCTCCGTCATGGCTATCAGAGGAACCTAGTTTTGTTTTCAAAAGACACCACAAATTCCTTGGAGAAACTTGTTTGTGGTGAAATTCCTATTTTTATACTTGTTCATTATTTACAAGACTTATGTTAATCAAGGAGTGTGTTTAATTAACTAATTAGTCAGTTATTGCGAACATATGTGTCAACATTGTTTGTAATTTATTTGTAATCAGAAAATCTGCAGCACTAAAACACATCCAAATCTTAACTCCCTACAAATAATGAAAAAAAAAAAATCAAATTGTAAGGAGTGAGGAAGATTATAGTTACATTGGTTATTATGTTACTGAAAGCACCATGTGATCAGGGAGGATAACAGAGCTTTGCCAACCCCCTAAGAATCAAAAGAGAAATAATAATCATTAAAGAAAAAAATAAATAAAAATAAGTTGTGAAAAAAGATGTGTGGAGACTATTTTTACTTCGAAACTCAAACTTAATTTTTAAAATTGATCAATCGAATGGTTTTAACTTGAATGATATTAGTATAATTTTAGGATCTTGTGATGCCTTTTGAAAGTCTCAACTAACTTCAAGTTATAATGGAAGCCTCAACTAAACAGACCAACATCATTAAAAAATCAACAATTTTAACAAACAGGAATAGTATGTGCAGGCATGATGAGAGGGAGGAAGGGCAGCTGGGATCGCATCCCCAGGGCCCGGCCAACTAAGTTTTGCTTTTTACCTTTTTTACACTATAATACATATAATATATATACATAAACTTTTTGTTGCATTTATTATAAAGGACGCAATTGGGTCTCAGTGCAGAATTTAATATTTGATGAGAGCCTAGGAAACTTTAACATGGGACCCTTGTTTTCAGTCCTGCTTATGCGTTAAATGTTATTTTCACTAAGGCAGATGCGAAATCCTCAGGGAACAAAACAGTTGTCACAGGAACTTCTACATTATTGACATATATGCTGAGATCACGATAATTAAAAACATATCATGACATGGTGAAATTAAAACGAGCTGAATTCTGCTGCTCCAGACAGCACCAAAACTTCGAATTTGCGTCAAATTTAAAAAATATTTCTTGGGAAGGGCGACATTAAAGGTAACTATTCTGTTCTAGAAATCTTTATAACACGTCAATCTTAGTCTTTTTTTTTATCAATTTTCTTGTAAAGACAGAAATTATACCTTACTATTTCATCTCACTCCCTATAAATGAGAAATTTTCCAAAATTGATGCTTAATAAATATCTACAAAAGTGTGTGTATGCGTCAAGGACTTATTGAGGAACCCATACAGTGACACTACATGAAAAAAAAACCAAAGTACGATATCCAAAAAATATATTTTTTTTCCAATTACCATACTTTCTCCACCTTAGATTGCAGAGACATATCTTATAAAAATATGTACTGAATTTATAGGAATATCATTTCAAAATAGCTAAATGGAGATAAATATTGAAATGTAAGATTGAAACATAGGTTTGATATAATATTGATCAACAAAATTAATTCCCAAGATGAAATCATATCACTCATAAAACAGTGAAACAATTCGTCACCCTAATTATAAAACTTTGTAATTCCTTGTTTATTTATATACCATTAAGGTGACAAATTAAATTCAAATTTCGAGTTTTTCAGAAGAAACTAAGTAAATACTTTGAAATCTTGACCATTTCTCAGATCATCACAGCGGTAAAATAATCAACAAAAATTATAACTGTACAGTCGTAAATATAAATTTACATCTGATCTTACAAATGCACAGGCCAAATAGGACCCGTCTTAAAGTTTTTATATGATTAAGCTAAGACTTTACCATGTACAGAATTTAAGAAACCTAAAAAAACTTAACCAGAAGACATTCTAACATTTATAAACTGAAACGATACAGGAGAAAACTATAAAATTGTTCACTAATTAATTATTAAATTCTCAGATCAATTTATAAGGCCCAATCAAACACATCATGACAATAAGAAATTTATAATGTCTATATAAACTGAAATAAAAATATTTCAAATGTAAACAAGAGTAATGATGATATATATATATATATATATATATATATATATATATATATATATATATATATATATATATATATATATATATATATATATATATATAGAGGGAGAGAGAGAAACTTTATTTGAACGTGTTAATTCCAGGAACTACCAGTCCGATTTGAAAAATTATTTTTGCATTACACAGACCGTTTATAAAGGAAAACTTTAGGCTTTAATAATATCAGGCTATTTTTACAACCGACCCGATCAATCTGAAATGCTTGCATAAGTGCCCACAGTTGTTTTTCTACCCATGGAAGCAAGTTCACACCAAACCTTATTAGGCTAATATTTATTAATTCTTGCTACTTATTTCTCATACATTTAGGGAGGAGGTGAAGGAAAAAAAAGTCTATTACTTCATTTATTAGGTTATTTTGTATTTTAAGAGGTTAACCTTACAAAATACAAGTTATTATTATTTTATTTAATCATGTGTGTACAGCTATTATTCGCTGATATCTATTTTTCATGTTTATTACCAGTAGTGGCCACCAAAGTACTGTCCTCTAGCACCATTTGTGCAAGCTGCTTTGTATTCATTGGAATTATTAAAATTACTACTCCTTAAATTCGGCAATTAAAGTCGGCAGCAGTAATAATTTTAATAATTCCAATGAATAATAATAATAGCTTTTTTACGATTAGCTACTGATAAGCCGGAAGCCGGGAGCCAGGAGGTTGTATGTAACCAGTTTTTTTTTTGTGATTAATGCTTATGTTTTTCACATAAATTTTGGATGATATTCAGTTAATCAAATGCACTTGGTCATAACTCATCAGGTGTATGAAACAGCCACGCATATTCCAAATTTAACACGGGTGAAACCACAGAGCATATCTAGTAGTTCTACGTTTTTAAATATTAGAACATGAATACAAACCTTTATCCAATACTATGCTAATCGGCAGGTCAATTACAACTAAATTAGAAAAATAATATTAGTAATAACAAAGTTACTCACTGAATGTTGAGCTTCATCAAATGAATCTTCATCAGGCTGGACAGATTCATGTTTAATCACAGGTACATTTGGGTCACCAAGTTCAGAAGACAAATGAAGAAACTTGCCAGGGGATTGAGACTGTGGTGTATGTGGAGCTGATGAGGAAAAGTTTGCCTGAAACACAATTAGACTGTTTAAATACACTATGTCAGCTCAGAACTAACCTAAATTAATAGCGTTGAAGAAAAATCTGGTTAACAGTATATTGTTATGCAAAACAGGCACTACACTACCTTGGTTTGACAGGGTTGTACCTGACATTTTCGACTAATATGAGAATATTGGTGCTTCTGATTCTACTATGTCTAATGCACATGAGAAACTAACTCTATCTCAGATCTGTTGAGAAATAGCCGTTTTACAAATGCGACAAAGTTCTAACAAATAATATGTAATTCTAACATAATCTATATAAAAATAGAGGTATGGTATTTTTTCATTAAAACAATTTCAAAAGTTAAATTAAAATCATGTAAAGTAATGAGGAGAAAATTTATAGCAAAAAATATTATAGCACTTAAAATGTTCAAACTCGTTTTTACTAAGGTTAGAGCAGTTAGAACCTTGTCAAACCAAAGTAGCGACTAGTTACTTGGTGAAAGAAAATACCTGAGGTTCCGGGGAAAATTTTTCTGAAGTACAGCCTTGAAATGAAGGTCCAGCTTGATCAGAACCGCCTGACAATTTTCTTTTCCGCCTATCTGAGGGAGAGGAAGGTCTTGTAATTTTATTATCATGGGATAACCTAGAATTCTGTTCAAATACCGGCGATTCATCAGACTTTTGGCTGTCCCTAGAATCAGCCAAGCCTCTTATTTGCAATGCAGTAGCAGTTTTAAGTATTCCAGCTAATTCATCTTGCTTAACATTAACTTCACCATTGTACATGAAGTGTAATAATACTTGCATTTCAATTGCAGTAACATCCCTCAAAAAGATAATGGGATGTGGATGTTGGTTTTGTAAGAATAACTTTTCAAAGTATGGACTACAAGCTGAAAGTATAGCTTGGTGAGCTTTGAATGTTTTAAAATCATCATTATCACAAGTTACAGCTAAAGTAACATCAACTAGGGATTCCTTCTCAAGAAACTTTGAAAGTACTTCAGTAAGATTAGATTTATGGTTGTTCCACCTCAGGCAAAATTCTTGTTCCATCATTAAATGATTCCTTGGATAACCTGAAAAACACAAAATATGCTTATTAAAATCATATGTCAAATATGAAATGATAAAGGACTTGGGTTTAAAATATTATTCAAGACTGACAATTATTTGGTGATAGAGCTCTTAACATCACTAAAACAGGTCATTCACCTCTTGGCGAATTGGTATTTCAGGTGATATCACGTGTACACCAGGATATAAACATTATTATCACCAGTCAACATTATTCTCTTAAAAAACAATGAATAGTCAATAAAAAATGAAAATCCTACTTTATCATTAAAAAATGGTGAAATTCGTATTTAATTAAATGTCAACGTAGCCATTTTGGCGAAGTTATCTAGGACGGGGTTCGAGTTGGCAAATTTTTTGTAGCCATGAAAAATAATTGACGGAATAAATAAACAATTTGCATGTAGTTTAAGGCTTTTAAATTTTAAATATTACATTCATATAAATATGCATTGAATCATTTGTATATAACACCAAACCTTACCTTCCAAGGCCTAAATTCCATTTATATCGTGCAATGGCGGCTCCCCTACTACTATGCTCTCTTGATAGCAAATGTAATTTGAATGATGTAAAATAAATATAAATAAAACTATTTTACAGAAGAAGCAGGCTTATTCACTTATGGTCTTGTCATTTTAATTTATAAGTTATATAGTAATGCATTATTCTAACTTTGGCGAAAATAACAAAACAAAAGCTAGAATAAAAATTAAAAAAAAAAATTGCAAAGGTTTCATGAATTTTCAATTAAGAAGTTCTCTTTATCTTCATATTTTTCATCATACGTAGCCTGAAATTTTTTTCTTTTCTTTTTCTTCATTCTTCTATCTTGATCTTCGTTCTCCAATTGTATTCTAAAATTATTTTTTAGTTAAGAGATTGAGCTCAGGTACTTTTTTCTGTCAGCACCTATGCTGAATTTCATTATCAAAAAAACAAACACTACAGTTAAAATACAAAACGAACAGTAGTATTCTATCAAGTCGAGGATTTTTTCTTTGTCCATTTAATTTCCAAAAAAAATAAATCATTAACTAATTTTACAAGCAATGGTGATAGATTGTCGCGTAAAAAATTTACTATTTCATCAAATGCAGTTATTTCTTGCTTAATCATGAAAATGACAGATTAAGAGATTACTATAGTGGGTAAAATCTTAAGTTTTTCAATTTTTATTAAAATACTAGAAATAACTATTATAGTTTTCAATCTTCACGAATCCTGAAAATAAAAATTAATTGTATATCCATCTTTGAAAGTGAAATAAAAAGTAGAATGATAAGGAAAATAAAAGGCATAAAAGATTATTTTAGCCCATTTATGGAACCATCTAAAGCAGTTGGCATAGTGTGGCCTTTTACTGACAGATGGCGCGGAGATGATCACTTGTATTCCGCGTCCAAGTTTTACCATACGACCTTCATTCATTGAATACTCTTCGTGATAAATGTTTACAATGCAAATACAATACGTTATAATACAAAACGTTAAGATATGTAATTGCAACAGCCATTAAAAGTTTGAATCGGTTTGAAATTGTTGTTTGGCACTCTTTTTCTTTTAATATTATTTTTATAAACGCGAATAATTAACATGTATAGCACCTATGTATACTTATATCTTAACAAT
Organism: Rhaphigaster nebulosa; assembly: GCA_948150685.1. Classification (NCBI taxonomy): domain Eukaryota; kingdom Metazoa; phylum Arthropoda; class Insecta; order Hemiptera; family Pentatomidae; genus Rhaphigaster; species Rhaphigaster nebulosa. The sequence goes on from OX411311.1 coordinate 25,234,277, forward strand.
ATTGTTTGAATTTATTTCACATTTTGAAACCATGTATGTCGTTGTAATTTAGATATATATCTATTTAGATGTAAAACATCAGATAATTTGTATCGAAAACGTGTGGAAAATTTTTGGTATCTTCTTAAAGTTCAAGCTTCCCATAGAAAAGGTAACGGATAATCCGGATCAAAGGGAACATCCGAAAATCAAACAAAATTCGCCCATAAGCCACCGGCATCCTACTGAAACCAAAAAGATAGGTCAGCTTAAATAAAAAAACAAAACATGTTTTTATTATTTATTTTTTGCACTAAGATGGGAGAATTCAGACCACTGTGTGGCGATGGAAGAAATTTCAACTTGAGGATGAAACTTCGGCGGGAGAATCGCGACCACAAACAGACCGATAAGTTGTGACATCAGTTTACGAATTGCGAGAGGAAATTGCTTGTCGGGAACACAGTCTTCACTAACTCCATTAAATTCACGTTTACCACATTAATTTAACGTGAAGCGCACCTATAATGGATTTAGTTTGATTAGAAACCACTTCCAATTTAATTGTGGGACGGGCTAGGGCCATCGTTTTTTTAAATTGAATTTATTTAAAGGTAATAATGAACATTTGGTGAAATATAGTAGTATAATATAGGTGATGTGCTATTTAATTTCACACATAATATTGTTTTGGTAATTTTTCAATTATAAGAGATGAAAACAATAGTTGAAACAATAGTTTTACCGTAATATTAAAACGTTCAGCCCAAAGATGCCTGAATCTGGCGAAACATTGATCAATTTGTAAAGTATCATGATTGATAGACTAGATACTTTTGATTTTGAAGCTTCCATAAGTAACTTATAGAAAATCATAGTCAAAGATGAATGTAATATGTTCTTATAAATTAACCGTGTCTAACACATATCTCTCCCCTCGGAAATTATAGAACTCTAGGCTAAAAATTAAATATTTGTATCATATACCATTTTTTAAATACTTTATTCGACCCTGGGAGGGTAGGGAGAGCATCTTGGGGCTCACCCAGCCTCTATAAAATAGGTACCCTTAATTGGGGGAAATCCTGGAGACTGAGCGTCACCTTGGCCAAATCACCTTTTATATATATATATATATATATATATATATATATATATATATATATATATATATATATATACATAATTATGTTTATCCCATCAAGAGCGATATTTGAATCAGATTTTTGGAACCGAATTTTTTTCATTTCTTTCCTATATATCTTAACATGGACTATAGTAATGAGCTTACTTATCGTAAATTTAATTAAATATAAATTTAGCCTGAAACATTAATTTTTTTTATACAAGGTTGAAAGATTTTACAACTGGTTAATTCAAAATTGTTTGCCATTAATTCGTGTGTGAAATCTTTCATTAATATCATGATATGTCTTTTTTTTTTGAGGTTTTGCTCTTCTATATTTTTTTTTGTTGAAGAGATGAGAGCGTAAATTTCACCGATTTGGTGATCGTTCATTAGATTTTTAAAGTTTCTAATGGTAAATTTACTATCGATATTTTATTCGTGCACGGGAATTTTTAAATAATTAGAAATCGTTATTGTACATGGATTGTATTTTGACTTTTATCTTCGCTCAGAGGATTTTTTATTGAAATTTTGCATATCTCATGATTTTAAAAACTAATCAATACCTATAGTCAGTATGGAGAGTTTTTTCCCAGGGGGAATTCTAATTTTTTTTCTTGGAGATTTAATAAGAAGAAGACAAGCAATAACTTGAGTGTCTATAATCGCCACATTGGGCGTAAGCTTTAAGGATAAGAATAAAAATTGGATCAAAAATTATAATTAAAAATACAAAATTTGGTTGGTGGGTATGAAAATCATATTGAGGATATGATGAGGATATAATAAGGAGAATATATGCTTCTGATTCCCTCCTCTGCGTAAAGTGGCGTAACTGGATTTTTTAAGCCTGGATGCGAACAGCGGTAAAGAGAACCCATGACATTTCTAGACCGTGACGAGAGAAATAAGGGCGCCGGAGAGAGGAAATATATATTTTTATGTGGCATTACACATTGCAAAATGTTGGGAAAAAATTATTATCAATATTTAAAAAATGAAATTGATTGCAGTACTGAGGAATAATAATAAAAAAAAAAAAGTAAATGTATGCTCAATTCTTATGCCCGATCCATACGAAGGCGAGCTGTGTTAAAAGAGGAACGGTGTAAGAAAGTGTAGTGCTGGTGAGTGGGTAGCGACAGTGCTGGGTCAGTGGCGTGGTTTCTTCAGTTTACTCGGCTTTGGAATGTTCTTAAACCATAAAATTTCCTTTACCACCGCAATCCTTTTTTTATTGCTTCATTCGTCTTTCATCCTTTTTAAATTATAGACTTTCTTTCAGTAAACTTGATAAAAACAGATTTTTAAACCTCCCTCTGATATTTCCATTTTTTTGTTTTTGGTTTTCTTGGCGCCCTCCGAAGGTGGCGCAAGGGTGCCCACCTTCTTATCTTATTCTAATTATCTGCGCACTTTACGCAGATAGTTAGAAATAGTTTATGGCAGACAATAAAAAAAAAAAAAAAAAAAAAAAAAAAAAATACTATTTTGGCTCATAGATCTCTTAAAGATATAAATTAAGCGAACATCAACATTAAGAAGTTGATGAAGTGAAATGACGGGTGAAAATATACTATAGAGGAAATTGAATAAAAGTACTAATTGGTCAATTAGGGCACCTCCTTGCCATTATAAACTATTTTAGTTTCCAATTTTATGGAAATCTGTTGTAATGTATGCTTTGCTGGAATGACTGTCAAGAGGTCTGATAAACTTTAGTTCTCCTGATATGCTTGACAACCGTTCTTTTTAAATGCATCGCAAAACATCTTGACTACCGGTAGGATTAATTCATAGATGGGTATCTTTCGCAAAACTTGTAATATTGATGTCTCAGCAGGTTCAATATAAATAATTTAACAAGTTTGAAAAATCTTATATGTACGTACTGGTTATGTAAACACTATTCAGTGGTCAAAACCCGTTTATATTACTTAAAAACATTTAAAAAACAACAAAAAAAAAAACCTAAAAACATCAGTTCCCTACTAGTCTCTCTAGTTACTTCACCTAAAAGACGGGTTTCCTATAATTTAGCAGAACATATTTCTATCAACTTAATTATTAATTTTTATTCAGAATTAGTTCTAATTTCTAAGAAATATACTCAACTCCATGTATAATTCAAACATGGCAGGTTAATCAAGCAAATTAGTGCGTTCGAGCAAAGTGCGTCAGTCCCTTGTCGTACTATGTTAGTTGTGGTCTAGTTCTTAATAAACAGAAACACAGTCGCAACAACGTTGTTCTTGGAGAAGGGAGAGACTAGTAGCATAGCAACAACTAGACTAGTCCGCTGGTCAACTAGGATCCTGTTGTTGGTAACCATCCGGAGAGAGGTAAATCAGTGGGTGTTCTTTTTACTGCTCCAGTCAACTGCACTTGTTAGCTTACCACAAAAATAACATTATGATTTAAAATAAATTTATTCAATTTAGATACGTTATTTAGCATATAGATCAGCAGTTTAAATCGTGAAATATAATAAAATCTTTATTATATCAGACACCTGTTTTCCATCAGTCCCTGGTGCTAATAAACAGAGGGTACTGATCAATCGTCAGGGGATTGATACTTCGGAATTACCAGGCATCACGGCTTAATAAAGCGACGTGTAAATGCGAAAAAAAATAATGCATTTGGTTAGCTTCGCCTATGGTGTCAACCTGCAAGGATATTGGCATAGATATGTGGGAAGAACGAATCTTTGGGACCTATTAGCCCCTCCCTAGAAAATTTGGTCAGCTACGCTAATGTCCACCAATCCCCTGTTCATGCGTGTTAAAAAAAAAAACGCGATTAAGAAAAAAAAAGGTATGACTTCTGCTAGTATCTATTACTTTTTAAATTAATAATGTCCCTTGTTAAAAAAAAAAGTTTTTTGCGTTAAAATGGAAACAAAATTTGGTGAGACCTGTGATTTTTACAAGTTATGTGAAAAAACCAATATTCCATATTCGATCTCTGGCGGAATTTGATATTTAGGCAGTATCATTAAGCATGATTGTTATTTAGCATTACTGATTTAAAATTTATTGCTTCTATTAGGTCTGCAATTGTCTTTAAAATTGACTTTAAATATTTGAAGAGTTGTCGATAAACGCTGAGATGGAAATTTCTGTTTTAAGAGCAATCATTACAATAAAAACTTTTCTGGGATAATGACTAGAAGTATCAACATGTAAGTTTAAATGGCAAAATAGTACTGGGAAGGTCATTTTCTAAAACTTATCAATGATATAAGAATTTTATTAAAAGGCTTTGCCTTATACTTGGAAAATAACTTTTTTTTTCTTAGCTTTAAATCTTTATTTATACTTGCCAATTATCTTATTAACAATTAGTGAATAGGACGGAATATCTTTGTAAGAAAATGGTATGAAAGATATGAGGGTGAGCAGCACCTAGCGGCACCTCCTCCTGACGCGATTTGTTAAACGAGGAGGTCCAACATCCAGCTCCTCTTCAGCCTTCTACGGATATTATCCGCCATGAGTATTGTAATCATGTCATTTATAAGTATGTTAAGATGTCCGAACAGTTGGTGATGGAATTGGTTGTAGTGGGTATGTGTTTGTCAATAGTTGACATGTGAAGGTCAGTATGCAAAATTATGTTACTGTCATACCAGGGTGCTTTTGTAATTGTTCTGAAAGTTTTTGCCCGAAAGATTTGAAGTTTGTTAATGTGAGTTTTTTAGCTATCCAGTATGCCTGTGATGCGTAGTTCCAAGTAGGTTTCAGTAAGTAAATGCATGTGTTCAATTTCTGTCCAAGTTTTGAATGTTTCGAAATGAGTGAATAAAGAAGTCTTAGTCTTTGATTATGGGTTTTTCTTCTTTGTTTTTATTTGTGGACCATACGTGATTCTTCGGTCAAATGCCAGACCAAGGCAGTACACAGTGTTTGTCTATGGGATTTGTCTGTTGTTTAGGAAAATTGGAGGACACGTTTAATGTCGAAGAGTAAAGGTGATTTGTCATGGTTTAGTCGGATTTGGAACATAACTTAAAATTGGAAAGTTGTAAAAATCTAAAAAAAAAAATAATTATTAAATGGTTTTTCAGTTATCAATGTCAAATTTTAATCAATCCACAATTCCACATTACTTACTACGAAATTTTTTTATATAAGATTCAACTTTATTTTCTTTTAATCTCGCATTAGTATTAAATATTGTCACGAGGGCTCTAAATTGGACAAATCTATCCTTTATGTTAAGTAGTTCGGGAATTGTAATCGAAAAAAAAATTGATTTGTCGCCACAAGGAAAAAATATTCTCATTAATGTCAAAAAAATAAATAAATAAAAAAGATAAAAAATGTCAGAAAAAATATTTTCATTAATATTCTCATTGTAAAAATATAAATTAGGAAAAAAAATTCTCATTACAATAAAATGTGATCGGGTTTAATTGTATATAAAATTGACTGTACCTACTAATCGATCTGCGAGCAAAAGACGTGGTTTATTAAGAATGAGCAAGAACACTACCTTACAGGACTTCTTCCTGGATGTTTCTTATCCAGCTTATTTTCAGTCTTATCATCGCATTCTTAGATATTTGAACATTAGCCGTTTCAAGAATTAGTTTCTTGATATGTCCCGGGAGTTTGTTTAGTTGTTTAGAAATCGTAGATAAAGAATCCTAAACAGCTGCTTTTTGGCTAGACAGTAATCTAATTTTACTTTACTATGAACTGATGAACTGCCGTATTATTATGATATTCTCCAATACATAATTTTGTAAGTAGATATTTATTTTATTTTTTATTCGCACTAAAGGAATGTTCAATCTATTGTTCTGTCATTGCTACCATGACGCCTAAAGTTTCTTATTCGTTTCTAAGTTCTTGTTATTTTTCAAAAACTATTCTATAATTTTGTAAGTTTTAAGTAGTTAGGATCAGAACAAATACCCGCACTATATTATAATTCTATGAATATCCATTTCATCAAATTAGAGGATACTACTGTTTTTTAAAATTATTAATAAACGCTACCTTAAATAATGGTTTAAATTAGATTAAAAGATATCATTCTTCCTTTAAGCTTTTTAATATATTAAATAAAATCTGCATATTTAATGACGTTAATAAAAAGGAAGTTCAAAATTTAACTTATGCACTCTGTCATACGATTGGAAAAGAAATTTCTCCAGAATATTACTACGGTAGAACTTTTATTAAAAATAAGATTACTAATACGTGATAAATTTTTAAACATTTAATTTTTTTTAAAAAGTTACGCTTTTTCTTATTGTATTTTTTGATAATATTAAATGTTCGGAGGTGGGTGAAGTCTAAAATGGCTTTCAGACTTAAAGATTGCTCTCAGCAACTCTCAATGCCAAAGAGTATTTATTGATTTCTCGCCACCTGAGCCCGTGATTTCCACTACCTTACTTTTAAACTCTTAGAACAACCATTACTAATCTGTTGATTGAAGAATAAATTTTATTATAAATATTTAAAATTGTGTCATCTTTAATTTATATCTAATAGAATAATAAAAAACAAAGAGTAAAGACGTTGGGCTGTTTTACCAACGTGCTTTCCAAACTCCTTATCAACTCCAATAATATAGTTCAACAAATTTAAACGTTTTTGAAGTAGTATTGATGAAAATAAGTATAAATAAAGTAATTTGTAGTCCTATATCCGAAAATGATGAGCTACTTACTTTGACAGTTTGTTACAGGAGGTGGGAGGTGCAGAAAAAAAGGTGATGACATATTTTTATAATCTAATATTAATTAATATAATGACCTGTAAAACGTTTTAAATCTATAACAAGACATTACCGAGGATTCTTTGGATAAAAAGTATATTACATGAGATGTCATATACCGACAAAAACTTTTTCTTTTTCCTCGTATGTAGCATTCCAAATCTCTTTTTAAATACCAGCAATAGTCGCCCAACTTAGACTTTACCCAGCGAACCTAGTATCTTGTTTTCATCGACCTTATGCCCTGTTGAAACCTCTCCCCTAGTTCGTTGTATACTGAGCCCAAATTTACTGGAAAAAACAACAAAAAAACAAATGGGAGTGTAAACAATTAATTTTTATAGGTGTGCAACACCCTAGTATTTCATATGCTCATACTGATACTGATGATACGACTTTTCGTTCGGCTTTGGTTACGCGCATTGGCCCAGTGATGGTTGAATTTTATTCAGAAAAAAGTAATAAACCCCACTTAATAATAGATAATGAATAAATGTTTTTTAAATTATTTTTTACTTATTTTCTAAACAAAATTTGAGCCAAACTGGATAGGGCCAATGTCCCTGTGCCCAACTAAAGTTCGAATCGAAAGTCAAACGAAAATTCGAACCATGTGGACATAGCTATTGGCTCTCAAGAGTTTATTTGTGAGTTTTTTTTATGGTTTTCATCTGTCTTGTTGCTCAGAAATTATTTCACTACTTTTACAAAACACTTTCAAGCTGACAATACCTTTTCATTTAATTTTTCTTGATAACGAAAATCACCTAGAATCACCTTTATTTGAGACCCACTAATATGTCTTTTATGTGTCGCTGTATGACTTATTATTTATTATATTTTTATTCACATAAACCTCATTAATATCTATGTATAGATCTAACGTGTTTTACATGTTTACATTAAATAAGTATTAGATTATTACTATATGCCGTCTCCATTTTTCTCTCACACCTCATCCCAGTATTAGCTTATCATTTTCGGATTTAGGACTACAAAATACTTCATATTGATTTGCATCACTGCTTTTTTAAATAGTTTCATTACTACAGATTTTGGTAAAAATCATTTTTTTTCTTTTAACAACTTAAAAATCATCTTCTTTATTCGCGCACAGCCCATGTCTAGGCCAAGGAATCCTGGATCAGCCTCCGTCAGTTGCCCCGATTAGAAGCGTAGGTACGAATTTGGAATTTGTTTATTTTGTCAATAGGAATTTCTTCTTAAATTCTTTGCATTCTTTGGGTTGAGGTCTAACAGCTATTATCCCAAAAGTTTCATCGAATACAGTTCAGTAGTTAAGACACAAAGAGGTCGTAAATATTTCAATAAATTCTAGTTGTTTTTTTTTGAGCCTGGTGGCTTATGCAAATATTGTTTTGGCAATGTATGAACCGATCGAATGAAATATTGAAAGGTTGTTTGTTTAGGTATGACATTCTTCTGCACTAGAACCAGGGCAAGAATTAACAATAATACAACTTGGAAAAGTTTTTTCCGGACTTCAACAAGTTTGTCTATGTTTTTAAGTTTTCGATTAATTTTCAATTCTATGAAAGTGGTATTGTCTAATAAATATCTGAAGTGGACAACACATGACTTCCTTGTACGCATACAAATGGGGAGAAAAACTAGTATTTTACACTCAATTTTAACACTTAAAACAAGTAATAAAAATGTTTAATTGGATTGGAAACCAAATTGCGTTTGTAACCTTTATTACCGAAACATATGATTTATGTATTTAATTTAAATATAATTTTTAATGTAAGCTTATTATGACTTTCAAGTAAAGTATCATTTTTGGCTCACCAATTTTAACTAAAATATAGTAAATACATTCATATCGATACAACAGTCCTATTTACCAAATTTGAGATGTTTTACATTATATTTTAATATAATTTATGATGAAAGTCTAATATGACCTTCAAGTAAAGTACCGCTTCCGGTTTTCCAATTTAGACCAAGATCTAGTATGTTATTTAAATTAGTGTATAAGTTATAAATACTAAATTTGAGAAGTTTTGCATAGTATTTTAATATAATTTTTGATGGAAATCAATTATTCCTTCAGGTAAAGTGCCACTTAAGGTGATCAAGCAGTGACCTTAAGCTGAAAAAGGGAGGTTTACAATTAGATTTTACAACAATCTTAAATAAAAAATTTCAACTTTCTACAGCTAACCGTTTTTGAGTTATGCGAAATACGAAAGAACGTACGAACTTACGTACAGACGCCACGATGAAACTAGTCAAAATGGATTCAGGGATGGTCAAAATGGATATTTCCGTTGAAATCTGAAAACCGAAAATTTTCGCGATTACAATGCTTCCTTTACTTCGTACAAGGAAGTAAAAAAAGAAGAAAACATGCGAAAAACCAACAATCCGCTTAACTTCTGTTTTAATACTAGATAGCTTATAAATATTGGACAAATAATGTATACCGAATCTATGAAGTTAAACAAGGAATGAAACTTTAAATAGTCAACTTCATCCCTTAAGTATAACTAAAACAAATACGATAAGCATAATACCCTTAGAGCCCTTGAAATAGTGGCGTGATGGTGGAGTGACCGTGACCCCTGGGTGACCCTGACAACTGTGTCAAGGGCTTGAACTTGGCCCGACTCAGCAACAAGTGCCGCGCGACTTAGGCCTAACGACCTGCCCCAACTGACTCTCTTGTAGGCCCAACATCCAGGCCGAAATATTTAATGTTCAATTAATTTTAACGTGTAACATCGAATCTTTTGAAATTAAATACATCAACCAAAATGAATAATATAGTGTATATTACAAAGGAATTATCCTTTTTTGCTATTACAGTAAAATTTCGATAATTCTTAGCCTGGTAATACGTATATACCGATAATTCGTAGCCCTGTAATTCGGATATCTCGATAATTCGTATGGATATTCTAGTCCCTTGAAAATCTCCCTTTAATTAGTATAAAAACAATGCAATCCGGTCCTCTTGGTAATTCGTATTTATTTTCATCTTCCAACTAATGTAAACGTCTTATAATTCAAATTTCCAAATAAAAATCTTGTTAACTCGTAATTATTTTTAAGAGAAGGAGAGGAGAGTGAGTAAGAGGGGAATCGTTTCTATGAATTTCGGTTGGTTTAAATTTTTCTTTTCTATTCATCTCTTTGAAAAAAAAAAAAAAAGAAAAGTGAAATACGTGTAACCAAACTGTTAGCCTCCAACATGGGTGGATCTGAAAAATTAAGGTCGCTCATAACAGGTAATTCCGCGAAACCAAGGTGTTTTAAAAATATAAAAACGTTCCCGATAACCTATCGTGCCAAAACAAAAGCACAGCTGACAAGAGTAACCCACCACACAGCCATGCTAATGTTCTGTTTTTTTCTGCCAATACTTCTAACTTTAACCTCTAAGGTGCAGCCTGTAGCCCAGGTAATAATTTAAAGATTTAAGACATTTAACGCAAGGGAGCAGTGATCGAACTCCTTGATAATATCGAGGATGGGAAGGAGCTTAAAATCATCTTATTTTCAGAAAAGAACATTGCTGACAAAGCGTGACAAAATGTTGGTGATAGAACAATAAGGAATGGTTTTTGGGCTTGTGAATTCACGAAGGTGGAACAGTCTTTTACAGTTACTGAACATTTACATGATTTTATTTCTCTCCTGTATGGAATTATCTTTCTCAAAATGACGAAACCCTTATAACTTCCTATGGGTGTTAACATATTTTCTGTTCTGAACATGCTTAACAAACCTATTGTTACCTTACTGCCCGTCTTCAAGAATTGTACAAAAAGAAAATAACCAACATTTTTTTTTAAATGTTATATTTTAATATTTTGTCGTACAAACTATATCGTTTGTATGTGCATACATATTAGTAAAATATTGTATTCATTTTTTTATTTCGTATTTTTTGTTTTTTACTCCCGATTATTGGAAATCTCGACAATTTGAATATCTCGATAATTCACATTTAACTCTCGGATCGAGACTCTACTGTATTTAGGCGTACAAATAAATAGAAAAATAAATTTAGTAAATTTAGTTTCCTATCAATCTCATGATAGGAGCCAATATGCTTTTTTTTTCTTCTTTTTTTTTTCTTTTTCTTTGGGCCTTGAACATGATCTTCGCAAAGTTATCTAAACGAAACTCGTAGCACAACATCCCTCGTTAGGGATAAGTTTTACTAAATCGATTGCAGCCACTATGATAGTTGCCTTGTAAATGTGTCTGGTAAGCTTTCCTTGATTCCTTAAAATCAATTTTGGTTTCATAGCCCGGATCTTCACAAGCTTTTTTTTAATAAGCTAATCATTTCTCCTTATGAGGTTAATTCAACTCCTTTTCTACATTTGTGCAAGTGGCAGCGGCGCAAATAAAGCCATTGCAACAGAGGCGACGCATTGGGAAGCAGAGCATGGACGGCTATACTGGAAAACATTTCAACCAAATGAAAAAAGAAAAAAAATATGTTTAAAAGAATTATTTATTTATAGTTAGCGTAATTAGGCTCTGCTTAGTATGTTTAGTCATAACTTTTTGACATTAGCAGCATTTATAAAAAAAAAGTTATATTTTTGATATTCATATTTTAATTGACATTGAATAAAATATTATAATAAGACCAATAATCATATGGTATATCAACACAAAAACATAACATAAGCACTCCGTAAAATATCTGATGTGGACACCGTATGACTTCCTTGTACGCCTATAAACGCCTATTACCCTATAAATCGGTGGCCCAAAAAGTGATCCTGAAATTGTTAACTAGTTAGTGCCCAAAATTAGCCGAAATTAGTGGCATTTAAACTTCATAAAACAACAGTATGAAATCGAATTCATGGATTTATTTAACAATATTCATCTTAAATATTATAGCAATTGATCATATCTAGTTATTTAATTTAAAAACAAAATATTACATCCATTAGCGTTAGATTAGTTCAATAATTTATAAGTGTGAGGGGTATATTGTAACAATAATATCGACCTGTGTGACATACATATCACGTTCAATGATATTGAATCAATATAATTGACTGCATAAGGAGGGCTTTCAGTGAGCGTAGCGAATGGAAGTTGACAACTGTGGTCTAATTGAAATAGTAATAATTTTCTCTAATTTTTTATTAATTTTTCAAAGTAGTATTTAACCCTTCAAAAATGTTTTATTTTTGTATTCATAACAACGTTTCGAGCCCAAATTAGCTCATCATCAGGTTCTCAATCTACAAACATCGATTTCTTTTTTAAGATACTTGAATTTATGTTAAAAACATTAATATATTACGATATTACATTTGTTCAAAATATTACATTATATGAATAAGAAAAAAGTGTAAAACTTCAAAGATAAACTAGTAGAAATAGCACAGTCCAGTCATGAACAGCGAAAGGTTAGGACATAAGTAATTAAAAGAGGTAAAAATAGACTTATTTCATATTAATTTTTTTTTTATTTAATTTTAGGAATTTAATTTAATTAGGAAAAAATTTCACCTCTGTATAAAATCAAGTAATAATTTTAATCATCCCAATGAATAGAAATTTTTAATCCCTACACATAAATTCAAAGTTTTGAAATTATTTCATTTTTTTTTAAATAAAGGAATTTTCAATAAGTCAAACCACGTCGATATGATCTGTTTGTTCCGCTTATAACCTACACTGTAACTTTTCTCATCAGTTCTTTGTTTTGTTTATTAAAATAATTTGCGTTTTCAAAAGTTGTTAGTTATTAAGTTGTTTTGTGATTTTCTTTTTCTTTGTGATTTTTCTCCTGTTCTTTTGACTAAAAATTTGGGAATTATCTTCTAAGGAAAAAAATGCAGTACAAGATTTTCAAAACTTTGGGATTATTCCATCAAAGAAAGTCTCTGAGAATTGGCATGATATTTCCATCACATAAATAACTAATTTTAAATTACGGTAAGACACCGACCTCAACCGAAAAAGATCCGTTGATGGATTGTCTATCTTTTAAGCGAGCGTAGTGAGCGGAAGTTGAAAACTGTGATTTAATTGAAGCGGTAATAATTATAATGATCACAATCAATTCGAATTTTTCACACCACCACATAAATTCAAAGTTTTGGAATTATTCCATTTTTTATTTAAACGAATTTTAGTCGCGAAATGTATTTAAAATTTAATTTATTTTAGGTCGTAACATTAATTTCCGAAAATACGAAGAAGATAGATGTTTCCAGTGATTAGTTATGACCGCTTAGTACGCAAGTACAAAATTAATTACATATTATAACTAATAATGTTATTTAATTAAAAAACATTCTATTTAAGAAATTAAAAAAAAAAAATATCATTTTTCTTTTTATTGGTATACAAGTTTCGCAAAGACAAAATTAGTGAATTAGTAAAAAAAAATCAATAATTTTAATACAAATTTCCTGCCATGATTAATCATTTCCGAATGATTTTCTAAAAGTAATTATACTATGGAATGGCCAGTTTTAATTAAAATTCATTACAATGGCCTTTTTAAGAAGATTACACAACTCCTTGATTAAACACATAGTTATGGAGTGTCATAAGTTTGGATTGGTTTTATCATGTTTCTACGAGTTAACTAAGAATATTATGTCAATGAGTCATTTTGTTTCATGAAATTCCAAAATAGCTTATTTATAATGCAGCAGATGTCCAAGTGACTGTATTAGATTCCAGTAGGATATGTTCATTGCAGAGGCCTGACGAGACCCATAAAGTTTCAGGAGACAATAAAGAGCGCCGTAAATTCTTATGGCTTTGTTTGCTGAGTTACAGAGAATAGGATCGAGATTGGTGTCTTATCCCGATGAGGTTAGGGAAGTTGCCAAATGTAGGACTTACAAAGCTGTTTCTAATGTTTTGAGTCTGGTTGGTCCCTTAGTTCTTATCGCAACGGTAAATTGAATAGAGAAAATAGACCGATAGTTGTGGAAATTACTTTTCGAGGATGTCAGTTCGAATCATAAGAAGACTGTCATCAATTTCTATCCAAGGATATAATTGAAAAAACGTTATCTTCAAAATTATAATGTGGAAATAGAAGAAAATCCACGACGGTTTTGTTCTTTAATTACATTTTATTTGTTTGAGTAAAATTTGTTTTGAAAAAATAGTTGAAAAAGCAAGAAGTCTGTTTATTATCCTATTTCTCGACTTCGGCGAAAAATATCTTGTATTTTTCTTTTATTTCATTTCATCACTTATTCCTGATCGATTTTAGACAAATTTTTTCTGAAAAAAATTATATCTGCTATTGTTTTTATTCAGACCGCTGAATCAAAAATTCGAATAGTAATTAAACCAACTATATAAAAATAATTCAACAAAAATTTAATTACGTTTGAGACTCATCTTTACTTATGGATGCTTTATCAATATTTTATAATCATTGTATTGCATATTGGTAGGTATACGATTCCACCAATAATTTGATATTACCAGGATGTTTTTAAGTAACCTACAAGCTAACTTCAAATTATCGTTATTGATTAACATTTGAAATAATTTTTATTTAATTGAAACATTTTATCATCGGGCAATAAGAGTCATCCATTCTGAGGAGTCTTAATGAGTGATTCTCATTTTACGGGCAAGTTTTAGTCCATTACAATTTTTACTCAATTAGTTAAGTCTAATGTAATTTTTGTTCCTACTGCTATACGGCCTAGAAACATTTCTTCATAATAAAATATTAAAATGAAAATATTGAAGAAAAATTTGATTTTATAATTTCTTAAGCTACTAAAATGCCATTACCACGCACTGTCCCACTCCCAGTTTTCTTGCAAACATGTATTTTCTTTCTTTCGTAAACTACGTTAAATAGTGGTGAAGTTTATTTCTGCTCCATAAAGGATACTTTAAGCATTCTGAATCATATTTTTTAAATTAACCGTAAAGTATTACCCATTTACAAGAAAGGGTCCCAACTATATGCCTCTCACCAGTAGTTTACAACTGTCCTGGAGCAAGCGGGGTTTAGACCAGGGCGGCAAACCCAGGACCACTTATTCTCACTAAGAAATATTTATATAGATGAAGTGGCGGCCATCTGTAAAAAAAGAGCAGAGTGGACGTTCCTGGGGAGAAAAAACCTTCGTCTGGTCGTGATCCAGCTACTCCTCTATACCGATGACCTTGTTATTTTCGCTGATTCGATGGAAGAGTAACAGCAGGCAGTGACTGAATGGTACGAGGAACGTAGTCGAAAAGGAATGGAGATCAATACCAGCAAAATCAAGGTATTAGAAGTAGGAAGGTAGATTGAAGATGTACATATACACTGCAATGGAGAGGAATTGGTAGTGGTCACGGACTTTACCTACCTAGGAAGAATTATAGAAAGATCTGGGAAAATGGACTTGGAAATATCTAACAGAATAAGCAAGGCAAATACAGTCTATTACCAGATTTGCAACACTGTTGTAGGAAAGCGAGAGGTGACTAAGGACGTTAAGCTCGATATATTTAAATCTGGGTTCCTACCCAATACTTCTGTACGGCGCTGAAAGCTGGATACTGACAGACTGGCAGGAAATCAGAGTCATTGCTGCTGAGATGAAATTTCTGCGAAAAACAGTCGGCAAGACTAGGAAGGACCGTGTTCGCAACAAGAGGATACGACAGGAAATGGGGGATCCCCCATTGAAGGGGGTTATGCAAACCCGCCAATTGAAATGGTTCGGCCATATTATTAGGATGGATACGCCCAAGAGCGTCGTATCTGGAATTCATCGATAGACTGTGCAGAGGAAGAGACAAAGTCTGCCTAGGAATCTAGCCAGGAACAGAGAGGAATGGTGTTCGTGGCTATGCATTCCCCAAAGCTGAGAGGCACAAAAGGGAGAAGCGAAAGAAGAAGAGAAGGGAAGAAGAAGAAGTATGCTAATGTAATTTCCAAACTTTGTCCTCTCACTTTAATATCATTATAACGCAAAAACAAAATGTCAGAAATAAAGTCTTGAAAAAAAGAGAACAGAAAGAAAATTTGTTCCGAGTCTAGTGGTAACCTTGAGCTGAAGAACCAGCCTCCAGCGGACAACGGACTTAAATTACGGAGCTTACCTCAACGCATTTTCAACGTAAGATAAGTCGCATACCTTTATTGCTGTCATTACCAGGTCCTTTAATATCACATTACCTTTTCAAATTATTTCATTCATTATAATTTATGTTTGAACTACCGTGCGGTGTAATAATGTTTGCAGAAAAATAAAAACATTTTTTTCTTTTACTTTGGCCGAGTAAAATACGTGAAAATGTTATTACATAGTTGACAACCCGTGCCATTGTCACGGCCGAATTATCTGCGCGGTAATTACATAAATTGTGAGGTAATAAAGCATTTTTGAATCACTACTACTTAAAATTCGTTGATTGCTCTTCTGAACATTACATACTTAATTATAATTGTCTACCTAGTCTATTAATTGTTTATTTATTCGAACTTGTGACAATATTAATTTGTAATAATGAAATTTATAATGAGAATATTGGTTTGTATGTGCTAGATATGAAAGTGCATTATATATTTCAAACTGACTTGGTTGGTCAAATTGCCTATTGTGTTGCAAAGATTTTTTTTTTCTTGTAGGCACTCGACGTAAACAATATAGATATAAATTATCACTTTTTATTTAAATCATTCTATTTGCTTATTGTAGTAAATAAGTTTTAGCCGGATATATTTAGAAAATTCAGTCAATTGTTCTTTAAAAAGTAACTTTTAGTAAGTTTCTAATTTTAGTTTTCTTTGATATAGTTTATTCAAAAAGGTTCCATGAAATCTAGTCTATTAAGAAATGGAGTGTTGCTCCTTGCAAATTATTAGTACCATTACTTTTATGTATAATTAAGTCTTTTAATTTAGTCTTTAAAAAAAATAAAATAAAAAGGCGGTTGAAATTTGCAATTTTTTTTATTTGTATACGAATAAAAACTCTAGATTAACAGTCTTAAGTATACAAAGATATACTTAAGACTCTTAATCTAGTTTTAGAAAAAAAAAACCATTACCGAGCACACGTGGTTATTATCGCGCTTTTGAAAATTTTAAATTTCTCCCAAAAAAAAACTTTCGATCTCGGCCATTTGTTAAGATTAATAGCTGAGCGTCAATAGAATGTGTAAGTACTTCGAAAATTTTATTCAAATGCAGTCAAAATTATTAAAATTTGTACCATGAAAATTGTCCGTAATCTGAGAATCACCATAATTTTTCAGACAGAAATGGATTGAACCATACCTACACAAAGATTGAATTCAAATATGGTGTTGATGAATGTTTTATGACATGGTATAGATCTTATTATATTTATTAAATAAAATCCGCTGTAGAATATTTGAATATACAGTAACTATTAAAATTATTATTTAACTGTTGCATGATACTGACGGAATAGGGGATTCGTATGAGTAAGGTCGGAGAGGGTTATCGGACTCTCTCACAAGAATGTATAACACTTCTTTTTAGTTGTACTTTTTTTTAGTTGTACACAAAATAGACTTACGATAATCATACCAAATTATGATCTATAGATTTTGTTTTTTCCTTAAATTTATTATAACAATGTTACCAAGTGGGTCGTTACCAAACAGCTCATTTAAAAATAATGATAGTTAATTACTTAAGATGAAAATTTAATTTTCGTCTTAAAACGCTAAAGATCGCTTCTTTCGAGAATTCTAGGGTGCTGCCCAAAACGCTCGGCCAACTCGCTGAATCAATCTAATATGAAAAATACAAAAACAAATCGATTGACTGACAGATCAATTAAGAAATCAAATCTCTACATTATTAAAAATAAAATATTCATGTCTGCAAAATATAAAATCTGTGAAAAACTACAAATTAAAAAATAATATAAATACAAATGACTTAATCATAATCCTGCGTTGTGCCACCTCAGCCTCAGAATAGCTTATATAAATACATAATTATATATTGAAAAACTCACATATAATAAATAAAAACACTTGAAGTTTTGATTTATTATATGAGAAAATGTTCAAGATTTTTTATTATAAAACAGAATATTAAGATTTTTTTTTGTTAATAAATCTTTATAAGTTAAAATATTATATATGTGATATTATATTTAATAAGAGGACATATATACAAGATGTATCAACTTATATCAGTGGAGACTGTTCCTTTCTACTGAAAACTAAAGAATTTTGCATAACTAAAGAGTATTTAGTATTTATTGAAAATAAATAAAAATTATGTGTACTTTATTTTTTATACTTGTAACTTAAAAGACAGTACTCACTGTGCAAACGTAACGCAATGCGATTTCATATTTTTTATAATTTATGTGAGACTAATTATTAGAAATAATTTTCTTTGCCAATTTATAATGTATAACTTATCTACATGCGTAAATCACAAATAATGAATTCATGAAAATCCGAAAAATACCAAACACTTCTTTTATAGTAGAAACTTTACAACAAAGAGCAATAAAGAATATGAAGTTAAATTTATTATATGATTTCAACTCAAAGCTGTTGAATATTGTAAAGTAGACATCTTACACAGCATAAATAAAAATTTATTAATGAAAACATGCTATTTTTTAAATCGAAATAAATTTTAATCTAAAGGATGAAATCTAAACTGCCTCTTTTGCCCGGGGAGGGGAGGGAGGTTAATATCGCCAGGTGTTCACAAACACCCGGGATCTTCGAACATTGCCAGGGTTCAAAATCGGGGAAATGCCATGATTTTATGGATTCAGGATTTTAATTTTCAATATTTTTATGATTGATATTTAATATAATAATTTCCTTAAATAGCAGTCATTACCTTTTATCTTAAGTTATTGGAATTTACTATCTGTACGATTGATATATTATATTGTTCGCATTTGGTATATATTAGTTTATGAAGATTAGAAATAGATTGTATTGAGAAGTGATGAAGCATAATAATGTTACGACTTGATGAAGATTAAGTAAATTTAAATGAAACGCAAATTTTTTTTAACGCCAAGTAAACAACTAAGCAATGATATAATTTTTATAAATCTATATAGTATTAATAAAAGTTTGTTATAAGTCAAGATGCAGTCTTATTTTCTTAAGTTCTATGTATGAAATATATTTTGATACAATTCTTTCAGAATATGGAAACTTATTGTATGAGGAAATATTTATTTGTTTTTCAGACCTAGGCTTATCGTTCTCTTCTTGGTATTTTTTCAAAATCATGTTTGTGAAACAAACTTTAAATATATTATTTTATTTTATCCTTTAATCATTGTTAATTTTCAAGAATTAAAAAAAGAAAGTTAATACAAAGATGTAGTGGAAACATTGCCTAATAACAGATTGTTATTTGTATTAAATTAAATGACTTTTGAGCAATGGATAAAATTTATCTAAATTAATGAATTAGTTACTTATAAAAAAACTGATCATTTATTTTTTCTCCGACTAATTATGCAAGTAGTTTTAGTAGTGACTGTTTATTGTCTTTCTGGAGTCATTATTTGTTTCCTAGGGACAAACAGTACTGGACATAGACGCAGAGTGGAGCTGAGATCGGCTGGCCGTATCCCACTGACACGACCTGAGCGACAGACGGTTGGGGTAGGCCCAGACGCCCCAGCTGATATCGAGCGGGAGGACCTTGGCTGAATTTTCGGGGGTCTTTGACCTTACCTTGGTGGTGCTGGAGACGACGCTACGGATGGACTGATGCTGTGGCCAGTTCACAGCTGGTAATATAGTCGAGTCGCGCCTGCTCAGTGAGAGCTCCACCTCCCGGTCTGGTGTCCCCTTGGACCCGTCTGTATGTCGATCTAATTACTCGATAGGGGTGTCTGTTTCCAAGAGAGTGAGAAGTGCCAATCGAAATGGACGGCCCCAATGACGGAACTCACAACGATTAGCTCGTTACCCAGCCACGAGGCAGTTGTGAAATTGAAGACAATTGCCATCAAAACTTTGATGAATCGTTCGATACTCCGTTCCGAAGACTTGTTGGATGTATACCTTGGAAAAACAAAATTATATTTGGTGCAAATTAAATTATGTTTTCATATTAATCAGACAGTATGAAAAGATTTGAGATGAGTTTTTTGTGTGGATGTGCACGATTTTTTTCATGATGTGCACGATTCACAAAAAAAAAAAATTGTTTGTATAATATCGTCGCTCTATCTATGAAACTTAATCCAAAACTTGGCAATGTGTCCACACATGACTAAGTTCTTTTATCTACTTATTCTCATGATACAGTCATATTATTCTAATTTTCCGCCAAGTTAAATTTTTTTTTTTTTAAATTCATAAAAATGTTCTGCCACATTTAGGATTAAGCTAGATTGTGAAAAAAAAATTACTATAAAATTTAATTTTTGAAGTTAGGCTAGAGTTAAGCTACTTCTGTTCTGAAGCGACCATATATCTTGGAGAAGAAAAAATTATAAAAAATAATAAAAAAACAAAAGCAAAACAAAATAAACAAAAATTCTGTCACCATTGAATTGGAAAACTGAATATATGTTGGGAATCTAGAAAGCAACCGGCAAAGAGACTCACCTTTATTCACACAACACTTCATTATCTGTGAATTGACCAACCCACAACAGAAAATGCTTAAAAATTAAATTTTTATAAAAAATAAATAAATATTACATTGACATTTTGTTAAATTGTTATATCTGAACTAATTACCTCTGTAAAATTGACTGATCATTCAGATATAGGATAGACTCAACCAGATCGTCGGAGTAGGAGAGGAAAGAAAAAAAAAAAAATCTTCTAAGAAGAATAGTACTTGTATGGATTTCATAGTGTAAAGAGATGTCAAATTATAAAATTGACGAATGACGACAAATAGGGTGACTATCAAATGTACAGATATAAAAGGGATTTTAACTTCAATGAGGCAAATGGGTACTAATTTCCTCTCATATGAGTCCAAAAATGACGGGACCAGTTTTTTTTTTGTCCCCATTCTTCTTCCAAAACTATTGCTATTTGAACTTTATTTGTTAATTACATTACAAGTCTCTCTGAACATTGCTGCTTGGAGCGGGACTGAGAACACCGCGGAAACGATCGAATAGCCACTAAAAAATCTTACCTGATAACACGCCGAGAGGGAAGGTTGTAATGAAATGTTGAGGTCATATGAGAAGACTAAATCCATGGTAATCGATTGAAGGAGAACAGGTTTGAAGAGGAGACATGCAGATTGAACCAGGTATTTGAATAATGAGAGCATTACGTTGAGGAGTAGGGAACAATTTAGAGACCAAGGCGCAGAAAGAGATTTTTAAGGAAATCTTTGTCTGAATCATCTGTCTAGAAATAGGTATTGAAGTTGGTGGCGATAGTAATATGTTTGCAAAATGAATCAATGGAAAAAATAGGAAGGATTCGAGGATTAGATCAATGGGTTCGTTAAAATACTGTGTAAAGGATATGACAGGAATTGATTGTGGTTCTTCAAATAGGATTTTCTATGTGAAGAGGAGAATCAGTTTACTGAGGAGTGAAAGACTCAGGACTGAGCCTATCGTGCATATATAATCTGATGCCACCACCAGTTCCGTTAACTCGATCATGGCGGAGAAGGGTGAAGTGAGGTTTTGATTCAGTCGAGACGAGAAAAAAATAGAATGGGTCGAAGACCTCCGTTCGGAAACCAGGCTGAAAGGGGTTGAAGTCCTCAACTTGAGGGGGAAACATTTTTCTTGGAAGTTGATAGCTGGTATTGTGAGAGTTAGGATTCTAGTGGTTTAATATGGTTGGAGAGGAGGAAAAAGTCTTGAGGTAATGGAAGATTCGAAATTTTATTTAATGATGGGATCAAAAAAGCTTTACAGAAAAGGGAAATGAAAATAAACAAAAAAAATCTCTAAAGAATTTCTCCGAAGCATGTGGGCGAAATGTCGGAAAATATTTAATATATTCCTTGGAAAAATAAAAATCAGAATAACTACTTAGGTCATTCTCAAATGAAATGAAAATTTAGTGTTCCGGCTAAGCCAAAAATCTAAATAAAACTATGTCCCTCAATCGCATTTTACGGTAATGTAGGATGTTAAAGCGCTATTTGGGAACCTATACCTAAGTCAGTTCATTAAATTACAGCGTCCTTTATTTTAAACAGAATTTGAAGTAAAAAACACTATTAAAAACGGGGGGTGTATTTCGTCTCTAGGAATTTATAAAATCAGGTTCTTGTTAGGAATTATTGGGTTGATTAGTTGGCAAGCGATGGAAAATCTTAATAAATTTTATGTTGCAATAAAAATTTATTTAAAATGCGCTACTCGGAAAAAATGTTCAGTTCTTTATTGGCTTCATGAAAAACAGTTTTAGGTCACGAAAATGTTTGAAAGCTTTATTTATTGTGAAAAACCTTTCACTAAATCACCTTCAAGCAAACAAAAGGTGCCCATTTATTTATATTTTACCATCAAGATAAAGGATATAAAAATAATACAATCTGT
The DNA here is from genome assembly GCA_948150685.1 of Rhaphigaster nebulosa. Lineage (NCBI taxonomy): Eukaryota > Metazoa > Arthropoda > Insecta > Hemiptera > Pentatomidae > Rhaphigaster > Rhaphigaster nebulosa. Next base: position 25,256,606 of record OX411311.1, read on the forward strand.
TTGTATAATAATGGAACAGAAGCATTCACATGATTGGCAACCACAAGCTCTGAAGACATGGAAAGCAAATCATTCATCAAACATAAGGAAACTACGATAATGTACGCCAAATAGGATTAAGGCACGTCCCATGATTTGGAAGCAAAGATCGTCTGCCAGCTAAACGGCACCACTTGGACGCTTGATGAGAACATGAGACGGCATTTGAGCTGCATAGAAACACTTGTGTTCCCCTGACCCGTCTTCAGCTATGAACTATTCCCCTCTAGTGTTGAGTACGTACGCCAATTGAATAATTCCATAAGTTCCTGACTAAAACAAAATTTGTTCTCTCAATTCTTGAAAATTGTAACTTTTCAATACTAATTGTAAGTATAATCTCGAGTTATTATAGGTTTAATTGAACAAAAAAAAAAAAAATATCACTGGGTAAAAAATGTTCACGATTCTTATGAAAGTTAAAAGTTCTCAACTTGAGCTCTGCACAGCAATGAACGTCAACATTTTTATTGTTATTATTTATAATAAAGTTTATCAAACAAAAGAAATCGACTAATGCCAATGAGCCCAACATATAACCAAAAGAAATAATAAACTTTAAGTAGTTTTTTGATTTTTACTGTGTTTCAAAATTCTCGGTAAATTGCCATTTGATTTGAGAATGACCTGCATACATCTATGTACGTCTAGATAAATTAAAAAAAAATCCTATTTTGTTATACTAGAGGAATTATTTTGATTTAGAGCTGTTCATTATGAAACAAGAAACGGAGTTAATTGAGAGAGAGGTAGATGGAAATTTTCCAATTTGTTTTAAGTTTCGAATTCAGAAATTCTGTGTATTTAATTATTTTATCTTATTTTCTACGTATTGGTTTGTTTCACCTTGTTATTACCTATAAGTATGTTTATGATAAATAGCTTTCAGGTTCAACGAATTAAATACAGCTGGATTATTTAACATTCACTCAAGTAATTTTCCAATGTATTAAGTCTCGTTTAACTGCTAATAGCTTTACGTTAGTCTGATGAACTTTGGTTGTTAATTGTGATTTAGACATTCTCTTCAACCATGAATATTGATGAAGGAACCATTTGCTTTTCTATCATGGATTAAGATTTGCCTTCGTCGCAGTTCATAGAACCTAGAATTACAATATTATACATAATTTTTGCTCAAAGTTATTCACTTCGACTGCAAATACTTAAATATTACTGTAAACAGTGACATTGTGAAATTATTTAGTATTAAATATTATCAAAAATATTTCCGCTCCCTCCCACACACTCAAATTATATAAATTAAAAATTAATCAAATTAAATACAATTTAATTTTAAAAAAAAATGAAATAAAGATTTTTTGCTCAAATTTATTCACTTCAACAGCAAATAGTTAAATATTACTGTAAACAGTGACATTGTGAAATTATTTAGTATTAAATATTATCAAAAATATTCCCGCTCCCTCCCACACACTCAAATTATATAAATGAAAAATTAATCAAATCTATAATTTAATTAAATATAATTTAATTAAAAAAAAAATAATGAAATAATGATTTTCACATCTTTACATTATATACTTATCGATGTTTCGGGGAATTTCCCCATCCTCAGGACAAACCATTCTAAAAATTACAGAACAACATTACAATTTCACATAAACATCCAAAACTCTATAAAAAATCACAAAAATTCTACATAATAATCATTCACTATTAATAATAAACTATTAACAACAATTAGTTTTTTAACTTAAAAATTACTCACTATTGTTTTAATTCTCCACTCTTTATGCATTTCATCCATAAAAGTTTATTTTATATCGCCTTATATTAGTCATTATTCCTTAAAAAAACCTAATAAAAAGAGTAGACAACTTTCTTTAAATATCATTGTCACAGTATAACATTTCATGGAATTAGACTTTGTTCTTTGAAAGTATATTCATGAACATGAAATATATCCAAATTAAATTTATTTAAATAAAAATCTTCCATAAATAGCAAAATAAAAATTCCTCCCTCCCATTTTTTTTAAAGAATATACTATTATACAAATGATATATATATATATATATATATATATATATATATATATATATATATATATATATATATATATATGTATATATAAGTTAAGGCCTGTAGTACAACAGTATTTACCTAAATACCATAACTGTCTTATGGTACTGTCCAGAATGTATATAAGCAGGATTAGAAACTGTTAATAAAGTTAGTCTTATTTCGGATATTGTCCGTGCCATTACTCTAAGGTTTTCCTTTTTTTTTTTTTTTTTTTTTTTTATTTGGAATCGCTGATGCTTAACTGGTGCCGAAACCCGGGACAAAGCGTTCGTAAACGATTTTTTTTTTAATAATTTATTGTTACCAGTAAATGATTCAGTAAAGAAAGAGATTAATGACCGGTGACGGAGTTCTGATACCGGCAATCCAGAATGTACAGGACATTCCTCCATTGCCCCGAGACACGCTAGATGCAGCGCATGCAACTGCGCTGGAATGGATGAAAATATGGTTAATAAAAAATATCCAATCCACAGATTTGAGGACATTTTCGATAGCCTGAATGGGGTGACTATATTTAGTACACTGGATTTAAAGGCGAAATACCACCAAATCCGAATGCACCCTAAGTACCAACACAAAACTGGATTCACTTTTGAGAGGGGGCATTATGAATTTACGCGGAAGCCGTTTGGATTCAAGAACGCCCCAATAACGTTTCAACAGCTCATTGATGAATCCCTAAGGGAGATCGATGAATCGATATGCCAGGTGTATATGGACGACCTATTAGTGTTCAGTAAAACCGAGGTCGAGCACGCGTGGCACCTACGCAGTGTGCTTGAAAGAGTGCGCAAGTTTGGTCTAAAACTACCGAATCACTCTTAGGGCAGCACCAAATAAAATTTTTAGGCCTAACGATCTCAAAAGATGGAGTGGAACTCTACACAGACAAAGTAGAGGTCATTTGGAAAATGGCGGTGCCACGGGTCGTAAAAGGAATCCGCAGGCTACTATGAACCCCTAATTATTATAGACGATTTGTGCTGGAAATGGCGGAATACCTTGTCCCGCACAATGGGCTGCTTAAAATGGAAGCGATGATAATAGTGACGCCGCTAATGGAGGCTAACTTTCGTAAATGCAAGCAGCGCTTACAGGAGGAGCCGGTATTGGCATTACCTGATTTTACGAAAACGTTCACTATTTTCAAGTATTGCGAGCGAATATGGGCTGAGGATGGTATTGCCCAGGAAGCAGATGATGGGGAAAGCCCAGTAAGAGACGCCTTACTGAGGCAGAAATCAGATACAGCACCCCGGAACGGGAGTTATTGGGAATTGTGTGGGTCGTCGACCTATTATTCAGACCCTATGTGTTTGGGCGGCAGTTCCGCGTCAACACCGATTATGGACCCCTGCAATAGGTGAGGACGTTGAAGGAATCTTTAGTGGACCGGACCTTCATTTGCTGTAAGCTGATGGGGGAGACCTTGAGAGCCGAAGAACAGCAGAAAGAGCTGACGCTCGCGTTCCAACAATGGAAGACTAATCACAGCGGGGTGAAAGAAAGTTTTCAGGTTTATTTGGTGGGGAATGAAGATAATCGTCACAGAGACCATAGGGGCATGTTCCGTATGTCTCACCACTAAATGTGATAGACCTCCTCCAAGGGAATACAGAAGGAGACGCAGACTGCGAATCCGCTGTTAGGAGATCTACAAGTAGATACGTTCACCTGGAGAGGATATAAGTTGGTCACGATCATTGACCTCTTTAGCAAAGCGGCGATGGCACTCCAGATCCACGAACGATCAGCGGAAGCGGTCCTGAGGGCTCTATTGATATGGTTCCAATTTTACGGGGTGCCACAGCGAATCTTATTTGACAGGGGAGGGAGATCGATTATACCGGAGAAATGAAAAAACTGAATGTGGTATGGGATCTTAGCACACCAGGACACCCTAAGAGTAGAGCAAAAATTGTAAGACTACACAGCACCCTAAGCAACCATTTGAAGATGTACAAGGTAGAACAGGAACTGGAGCCGGACACAGCGATGCCCAAGGCGGTAGCGAAATACAACCACTCCATCCACACAGTGACAGGGTTCTTACTGTTTCAGGTACTTTTGGGTTGCGGGGACGGCGACGGGGGGATACGGCTGGTGACGACGAAATGGCAGAAAATATGTTGAATAGGAAGATAGAATTGGGGCAACGGTGGGAGACGGTCCGCAAAAGGAAGGGTAGCTAGGGAAAATCTTAGAGTAAAGGACGTGATGTAAGCGATAAGCTTGGGGTCCGTCATTCACCCTAAGATAATTTCTAATAGGGAAAAGGAGCTGTTGCGATACGAGGGGTCCTTTAGGGTGATTATAATTTGAGAGCACAATGCAGTCACCATTGAGAGTGTCAGCGAACCTTGAAAGCGAAGAACGGTTCACGCCGAGCAGTTAAAACTCTCAATAGTAGGGCCAGAACAACCGTAACGCGCTGGAGTGTCCTCGTCTCGGCGCACAGTAGAGTTTGTAGAAATTTGTAGAAGTGAATTTTGAGTTCAGAAGAGTTATATATTTTTTTTATATATTCTTTATTTTCTATTTATATTTTCTAGAGAGGGGGGAGGGGTGAGTGCGGTATTAACAGGGAGCAGTGAAGTGTAAATAGCGTAATACGAATAGTTTAGTAAGTCTGTAATGTGAGGCATTAACGGCTGAGAACTGTGCACTCCGTCAATATGGCTTTGCAAACTTTATGAAATGTTCGTAAACTGGCAAGGGGAGGTTACGACCCGGAGTGCAACAGTATTAGCCTTAAAACTATTTCCGACTTATACAAACAACAACTAGAATGTATATAAGGAGGATTAGAAGTTGAATAAAGTTAGTCTTATTTTGGACATTGTGCGTGTTATTTTTCTAAACTTTTCCTTTTTTTTTTTATGTTTGGAGGCGCTGACGCTTAACTTATATATACATATATATATATATATATATACATTAGAAAATAATTGTAAGATTCCAAAACACAAGGCCTCAAGCCTCTAAAATACCGGCAAACAACTAATCTGTCAACGCTTCGCCAATACAGGCATCATCAGGACATATTCCAAAAAATCACATCTATGAAGATCAAAAACAGCACAACTCACATCAACCGTCCAGAAACGTATCAGAGACAGCACATCACTCCAAGACATCTAGTCACATACTGAAGGCAAAGGGAGGTAACATAACAACAGCTGAGAAGGTTATATTCAAACAGCATAGTACTGGAATCAGTACTAAAAAACAACTAAAAGTTGTGAAAGCAACTAAAAAAGGCCCGAACAAAAATATATATACAAATAAATAATAAATATTAAAGACAAAGTACAATTAGAAGAAAAAAACATTTATTTTATTATTTTTTTATCGAATAGATAAAATAAATAAATGATTATAATAAATAAATTGCATATAAAGGAAAGGTTATAATCAGAAACAGCTGATTAACAAACAAATAAAACATAAAAGGCAATCTAGTTGGATTTATTGGACTTATCTTAGCGTTTCAGAGTAAAATTGACTCAAACTGCTGTCATTCCTGTAATTAACAACAATGTCCAAATTCTGTGCAATGTGCATAACCTCAAATAACTTTCTCTTCTAGCTATTCATTTCCCTATGAATCACTCTAACCTCATCAAAATCAAAAACATGTTTAAAAATTTTTGAATGCTGTGCTAATGCAGTATTAGGCTCTTTCCTATTAATGTTGTTGCAATCGTATTGATGTTGGTACATTCTTCTGTGCAAAGTTTGGGATGTTTCAGCTATGCATACCAAACACCAGGGATACTGCAAACATCTAATTTCATATACCACATCAGACTGTTGGTGGGTTAATATTCTATCTTTCAAGGGAGTGCAAAACCTAATCATCTTATTACCAATTCTATTTGCAAGCCTGATATCATAAACATCAAAATCTTTAAAAATATTGACTATTTCCTCCGAAAGACCTTTAATATTAAGTATAAGAAAAGAACTCACCATTCCTGTAATCGTTATCTCTGTTAAGATGTACCATAATGCTGGAACTTGATTCCTTTGATGGTGAATTTTACTATAATTGGAAATCCCATTTTCTATATTTAGAATACCAAAATAAATCCAATTTATTTCATTGGAAATAAATAATGCGAGGTATAGAGAATTATTTAAACATTGTAAAAATGCTTTTTTTGACACAATTTAAATATTCCATATCAGTGAGCTTAATAGCTTTGAAGATACAGTTGTTAAACATTAATCATAATGTTTAGGGTGGTTCGATGGAAAATTCAAAATGTGGTGGCTACTATTTTCAATTCTAATCAACATAGTTCTCAATATACCATTATCATTCTTAAGATATATGCCCGAACATCTAATCTTTCGTTCGGATTCCAGCTCATAAGTAAATTTAATATTTCCATGGAAACTATTCGGACCATTGTAAAAACTTTCAATCTGATCCACTTTCAAAATCAATAGTAAATCATCCATATATTTCATAAGCAACCTAGGTTTAATATTAGCTGTATAAATTAAATCATTGAGCAACTTGTTCATCAATATTCCGCTTAGAGTAAAGACAGAATTCCACCCATTGGCAGACCTGTAAGTTGACGATAACATTTATTATTATATTTGTAAAAAACATTTTCATTTATTAATTTCCAACTTTCAATAAACATTTCTTTATTTTTCACGCACGTATGCGACTCAATTTTTTCCCATTCGTTTGCAACTATCTCAAAGACCAATTCTAGTTTTTCTTTTTTTGTTGATTTCTATGTGTATTTGCTTTTTTTCTGCTGATCAGCTGTTTGAATATAACCTTCTCAGCTGTTATGTTACCTCCTTTTGCCTTCAGTATTTGATTGGATGTCTTGGAGTGATGTGCTCTTTGGTTGTTGCATCTTTCTGGACGTTTGATGTGAGTTGTGCTGTATTTGATCTTCATAGATGTGATTTTTTGGTGTATGTCCTGATGACGCCTGAATTGGCGAAACGTTGGTTAGTTGTTTGCCGGTATTCTAGTGGCTTGAGGCTTTATTTTTTGGAATCTTACCATTTTTTTTCTAGCAATTAATTTATGTCTCTTATATATATATATATATATATATATATATATATATATATATATATATATATATATATATATATATATATATAAAACAGAGCCCAAACTCGAAAAGAGACATAAATTATATATATTATATATTATATATATTATATATTACATATATATATATATATATATATATATATATATATATATATATATATATATATATATATATATATATATGTATAGCTGAAAATTGGAGAATATTAATATAACAAATAAATATTGACATGTTAACATCAATATGTTATGATACATATTGAAATAGATAAGCCTGTATTTTTTTTTATTTAAAACTCTTTTCCTTCACTTCATAAGTTGTTAAGTTATTAAAAATAAATGCTCGGCCTTCAATGCGAATCAATCTTTTATTTTTAGACTTAAGAGATTGATATTAATATTGGAATTAGTTTTCTTGTAGTGGCTCTATGAAATCCATTAATACAATTAGTATCTGATGCAATATTGATTGTTACAGGACATTTGTAAGTGATAATGAATCTTATTTTATTTTTTTAAGTCTTTAAAGAAGAGATTATAGTATTGAAATAAAAAAAAATACATATATATATATATATATATATATATATATATATATATATATATATATATATATATATATATATATAAATATAGCTAAATTTTATTCACTTTTATTTATTCATATATATATATATATATATATATATATATATATATATATATATATATATATATATATATATATATATATATGGGTATAGCAAAGACGAAATTTATGTACATTTTTATTCGAAAAGTTTCATTTTTCTGCTACACAGATACCCTACTCAGAAGGAATTTATATAATAAATGGTACACTTTAAATTGAAATAAGTATAATATTATGAGTATTAAACTACATTAATTGAAAATGGTTAAAAATCATGTTATTCACAGTTATGACATTGAATAAAGAAGTTAAAGAAAATGATAATTTGAAAAGCTTATGAACATAAATTTTAATAATGTTCTATTTAAAAATCATTTTATAAAGAAAAATATTAATAACATTATAAATTAATGTATATATATAAATTAATGTAATTTTGTTTCTAAGAAGTATATAAAATAAATCTCACATTCCAGAAGTTTGAGATAATTTCGCAGATTGTAAATACTTTTCCTGTTTGTTTTTCCTTTATTGGACCGACGTCGTTTTTTGAAAAAGGCTTAAGCTACAAAAATCCAAAATTTAGGTTTTAATTTGTTAAGGAACTTAAGAACCACCTCTATCGATTGCCACTTACGATATATAAAAAAAAAAATTGGAAATGTGTTTGCCGTAAAATTTGCTAAATGGCGCTTACGACTTTTTCAAAAATCGATGTCGTAACAGGGTACATTCTCCGCAATTCCGCGTTGTGTAACCTCCTATTTCTCCTGCGGACATAATAACATGTTTAAATATAAAGATTTATTAATATAATTTTAATTTTAAAAGAATAATAAAAAAACATTTAGCATGTTTTTATTTGAGAGTTTTTATGAGTAAAAACTAAAATGGGGCTGAAATCTGCTGGCTATTTAAAAATTGTAATACCATTACTATAATATTTTTCTATAACTATAATTCTTTCTAGAATGACCTGCAAAAAATTACATGCAATTTTTTTTAGGATACTATCAATAATGTTTCCACCAATCTTTGTCAGATTCTCAATATTTTTCTAAGCTATTTGGCTGTACCAACTTGTAATGAACTTCCTATAATAGTAATAAACGGCCGATACCACCAATCGCTCTCTACAAACCTCCGTCCACCGACTACCGTCCAAATCTATATCCGTAAGATCACCCATAACGCAGTCCTCCCACCTACGTTTCGGTCTACCTTTCGGAAGTTTTCCAGTCGGCTCAGCGTTCATTAACTTTTTAGGAATTCGTTCGTTACTGAGTCCAACAGCTTTACTAGCCTATTTCAACCGTCGCGGTGATATCTCTTCGATTATATTAACAGAGTGCATTAATATGCAATGCCGCATTGTGTAACCTCCTAAATTATCTTGTGGACTCATACTTTTTCGGACCAGATTTTTTACGCAATACTTTATTCCAGAAGACCTTAAGGACCTTGTTTATCCTCCAAGGTTAGCAGTCACGTTTATAAGGAAATTTTTTTTTAAATTTTAACTTTTAAGTTTCTGGACAACATGCGGGACCTAAGTAATGTTGATACCGAAAAATAATGTGCATTTCCCGCCTATATTTCCTCGTGGATTTCTTGTAATCATACACCCCAAATAGTATAATTTCTCAACGTGTTCAAACCTTTCTTTCTCTTCCTATATCTATATTATCAAAATCGCCGCCGTTTCTGTTGCTAACCATATATTTCGTCTTATCTGTATTTATTTCTAGGCCAACCCCTTTAGCGGCTTTCATCAACGTTGTTGTATTCAATTTTATAGTTTCCGCGTTCTCACTTAACAATACCCAAGCACGGATATTTTACCACCCAGATCTAAACTTCTTTCGGCACGCATCACCCTTCTAATTACATACTCTAGTGCTAAAATTAAATTAAATTAAAATTAAAAATAAATTAAATAGGACAAATGAAAGGGAATCATCTTGTTTTTAACCCGAGCGAACTTCAAATTTCCCCGAGAAATTTTAATTTGTTGAAGATTTAGCCGATTCTAAAACGTTTTGGTCATGCACATCCCTACCAGATTTACTAACTTCTTCGATATTCTCTGCTCAATAAAAATATTAAACAGTCTCTGTCAATTAATGGAATCTTAAGCCTTTTTGAAATCAACAAAAAGCAGATGAACAATACCGTTGTATTCTAATATTTCCCGTAAGGAAAATATTTGATCGATAGTTGATCGGTTCCATCTAAAACCACTTTGGTAGGCTCCGATAATTTCCTCGGCGTATTCCGTGATTCGACTAGTTAGGAATATTTTATAACATACCGGGAGGAGTGATATTCCGCTATAGTTATTACAATCCGTTCTCAGTCCCTTTTTGTGAATCTAAATAAGTATAGATTCATTCCATTCTTCGCGTATTTTTCATTTTACCAGATCTTTTTCATCAAAAGATGTATTTCAGAAACTCCAGCTTCACCACACGCTCTTATTAATTCACTGGGATTGTTGTCACTGCTTTAAGAGATATTAATTTTCCGATGGCTATTTCGACTTCCTCCTTACTAGGTTCTTCTTTTAACGATTCAGTACTCTGATATTCAGAAGGAAGAGATTGACTATTATTTTCTGAGTTCAAAATACTTTCAAAGAGTTCTTTTAATTTATTCAAAATATTCCCAGGATCGGCGAAGATTATGTTATTTTATTACAATCATTGCAGATTCAAACTGTTTTCACGATCTGTTTGTTCCCTTGCACATATCTCTTACGTTGTTTTCGATTCTATTAGTTTCTATCTCAATAATTTGTTTTTTAAGATATTCTCGTTTTTTATTTCTGAGAAATTGAGACGTTTCATTCATTACGACTCGGAAGTTGACAACATTGTTATCGCTGAGATTATTTAGAGCTTTTAATTCAGCATTTTTCACACAAGTTTAGACAATCATTATGGAATTACGGTTTGTTCTTTTTACTCTCCCTTATCCCAAAAAACAAATTATCTACCTCTTTAATATTATCCCTAATTCCGACCCATAAATTGTCTATATCTTCACGATCCTCGTCTAAAGATTCTAAGGTTTCAAACCTATTCTTGACATCTACCCTGAATTGATTTATAATTGAAGAGTTTTTCAATTTATCAAGATCAAAATTTTCGGAACAAATACGGCTTTCGTTCCTAATTTTTATATTAAGTTTTTGTCGAAGTTTCTCGATTACTAATCCATGATCTGATCAAGATTCTGCCCCACAATAAGATCTCACGTTAATTAAACTATTTTGCCATCTTTGTTGTACCAAAACGTGATCAATATTATTTCGTGTTTGTGAATCCGGCTATGTCCATATATATAATTATGAATATTCGAATGTTTAAACGTAGTACTTTGGATTGTTAGGCTTTTCGAGATAGCAAAGTTTATAAGTCGGATCCCATTATCATTACTTAGTTCGTGCAAACTTTCTTTACCGATCTTCGGATAATAACTTATTCCCTTTCCACCTTTGCGTTCGCGTCTCCTAATATTATTTTCATGCAGTATTCAAATCCCCACCTGTTGTATTCAAACTTCTTACATTCCACGTCCCTATACCTAAATCTCAAATTTTCAACTTGCACCATGAATCCCCTGAAGTAGTAACCCGGAGACTCGAACGGTGGACTAGTTTACCTCCTGATGATGAGCGTTTTACCTCATAGAGATCCATGATTTTTTTGTGGTATTTTGTGAATTAAAAATAATGTGAGTTGGGCGTTCAAACCTACGTCACACTCTCCAGTAAGCTTGGAGGAGCGCTCTCGTTGTTGGACAGCGAGTCCATCGGACTTAGCCGGGAGGAACTTCCAAGAAATTTACACCGACCGTACCCACATCCGCCATCCGTGGAACGCTCCCCTACACAGTAATGAGACTCGCGCGAGGAATAACTACATATACCATATATTTATTACTCTACTATCTGTTGAAAACTAAGGAAAACTTATTTAATATATATACATATTAACTATTAACTAAATATAACATATTAGTTTATTATGTATTGTAATAACTAATATTATACGAATCAGAAATGCCATAAAATATCTGTAACACCTTTTTGGATTATACTTAGGATTATATTATTCTATTAATATTGGAAATTATTATTGTTGTATTATACTTATCACTACCTTAAGTATTTGAAGAGTATATAAATTTAAGAATAAATCATAATAAAAATCAAACTTATATTTTTGAATATAATGATATCGAATTAATAATATACTTGGATCACATCACCAATTTAGGGTAAGATAAGTAAAACCTTGGATAGAGACTACTTTACAAATGAAGGAAAATAAAAGAGTTTTTTCTATTTTCAATAGAAATTTTAGTTCCATCGAAAATAGAACCAATGTTAGACGGTTACTCAGATCTTAATGGAAGAATTGAAGAGCTTAGTGGAAGAACCTGTTATGTTACAAAACTTTGAATTTGAGAAAAATTGAATTTAATGATTTGGATAACTCAATTCTCAACTTCTGAAAACTACATTGAAAGTGGAAGTATAGAAAAGTCGAATCTTTGGATTGTGTGTCTGTGGACGAAAGATGGAACCGAATGACTTCACATGAAACAATGCTTACACATAAATTTACGTACAATAATTAAATCATTTTAAAAAGTTAAATAAGTCTATGAGTATATTTCTATTGAAAAGGCAAGGAGAGACAACAGTAAAGTTCCAAGCCGATCTCCGTCTCAGAGCCAACTATTGCAAAACAGAGCTATCTTCATTAAACTTATCTCTTGCAACTGTAGTACCCTCACTAAGCGATCAGCCTCTCGTAAAAGACATTATTTCTGACTGTTGTAGATTGGTGCTATAATAAACTGGCATAAATTAATTAATTAAATTGCGAGGTTAAGTTATTCCTTTTCCTCCTCTAATCGAAGGAGATCCTATTCAGATCCTTATTTTCCTACCCTTAACCTTGAACGTAAGAATATATAAAAAGTCTGTACAAAATTGGAGCATGTTATGTAAAAGGTTTGCTTGCTACCCCTGTTAGACCGATAGCCCGTGCAAAAAAATTGACATTATTTGAAGAAAATTTTGATAGCAATTTTTTGAATTCATATGGTATTAACATTAAAAAAATAAGAGTCTGTCTGAAAAAATGTCGGCCAAAGATACTAGCAACTTTGGAACTATTTTTATTTTTTCAGCTAAAATTCCTAAACTGTACATTCTGTCGAAAAATCTGAGGTATATCAAATTAAATATATAAACATATATCAAATTTTGCGTCTAATGAGTACCACAAAATCATAATTTGGTTAACTAGTGTGGTCGAAATCCACGGTCAAAAAACGACGATTTTGTAAAAACAGAGACAGGAATTTGAATTGGAAAAAACTCAGCAAATAAAATTTGTCGAGTATCAAATTCTGCGTCCATCGAGTAAAAAAATGTTTAAATTCGGTCAAGTACACGATTTCGTCGTAAATAGTCGTTTATGATAGAATGCACCCTTTAGGAATTATAGACGAAATATCAAAAAAAGTTCTGACATTTTGAGCGTTTCTTGGCCACTATTTGCTGCCAAAAAATTGGCCAAAACCTGCTCCCTTCTGATTTTGGCAGACAAAGTTTTTTTAGCATCTGAGGCGTCTGTAGTTTTATGTGTGGTTGATATAAATCATATCCAATGCAAAACCACTGACATTTCCAACTTTATGAATTTTTGGACATTTTTGGATATTTTCACTACCTGTATCTCAGTAGTTATTCCGAGTATTAAAATAATATGATATACAAACTTGCAGGAAATTTAACGCTCTTTAAAATAGGTAATGACAAATTTTTATTTTAAATGCAAAGGAAGCGAGTTATTTTGGAAAAACTGAAGAAACGTTTCTTCATTGCGGTTTTTCAGGATGACGAAAAACGCACGAAAAGGAGGAAGTCAAAAACTTCTTTTCGTAGTTTTTCCGAAGGGGAAATACGGATAATATACCAGAAAATTAAAATGACTACATTTTTTGCAAACCAAACTGGGCTAAAATCCTAATTGCCGAAGATCGGGATATTGTCAATTACAAGTGCACTTGATCGAATTTCAAATTTTTTGTGCTCAATAGACGGAGAATTTGAAGCTCTTCAACTTTTATTTCGATGAGTTTTTCTCTTTGAGAACTCAAGCTCTGTTTCTGTTTTTTATAATATCGTCGTTTATGACCGTGGTTTTCGACCATACTAGTTATTCAGATTATGATTTTGTGATACTCATTAGACGCAACATTTGATATTGTTTAATTTAATATACCATAGACATTTCGATATAATGTAATATTTAGGAATTATAGCTACCAAGCCAAAAATAGTCCCAAAATTTTTTGAATACCATTTTTTTGAGATAGAATGATCCGACTGTCAGACTTTTATTTTTTAATGCGTATACTATATTAGGATTAAAATAATTGCTATCAAACTTTTCTTGAAATAATGTCAATTTTTTTGCATGGGTTCTCAGTCTATGTGATCTTGAAGGTCAACCATGATTTTTATTAACCTGATCGAACAGCTATTTGCTTACTTATATATTACTTTTATTTTAATACATACATATGTATTAAAATAAAAAATAAAATACTATATTTGATTAGTAAAATATTAATATGAGTTGATTGGAAATAGTCGGGAAAAAAATTTTGACCAATTATGTTGAATTTTTTATGAAATTATATTACAATAAAATTACACAAATTGTGTAATTTAAAGATAACATATAAACATTTTTTAAACAGTAAAAAGATATGTTGTAAATTAAGGTGCGCATATATATTAGTTTAATTGTTTGATGTTGTATTGTAGAAAACAAAGATCCTGATGACGAAGAAGTACTTCGAAACGTCAACAACAATATTATAAAAAGGTTTTTTTAAATATGAAGCTAAAGATCAATGGGAAGTTGTCCTTCACAAATTAATGTATTATTATTAAATTAATTTTTTAAATAAAAAAATGTTGTAAGAAAATGAGTAATTTTACATTAGGCAATGTGTTGAAGAGGGAAACACAATAAGCTTTACAATATAGGCCCACCTGTAACGTGGTGAATATTTTTTCTGATCCCATCATCCCCTGAGTATATGAGTCGCAATTCATCGCAATCAGATCCACCCGTTGGATTCGAGGTGGACAAATCCGTATCAAACTTATCCAAAGCTCATTCGTAAATGGAAATGCACCCCTATCCCATTAATGGGTGGCCATTGGCCAGAAGAAGGGTTCGAGGCGGACCAATTACATTAGGGAAGGCCCGCTGGGAGTAGCATGACGCTCAGGTTTTGCATCTCAATTACAACAGCAATCAAATTTACTTGGCTATCAAATAAGTACGAACTTAGGCAGTTCTCTCTAACCATGTATGGAATGCTGTTGGAGAGTATTCATCACTACATCCAGGTTTGCAATTTAGACTCTTCTTTTATCTAATTCTTCTGCTATAAAACCTATTTTCAATCGATTGAACGATTCAAGATAAACAGGGAAAATTGAATATAATAGACTTCCAAATTTGGACCGATGAAGGTATCATTACATAAAGTAGCTCAAGAAGTAATATCCATTCTGCAAAATATAATTTACAGGTTGCTTAAGTAGTTCACTGACGTTAATTAATATGTATTAAATTATTCTTGTAAGGCTTCTTGTTGTAAAAAGTATTATATAAATTTAGAAAAGTATTGCAATTAACAAAATTGTAGAGCGTAACATTTTCTTCAAGAATAAGCTCGTTATTAATTGTAGAGCGTGACTAGTTCACTGCGAGAACAAACCAATGCAACCTTTTCTATTTTATATGATCTAATAATTTAACAATACAAACATTTTATTCATACGACAAACAACTTAATGCAGCTCTTAAAGAAAACCATATTATTCTTTAAAATTTAGTTATCTTGAAAATGTCTAACTTTATAATTGTAATATAGCGTGAAAATAACCCAGGTGGCTGAAAAGCCCATAAATAAAAAAAATTAATCAACATTTTGAATTCATAGAATCAATTTGCCTTCATGATTGTAGAAACATCAATTGAGAAACTACTTTTTTTGTATTTTTTTCAGAGAAAATATTTTTAATATAAAGACGTTGAAAATGTGCATAAAAATGACTTATCATGTCTGCATGGTTCCGGTTTATGAGATGCCTAATAATAATAATGATGTTGAGAATATTCTATAATGATGTAAATTATTAAATTCCGGATATATCGAAATGCAATTGGGGGGGTCTTTCATAATCTTTTAACGACTATAAATATGAGAATTAAAAAGTGGGTCTGCAAGCCATAAGTGAAGCGCACGCGTCACGTAAAAGTTAAAAAGCAATAGTGGTTGGTGAAACTATAGAACTAGAACTACGTTTTTTTCCTCTGGCATTTTTTTTATTAGATTATTTGTTTGGCCATGAGAAGCATTTGATCCTATTTACATTGGACACACTCCTGTATATTTATAAATATATAGACAATAAACAATATTTTATTTATTGAGTTTGCATTCCAAATAAACAAATTATTTAGTTAAATATTTGATAATATTAAACAAGACATTTTGATAAATCGTATTGATTGAGTAGAAAGAACATCAGCAAGCATGACCATGAAAATTTAGAATTTACGTTGAACAAAGACTGGCCTTTGAAGTGAATATTGTTTTTTTTAGACTATTTAATTATAAAAAGTAATTCTTTCAGGATCTCATTTATCCTTTCGCGAATAGAAACTTGAAGAAAAATAAACAAAACTAACTACTTCAACAGTGGTAAAGGGAAATATTTTCATCTGTGACAAACTGACTTTAACTAAATGTGAAATGTTACTTCAGCAGCGTTTTTAAATAGATTTCAGAATAAAAGTAGTTACTGTAGCAGTATGTTTTAATTTTAATTTTATACAGTAATTTATGATACTATTTCATATTATAATTATGAGCAGGTAATAGTTATAATTGAAAATTCATCTGTAATACAAAATATAAATTTATCAATTTTACATATAATTCATTTATGTTTTAAGATCTCTCTGATTTCTTATATTTGGCTTTATTAAATCTTTCTATTTTTATAGAAAATACATTCTCTAGGTATATTATATTTGGCTTAATTTTATTTCCATAAGGTTATCATTTTTGCACTTTTTTTTTTACCTTATTAATTTTAGTGATTTTATAAATTTTCTGATTAATGTACTTTATCTATGTTGTTGAATGCGTTTTTTTATTGCCACAGCACAATAGTGACAAAGGAGATGTCCCAATTATCCGGTGTTCCGAGCGAATGCAGTCGACTGTATTGTCATAGGGATGTTTTGTGGAAGATAGATTCGTAAGGTATTTCCAATAAATCTAACAAATATTAGATTAAATCAGTTATAATTCTAATATTTGTATGATTTATTGGAAATATTACAAATTATGCATTATAAAAACTGGGTAAACGTGCAAAGGCCATTACAGGTTTTAGGCGGAGGACGGCTATCGACATCGAAGAGCTAACCGAACCGCCAACGGGTCCGTCCTCAACTTGGTAAATATATCGTGGCTTACCAAGTAAGGGGGAAGGGTACAAGACCGAATAAGTAGGACGGGCCTCTCTACCTGTGCCGGAGATTTTGGCATACAATGCCTTTTTTTTTTTTTATAAATGTGATTGTGTATCATCTTTTGAATTAATATATAGTAATAGACAAATCTTGAGATATTGTTAAGATAATTTTACAATTATCAATTTATTGTAGAATATATTTTGGAAAAAAGAGTTATCTGATACATAAAAAAAAAAAAAAAAATTATTTTATTGCAAGTAGAGATAACATACTTTCCTTTAAATCCTGAAATTGAGACATCTCCATTTTTATTTTACACTTATGAATATAGTTGATATTTTATAATGAATAGAAATGAAATTATTGATTTATGAAAATAAGTCTTCCAAAGAAAGAGGTTTTGAATGTTTGAGGTTTTACTGGATGAAAATGAGGTTGGAAAATGAGGAAAAATGAGGTTGGAAATGCTGAAAATCTAGGTTTTACTGGATGTACTGATCCTTTAAACTATTTCAAGTGTTAAATAATAATAATACGTTTACGCATGTGTAAGCAAAAACATTGGATGGAATTTGATGAAATTGATATGGCACCATTCTGCAAAATCTCTGAAAATTTCATCTAAATCGGATTAACAGTAGTAGGTGTTATGCCCTGTCACATGGACTTGACTAAAGGCAGACATATACGGAACCAACTTTGTTCCATCGTGCCCATGACGTAAAATGCGAGTGGGAATTTTCGATTCTGAGAACAAAAGATTTTTTTTATTTCCTGCATGCATACAAAGCTTATGAATACAAAAGCAGTGAGTAAGCGAAAGATGACATTAGTCTGATTACATAACAATTTAAAACTTTGGCTAAAACAAAATAAAATTTTAACAGAACATCAAGCAGCCCTGGTAAAATTATCATGATTCATACTGCAAAAAGGTATAAATTAATTAAAGAAACCTGAAATAAAGAAATCGACGGCTAACAACTATCGACTATCGCCCCTCCCTTGTTTTTGTCGAAACGTAAAAACACCCCAGAGAGAGCTGAGATCAACAAACGGATCATTTACATTGGCAAAAATTTTATAATTCCATGATACAGAGACGTACTGTTTTTCTTCGAAATTGATTATTTTTTTACATCAACGGTGGATTGGATTTCATCAGTTAATGGGGATTGAAATTATATAAAAAGAAAAAAAAAATAGATAGGTTGATTTTACAATGTTATAAGTCATTTGCGATTAATTTCATTATTACTGGTTTTACTGACAAACTGAACGAATCGATAGATGAAATTATCTGAAGCAAGAGATTGGGAAAGATGTAAGACTTCAGTCTGCTTTTTAAACTATTTTAATTTCGACCGTTTGTTAAAAAAAGAAATCCTGACTCTGGTTAGAATATTACTGGCCCACTATAGTAAATAGTGAGAACTCTAAAAGCGATATGAGGAAGATATGAGCCCTATGTTGATATCTAGTTGACTATAAGTTAACAGGAGGGACAGCTATTGCAGACGGTGCAATATTCTCAAGGGCCAGCGAGCAAACACAATTAGACAGGAGCAGTAACATTCGCTGTTTAGTCTATTACACGTGGTCAGCCTCCCCCCCCTTTCATCTTGGTCAACACCAGATTGAGTACATCTTATCTTATGAGGAGGTTTCGGCTTTGGTATAAAGTAAGTTTAATTGAAGCAATTCGGGCTTCATTGCTGGCTCCGGAAAAAGTAATAACCTCTGAACATTGGAGCTGTTATTAAATGAATAAATAGTTGATATAAAATAATAAAAGGATGATAAAAAATGAAGAATATATTACGAGTAATGTTTTCATCGATTTTTTTTAGGATGCTGGAACTGTGCTATTTTTTTTTTTTTAGTTAGATCGTGAGACTATTCTGTGAATATATGTTATCAAACAATATTTCCAGAGTGATCACGGTGAAGATATCTGGTTAGCAGTGACAGCGGCAGCGGATTGCGAGTATCGTGTTTTCAATACGTTCCAGATCTACCCGGACCGACTAATCGGAGATCTGGCCAGGGCGGCAGCTAAGGTGATTGGTCGAAAAACTTTTGAGGGATACATGACCCACTTCGGCAGGTGCTTCGTCAGGTTCTTCTCCAACTTCGGGTAAGTGTGCTATGTTTGTCTTTTAGTCATTTGTAATATTTTGGGAGGGTAGATTGGATAACAGGCTGTGTAGTGGACCCAAGGAATAAATTATTTTCACTCAGACAAGAATAACTTGATAACTATTCGGGAATATTCGGTTAATTGGTCGAACACAGAAGTTTATGTATGGTACATGTCCGATTTCCTACATGGATTAGTGAATTGGCTACGATGTAGAGATATATGGAATTTAATGTTGTTTTATTACGCAATTTTAGCATAAATATGATATAAAACGGTAAATGTATAACTATTGCGCATTTTCATTAAATGTTTCAGGTTGTAATATTTCATCATAAGAGAATATTTTTTTTTGTAATGGTTGCAGATATGATGAAGTGATAAGGGCCACTGGTAGAAATTTCACTGATTTTCTAGAGAACGTTGATAACATCCACCTTCAGATGCAGTTCACGTACCCCAGGATGGACTCGCCTTCAATGTACTTGAGCGAAAAGGATCCGTCGGGTGCTGTTCTGGTATACAGGAGTTCTAGAGAGGGTTTTAAAGACTATTTTGTGGGTTAGTCCAAAGGATATTAACTTGTAAATATAAATATTTTGTACGTATCCTACAAATATTATTAACATACCTTACACCTAATCTTAAGGCTTGTTTTCTTAAAGATATCCTGGACCATGGCGTTTTGAAATTATTTCGGTTTTAATAGGTGATAAAAACAAGAAGATAAAAATGAAATAATCTTTATTCTAGGACTGTTTTAATGTTATAAAGTTGTCATGTGCAAGCACTACTTTAACGATACAGTGTATTCAATTCTAAATGTAGATTTGAGAACTATGGTGGCTAGCTCTCCACAATTTTCAATTTTCCGTTTGGGCTGTGATAGTCACTGGAAGACTTGGATAAATGAGTCAGTTTCTGCTTAACATAAACAATTGAGATCAGATAAATATTGTGTATATATTTCAATTCCTCCTGAGATCTTACGCTATTGATAAATGAAGAGGTAAAAGAATAGTCACCGTATACTACTCTACCATAATTAAAATGGAGGTAGATGAGGCATGGAACGAGGAACTGCCAGCTTAATCGGGAAGGAAAAGCTTGAGATTGGGTGGGGTTGGTATCGTTTGTTAGGAACAAAACGTGATCTTCCAATTAGATGGTACGATATTCCTAATATAAGGTTCATAAGATACGGACAAATGAAGTTTTAAGATACAGGAGTCAATGGAGAAATGAAATATACCAGGGAGGTATTTGAGGAGAGGACTATTAGTAGTCACGAAGGTGCAATGAACTAAATTTTTGATATTTATTTTTTATTTTTTTTACGATTGAAGGCGCTATGTGCTTATCTACGAATATTATAACCTTCTAATATTATAACTCGAGATTCTTGATCAATCGCTAGATTTCTCAGTGGATTGGATAGATAATGTCTTTAAAATAAAATGTTTGCGCATGCGTATGCGAAAGTAGAGGACGGAGTTTGATAAAATTCATACTGGACTATTTTTACACTAATCACCAACTTTGCTACAACTTTGGGCCATATCGGAAGAGCCTTTTTCAAAATATAGCTGTATGAAAATTCGGTTGCCTATTAGTACGCGAATGTAGTGGATGGTATTTGGTAACATTGATATAGAACTATCTAGGTACCAACCCGCACAATCTCTGAAAATTTCTTTAAAATGTGATTAAGGGTAGTAGGTGTTATGTCCGTCATAACACATCAAACAGAATAAGTCAACACTCAGACAAACAGAAATACAAATGGACAGAAAGGCTCGGAACCAAATTTGTTCCTTGACGTCTTAAACGTAAAACGAGAATGCAAATTTCCGATTCTGAGGACAAAAATTGTATTCACTTCCTGAATGAAAAATCATATTAAAAAAAAAACTTTATTTGTTATTGTCTCAAAACTTTAATTTTCTAACATAAATACTTTATCCACTCATGCCTTTATTCAGTTTTGATTTATGGCTAATAAATCATAGAATACTAACAAATGAATAACTTCGATTAATTAATGTAGAGTGATATATGATATATGCATAGTATTATAAGACGAAGTATTTGATCAAGCAGCCATTGTAAAAGTTTATATAGCGAGCACTTAATTAGCGAGACGTAGTTTCATCCAAGTTGGTACCAATGATGCGGGGTTGCAGTTAGCTATTTGGAACGAACCGCGACATTAATGATCTGTTGCCCATTAGGGCAAGTTCCACAGCTAACACAACTGTCCTACACACGGCCGGTATTTCAGCTCGGTCACAGGAGACTTCTAGGCTTTACTAATTATCGGTTCAGCGGTTGTGTTGAGGTTCTGGTGTGAGAGGGGACATCTTTGTTCCAGGGCAACTTCTGGAGATCGCAAATTGTCTCTTCGGCATCAAGCTGGATGTGAGGATCCTCGAGGAGGTCAGTGCTGCTACCTGTGCTAGCGAGAGGAAAAATGTCCAACTTAAGCTTCGTCTCAATTACGACAATTTCAAGTAACTAATTATCTCATATTTTTTAGGAAGCTTTTATTATTATTATTATTTTTGTGATATAGATCTTAACTTATCTTAATCTTAACTTAATATAGTTGTATCAATTTTCATTCTTAGAATTTTATCGCCAAAGACTTCTTTTTATGGAGAAATTTATATTATGTCCCATTCCCTTCATTAGAACAAATCAAGATTAATGAAGAATTGCTCGAAAACTATTGACAGAAAAAGAAGAATTCTTTTTTCTTAAAACATTATTGAAAAAAAAAGTTATGCAACTTGAATAATGACAAAAAAAACTTTTTCGATCTGTATTTGGTACTTTTATTGCAAATAAAATGATTTATAAAAGCTACAAATTTTTAAATGATTTGGAAACATGTGTTTCTTCAAGAATGGAGTATTGACACATTTCATTTACAAAATTTCGGTACCGACATTTTTTTATTTTTACCATTGATTGAACTGGCACAGGAAAATTCTGCCACGATTATTATAAATTATAATTTATATGCATTCATAAAAAATATTTCAAAAATTTATCAACCATAAGATATTAAGTAACTTTATGCTTTTATTGTAATCAAAATAATTACAAGTATGGAACAAAAATTGGGTTCTTTTTCCGTTTTGTGATTGATTTTATGTTGAAATATACTAGAACGAATTGAAACATGAAGGGTCTTTTATTTTATTTTTCTCTCTGCCTAGCCTTTTGTAATACAGAGTTTCGATTTTATTATGTGAAACGAAAAAATGATTTTTTTCCATTTCAAATCATATCTGGAAGTCCTTCATTGTCTATATTTCTATCCGGGGGTATTCCCGGAACATTTCCCGACGACGAGTTGTCGCCTTGTTCATATAATTCCTAAGTTGAAATGAGCTACTCCCACTGTTTCCTTTCGTCCCTACACGAAGGCTTCGTAATAGGAGTAGTTCTCCTCTTTTGCGTAGATCCTGAGTGCTTCAAACACATTGCAGGTCGTAATCAGATGTTTGGCTGTTTCCGGAGAGTCACAACTGGTGCAAAGAGGCTCGACTTCCATTCAAAGTAGTTGATAGGGATCTAGTGTTTCTCGAACAACGATTATACAAGGGTTTGATGTCACTATAGCTTTATTGATGTCACATCAATCTTAGCTTTATCCCATCATCTAATTAAGGATCAGGTACCCACTTTGTTGAGGCTGCGTGGACCCCAAGAGGATATTACGACTCCAGTCTACTAATTTTACCGCAAAAATAAATTGCCTCAACCGGACTCAAACCCGGATTCGAGAGTTACGAGTCTAGAACCTTAAACACTGCTCTATCCCACTCCTTAAAAAATGATTATAACACTTTAAAAAATAAGAATGAAAATAAATAAATTCAATAGTTTATTATCGAACGAATAAGTAGAACATTGTTCACAATAATTTGAAGTCCATTTGGCAATGAATATTTTTCGTTTTCTAGAAAGTATAATTTTTCTCTGAATTAAATTAACTGGAATAAGTGTCTCGATTATCTGATTGGAAGAAATCAAGAGTGAAAAATAAAAGTTTATTTACGTTAATTCGATTAGATTCTTTCACAGATCGAAGAAGGAAAAGTCTCCATTTGATTTAATAACTGAATTCGAACATTCTGTATTTAAAGGATTAATTTTTTTGTAAAACATAATTAAATACTCTATCACGTAATGTAAGTGGAATATTTTACAAGGCTCAAATTCTGTCTGCTAATTAATGGAAATCAGTGTCCCATATTTTTGATAGCTGAGTCTATAGTCATCTTGAAAAAACAGTGTGATTTATATTTAATTTTTTCTCTTTCTTTTTTCTTGTTTTCATCAGCTACATAACAAATAAGGTGGACAAGCCTCCCGTAGGTTGGGATCTGCCCTGCCTGTCTACATCTTTTATTGTGAAATTGTTTCCATTCTGCGTCCTTTTCGGTCCTGGTCTTCGAGTACTCAACGCCGGGGAGAAGTTATTTGAGGTCTTCGAAGATGGACTCATTGGTCGCCCTGTAAGCAGCTTCTTGAAGATCCTTCGCCCTAAGAGCCTGGATTTCACCTGGCAGAACGTAAGTGTTCGCAATGATATTATTAATACCATACAATTGATTCATCCTGCTAAGTAAGTATTATAATCGGGCCAAAATTTTGATGAGAATTTTTCAACAGATCTAAGCGTTTCTGAGCCCTTCCAGTCCAATAAAAGCATTTATCTCGAAAACGGGTATACTTAATTTGTTTCTTCTTTTTTAGTTTTTCTCCCGGATGTTTGTGTACCAATAATTCGGGAGTAAGGAAAGTCGTATGAGTGGACACATCACATTTTTTAATTATATTTTTTATTTTCTTGATTTCTACATACATATAAACAAACCCATATACACGTGTTTAAGTTTAAGTTTATGTTTTTTTACGTATCCTGCATCATAATTTCTTTAATTATTTAAGCTCAATTATATGCGAAAATTTTTGTTAGCTGATATGAAATATATGTTCAAGCACTTGTTATGTTTATAAAAATTACAGAAAACGAAATAAATTTTCCTTCTACAATTTTATGATTTTGACACCAAATTATTCTGATTGGACATTTCATGAAATTCGAAAAAGAAAAAGAAAAATAATTAAAACTTTTTGAAAAAAAAAGTTAATTAAAAGCAATCCTAAAAATACAAAAGTTCTATTCAGCATGCATCATTCTTTGGATATGAAAACTTATTGATTATAAAATGGAATGTATGGAAATACATTGATTATAAAATAGAAATATCGATAAAAGAATAAACAATGCATCTAATATGTAGTTGAGGATGCTCTTACCTAACACGAACGTTTCTTTTAAAGGATTTTGTTTGAAAATCCCAAAAAAATAAGAAACTTATGGAAATCAGAAATAGGTATTATCCTATTTATCGCAAATATTATGTGGACTAATATAATATATTAGAACTGTGCAAAAATACAGATTTTAATGTAATTTACTTTTTGGAATAGAATTTTTAAGGGGACCAGAATCATAAATATCATTTATTTAAAATTTATATAATAATACAAAACATAAAGCTTATATATTTATAAAAAGTCCATGAGAAGCACTTAAGACTCTGACTGGTATACTGACTAAGAAGGAAAAGAATATAAATTTAGAGGAAAAAATAGTCCAAAAGGATTTTTTCACTTTTATCAAGCTTTCTCCGTTTTCTCTTGAGAGTGCTTACAACATTCAGTTGCGTGTAAAGTTGGGGGAGAGGACGAGGGGGCGGTTCGCCCCGACTTTCACGGGAGAGGAGGAGTAAAAGTGGGAATTAATAAAAAAATTACAATACTAAAATTGGAAATTTATTTCAAACATTATTTTTGTGATTTGTGTATAACATTTAATGGTCTTGATATTATCTCATAATTTATCATTTTACGATGTAGTCTACTCCTATTTGTGATGTAAAATTTGAAAGAGTGAATTATTAAAAAAAAAAGTTAAAATGCAAAGTGGAAATATTGCTTTACCATAAATTCACAGTTATCAGAGATTTAAAAAAAAAATCGATTGCCATTTTTAATTAGGGGCCTAAATGAGGCGAAAAGGGGGCATAAGAGAAATGGATCGCCCTGGGCTCACGAAGACCTGGACACGCCACTGATAATATTGACTTTTATTTTTCTAGTTTCACAAAAGCTGTGATAACGGTTTGCCAATGTAGATTTTTTTTTCCATTTCATACTTAAAATTTCGATAAATAATGAATATAAATAAATCAATAATAATAATAAGTTATCGCTAAACATACTGAAATTTTGTATTTTTCAATTTCTACAATTGGTGGTGAAATGACAGCTTTTCAAATAAATATTAAACCTCTTCCAGCTGATTATAAATAACAAATAAATTAGTTTGGGCTATAAAATACAAAATAATTTAAAAATTAATTAATTGTTATTAAACCTTCGGTCATTTGACCGCTCTGATACGTTTGGTGTTAGGATTGCTTTAGCTATTGAATTTGGGGAGGGGTTTGATAAAATAATTTCGCTTTTCTAGATTGTTAATTATCAAGCAGTAGCTTTCGAGATTGAGGTATTAGCTCCAGATGAGGCCACTAACAAAGCAAGGAATCTGATCTTGACTGGGCAGATGCAGCTACTCGAGCCCGTCCCAGTTGTCATGTTCCTCTGCAAGCCGAGGTATACAATGCAATGCTTGAACTCTAAACATAAACTAATATATAATTATAAAATAATATTAATAGTTATTTAATGACCGTATCCTACCTCATTTTTTTCGATTTTCAGGGCGAGAAATATTGCAGAGATGAAGCATATGGGCCTTTACGTGGAAGACTTGAACGAAATTGGGTTAGGAAGGGAACTGGTCTTTAAAGGATGGGAACATTCCACCAGGTAAGATAGAAATTCGCATAAATACTTTTATATCATTCTTTAGTTTTTTAGCTCTTAGAAACTTCAACACACACACATATTCACAGAAACGAATATCTAACGAATGATCTACGTCTAACGAAGAAATACTTGAAATTTTTTTCGTTTTCTGATAAACTACTTACTTTTTACAAAAATAAGTAAAAATTGTATACGGTTTTATGACGGCAGCAATGAATACACATTACACATTCATAAAATAAGATACAAACACAGTTACTGTTTATTAATAAACGTAGAAATTTGGGATTGAAAAGTGTTCTTGAAGATATTCTAGAAGACGTCAAAGGTTTGGTAGATCGATTGAGTTATTGAAAAAATCAAATACTATAACAGAATATAAATTATATTTTCACCATTAGGGATAGAGGCAATAATCAAATAAATAAATAAATAAATATATATATATATATATATATATATATATATATATATATATATATATATATATATATATGTAAAGTGTATCCAGGTTTTCAGCCAGTCAATCCAGTCCTCTAACAGCTATTCAAATGATTTTGAAAATCCTAAAAAACAACAACAATATAAAACAGAGGGGAGGGAAGCTTATTTGCTAAAATATTCTAAACAACGATAATATCCTCATTAATAAATAAAAATTTTTATCCTTAAAGGTAATTTTTGACAAATTTCTTGCTTATTCCTTTATTCTGTATTCAACATTAGAACCAACGCTTCACAATTACCTTAAAAATATTATAAATAAATCTTCTATTATAAATTGTATTATTATACAATAGAAACACATTTTGTTGCTTGCCCAGTATCTTCTCTCAAAAGCTTTTTACACTAGGTGTGAATTTAAAAAAAAAAAAATTCTAGCTTATTAAATTATATGATACATTAATTTTTTTTTAATCCTAAATTTTCATGGAGACTTCTACAACAATTTCTTGACTAGTTATCCTTATTCTATATCAGATATAGATTTTAAGATAATTACTGATGAATCTATCTTCTTAAGTTTGTAATTCTATTTATTGGTATGATGGTACTCACCTCTATCATGAAATTTTATAATTATATTTTTAAGATAAAATTACCGATTTTAGACTTGATGAAGTTCGCGAGAAAGTCGAGAAGCAGTGTGCTGAACTAGAGGAAACATACAATAAAATGAAGGAATGGAAAGAAGAAGGCGACAGACTTCTGTATTCAATGATCCCAAAATCAGTCGCTGAGCAGTTGAAAGCTGGAGCTTCGCCGCTCTCTACTTGCAAGGTGCATTTATATTATATCAAGTAATCATAATATATATACTTATATGACTATTTGATAATTCTGATGATAGATTTTTACTTTTTACATATACAGAACAGAAGCAGGTATAGGAAAGAAGAATATGTACGCATACAAATAAACAGATCAAAACTAATCAAGATCCCAACATGATAAATAGACCTATTTATAAATAAACAAAATAAAATGATTATCCCCACAGCTAATTACCATGCACATGATGGTGGATAATCTCCAAGGAGTCCAGATTAATATTCTCGGCCAACACCGTAATATCCCCAACATGAACACCTAGGACTTCTAAAAAGCTCCTTGTTCTGTTCGATATTGAGCTCTCACACTACTGTAGACCTGATCAATACAGTATTTCGGCACATTCCACGATTTATGTTTCGTAATTAATAGTGGGACTGGAACAGGGTATCCGGCACATTGGACGGTCGCTGGGCAATGGACCAATGCCGTAAAGGAGTCTTCCATTGACAGCGGATCAGTCCTAATCCTCTATACTTCCTCAGGGCGTATAACATTGCCGTAGAGTTGTTAGCGGGGAGTACGATGTTGGTCTTAATACTCCTGCGGATATTTATATCAATTCCCTCCGATACCGCTGGACTTATCTTTGTAAGGGGCGCAGGATAGGTAGGTTCTGGGAGCAGATATTGGTTAACAATTTTCTGCTCCGGTTTGAGCAAGAAGAGCTCACTAATTTATCGAGGTTACTATTTAATTTTGTCACTGCGTCTTCATTAAATACCAGCTCTCCCAAGAAAGTATATCCTAAATACTTGATGGTATCATCTCCTTGCGCTGTTTCTATGACACCCCGTTCTCAAGGGAAAGCATCGTCGATTGCAGCTATTCTTTATTCATTCCTATTTCCACACTTTTTTTGTGGATTTACAGCCAGACAAATCTCCGTGAGTATCCTTTTGACTGGTGTTAATAATTCTCTCTGTAGCACCCTTGTCACGCGCCGAGATAGCCTGGCCAACCGCGAACCCTGTGAGAAGAACAAATTATTGGCCGCTACTTAGGCTATTACCAAATCGCTACGAGAAATCTTGATCACACGAGTCGCGGTACAGATCTATGGTCTGGTTGAATAGCGAAGGCGACATGGCTCCATCTTGCGGTGCTCCTAGCAGAACATTGATTTGGCTTGTCGAGTGGGCTCCTACACTGATCTTAATTCTATTCGTGTCAAAGAGAGCAGCAATCACGTTTTTCAGATTGGATGACACCCCTCTTGCCTCGAGTGAGCTAACAATGTGCTCGTGTCCAACTTCGTCAAAAGCTCCAACCACGTGAAGAAATAAAAAAAACACGAAATCGTTTTTCTTATGTTTGGCGTCTTTATTGATTGCACCGATTCTAGTATTGATCTGTGTTCCGGGTATGGCTTTGATGAAGCCTCTTTACCTGCACCCTTGTTGACCATATAGGTTTTATAATTTTTCCTTATTCTGTAATATTTAACGGTAGAGTGCTTCTGTTGCCAAATAAGTGGGATATGATTGGTGATGTTCATACTTGAGGTAAGTAGGTTCACGGCAGTTTTAGGTAGAGGCGATGAAAAATATATACTAATTATTGGTTAATTAACTTCGGTGAAAATAAAGGACCTGGTTTGCTAAGAAGAAAACTAACGCTGTTTTTTTTAAATTTAAATGATTTTTAAATTTCTCGATTGTCGCTCCATGGGATGAAAGAACTATCTTTTACGAACACTTTTCGCTAAAAATTTCTATTTATTGGAACTTGTGTCTTTCTGCTTTGGCACCGTCGATATATACATGATGATATATGAAAAAATCCAAATTTAAAAAAACTACCGACTGCGAACTTATTACACACTAAATTGTTTTCATAAATATGGTTACCGGTTATTATTGATTACTTTTTTATTTATTCAATTTATTTATTTATTCAATTCAATTTATTATTGATTAAAAATTTATTTATTGAATTCACAACTGTGAAAAAAAAATATGATAGTATTACAACCAGCGAATATGACGTAGGATCTTACATAATGCCCTGGAGACAAGATGATAGAGGACATTCAATATCTACCTCAACACATGAAAATTTGCAAATAGTTTGAAATATCTATAATCCATATCATAATATAAATATCATCGTGTGTCAGCTGAGTCGATTCTTGAATCAAACGATTGATATTTTAATTATTAAATATGTTTTCAAAAACGTGAGGAGCGTACGTCTTCGGTTAGCTTTGTGTTCGTTAAAGCTTTTCAAAACATTAAACAAAAATAAACTCTAACTATATATATTTTTTCTCTTTTATTTTTACTACCTACTCTTTGCCGAAGAGATAGAAAATGTTATGTTCCCTTTTAAGAATGATAGACGAAATATCATTTTACGGACTGGCATCTCTGTCCGGTCATTGCAGGGGACCTTTAAAACTTCTCTTGTTCTCAGAAAATACGTGAGGAAAATTCTTCTCAAAGAGAAACCATTTCAAGCTCTGTATAATAGCAAAAATTTACAGTACTTTTATAACTATTTTATGCTCGATTTGTTTCTTTATTCTTTTTTTTTTTAGTTTTTATAAAGCATTAATGTATTCTTTTGTAGATTTGTGCCTTTAAAAAAACGGCATACTGATTCAATTTATTCTTTTCGAAGGACTTCAATCAGGTGACAATAATGTTCTCTGAACTTTGCGGACTGAACTATACAGAAAATCTCGCCCAAGTTGCCGAAATTGTCTGCACGATGAATGAGATTTTTATGAAGTTCGACAAGATCACTGACGAATTTAAAGTTTACAAGGTAGCGAGACATTTTTTAGTTTTTTATAAATCTGTATATATACTATAGATTTTTTCTTCTTATGGAGGCATAAAATGTTGATGAATTATTCCTTCTTTAGTTAGCTATTCTTATTTTCATTTCAACTAATTAGGTTTCTCTACATTAGTTTAGTATTAATAACTTTCTTTTATTGAAATTGAATTTTATTTTATTATCACTGATTGATTATTTATTATCAATCCATTATCTGTTATTTCTGTTTTTTCCTATCCTATCTGTTTTGTATTTCTAACCCTTCTGCGTTTTATACTGTTTTATAATTTTCATTATTTCTCACTTACTTATAACTTCCTATATTTTTTGAAAATTCTTAATAACGATAAGATAAACTAATTCTGGGTTACTGTGATACAAAACTTGGAAGTATCAATTAATTTGTTATTTTAAAATCATGAAATCAATTTTAAAAAAATGTTGGGACACAAAAGAACAAAATGAATGAAGCTTATCATCATATTTCCTCATAACAGTTGAGTGCCCTAGTTTGGTTTTACTAGGTATAATAGAAAAAAAGTTTTAGAATTGGATTATTTGATTTACATCATTGAATAATCTGTACCTGGTTAATAAAGCTGATTGCATAACATTGTGATGAAAGATGTCATTTAATCATCTCTAAATTATCAAAATTCATCTGAATCACCCCGCTGGTTCACACAAATTGTCTAGAAAGATCAATCACATTATATATATATATATATATATATATATATATATATATATATATATATATATATATATATCACACAAGATTACTACAATAGAAAGTAATCATCCATGTAGAGACGCATACAGTTTTTGTGGTTATACTATACCGACAACGTCAGTGTAAAGCAGGCAGTTTCCAAACAACTAGAAGGCGTTATATTGTTTACAGTGTCATTTATATTCGGGAGATAAAGGGTAATTTATTTTAAAGTTTATCGATATAGTGAAAATATATAACTTATACATGAATAAGAAATTAAATTAACATTACTTAATTAACATTAAAATTACTTGTTGTCAAATGTCGTTGCACTAGAGCGACGAGCCGATCACTTGTGTGCAAACGAAGCGATCATACGCAGACAGTGTACCCTCCAATTTGCAGCTCCCTCTCCACCTTTGCACCTTGACAGACACAGCTCAGGAGCACTGCTTAAGCTGCATCAGTTGCGTCTGTCAGAATGAGCGTGTTTCGTTTCTATTGATTTACTCATTCTTAAATAAATCTTTTCTATTTATTTTTACTACTGTAATGTAATTTTATATATCTTGTAGAAGGAAAGAGAGATCACGTGCTCATGTGTGCAAATTAAATAACCTCTACTGATGAGAACTTCAACTACTGTCTGTTCGGTGTTACTTGATGGAGTGCCTGCCGTGCAACAAAGGAAGGGGTTGTTGCGAACTTTGTTGTGAACTCATTCTGTGACGTAGGTGACCTTTTAGGTTTTGATGGACAGAATATAGTTTATAAGTGCTTTGGACAGACCAGTGCTTTTAAGGGATGGCGGTGTTAACCAAAATCTTAAAGGTTTAATGAAGGGTTGTATGCCACTTCTTTGACAGTATTGACATCGAACTGCAGGGTTTATTTAAATTTATGTCATTAGACTAGTTATAAATAATAATTATGAAATGCTTATTTCTATTCTTTATCTATTTATTTTATTACATGTGTTAAAAAAAATCTTATCTTATACTAAAAAGTACTAATCTTATAATAAAAATACTACATTAACAACAAACACCATTGATTTCAATAAACAAAATGAGATTTTGAGATTATCACTTAATTTTTTGCCGTCTCTTCTTTCATTTTTTTAGATAGGAGTTGGTTTAAAGAAAACAAGATGTCGCATCGTATCAGAGTGAACGTCACTTGTTTGATATGCCAAACGCGACGGTGGTGGATGACACAGTCTAACATTACATAGGACCTTGATATTTCACCTTGTCAACTTTACTGGCTCCGGTATTACTATATGGGAAATGTGAAGAGGAAATTACAAAAAATGCAACTACAAAGAGGGAAGAAAATGATTATCTTATATTTGAGGAGAGCGATGCTCCAACAGATGTGTATATGCACATTCATGTCATGCATCTCTAGAAAACAGCCACTATAGATAGTAACACGAACTCACCACACCACAAGTTTTTATTTTCATTATTTGTCGAACCCGCCGTCCTTGTAGATTTTTTATTTTATATTTTTCTCCTTTCGTTGTTGAAAAAATATAGGTTGTCGATACTATATATAGTAGACAGATAAAAACAAAATTAATATCGATATTACAATTGACATCCGCATTATGGTATAGAAGCTCAATCTAATTAGAGATTGATAAATTATTTGCCACTTCTATAATTTTTATAGAAATTATTGAAGTGGCATAATGGCAAAATTATAGAAGTGGCAAATAATTTATCAATCTCTAATTAGATCGATACTACAACATATCGAGAAAAAAAATATAGATAAATTGTATATTTCAACATTCCTAATTCGTCCATCAAACTCATTAATCTGCATTAAATCTAAACATAATGGTTTATAATATTTACTATGTAATTATTGGTCATAACTGTGCAGGTAGAAACAGTCGGAGAAGTATATATGGCTGTCAGCGGCGCACCTGAAGAAGTTGAAGACCACGCCAATCACATTGCTAGGTTGGGTCTTCGGTTTCTCAATGAATTTAGCCCTGAGTCCAAAATCAGCGTGAGGATTGGTATGTCATTTATAAGGTATTATAATTATATAAACTAAATTTGAAGATATTTGTTCTATGCAATTTTTGCCCAATAGAAAAAAAAAAAATTAAACCACAAAATAAACATTCCTGTAGCTAAAGACGGTGGAAGTGGTGAAATCGGTTAGTTGGTAGTTTTATATTATACTTTATATATTATACTATATACTATATATATTATACTTTTTATATAAGTACTTTTTTTATTAGTCAGTAATTGAAATTTATCAACGTAGACGGCTAATATACGATTGATAATAGCAAAAATGAATAATTCAGCAAAATATCATAAAGATCGTATGTGAGATAGTGTGGTACAATATTCCAAACGCCTGATTTACTCCTCTTCTGAGACTACGGTATCCATTCAATTAGGTTTGGATAAATCCACAATGAGTCCATTTAAGATAGTTGAATATCTCCTATTTGAATCGGGTGCGCTCAGCAGAGTCTTTGAAATATAAATAGAAGGCAAAAAGAATATATTCATTCCTATTTTTTTATTGCTTCAAATTCAAAGTTCAAAGGGTAGTAATATATCTAGTATATGAATTTTTTTATTAAAAGGGTAAGACAGATGAATATACAAAGAAATGCCAGTTTTAGAAAAATACAGGTACAAAAGACTGGAAGCTTATAGCGATTGGTAAAAACTAAAGGATGAACGACCATAAAATATAAAGCGGATACAGTAGAAAAACAATGACTGCCATAAAAAATATTAAAAAAGAAGGGAGTTTAAATATATGCATACACTACAGGCCACGATGAAGATATAAATATATATGTAGAGCACGGATCCTCGTGCAATCGCACTTTTTTTCGGTTGCTTGAAATCGATCGGAGACACGTAATTTACACGAATGAAGGCATCCGGATTAATATATGTAAGTTTTATTTTGCACGAAATTTCACATTTTAGGCAATTTTTGGTAAATTTTTGTTTTAGTGCATTAAATTGCACATTCAGCAGTAATTAAAAAAAATATTTGTAAATTACTTGAAAATATAAACATTGAACTAAAATTACCTAGGACAGAATCACGAAGTAATACTTTACTGTAATAACATATTAAATATAATTAAATTTTCTGGAGAATTCTGGAACTGAAATTGAAAATTAAAGTTTGTTTTGCTCTTTTCAGATTCGTGGAAAGCCAGTTAATCCTTACCAATCCATTCACTTCCTTTTATGTGCTACACAATGCGCTTCACTTTCTTTTAATATGCAGTGTTACACTCAGGCAAAATAACTATGCATATACACAATTTTTCGGACAAAAATATGTTCAATAATTTATTGAAAATAAATTAATTAGTGGATATGATAAAAAAAAAACAACATTCCGTATAATTTTTTACAAGTGAAGGGAATTAAAAACGTACAACCTAATTAAAAACAAATATCGAAAATTGGTCGAGCAAAAAAATTATTCATGCTGTAACAGTTGTGATATTAACTAGTTTGTTATCTGATCTTGGTTTTCATCCAATTAATTATATTATATTAAAATATAAACCCAAAATAGGAAAAATTATCATAATTGAAATACAATCCACCAAAATGGATCGTAAAGCCAATGAGTTAAGTTCTACCGGCAAAGCTGAATGGTTCAACTTTTTCGACATGGATTGAGTTATCGATATATCGGCAGAAATTCGTGATTGTCTCACTTTACCATGCGATACGTGATTAAAAAAATTATCACTTGGCAATAAAAAACACTTCGGCAGAAAATGCGTGAATCACGTATGAACGTGCAGAAAGTAACAAAAATATCCTAACAAGAGCTCGTGTCTCAATTAGCTCGTTTCAAACGACATATTCTACTCTAAAAGTTATTTTGTTTCTTTCAAAACTTGAATATTCCCTTTTCAAATGATTCTTAAAAATAAGTCTTTTCAATCAAAATTTAACTTATCTATATGAGGTGGTCCAAAATATATATATATATTTTTTGGGGGGAAATAGTTTTCCGAAATTGGATATATTGATTTGGATATTGACTCATACAGAAGTCAAATTTCAATTCATGCCATAAATTAATCTTCCAACGAACTCGGTAGATTATAGTTCAATCAGATGATTTCGCCTGTATTGGAAATTACCAATTCTTTGAATTGTAAAATTTATTGAATTCAACTATTAAAGTAAAATCAAATTGTTCTTTTACGTTATTTTTATCAGCGTCAACATTTAAGTTGGCCTATAGATATGCGAAGATAAATTAGCGACAGATAAGGGATCAGTGGAGTTGGTTTCTGTGTGCCATGTCCTATCACGTTTCACTGCACTTCTCAGAGAGAGAGAGATCTGATTACTGAAGGAAGACATACGTATCAATATAATTTCTAACAAAGGAAATACTTGGTCGCTTTTCACAGTGACCAGATAGGAAATATTGTTTGGGATTCCATTGTTTCTTTTTTGCCTTATTACGATTATAATCTAATCGATATATATATATATATATATATATATATATATATATATATATATATATATATATATATATATATAATCCCCCTGGTATGTGAGGCCCGTCAGCCTATTGGAGACAACACACATAGGCGGCGTAGGAGTGATAACCGTGTATCTAAATTGAGAATCACGGTGTAGTATTCTAGGAAGTAAAATGGCCGCCCACAGGTTTGGTCCATGGACGGTCTACTTCGGGGAAAGAAATATAGGTCCTCGTGCGCCTGCTGACTCCGAACAGCCATAATCTGTGGATCTTGACCTGTTTGTCACTGTTCTTGAACCCGAGTGAGTCGGTGGGAAGGAAACTGCCGAATTGGTCCCAAAGGGACGGGTTATGGATCTACGGATAGCCTGCCGCTGCACCATGGAAACCATGGTTCATAGCAACGTGAGGTTGGGTGGCCCCCTGCCGGCTGTCTGTTCTCCCGCAAGCAATACATTTCTGTATGAATACCACATCGCGCGTCCAAAGATCTCCATTGTCTATACCTCTGAACAAATTTAATAACATAAGTTGAGGCTGTAGCTGCAAGAAGGACGCAAGTTCCAAAAATGATTTTTGAGATACGCGTAGGCAAAGGTTTTCGAAGCCCTCCATGCTGGGCAACAATTCCTTCCAGCATTTCATTATCTCAACCAGATATTCCTAAGCCAGTACTAAAAACTTACAGCAATGAGGGAGGGCCATGTTATTCAATTTGGTTAAAGAAACGTCATCACTACTTACATGCCTTTTTAATAGTCAACGCTATTTCCAAGGGCCCTTCTTACCCATATCAGTTTATTCACCTTGCATTGAACATTTATTCCTCTATTAAAACATAGTTAACAGTTTATAATTAAAATAACTCAAAACACTTTATAAAAAAAAGTAATTCCTATGCTTTTGCTTGAAAAGAAGAAAAGTTTACATTGAGGTACAAAAAAATAAATATAAGCTTGAGTTAAATTAAAATATATTTGCTCTTTGTGATCTCAAAAAAACAACTAATAAATAAAACTATG
The DNA here is from genome assembly GCA_948150685.1 of Rhaphigaster nebulosa. NCBI lineage: Eukaryota > Metazoa > Arthropoda > Insecta > Hemiptera > Pentatomidae > Rhaphigaster > Rhaphigaster nebulosa. Next base: position 25,293,433 of record OX411311.1, read on the forward strand.
CACTTGATGTAAGCAAAAAATGTTTAAATAAAAGTAAAGTCTCCTAATGACAAGGCCAAATGTAAAGGCATGCAAGGACACACACAAAAAAAAAAAAAGACGAACTAACTTCATTTATTTCTTGATTGGAATACAATATTCTGATTATTATATTAAAGTCATTTAAGCATTATCTGAAAAAATATCACTTAGGCTTATGAGCCCTTATTACATCTACATCCTCACTTATTAATTAGTCGATAAAGACTAAGGAATTATAAATGTACATTTTTATTATAGTACTAATTAAAGGTATGCGTTAAGGTATAATGCCATACCTCCGCTAGTGTAGCTCAAATCGATTGTTGAATTTTCCCAGCTTTTAAACAAGCTCCTCTGTAGCTAGTTGTAAAAGGTTTTCTTTCCTCGCCATCAAAACTGTTCCATTTTTAATGCCTCCAATGCTGTAACACTCTACAGCCGATCCCTGTTTTGTCATACTTTCATATAATATGCTATGTGTAACATTTCCATTTGACTATTTTACGTTTGAAATGCATATATATATTCAATAGTTCGGAGTCTACATTACTATTGAAACAATCTTTTATGTAATCCATTTTTAAATAGCGGATATTTCGGAGGAATATTTTTAACATGTGTCAGAGTTAATAAATATGCCTCAGCAAGCAGTTTTTCTCATTAATATGTGATTATAGTTGATTATTCGTTATTTTGATTCATAATATACAAGCTGGATTTCTCAAACAATGAAAAATTCTGTTTGAAGGAAAAATACATATTCCATGTATCACTTTAGTAAACAGATAATGTGGTAAATAGGTTCATAATTGACAGATGTAAACTTTTACATACATAACATTAATGTACAACACATACTGTCTCGAGCTTTAACATGGGTACAAAACCCAAGTTTCTAAGATGTTAAAGCTGAGCTCTGGATTGAAACCAACAGGGACGTCGTCAGCTGAGTCTGGGTCCTGTATATAAAACAGTGAGTGCCCTCTCAGTCAATATTTTATTTGTTTTATTTTTATCAATAATATTAATATATGACAGATTGATATATGAAAACGAAACTTACTAGTGCATTATAATTACACGAGTTTCTTGTTTTACATAAAATACAACAAATTGTTGTTACAAAATTGCTTAATAATAATAATAATGGTATAATTTAACAATAACTACTTCAGAAAACGTTCATAATAACAATAGTAGAGCTTGAACTATTTTTTATTTACAACACTTACCTTGCCTTACTTTCTGTGAAAGTTTGAATAATTGAGTCAAAATTCAATGTTATTATTAACGTTGAATCAATATATAACACTTTTCTTTTTAACCTAAAAACAATAAATTGGCATACTCTGTCACATTATACGCAATCATTATAGATTGAAATGATTTTTTTTATTCGCATAAATTTGTTCGACCACAAGCCTGGATCTGCTTCCCTTACGGCGGACCAAAAAAATATCATTACATTATTTTATAAAATCCAACTCACTCCTGTAGGGTGTAATTCGCTCCTTTTCAAAACTTTAGGATTAACAAACTTCTCTTTGTTTTGGAACATCTCACTTTATTCTTTAGTTCATCATAACTCATTCCTTTAATCCTGCTTTGCCATCCACATGTGGAGAGAAAGCTTGGTTCGGAGTTCCCGAGGGCAGAATATAAATGAAGTGCATAGGTATAAATGCATTCAACATATTTTATTTAATTTTTACTTTAAAATAATTTTCTTTGCTCTTGGTTGCTTACTTGTGCTTTTATTTAATTTATTTTTATTTATGATATATATTATTTTATTTATTTGTATCATTACCTTTTTCTATTTTATTAATTGTTTTTATTTTATTTTTTTAATTCTGTATATATACGGTGTGAATGGATGGTTACAGCACTAGTACCTATTGGCCTGCGAGTTGCAGATTGTATTATTTTTCAATAATAATATGAAAAGAAATAATAAATAAAAAAGTTCACTCCTTGGATACTTGAAATACTCGACATACCGATTTTCATATTCCCTCTCATAAAATTCCTTTTCTTAACGAAAGTATTTATTCATCTCACCTCTTTTCAGAGCTTTTACCAATGCTATCATATTTTCACCATTCCGTGGAATTGTAAACGGTATTTCTACAAGTTTAATCTTGTAATTTGCATCCCTTATATCTATGGATCTATCTCAGTTATAATTATATAATAAATATTATATTATAATATATAATTATAAATATGTTATTCTCTGCGTTTTTTCTACCTATTGTCCGGAATTAATGATTTAAAAAAAACAAAAAAAAAACATACTGTTTTGTCGACGTAATGAGTCGTTAGACATGTATGTTATTATTGTATATTTATTATAAGTTTGCGAACTTGGCTATGTCTTGGGCTTTTGATTAATGACCATCGATTCGTCGAAAACTTTTACTCAATAAAAAGTTTCCTTGTTGATTGATGAATCGTGGCTATGAGTTGAGTTACTCAAATCGTAGTCACAATAAGAATTAGTGTTTCATATGTTTTATAATTGTTAAATCCAGCAGTAATTGATTTATTTTAAAAATATTCGAAAATTAATTAAATACTATTCAATTATTTCCAATCATCCAATAAAATGAATGGAGTAATTGAATCAATTGTTATTTAGGAATGCACTCTGGAGAAGTGGTCGGTGGCGTCGTTGGAACTAAATTACCGAGGTACTGCCTCTTTGGAGACACTGTCAACACTGCCTCGAGAATGCAATCTACTTGCCCTGTAAGCAAATCTAAACTCTCTATAAAAACATGGATTGAATTGATTTCTGTTTAAACATAGAAAAGTTTATCCTCATTGGTTCAACTGCATTATTGTTTAACATAATTAATCTACTACATTACGATAAATATATTATGAATAAATATCCCCCTCCCCCCAAAAAATATTGTCGCCATATAATTGGAAGATTATAAAAAACAAAAACAAAGTCTTAAGTACCTTAAATACCATTAAAAACTAATAAGGCACCATTTCACCAATTTAGGCAACTTCAGGACAAAAAAAGACAAGATCAAATAATTGCATTCCAAAACATCTCGATACATAACCAGGATGTACCTACAGTCTTTCGTTGATGGATCTTCTTTGAACTGTAGATGTGAGATGTGCTGTTGGTTTGCATTAACGTGATCTTGTCTTTTTTTTCTACTTAAGATGCCTGAATCGGCCAAATACAAACTGGCTAGTTTTTACTGGTGTATAAGCGACTTTGTTTTACAAATGTTCTTATTATATTCTAACGATAAATACATACATATCATATATATATATCATTAGACAATTTTACTTAGGGTTCGATTTCCCGAGCCTCCTCAAATTGATTAATGATGTGAAGAAAAATACCCTAACACAGCGGTGACATTAGTTTTTGGAATTTTTCATTATTGGTGTTCTAAGGAATAAAAATCAAATCTTCTTTCTTGTGCTGTTTCTCCTTGAGAATAATGTGCCACTTTACCGGTTTTGGGTGAAGAGTGGTTGTTTGGTTGAGACATAATTTTGAGTGCTAAAAAAAAATAAGACATATTCCATTTATATAGTCTAGTTTTTTTTAAATAGTGGAAATGCCACATGTGTCATTTCTAAAATAACCGTTCAGCAAAATCTAAAAATAATATGCTTCTGCAATCATTAAGCATATCCAAAAAATAAGCAGTGGCAAACAATTTTTTTTTCAACTGTGAAAAAATTGGGCATAATTTTATTATAAACCTTCATATTATGCTAAAAGAAATTAAAAAAAAATAAGCTATGATAAAAAAGATGTTTTTTTTTCCTATAGTAAATAAAATTGATTATACTTTTATTAGATATTTATTATATTACATCACACCAGGCGGTACAACTCTGAGGTGTTCATACCGTAATGTCTGATGTAGACATCTAGAATCGATTTTATTAACTATCTTTTTTAATTTCAATGTGTACCTTTATTACATAGCTTTATTATTATTTTTATTTTTTATTTTATTTTTTCTTATCCTCCATTTATTTCAAGTTTCTCTCACATACAATATGAAGAATAATGATCTACAGTATAAAGTAATACAATAATTTCTTTCATTACCCAAGGGTATTCCAAGGTCATAAATATTATAATGTCCGCTGTGTGCATGGATTTCACATTCTGGCCATAGCTTTATTGTAAGAAAAGGTTATATATTTACATATTTATAGTAAATTATACAAGGAGAGAAAATAAAAATGTTAGAGTTAAGGTTGCTGTAGTAGTGAGGAGGTCCGCCACAAGTGGTTCATTATATTTAGAAGCAGGAATTTCCGCTTAGTAAATGAAAGTGTCTGTGTATGCCCTCTGTTAATGGTCACCCTGTTAAATCTGGAAGCAAATTGAGCCTTTTTTTGAAAACACATTTTGCAGCATTTCCCATTTAATTTTTTTAACATTTTGAAGCAGCACGTTTATACACCATTTGAAAATATAGCTAAGTTATGATACATCGAAACACTATTTTATTTTTTAATGCATCTTTTTTTATTTAAAAAAACATGTTTTAGCCAGGTAAGGCGCAAATGTCTTCTAAAACCAACGAACTTCTGAACGCTGATGTCTTTTTAACGGAATCTCGAGGAATAATTGAAGTCAAGGTAAATTACTCATATCAGAATTCTTAAATCATAATTTTTTTTTTTTTGAACAATGATATAACTTTTGTAAAATATTATATTTCGATTTAATAAACTTCATAACGAGATCTGTTCTGAAGTAAACCTTGGAAACTTACTAATATTTTTCACTAATAACAATGTCTGATAGAAAGATGACCGAAATTAAGAAGAAACGAAAACTGCACACAGCACATTACTCATAAAAATATCACAGGATAAAACCTATATTTCATCGACCTGTCCTCCGTCTCTAGATAATGATAAGGTTGTACTTACGCTACTCTTTTATACACTGTAGCATTTAGGACATTATATGATTAAACCAGGATTAGTTATTGGTAATCCACTAATCCTTCAATGTAATTCATCAGAACCTGAAATTTTTTTGAGACTTCTGGTTACACAAAGGGTATATCCATAAAAGATCTAGACAGGACTAAATACAGTTTGGTTACATATCTGTCAATGATAATAAATACATAACATATTTAAAAAATGAAGCAGACCTTTTAGAGGAAATTTTTTTAAAAATTACGCATGGAATTATAAAGAAATATACTGTTTGGTAAACAAAAAAAAAAAAAAAAAAAAATTCCCAAGTTTCCTACTCTACTTCTAGGTGACGGAAATTAGAAAATCCCATTTCATCTGTCCTCGACTAGTTTGAATATTGACTCAGTTTCTTCTTTATTTCCCTCAGGATCTAGAAGGCACTTCGTGAATTATGATTTCCATATTGTTATCAAATAATGTATATTTTGCTGGATCTATTATTGTTCATCCACGTGCCTGTATTGTTTTTATTTCAATAAAATAACTGACATGCAAGACAAATATATCGTTTTCATACTTTAATTATTTTATTTAATTATGTTTGCTTGTTTCTGCTTATAGGCGTAAAACCCTTAGGCCATCAACGCCTATGGTTTATTTGATCTACTCAGATTTGGAACATATTTGGTCTATATTATAATTAAAAAAAATAAAATAAAAAATAAAAAATAAAAAATAAAATAGAAAATAAATAAATAAAATAATAGACTAAAAATAATAATAATAGATTAAAAAATAAATATATTAATAATGAGAAAAAAATTTAGAGTGTTTTATAATGCTATAATTTAGGCAAGAGGCGATGCAATTTCAAAAACATAAATACCAATGTTATGAAGTTTCATTGTTATTTAGAGCGCTAGATAAATTTGGCGTCTGTCCTATTCTATTTATTGTTGGGACATAGTGAGTGCTAAGACAGAACGGAATTCCAATTTTGGCATGATGGAGGTGCCAGTTTTCTGATAAGGTGTGAGTGCGTGAGTTCAGTGTGGCCTATTCTTAAGCGGGTCAGGGCGACTTACTCTCTGCGGCTGCTGCTGAAGGATATAGACCATGGTTTTACTGGAAAAAGTATTTGAAAGTGGGATAGACTGATTGCGGAAACAATTTGGAGATGTAATTTATAGCAAATTTTTTTCTTCTATATAATAGGGGAGTGTAATCTGCTTCCGATCATATACTAAGAATGGGACTGGTTCTGAATGGACCGGATTCCGGAATGAGGGACTGCAATCAAGCTGCGCTAGGGTTCGGCGATGGGCAGAATAGAAGATCCGTAATCTAATTTACCACAGACCAAAGTCCGATATAGTTTTAACATGATGAATTTTTTGGCAGCGTCTTTCCTCAATGATGAGATGTATGGTTCCCAATTCAATTTTTGATGAAATATAATGCCTACAAATTTTTGATGATTGATATAGTGCTACAATGAATATCCTAAACGTAGTTCGGGAGAGAATGGAGTATTTCTCTTACAGCTAAAGTTGAGGCATACATTTTTTTCTAAGGAAATTTTCAGAGCTATAAATATGGATAAGTTATTGATTCTGTTGATTGCTTCTTGTAGTTTATCTTTTATGGTATTTATGTTTTATGGTGTTTATGGGTTCCGAAAAACAGTCACCAGGTCATCTGCGATCAGTAACGGTTCGATACGTCTAGGTAAATTCAGCCCCAGATCAATTATTGCGAGCGAGAATAGAGTTGGAATAAGTACGCAACCCTGAGTGACACCATTGATCTCTTCATGATCTCGGGATAGTTAATAGCCGACTCGAACCCTGAAGTAGCGATTTGTAAGAAATTGCTTTATAAATCTGTACATCTGTTCTTATCTTTATAAACGTGTACATCTGTACACTAATTACAACCAATGACAGCTTGCGAATAATGGAAATATGGTTTATGGTATCGAATGGCTTCATCATATCAAAGAATACCGCGACCGTTTGTTGTCCACTGACCAACACATATTGGACTTCGGCTTTCTTTTGGACTTCGGACTTCAGCAACCAAATGATCGACCGTAGATCATCCTTGGCGAAATCCAGACTGAAAATGTTGAATTAAGCCATTCCTTTCTATCATCCACATTAATCTCTTATTAACCATCCTTTCTATGATTTTGCTCAGACAGCTTGTTAGAAAAATAGGGCGGTTATTGTTAGGTAATTGTTTGTCTTTTCCGTTTTTTAATATTGGAATAATTATATTATAATTATATACCATATGTGATTGTTATAACCCGGAAGCTAATTTAAAGTGTTGTTTGGAAGATTTTTTTATAATGCTATACTGGGAATATTATCTTGACCTAGCGAGACTCTGAATTTACTTTTACTTTGTCATTCTTTCAATTATAAACATATATTTTAACTTAACATATACTTTTTTTTCAGGGCAAAGGACGAATGGAGACATTCTGGTTATTGGGTTTCAAATGAACTACAAAGAAATCCAAAATTTGGTTTATTAAATAAAGATTCAACAATAAATTAGCAAATAAATAATATTCTACAACCTATTAATTTTTATGATATTCTCCTATCACAGATTCGCAGAAATTTATTTATAGATTTATATGAAATAATAAATTTATAAAAATATTTTGAAAATAAATCGAGACAGCTAACTATAAAAACTTGTATGGCAATCAAAAACACATAATTGCGCATTAAACTACTATCTGACGAATTTTAGTTGTGTAAAGTTTTAAGAACTTCTGAGATTCTTAATTCCACCGATTAACAACTTCAACAACTTTCCGAATCATACAAAAAGGCATCACAAAACTGGAATGGTTAAAAATGGAATTCCATAAGAAACTTACAAGAAGATCATGAGAAATTATAGATTTCTATAGATTTTATTATTATAGTAATTATAAAACAGATGTTTGGTCCTCAGATCTGCTAAAAAAAAATCTATTTTCATACTAATATACAGCATATTAAGTATTAGGTATTTTAAAGTTTTAATTTACAAATAAATATTTAAAGAGCTCAGAGTATTCTTTCTTTTCTTTTATGAATTTTTCGTACTGTTTACCTTAAATATTATAATTAAATAAACCTGAGAATCCTTTTCTTGAATCATTGCTCTGCCTTGATACCCCAATCTTCATCGGTGAGATTGTTGGCCGTCGTCACAGATATCACTTTGGGACCGTCCTCCTCCGAGGATTCCTGCCTCGGAATCCTGGTACATTGACAAGCATCCGCGGTGTATTTGAGGATCCAGGGAAGGTACCTGTTCACTCTGCAATAGACGCCTGGGAAGTTGGGTCTGGCGCATCCCTGTCCCCAAGAGACTACACCTGGATTCAACAAGGAAGTACTTTGTAATGCATGCAAAGAATAAAATAGTCGTATATAATATAATAAGTATGTAAAATCCCGTAACTGTAAGGTTGTTACGAGATGCTTATAGCTTATTCTGATCAAGAGCAGCATAACTGGGTTATGTAGCTTCGTAAGTTAATCTCATGAATGACAACAGAGGAACTCAAGTACTTATTAATAACTGTTACTTATTAATGCTGCTTTTGGCCCACTCCTTACTAGGCAAGACAGACATAGAATTTGCCAAAAGGTGATATCAAGGACCATCAAGGTGAACGAATAAGGTTGTTACGATATTCGCAGTGAAGGAATATGCAATGGAAAAATCGGAAGAACTAAGAACTTTTCAGTGTATATGCCGAGGCTTATGGAGTTAAAGTTTATAATACTAACTTAGCCAGATGAATGAGAGAGAAATACCTCGGAAATAAAAAAACGTTTTCCGTAGAACAATATTAAATCGTCAATCTGAATAAATCACGTTTGTAGAGATTGAAAGGAGTTTTTATTTTGGGAAGTTCCAAGGATGTCAATCTCCGCGGAAATTTGTTTTGAATTGTTAAATGTTCGTTTTTTAATAAATTCCATTGCTCACAATTTTCAACTAAAATAAGCTCAGATGATAGCTCAAAAAGATATTTTAAGTATAAGATATTGTATTGTTCTCATAGATTATCATTTACACTTTAAGTTAATATTAAAGTTTTGAGATTAAGCAAAACATCATCAATGTGGATGTTTTTGAGCTTGACTGAAGATGTCCTTTATTAGGACTAATTGCACGTCCAAGAGCAACCTTGAGCTGCGGTAGAAGATGGAAGGACGACGAGGGACAAAGTGATTTTTCATTGGTGGTAAAAACGAGTTGATGGTAAGTGGTAAGTAAGAGTTCACCTGGATAAGGAATAAAGCGTTTTATTTTATGTTTTACTTAAGAGTGCATAAACTGTCTCGGTACTTAACCTAGTGTTTGAGTAGGGTTTCAATTGTACTTCAGGTTTGAACGATGTCACTTATAAAATGTGCAATAAATTCTATGGAAATGGAAGCATTATCTTGTCTGACATCTTCAACAAACTCTCTCATTCGAAATAAATACGACGCGATGGGTGCCATCTTATTTTTATCTTTTTTATAATTTATAATCTTCCTATAAAAGTAAGAGGAAACTTTCTTTAATGCACATATGTAAATAAATAATTGTTCTGAGTACAAGTCAGCTTTTTGGTAATCGTCCGATCAATTTTTTCTTAGAAAGGACAATAAAAGAAATGATCAATGTTTGAAATAATCCCCTTTTGTGTAAGAAAATATATGAAGAAGTAATCGTATATTGAAAAAGCAATCGTTTGACAAATACTTAGAAATTAAAACAAATTCCAGAGCATATTTTCAAGAGACAGCAATAGCACATAAATAAAATAAAATAAATAAATGAAAGGATTTTTCTCTTTAGGATTTATACTAAAAAAAGGAGAGACAGATAAAAAAAAAAAATAATAATAAACGCGATAAAGACAAGCTGCTATACTAAAATCAACTAAACCTTCTAACATTTAGTAACACTGAACAATACTAGCCTGGATTTCATTTAAACAATAAATAAATAAATTGGAGTTTCAATTAGAAATTAAACTTCACGATGAAAATTGATCATTAGTAACTCTTCCTCTTTTTCTTCCTCATTTGTGCCTTTCAGCATAGAATCTTTATAGCTCAGCTTCTTAGTCTTTATCTACTCTTTCGTAGACTGCAGGTGAGCAGATACACCGAATCGATGATCAATCCATACTAGTGGAGCGTGTGATCAATCCATACACTCAGTAAAATAATAATTAAAAGAATTGTAAAATAATAATAAAGAAAATTAGTTTTGAACGAAAATCGATTTTAAATAAATAAAAATAATAATAGAGTATTTAAGTATTTCATTGTGTAACTTCTATTTATTCACATCGAACCAGAGCACCTGCTCAGTTTTTTGAGGAAGGAGTACGTGCTCAGTTTAGTTCACTTCATCTAATTGCAGTAAAACATAGACGAATTTCATTTATCCAGTATTTTATAGAATTTAAAATCTCATATTTATCTCACGCAGGTCACTCAGTGATCTCACACACTCGATGCTGCCTTAAGCACGTACATTTATCACTTTAGGCCACATAGAAGAGGTCATGAAAATGCTAATAAATAATTCCTCGGTATATTCCTTAAAATGCAACCATTTCACAGTAAAAAGAAATATTTTCGAAAATAGTTTCAAAATAATCGGCATCCAATCAATAAAAATTTGTATTCAGGAATATTAAATACACACACACACACACACACACACACACACACACCTATATATATATATATATATATATATATATATATATATATATATATATATATATATATAATATACACAGGGTGTCCTTTTTAGATGGCCCGGCTGAATTTCTCTTGAACCGATTATGCTATAACTAAAAAATACGTATTTAATATTTTTCAGTCTAGTTTAAAATTTAGACCTGTTTTTGAAAAAAAAAATTAACGGGGTCTCTCAGACTCGGTACAACTTAAAAATTTCAAATAGAAACCTATGCCTTCCGATACACCATTTTAACGGATTTTTGAAACTAAATTCAATGGTGAAACCAGATTTTAAATTGGTCAATAAATTACAAAGTTATGGTACAAATACATTTTGTTTGTTTCGGTATTAATTCTTTTAAATTGCCTTTACATTTTTTTTGTTACACAGGAATTAATTGGGTCACATCGTGTTTGTTATCTTTTTAGCTGTAATTTATAATAAAGGTTTGTTTTAAAGATGTAGTGAAAAAACAGAAATAATATGATTGGCAGCGTTTATGCCAATCATAACCCTGCAAAATCAGTTGAAGAACTGTAGTAAAGAGTGGAAAATGCTTATCGATACATCGAGTCAGTACCTCGCACTGAGCACCAGCGAAGAGTGGCTAAGAAGAGCCAACCTTTGCATCTTCGAAGAGGGCAGGCAGTTCGAACATGAAATGTAGGTTCACCAACCTCTGGTTGTATTTAGTATCGATTTTTTTTATTATTAAAAATAGCTAACAAAATCCATTATTTTTTTTTTTTTTACTTTGTAATTTATTGACCAATTTAAAATCTGGTTTCACCATTGAATTCAGTTTCAAAAATCCGTTAAAATGATGTATCGGAAGGCATAGGTTTCTATTTGAAATTATAAAGTTGTACTGAACCTGAGAGATCCCGTTTATTTTTTTTTTCAAAAACAGGTCGTAATTTTAAACTAGACTGAAAAATATTAAATACGTATTTTTTATTTTTTTTTATAATGTTATTGGTTCAAGAGAAATTCAGCCGGGCCATCCACCCTGTATATATATTTATATCTGTTTCAAAATATAGCTTATGTGGTCTTCTAAAAAGACACAATAATAGTCTTTTCAGAAGTATATTCGGTAACAGAATGGTTTTCCTAAAGGAAATCATGCACAGTATGCCATTTACTCTTATTCAGATCACCTGCCAGCTCTTTGTATATTATATAGCATAGCGATTAATGAACTAAAAAAGTTATTGATATTGAAAAAAAAGTATAACACACACTAGCGTAGCCAGGATTTCATTTCGGGGATGGGGAGTTCATCCAAGAATCCATATTAAAGAAACCCATCCCAACCGGGTATATAAGGGAGCACTCTCTAAACATAATATTTTATGTGCCTAGGTATATTATTTATGAAATAACATTAAAATAAGTTTATACGATTTTTATTTACAGATAAGAATATGTATTTTATAATTTCGGGTAGGGGGTCGGACCCCTCTGGCTACGACTCTGATGACACAAATATTTAGTTTTGCTAGGAAACGAAGCGTTTAAAATTGTAAAGAGTAATTTAATATTCAAAAACACATTTGTTGAAACTAAACAAATTAAACTCGTATCAGATACTCGTTGTTTTCAGTAATTGGTAGTTTTAGAGTTTAGAAGTTTTATTAGAATAAAAGCCAAAGGAGGAACTTTTCAGGTAAAACAGGTAAGGAAACATTAACTTTACCTCTCTATCCATAAATAAACTAGGTAATTATCAATACTGCTTTCTTCATAAGTTTCCTATTGCATTCGTACTTCGTGGAATCTAGATGGAGGGAGTCATAGATCTTGGGCTAAAACAATAGAGCAATCCTCTTGAATATCCTAATGGATAAGTCAAGTTCTCTGGAAAACTTGGATTACTTAGACGTCAAAAGGGAGACTTGTTAGGATCAAACTTTCCCGAATAAATCGACTTCTTGCTATATCTCCGACTGGAATAGTGTTGAACGTGTTTTATTTTATCAGCTGTGGGAAATCGATTATAATCTTAGTTATTGTTAGATCAACGAATGAGCAAGTGTGATTACTAAAGACCGGATTTTGGTGCAATAAAAATCTCAAAACATGCAAAAACGTGCAACAAAAACTCAAAACGTGCAAGAAAGTGTAATAAAGCAAAAAAAAACTTGTTTAACATAATACTTGTTATTAGCATAATGTATGAAAATATAAAACACAATAAAACCAACATTTTTTAGTTTATATAAAATAAAAAATAAATGAAAAACAGTATCGGCACTCCCAGAAACAATCAAATTAATTATTGTTGAGTACCATTTCTAAATGTCTTTCTGTCAAGTTGTACCTCTATTCATCAAGTGGGTATTTGTCCGAGAATACTTCCAGCGGCTCCCTTTGGATCAAATGAACTGAAATTCGGTATGCATGGTTGTTTTCTAGGCAGAACGATACCATAGAAATGGAAGCCAATTTCAGTCAAAATTTGGACATATTTACCCGGTATTTTAGGAAACAGTAGAAACTCTTTCTATTTCTCGGTAGGGCTGAAGTGAAGAACTGAAGAATAGGGATGCGACATTGGTTGGACCAACAACCAATCAGAGTATATAGTGAATGTGGAGCCAAATGGTATGATTGCACACTCAAACCACTTCGCTCCATATTCACTGTTGAGCATAGTTTCAGTTAAACTTGACTTATCAACATTCTGTTTTTATTTAATCCTCATTTAAAACAAAATTAAATTAAATCTATTGCTGTAATGAGATTTCGTTTTGTTTTTATTTTAGTTACGGAATAGCACTTTTGTACATCATCATCATCATCACATAAATTATTTCTGTTGGAGATATCTCTTTCTTCAGGCGAAGTACTGAACCAATTAACAACAGGAAAGGCACCATTTGAAAAATATTTTGACTTAGAGTGTGCACGTGTACTTAAATTTTTTTTAATCAATATTGTTAAATTAATTAAAAACCAGATTTTTTTTTCATTTATTTAACATCGCTTCGATTGCTGAGGTCATTAGCGACGACTTTTCTTCTTAAATAGCTCCAATTAACTTCGTAGATTTTAGATATATTAGTCCTTTTTAGATTCAATTATTATCTTTATTTGGGAGAGAACTATCGATTTTCATGGTTAGTATTTCTTTCCAAAATTTTTACATTCCAATAAATGCTCAACTGATAGCGGTGTATTGCCACAAACGTTGCAGTCCTTATAGCATGTGGAGATGAATCGGCTTGGTGTGCCCATTTCCAAGCCTGCTCATTGTGGAGCTGTCTTTAGGCGTTATATCTTTTGGTAGCAGCCAGGCATAATTCTTATCTTTGATTTAACGGAGGTGGTTTAGCGGAAGTCTTTTCCATTCTTCATCACAATTTTTCTTGACCTCACTTGCAATAACTTTAACTTAAATGTGGATCTTAAAGAGGGGATGCCAGAGCTTTTTGTTGCTGCTTTAGCTCCTTCATTGGCTCTTTCATTGCTGCTTATGCCTTGGTGCGAATATAGGAAATATTTTGCGTTAGAGCCATATTCAATTTCTGACTGAATCTTTTTTTTTTTGTGGTTCCATAGCTTTTGTAATCAGTTATTACAGATAGAATGTCTGACACTATGACTAATTGTTCAGTATTGTTATTTTCTGTATATTTAAAGGCTTTTAATATTGGCCATGTTTCACACGTGAAAATAGAGTTCACCTTGTCCATTCTCCATTCATTTCTACTTCTTTGCGTCATTAAACTGTACCCCGCACTATTCTCAGATTTAGATCCATCTGAAAAAATTAAATTCTTGATCGAGGTATTGTTTGAACATGATTTCGTGGTGTCTAAATTTAACTATTTCTAATGAAGGGCTTTTCAAAAGTAGGTGCTGTTCTTTTTCAGTATTAATAGATGCAGTTGTCTACGGTGAGCGAATACAATGCCCGTCGGCATGGCAATTTTAAAGTGATGAAGGTATTCTGCTGCAGAGAACTTCCGATCCTTTTGAGTCTTCCAGGTTTGACTCAATTGAATGATCTCTTATGCAGACTCTCATAATTACTATGATCAGGCATATAAAGACATATATAAATCTAATAATAAAATAGTTTTGTACTGTCGTGTAATAAATTGTTTTTGAGTTGTACTGTTTCCACGCATCCCATTGATTCCGACAGATATGCCATTAGAATTCAAACCTTTGCAGTTTCCGGTGCGATTCGCATTTGCAATGACTATATACAAATCACAGGAACTATCGTTACAAGTGTGTTGGCTAAATTCCGAAAGTCCGTGTTTCTCTATGGACAGCTGTATCTACTGAGGCATCGGAAAATCTGATTTATTTGTGTACGCATCAGAAGACAAATAAGAAATATTCAATCCAAAATCACTTCTTCGGTAAACATTAAGGTGTGTTGAAATGTTACCAGAAATATTGTTATTTACAAAATTTTTATAACATTTTGGTGCCTACTGTTTACAATGGAAAATATCAAGATGTTATTAAGATTGCTAAAATTAAAATTTTAGTTAAATTTTAGTGTGTACTGTTTACACCAGTCAGTAGCGAAATGTTATTAACATAAAATAACAATTTATTTTATATTTAAATAACATTTTGATGTCTAAATGCACGGGTGAATAACAAAACGTTATTAACATTTTCAAGGTATCGGTGTAAACGAAATCAAATGTTATCAGAAATGTTTATTAGCAAACAAAAAAATGTTAGTAAAATAATACAAATACTTCCTTTCACGTAATAAATATGTTATCGCATTAAATTGAACACTGTGCGAATAAAGTCGCGGGCAACAGCCAGTTATATTATTAATAATCTATACGAATTTTATAAACAATTGAAATATTTATCTTTTAACCTATCACTATTAAAAAATATTAGTCCTGCTCCTTGGGACATCAAGTCATTAGCAGCAAATATTCCTCTAACACGTTACCTGCTTGCTTCCTACGGAAATTAACCTTTCCTACCTTACTGTAAGTTACTCGCTTTATCTTAAGTTACTTACCTTACCTTATGTTTATTGTCCAGGCTCCAATATCCCATCTTTTACCCATCGTCATCTCTACCCCTACCTCTTATTTTAGATATAAGGACCTGTGTCTAGAGCTGGAGAATCAAGCAGATAATCTTAAGCTAGTAGACACACTAGCTTAAAGTATTGCCAGAAGATGGCAAGGAGTAGTCTGATGTCACAAAATAACAGTCATTATTATACTTTATTATAAATAAATGTACATTCTTAGCACACAACTCTTAGTAAATTATTTTAATTATGTATACCAAATTCGCTTTAAACTTATAGTGTATATCAGCCTATAGGTTGTATATTGTTTATAACCTATAAATATGGTGACATATATAATATGTATATATCTTAGTATTTCATTTTTTCATTTATTTGTTTACTGTATACATCAGTGGTTGGAAAGGGGGGGGGGAAGAGGAGGTCAGTTTATCGCAGCGTTAAAACTTTGTAACGAGGGTTTGCAGTGATATCATCTTGTCTTGTATGCTTTTGTGAACTTTGCCGTTAGTCAATGTAAGGTATGGAATCAATTTTTGTAGCTTCCAATAAAATATGCTTTCAAGTCATGGATGTTTAAAGTCATAGTGCTTATAAGAAAATTTAATTATTTATTGTCTGAACTGTATACATAATGTTTAATGCGATCTGCACTAGTTTTACTGAATTCTTCGTATCTCAGAATATCAGTCCTCATTTGGAAGTTTCTTATTAATTCACTGAACAGTATTTATGGTTTACAATAAAAAAACAAAAAAAACAAGAAGAAACAACTCATCTGATCAGGGAAAATTAATACTCTTTAAATCTGGAACAAACAAACCAATGAGGAACAGGTCACTGTTCTTTACAAACGGTTAGACAAGACCATATTTCCCAGAGCCGCCCCAGTGAGGCACTAAAAGCAGACACCCCAGCCCTAGATGGCTGAAGGAGGAGGGAGGAGGGAGGAGGGAGGAGAGAGGAGAGAGGAGGGAGGAGAGAAAAGCAATCGTGGGGAGATGGGGAGGCGGCAATTAGGCACAACTAAGCCCCTTCCCACCTTCTAGACCCGGGATCCTAATTAATCCGGTTTTATCCATTATTTAATCTTCCAAAGGAAATGCGGTCTGGAAGCTGATGAAAAACAGGTCAATGTTTCGCAGACGTTCAGCGAATACGGTGAGGTTGACTTCCCTCTACCGCGTCAGGAAAAAACAACTACAAACTCGAAGGATGAATCGTAACAGTTCCATGTTTCCCGGCGCCTCATCCCTTATCCCCTTCAACGTCTAGACAGTTCGTCCAGGACTTTGTAAGGGCAAGGACTTATTAGCATACCACTGCTCCTCCCCTAGGTTTTAGGACTGGACTGTTTAT
Organism: Rhaphigaster nebulosa; assembly: GCA_948150685.1. Classification (NCBI taxonomy): domain Eukaryota; kingdom Metazoa; phylum Arthropoda; class Insecta; order Hemiptera; family Pentatomidae; genus Rhaphigaster; species Rhaphigaster nebulosa. The sequence continues at coordinate 25,310,537 of OX411311.1, forward strand.
ACCAAAGCTCCTCTTCGTTACATCGATTTGTAAAGAAGGACTAATGACTTTACAATGCATGGGTCGATGACTTTCGTGTTGCTTAATAAACAATTTTATTCTCTTGAGAATTTCATAGCATTTATAATCATTTTAAAATAATGACATGCTTACAATTTAGCATCAAATATTTGCTAAATAAATCTGGAGCCATCCAAATATTGGCCATCAAAAATAGTGACACCATTTAAAAATTAATAAACCGTTACGCGGAAATTTCGATGGAATTCTTTGAATGAGCTTTTATGGGAAATGTTGACAGGGTTAACAATATTAGTAATGTGTTAAGTACATGTAAAAAAATATACCTCAATTTTGCCGAAGAAATTTCTCGCTTGGAAAAATACCTCATATTTATTAATTGGTATTTTCGAAGTAAAATAAAATTAAAATTATACGTTTCAAGTCCCGCAGGAAGTTGAAGACGATATATCTCTATGTTCTCGATCAACTCACTGATTGTCTTATTTCTCTTCTGACGGATGCGAATGAAAGTGGAAAGGAGAAAAAATATTAAAAAGTAGATAATTTAAAAACAATTTTTTAACAAAGGAGGAAGCTAAAGGTGTCTAGATTGGAGAACAATTGGACCAATTGGTATTATTTTGTAAGATAGCTTGGAAGTCAGATATGAATTGGAAAAGAATTTAGTTATCGAATATCTAAAGACGAATGCCGTGAAATAAATAAATAGCAAGAAATCAAGACAATTTTTTTTGTTTCCAAACCCTAACTGGAACATTAAACAATGGATTATTATACATAAATATATGTTTATGGTTTCCCCTTTATATATATATATATATATATATATATATATATATATATATATTTTGTACCGATGAAATTATTATTTAACTGTTGATATCGATATTGCTAAGTAGATACTTCTGTATTTTACTACATTGGAGTTCTTGAAATGGTAGTTTGACCCGCACAACAGTTACGCTATGCGGGTAACTTAACTAAGGCGGTGGAAAGAAGAAGGTTTGAAGAAATTTGTTCAGGACCATATTATATTTTTTTTTTTTATTGATTAATTTCTATTTGATTTATTGAAACGTGTTGCGATAATGAAAATTGGTTGACGACAAAACCAAATTCTTCAATGCTATGAAATAGAATATTTTTGTCATTATTAAATATGATATTCTTTTTCTCAAATGCTGTCATATATTTGATGGAATATAATTTATTATCTTAGGTATGGGAGTACTTTTTGAATCCCTCCTGGTAATTTACAAAGCTATTTAAACAAATCGAAAATTATTTGCTATACTAGTAATGTTGTTCCAACAAAATATTTTTTAAATTATTTAAAAAAACAAAACAATCACAATAAATAGTTAATTTTCCTTACCAACTATCATGTGGTAGTCACCATCTTTGACAACGAGAGGTCCACCACTGTCTCCCTGAAAAGAATAATATTTATTAGCTCTGTACTGTATTAGCTATTAAGTACTGCTAACATTTATGAATACTTGATCAGTTATACATAAACCATTTGCTCCTCAAAGTAACAAAAGGTAAAGACGATAACGGAAAAAGTATAGTCCAGTATAATATGGAGTCAAAAATGATTTTTTTTTTCAAAGTTGATACTTTAAGATCGTATCTTTCTTGACTATAACTGGAACTAAAAAAATTATAGGAACATTGTTGTAGGAAATTTAATGTTCTTCATTTTTTTTAAATATAGTGTTTTAAGCTAAGAGCAACCTCTTTCGAGATATTTGCGAAAAATCGAAAAACATGACCTTCTCCCCTCCCCTCCTCTCCTTGCCTCTGTTCCTAGAACCGGGGGCTTTTAGTTTGTTTACCTCTTAACTGGTCCGAAAAAGCTCCGAAGACAATTTAGCCCGTCAGCCAGTGCTGTAGGTTTCAGTCAGTTCGTTTTTCTAGCAGTCAATTTAGGTGATATTATTATTAATACATTTTTTTTTATGATAATACACTACTGGAAATGCTAACATAATTGCATGAATAATGAAATGATACAGAATGACTTTATTTGCTACTGACCTTGTGCTGAAGCAAACAATATAAAGTTGGTATGGAACTAATTGTAAGTTGTATTGAAGATAGTGGAGTAAACAGTTTCTTAAGATTACAGGTTGATCGATACCACAGAAGAACACTTAATTTTATTTTTATTACGTTTCTACTAGTTAGTTATATCAGACTCCTAGTTTATTACTGTAGTCCAGATGTTATCCTCGTTGTGGTTGGAATATAATGAATGTCAAAATAATGATCCAGCCGAGGAATTTATTTATAGGGAATCATTTCCATTTTAAATAATTCTATTACAGTGGCAGAATATTCCCATCACATTTTTACTGGGTATAAACCTCTACGGTTTACCGAGACATTATATCTTCTTTCATATTTCGGATATATTTGCATAATATCCGTTCGGATATTCTTTCTTAAACAAGTGTCATTCCTTATAAACAACTGTTTAATATTTTATCGGTGACTTGAGAGAGAGTCAGAAAAGGAGGCGGTGATAATTGAAATTAAATATCCCAAGTACAAGTTCGTTTTGAAAATCCGTGACGTCATATAAATCTACAATTAAAGATGTGATAAATTATTGTCTTAAACATTTCAGGCTATATTTTAGATTCTCCAATATTCTACAAAGCTTTGCATATTAGTCAATAATTAAATTTTCCTAAATGTATATTTGATAACCGTATCTAATCATTAATTGGACTGAAAATATTAATATCAAGGTACAATACAAAAAAATCTGGTGCGGTGCGCGCATCACACAACGTAAAGAGATGGCAACAACTTAATTTAGCAACCAAATTTGAGTATTAGCTTCTATTAAATGATATAAAAGTAGAAATAGAACAATATTTAAGTTTATGCGTTTTTCGTCACTCTCAAATACCATTTACGACGACTATATACTTTAGGTATACATTTTTTTCAATTCTTTACATCCAAAACTACTCTTATTTCCAGACATTTGATTTCAATCTAGGAAAATATTTCTCCTTTTTTCTCCTTTAGTTAACTATCAAATGTTTTCATAGTTTATATTTATCCATTTTGCATTACTACGAACAACGAGGCTTGATTATGTCAAATAAACAAAATTACATGAACTTTAAAGGAATCCATTTTGAAAATTCGGTATTTAAGCCCTGACAGACTATGACAACGAGGATAAGACCTAACTGAAACATTTAATTGTATATTGATATAACGGGTAAATCAAAATCGTTAGAGCCGCTTGCAAGAAAATGGTGAGAAAGTGTAAAATCGATGATCTAAAGTGACACTTCCGTTAAGTAAATTTTAGCGAAAAAGTTAATGCATCCTCCCAGGCATATATGAATCTTCAAAACGTAATTTCAATTTCTTACATCTTTTCGTTTTTGAGCTAGGCAGTTCGTATTAAATAGACACACATAAACACAGACGCACACACAGGCTATTTTTCTAGATTTGGACTCTGGGACTCCTATAATGTGAATTTCTTTTAAAAACTTGGATTTCAATTATAGATACTTCCCCTTACTATATATTTCATATATAAGTGAGTGCAACTTTAGAATGTATAGATTGTTCACCAATAAAATCAATTAGACCATGGTTGAGGATGCGATAAAAAACAAATCAGCAATGGATTTTGTTTCAAGCTTTCTACAGAGCCAATAAAACAGGTTACCAGAATAATATAATATTTCAAAAGAATAAATAAATTTTGTCATATTCTCCTCTATCCAATTGCACTATGTTTATTTATTCTTCTAATACCTTATATTATTTTCGTAAGGTAATGTGTGGTAAGAGCGTTTTCGGCTTAATTGCGTAATCGTCTCGTTAAATCCAAAATCTCAACTTGTAAGAGCAGCCATTGAATTCTAAACACTGATGTATCAGAATCCTGTCTGCCTTAATTGGAGTTGTTAAGGGCCTTAAATTGACACCTTCCCGCTCTCTCTGCCATCTTTTTCTCCCCCTTCCCCCAAAAAATGTACGACAAATCAATTGTATAACGAGTATATAAGAAATTAACTTTATATTATATATTGTATAAAATATAACGAGCTATAAAGATATCATTTTCAAAATGTTGATTAAGTTGGATTTTTAAACTTCTCCTGTACAACAGCTGTATCGTTGTTAATCCAACACAAGGCCAGCATTTTTTTGTTTGTTTAATTTTTAAGATAAGCGGAACAGCTCCAGAAGCTGTTCTTCAAAATAATTTGTGGTTTACATTTCTCTTTATCTGTTTTCTAGGTTTTAAGCAATAGTCCCAATTGCACCGGTAAAGCATGATAGTAGAGATAAGTTCAGATCTCTGTTGTGGGACAAGCACGTGTGGTGCACACTTAATCCTGCTCTCATGTTTCGCTGGAGTAATACCGGACTAGCGCGTTAGAATAGAAGTTCTTTTTTTCAATTCATTTATTCAACTATGCTCCACATCCCATTTTCATGACTGCCATTGAAGATTTTAAAATTTGAATCTAGCTTAAAAATTTAAAATGTCTACAACGTTCTCCGAAACGTCGGTACACATGAATAGTAAAAATCTATTACAGTTTTTGACCTCACCCTCCAAAAAATACTTTTTATTCAGCAGTATTCAAAATATCCTACAACAATTAACACCAATCAAATTAATTTGTTGACAAAAAATTTTTTAAAAAACATATTAGCTTATTCAGACTTAAATCTCTCTAAGTGTAGTATACGTGAACTATTATATATTTAATAAAACATTATATAAGATATGGTATCGCTAATTTTAGTATCAGGATCTTTCACCTCTTGTTTCTTTATTGGTTTTACGTGATTTTATCGTTAATACGATGCAATTTGAGAATTTCAATTGAATATTCTGCTTTAGGTCTATGAGGCTATAAAGTTTATGTAAGAATTGCGCAGGTTTATTAACCAATACGTATTCTACAAAATTATAAAAAAAAAGATAAAATTCTGTTTTAAATTTATTCGCTCTAGACTTATTAAACTAGAAAGACTTAGACTTATATAAATTAGAAATATTGTTATAAGATACGTGAAGTGAATTTGCCATGTATTTTATTATATATCTTACATCTTTAATTTATTTTTATTACGTTTCGAGGTAAATGCTCCATCTTTAAATCATTTAATTACATCTATATATATATATATATATATATATATATATATATATATATATATATATCAAAAACAGATATATTATATAATTTAACAGTTATTATGTTCTTAAATAAAAATAAAATATATACATATTACCATAATCCATGTCATTTTACAAAATAAATTAACACTTGCAACATTCTTTACAAAGTCTAAATAATGCAGAGGGTCACATCGTTATTACATCGTCACACTCTAATGGAATATCTAATGTATTGGCTCTTTGTGGGCATCTTACAAACTTCACACTAGATCTTTAAACATTATTATTGCTGGCTCTATTAATTAGTTTAATAATAAAAAGATTATTGTTTTGCAGTATGTTGAATTTTCTTATTTATGACAACCAATGTTTATTATCTTAGCGTCATATTTCCAGTTTATTCATTATGTCCATATAATGGTTGCTTACATTTTTTTAGTCCGTTTTAAAATTAACTGTTTGTTTTATGTTTTAGTGATGTAAATAGCTTCTTTAATTCTTCTATTTTTAATGGATCTAACAATGTCTTTGAGTTATTGAAGTCAAATTGGTATTTCATTGTAATGTTGTATTGGGCAAGTGTTGTTGTATTAATATTCTGAATATTTTGCAGTTACTGATATGCTGATTTATTCTAGTTTTTAATTTCCTGGATGATTCCCCTATTTATATTCCTTCACAATCTTATACAATTGTATTTTGTAAATAATATTTTACTTATCATTATTTTCTATAGTATCTTTCATATTATTTAGATAATTCTTCAAATTATTATTTGAAAAAATTGAGATCATGTGTTGTGTTGATATTTTTGTAAAATTATTTGTATTTGTCTGTTACAAAGGTTCGTTATTGTAAATAATAAACCAAGCTAATAGAATGCTAACTAGCAGCTTCTCTCTCTGAATTTCAGAACTTTCTTAAAAATGATTACTAGTTATGGTAGAATTAATGCTAAATGAGGACAATATGGCATAAAAATCAGTTGTGGAGAACCAGAAATTTAATGACTGTCCTATATAAAAGAAGAGAAAACACTTTTGTTTCAAAGACCTTAGAAGATAAAAAGGAATCGTTCGAAATGAATGATAACCAACAAGTAGCATTTTTCCTTTTTTTAAATAATTTATGGAACCATTCGGTACCAGTGGTCTGTTGTTTGCAGAACAATACCTATCTCGGAAAATATTTTTTACAGTAGAAACTTCCGCCCCAATGAATTTCTGAAAAACAATAGAAGGAAACATAGACGATTGCCAACTGAACGGAGTAGGGAGGAATTTTCCATAAGACCTATCCTGTGTTTGCCATTGGCGGATCTGTCCTGCTTGTTTCTTCAACCGTCCTATGCTTACTTCTTCAAGATTGCTTTTTGATGTGAGACGGAGGATCTTATAAAGGCTCACTTTATTTGTACAACGTTTTCATGCACGGTGTGAAAATAAAACTATATTTATTTCATCAATTTAGAATTATAAAATAAATTTGTTCGCTAAATAAATTAAGTATAAACACTTAACGTAACACTGGTTACGTAACACGGGTTACGTAACCAGCTCAAAACAGAAGGGGAACAATTTTCTAAATTTAATTTATTTTGTGCGAAAGGAGAAGAGAATCTATGACGAAATGCAATAAATAATTTAGAGTAACTTTCAGAAGAATTGTTTGCGACGATTAGATGAGAAATTTTAAATGTTTTCCTTGTCCTCCTACCTCTGGATGCACCCATGATAAATATAGTCCATGCCCTTCAAATCTGTCGGCGCATACATTGAGAACTAATACGACGTATCATTTATCACATCGTTGGATTGAATATTATTTCAGTGTGGATAAACGTAGAAGGAACTCTCAACATAGATAATTATCTGATAATTATTGATTATGACAAATATAAACATATCTTGAAAGAAAAACAGAATTTAGGACTTCTTTCCAATAGGAACATTTCTTTTCTGGGCCATGTTATGTTTATTCTAATAGCTAAACAAATGAAGTTCCATTTTTAATTTTATGTATGGATGGAAGGATTGTAATTGCTACTTGGTTAGGAGAAACAGGGAGGCCGCCGTAAAGAGAAAGGGCTGAAGAGGACGGAGACTGAACTCGTGAACTGAAAAAATGAAAATTCTTTTATTTGCAGCAGTGTGTTGTTATGCAGGCATGCGATACATCCTACTACTGAAAACACCTGTATTGTTTTAAAGGCAGGGCAGAATTGTAAATAAATAAGTTATTGACCGCTCTTTTAGAGACTAAAGATTTTGTTTGGTATCTTCAATTATGACCAACTAATTTGTTCGCTCTTTTTATTTACATTAAAACCAAATGAAAACAAGAAATTTGAATTTTTAACAATTATTTCTTTCAGTAGAATGCACTATTAATGTTCGGGGAGCTTCTCTCATCTAACGCATTATATATTTAAAATAATGATACTCTGTTTGTATAATTGTTTATTATTTCTTAAGGTTAATGCGATAAATGCGGAAGATTACGGTACGTTTAACGCATATGTTTTCGGTGTTATTTCTATCTGGAAGAATTTGCAGAGTCAGGAATTTCCATTAGATAATTTATGCTGATCCCTCAGGACACTGTCAAGAGTGTTGACGCTGACCACCTCATCGGTCATTGAAGTATCTGACACAAAAGGTTTAAATATGATATTGGGACCGGAGCGACCCCTGCTGAAGGGGTTCCGGGTGGGGTATAAATAAAGCGGGCGGCATTATCGATCTCCGGAACAGCACGTGGCAAGGCCACTCTCAATACCTGTGGCGTTGTCGCCGGCACGTAGGCCGCTGCCACTGTTTGCTTTCTCTCATTAAATATGACTCGCTGTAAAACATATCGAGATAAATAATAGAATATATCACAGTTAATATTATTGCAATAATAATAACGGAAAAAAATTATAGTAAAGGTTTTATTGTTACAATTATGTCTATTGTATAGAAAATTGCACCCTCGTTGTCCCAAATTACCATTGCATGCATATACCATTCGAATTATAGAAAATAATTATAACCAGTTTGAGATAAATCATAAAGATGAATTTCCATTCAATTCCACCGTAAACAGGGTCGTCAGACGTTAGGATTTTGGAGGACATTTCCTCCTTTAGATATGCCCAACCGTTCTCCCAGAATTTGGGAAATGTGAACATGACGATATGAATTAGAAAAATAAAATGTTGACAGTCATCTCTATGATGCCACGTTCAAGCAGGTGTTGACGCTTTATTATTCATGCCTTGGTGATTTATGAAGGTGGATTAATCAGTTGGATGAGTTTGAATGCTTTGAGTGGATGAATATATAGATAGGATTGATGAATATGTGACAAGTGGGAATGGTTTTTTCGAAGGGCCCTAAACATGAAATGGATGAAATTCTTCACGAAATGTAAGATCATGAAATGTTTTTCAGGACTATTAATAATTAGCGAATTTGTCTTAGTTTTTCCAGTTCTAACTCCAGTGTGAAAAGAATGTTATCCACGCCAAGCAAGGTTCAGGGAAGCTATGAATGAAACCGAATGAAGCTGTAAAAGGAATATTAATAGAGAAATATTATTTTAAACAAGTTACATGCACAATGCATAAGTTTTTAACAAATATGTAACATCCAAACCAGATCTGCTGAGAAAAATATTTTCAAGTCAGAAGAAAACTTATTTCTTATTTATTCTATATTTAATTTATAATATGATTACAGAGAATAGTAAATTAATCTGTTTATTTTATTTTTATAACTTATTTTTTATAACTGATTTAGTACTTTTCCAAATTTTGTAAAATATTTGTTTCTATCACAAATATATATTGATAAATTATTTATTACATCTAATTTAATATGTATAATAATACCAAAATATATTTTGAATTGCTTATTTTTGAATTGTTTGTGAGTTTTTAGAACTGAGGATGAATGTATAACATTCAGAACTAGTTTTCAATAAAACAAATTTATAGAAGTGGCAAATAATTTATCAATCCCTAATTAGATTGATCCTTCTATACCATCATGCGGATGTCAGCTAACTATCTGTATATATATGTATATATATATATATATATATATATATATATATATATATATATATATATATATAAACAAAAGTCTAAATATGCCGTTTATATTGAGTTTTGTATTTGTCCTTCTTCTTTTAAAAATGTTCTCCTTTTTCAAAATAAATGCCCTTCATTTAATATATTACATCTGGTCACCCTAATTGCGAACCAAGCCAACTATACAACCCCTTATGTAGATTAGTATGTAGACTGTTTGGTGCTAGAATAATCCTTTATCCTCCCTCAACTGCCTTAAACATAGGAAAGCATAAATAGAAATCAGATTCATTAGCATTCCTCATCTCACTTAATTTCCACGTTTCAGACATTATTTTTTCAATGCTATTTTACCATTATGTTGACGTAATCTCCTGTTTCTGAGGACCCTTAGTTCTGCTCAACAAGTGAACCATATTTGAAATTCTATAATTCTATGTAACAGTTATTTAAGAGTCGTGAGGAGCGCAAATATTAGCGATAAAAATCTTTCTTGGCAGAGATATATGCATTCACCCATTTTATAACGATAACTAGTAAATCAGTTTTTGCTAGTTAATTGCTTTAAATACTAAGAGGATTACTGCAACACCAACTGAAGTTTGAGCAAAAACTAATAAAAAATAAATTATGATGGATACATAATTGACTCAAATGAATGAAATCAAGTAGATGGTTGGAGGTGCGGATAAAAATTAAATACACAGTAAAGTAATATACGATATTAATGTTTGCCGAAGTTTTACATTATTTTATATAATAGAGGTATTCTAATATCTTGTTTTTCTTAGCCTTGATGAACTACAACTTATGTAGGTCGATACATCGGCTCATATAAACTGCGTGTTTCATTTCTAACCTCCCCTCCAACTATCTTCTACTTTGGAAAAACAATTATCTAATATATATTTATATCAATAACAGGCACGGAGAGAGCATTAATTTTTCAAAATGGTTTTGAATTTCCTCATCATTTTGTTTTTCATTACGATAAAATTATCCACTGGCGTAGACCAAGGAGGGTTGCCGAAGCTTCCCTTCGAAGTTACAAACTATTTTTACTTATTCTAAACAAACATTGTATAAACCTATTTTAATGTTATTTCATGAATAATATACCCAGGGATAGAAAATATATCGGTTGTGGTGGGTTTGTTAAAAGTAGATACTTGGATGGACCCCTCTCCTCCCCTCGAAGAGAAACCCTGGCCACGCAGCTCAAATTATGGTTCCCTACTATAAATAAGTCCATGATAAAAATAATTTATCATCGAGAAGAAAAATCCCAATAATTTTTCTCTTTTTTTATGCTTGAGCCGGGTTTCTCTGAAACCTGAGTCCAATTCATTTCTCTTTGCCGACTAAACTTGGAGAAATATGTATATTTAATATTATTTACAACACACGTTATAAAAATAGTTTACAGTATTCAATCCATCTGAAAGCTTTTTATTTCTAAACTTGTTAGAGGAAAATTCTTTGGTCTACATTAATGAAGCTGGAAAATTAAAACCATAAAAAGATTGTTGAGCAAGGAATCTGAAAACACCCTTTAAGGGTTACAATATGTGACTTGATGTTTTGGGATGCATAGAAATGGATAAATTGAGAGAACTTAGAAATATTAAAACCTTCATCGACATATGAGATTGAATTAGGGATATATATCTTTGTTGAGTTCAGTTCTTCTGGTCGAGAACATGGGAACAGATCTACTAGACTTGAGGTCAGATTCGAAACCTTTATTCTAAGCATTATACATATATAAATATATATATATTTTTTTTTCTGTTGGCACTGTAGACCGTGGAGATCCTTGGCCGCGCGATGTGATATCATCCATGGGAGACCACACCGCGATTCTCAATTTAGGTACATGGGGTACGGTCATCACTCCTACGCCCGTATATATATATATATATATATATATATATATATATATATATATATATATATATATAGATCCCTCTCCTCTGGTGTCCCTCAGGGCTCCTCATTGTCTCCTACTCTGTTTGCTATTTATATTAATGACCTTCCACTTCTTATCCGTCACACCCAATACCATATCTATGCAGACGATTTCCAAATATACCTGTCCTTCCCGCCTTCCGAACTATTATTAGCCACCAAAAGACTTCAAGAGGACTTGAATCGAATAAGTCACTGGGCTGTTGCCAACAAGCTGAAGTTGAATACAGAGAAGACAAAGGCAATTGTAATAGGTTCCCATCACCTCCTTAAAACTGTTCCTCATATCCCAAACTTGTTCCTAAATAATAATCCCATTAAATTCTATCCAACCATAAAAAACCTTGGAATCACCTTTGACCAAACTCTTTCCTGGAAAAATCATGTTTCCGATATTTTCCGTCGTACCTTTTACACTTTAAAGCGACTAAATTACCTCCGTCACCTATTTCCACTTGAGACCCGTAGACTCCTAGTTACTTCCTTAATATTCCCCCACTTTGATTACTGTTGTGTGGTGTACGGAGGCGTCTCTGGGGACCTCGAAGCAAAAATAAAACGTTTGATAAATTGCTTTGTACGATTCATCTTCGGGATCCCGAGGGACGCCTCTGTCTCCCGATATTACGAAGAGTTGAAGTGGCTTTATCCTTCCTACCGTCTTAAGTATATCCTTGCATCTTTCCTCTACCAAGTTATCCAATCCCACCGTCCATCCTATATTTTCGATCTCCTCCAATTCAAATCCTCTGTTCATTCTCGTCATACCCGTTCTCGGCCTTCAGATTTATATATAGCGGCCCACCGATCCGCAGCTTTCGACAGATCTTTTCTTGTCCGATCCTCATCCTTATGGAATTCCATTCCTCCTTCCATTCGTCGCTCCAATACTGTTATTACCTTCAAATCCCGCTTGTTCAATCACTTATTTTCTATCCAGTTCCAAAAAACATTGTAAATAGATTTTCTATGATCTCAATCAACATTTGTGAATATGTTCCTTCATTTATAATTTTGTCATATCTTATTAACATACGAATTTCGTGTGGTTTTTGTTTTAAGACATAATCAATTAGAGTATTAATACCTATTTAATATGCTAGTAGTTATTGCATTATGACTTGTTATAATTTTCATTTGTATTTATTTATTGACTATTCTTTATTTTTATTTTTTTTTAATTTTTAATTATCTGTTAACGCATATGTTCCTATATCAACTACTCTAAGGCTCTGAAGCCCACCTATCATTGCCTGTAATTGTTATTCTAAAGGGACTTGTCCAAGAATAAATAAAGAGTTTATTATTATTATTTAATTTTCGACACTTTCGAAAAAGGGTTTTTCCTTGAGAGGGGGAGCATCAACTCCAACCACTCAGGTCACTGTTTGTTTAGTAGTTTTTATTGTATGTTTAGAAAACTCCTTACAATCCTTGAGGTATTCAACAGCACAGCTTTCTGGGCTTCATTTATAACAGCCGTCGAGAGACCCAGTCGTTCAGTCGCTTCCACAGTGGACACTGGTATCAGACCATTGCTGGAGATCACAATAGCCCTCACAATCACTTTATCCAGTCTGTACAGATCTTTTAGTTCAACTGATAGAGCTTGATATTTTCGAATTTTTTCTGCACATACTGAATTAGTGTTTCCATCATTCGGCACAGCAATATCTATTATCTCTGCTGTCTTCATATTACCATCAATCAGCACGATATCAGGTCTGTTGTGGGTCACGGAATGGTCTGTTATAAACGACTGATTCCAATACAATCTTATCCCTACCCTCTGGACGATTTCTTTAGGACTGTACTTATAATATGGCATCAAGTCATTTAATAATTTTCTTTTTAGTCCTATCGCCTGGTGATAGATTTTGGCAACATCATCATGCCTCTTGAGGTATTCTGTGCCAGCCAACGCACCGCATCCTCCAGTTATGTGCTGAATAGACTCGTATGTGCTGGCACAGAGCCTACACTTGTCTGATACGTTCTGTTGTTTCAAGACGTGTCGCCAGTAAGACCTAGTTGCTATGACCTGATCCTGGATTGCTATAAGAAATCCTTCTGTTTCGGGGACCAGACTTCCTCTAACTAGCCAGCTAGTAGACAAAGTTTTATCTATTTCAGTTTGCTGGAGCTGGTGATAAAATCTCCCATGTAATGCTTTCGATTTCCATTCTTCCAGTCGTTCGCTGTTGGTAATAATGTTGGACGCAACTTCTTGAGAGACTAATTGCAAGGCAGTGTGCATTATTATTATTATTATTATTATTATTATATATATATATATATATATATATATATATATTTTCGATTGGCTACAGACCTTGTAAATCTTTGGCCGCCTGAACCAACCTTCTCCACTTCTGCCTATCTTGGGTTACTACTTTCCAGGTTGCAGCTATTTCGCATCTTTGTTGATCCTATCTGTCCATCTTGTATTGTGGCATTCATCGTTGTGAAGAGGCATCCTGATGGATTGCATTGAGCTACATGCCCCGTCCATCTTAACCTCCTTGCCTTCATATCATGAGATATTGACTAACCAGTTTAAGCAATTATTTATTGGTCTTTCTTCTCTATAAGTAGATTCTGATCCCATATCGCTCCGGTTATCGTGCGGAGGACTTTCCTTTCAAATATCTCTATTCTGCTTTGTAGGGTGCCGGTTAGAGCCCAGGTCTCGGGCAGTTCCTTTACATTAGAACTGGCTTTATCACGGCATTGTACACCAATAATTTGAGATTTGAAGTGATTTTTCGGGATTTCAGTAATCTTGAAAGAGAGAAGAAAGCTCTATTTGCGCTTGTTATACGCTTGTCTATCTCTGTATGCTGGTCATTGACTGAGGTTATTGTGGAGCCGAGGTATTTAAAGATGTCTACTTTCGGGAATGTTCTGCCATCCACGCCGGGGTGGATTGTTGTTGGGTTGTTGGGGTGGATTTTTCATATATTTTGTTTTATCTTCATTTACTTGCAAGCCGATTTGCTCTGCTTCTCTTAACAGAATCTTAGCGAGTATCCTCTTCATTGCTTCTAAGGACAGCTATGTCTTCCGCGTATGCTAGGATTTTATGTTTCATTCCGACGTGCATATCTCCATTTTCGCGTGATGTGATGATCACCTTATCAAAGGCTATGTTAAACAGCATCGGCGAGAGTCCATCTTCCTACCTTACATCTCCTTGTATCTAGACTCTGTATTTGGGGTCGTTTGTACACGCCTTCCTCAATCTCACCAATTTCCCGGGAAACCAATCTGTCCATGGAAACATAGGCTGCTTTTAAATCGACAAATTAGGCGTGCACACCCTGCTTTACTTCCCATCGTTTTTTCTAGTACCTGTTTTAGGATAAAGAACTGGTCTAGCGTGCTCCTTCCTTTTCTGAATCCTGCTTGGTGGTCTCGTATTATATTTTCATAGAGGGGATATATCCGGTTTAGCAGGATATTGGTCATCTTATAGGCAACCGGAAGGAGTGCTATGCCTCTGTAGTTACCACATTTATACACGGACCCTTCTTTATAATAGGGCATATTAGGTCTGTGTTCCAAGCCTCCGGTATCCTTTCCTCTTCGCATATGTTCTGGATTAGTTCTAATAGCTTGGCTTTTAGAGGTTCGCTTCCATCTTCAAACAGCTCTGATGGTATGCTCTTCAATCCTGGGGCTTTTCTTCTTTTAAGCCTGACGATTGCTATTTCCAAATCCAGAATGTCTGGTTTTTCAACCTCTGGTGGATCGAGGTCTTCCGCATGGTCCATGTCTTCTTCCACTTGTGGGGTTCTCTTGGTTGAGAAGATGCTGAAAATGTTATTTCCAGATGTTTAATACCTTTTCTTTTGATACCGTCAGCTTGCCATCTTTTCCTCTCATTTGGGTGTTTCTCGCTTTATATCATACCCTCTCTTGCCTTATGTTTGCCTAGAATTCGCATATATTTCCGGCCTGCCAGTTGTCCCCAGTAGTTTGCAGTCTTTCTTTGAGGAATTCTCCTTTTGTTTTTTTTATTATCCTGTTTATCTTTGTCCTGTCGACGGCGTATTTTTACAACGTAGCTGATAACATTGGCTAGGTAGAAAACTTTCATTTTTCTTCTTTCACTGTCTTTTTACATTCTTCTGAGAACCACTTCTTGGCTTTTCGTTCTTCCTGAATACCTATTATTTTCTTAGCTGTTTCTTTTAGCCCGGTCTCTAATTCTTCAGCTCCATTTGGAATTTAGGTTTTAATTCAGGATTTTTCAGATTACGGACTTCACACCTCCTTCTTTCCATTTGGTCCCCTAATTTGTGGATTCACTTCAGCCTCTGATAGAATTTGATCCTAATCTGAGTGTGGTCCGAATGTCAGTCTGCTCCACGGTAGCTTTTTATGTCTAAATAGCTTCGGATCCGCTATCAAAGAGTCGTCCTAATGATTAAATCTTGAACAACTCACTCTGGTTAGAGTAATTTGTCCATGTTGGAATACATTAAGATAAAAAATAACACCAATTAAAACCTCAGGTATTGAAGAGGTGGTAGAGAGATTGCTCTTTTTATATTTTCTTGTGCAAGAAAGGGAAAGTATTAAAATTATCTGGTGGTGTAGTATACTACTGGTGTACTATATATTTTTTTCTTGCTACTGCAACAACGTAAAAGTGTAATAAATTTGAATGTTTTGATTGGATCTGTCTCCTTCAATTCAGAAAATAAGTTTAAGGAGCCAATTGTTGCTATGTCATAAAGGCTTGCTCAATTTTTCCGATGTTGGAAATTAGAGATATTTAAACTGCCAGTACCTATTGGAAACAGTAACTATATAACTTCTGAATAGAATATCATACTGAATCGAAGCCAATAACTAGAAATGAATGGTTGATATTGATTGTATGAATATTCATTGCTGAATCAAGGCAATCATTTCCATTTCATGATTGCAACATACCTAGGACCGATATAATTCTTGTCGTCTGTTACAGACCCTCATGGGACACGAGACAATGCAAAATTATGCCGAAGGAAATAATATGATTACCATAGCCTGCTCGGTCTATAGATAGTTGAGTAGAATTGAGTTCAGATTATATTCTTTTTTATATAATTATTAAATACTATTTTCAGGTCATTTGAAAATATATAATACACAATTTTGAAAACATTGTTCTGAGCATTAATATGAGTTCCCAGAACTTATAATTAAACTTATAATATAATTTAAAATTCTAACACACACACAGTCAAAATTTCTTACGGAATTATTTAAACTTAAATAATGTTTTCGTCCCGCGTTTGAGAACCGCTGTAGCCGATAACCCCTGTGGGATCGGGAGACCCCCCCTGGCGCTCACCCAACCTCTATAAAGTGTAACCTTTATTGGGTGAAAAAACGTGGTGGTTGGGCGTGATCTCGGCTGAATCACTTCCTTGCACAACCGTTGACTTAGAAACAGTAGGGGTCTTCACAAAGTACTGAACCCAAGATCCTTCAAAGGTTATAATGGTACAAGTTTTATTATTATTATTTTTTTTTCTGGTACCAATCATGATACCTTCCCTAATCCTCGTGGGTTGCCATACCTACCCTAATAAGATGGGTTCGTTAATTAATTTTGCTAGCTCAGTAATTTTTTTGATGTATTTAGGTAGGTATAATAAATTACATAAATAATTAAAATGTTTGTTATATTATATTATTTTTACAAAGTATATAAAGTTTCGTTGAATATAAATTACGCCCAGGCAATTATCAAAGATAATTATTATAGCAAGAAAAATTATTAGGATGCATAATGTTTAAATATATACGAAATAATAAAAAATGTTTAACTATATGTGTAATGATTGCGAAATAAATTTTAGTAAGTTATATGCAACAGTAAACCGGGAGGGAGACATAAGGAGAATACGTGAGAAGAATATTCTCGTGGGGACACTTGGCTTTATTCACATTTTTCTTCTAGTTTCTACTTTATTACCAAATGACATCGCTGTATCATGTCCAAAGTTGATGCTAATTCAAGTCATTAATGTTACGACCTAAAGTCAGCTACATACGGTTTTTGTCTGAAGATTTAATACAAAATTATGGAAGTACTTGAAATCAGTTTTGAAACCCGTCTGTCCAACCGTTAATAATAAAGAAAATTGGTTCTTTCGTTCGATGATAGTTAAGTAACAGATTGTTCATTGATTTTAAATTATTGAGATTAATTATAACTTTTTTTGTTATTAGGCTCATTTTCAATTTTATAAAAAAAAATATAAATAAATCATCACCGCTATAGCCCACTGGGTGGAAGGGGCAGAGATCGGTCGGAGTGTCTGACTCACGGAGTTTAGTCAAAGTTTTGTTGATCCTCCGAGTGGAAAGGACCCGACCACGATTTTCCCCATGCCCTGAGCTCGCTATTCCATTCTCAGGAAACAATGCATTTGAACCGTGGTCCTACATCACAAAAATCAAATGCGTCATTTTTAAATTTTTTTAATTTAGATACCGGTCTTAGTATTTTAAAGGATTTTGGTATTTTATTGGTATTTTAATTTATTTTATTGTCATTCTCTAGGTTATAAGTTTATGTACAGTTACTACATCAATAACCATTATAAAACATGGATAATTAGTCATTTTTCATAAACTTTTATAAATATATTGAAAATTAAAAAAAAATTCTGAGCTAGATACATGTCAATTATTTATTACAGTTTATTTACTTTTTCGATTGTTATTACAGGCAGTGATCTTTGGCAGCGCTATGTGGTATCCTTACAGACATTTTATCGCTTGCGAGAGCACTCACTGATAGGTAGGTGGAGGAGATCACCCAATCTCACCTATTTGGGACTAATTCTGCAATGTCGCACCAACCGACACAAAATGGTATAGATCCACGGATGATGACAGTTCAGAGTCAGCTGGCGCACGAGTACCAATGTATATCTTTCCCCGAAGCAGATAGTCCATGGACCTCCGGGCGGTTATTTGAAATCCTGAAAAAAAACGTGACGATTCCTTATTAAAGTACACGGGCTAGAGCCGTTACTCATACGCTCGGTCGATGTGAATCGCTTCCGGTTGACTGCCAGACTTCATATACCACAGGAGGGGAGGAGAGGGAGGATTGATTGCCCAAGGAATTTCGGAACCCGGATTCGACTCCAGGACCTTTGGATTTATAAGTGGGTCAGCTTGGTCACCTCGGTCTTCAAATATTTATAAATATAATCGTCAAATTACTTCAAAATGAACATAGTATATATATATATACCTCAAAATTTTGAATTTTGGCTTGGTTAAAGATAACCTTGCTGCACTACTTCATCGAGTTCATCTCCATTTTTAATATAAATTGGAATCAAACGCTCTAAGTTCAGAAAACCTCACTAAGCATCCATTGTACCATTTATGAAAAAAAAGTTGTCTTTTATATCCCTCGGATTATAGAGTATATACTCACTTCTATTCTGCATTCATTTGTAAAGATTTTTTTCATATTTTTTTAAGTTGTATGTTATTATTTTGAAGAAATAACTGATGTTTGGTTTAACGACTGATTAATATCAAATATTATCAATGCTTGTTATTACACCGTGTATTAACATCTGTTTCTGGTTTGAGAAAGAGTAAGAGTACTGTATGTTCACAATGATGACAATAAAATAAACACAATATTATTCTATGATGGAATGGAATTACGGTTTCTGCTGGATCTTTAAACAATAACAGAATAAACAAGTATTGTTTGTTTTCAATAGTACTTGTTAGTTTTAATTTTGCCGCCTCTCCTTTCATTCCTCCCTCCAATAAAAGTCAATGGTATTTTAGATAATATATTTCAAAATAAATATCATCATATCATAACATTTACTCATTTTATTGACTTGATTATGGTAAAAAAACAGAAGAAAATATTTTCTACTTAACCTAAAGATAAACTTTCGTTAGAACTTTGCTAGCCTATAAATACTGCCGCTCGGGACATGTGCCCCATTCGCTCTGTCTCTAATTCCAGATCTATTTACAACTTATCCCTACGATCTTCGTTCATCAGGGAATAGCCAACTTCCCTTTAAAACAAATCATTGCGTCTTAAATATCTTTACCAAAAAAACAGTTCAAGTAAAATTTGCTATAGGAAGATATAATTTATAGAATTAAATAACATACAAAAAAAGACAGAATACCATCGTTAGATGTTTTAAACCAAGTTTATCTAAACAATGTCTTAATATTCATTTATATAATTCACATTTATCTTTCTGGCTTATACCATGATTTATAGAATTGATTTTTTTAAAAAAAGGTCTATTAAAAATTTGAATCTTATTAAACGAATGTCAAAAAGAATATCACAAGATATTACCAGCGATTTATATTTCTAAGACACTATTTAGTGAAGTTTTTATTTACACATTCTTGTGGTCTGATAGCGTTTACTTTTTTTGATGGAATATTGGAAACAGAATTTTCTACTTCCTAGCCACGTGTAAGGGAATTCCATTATTGATAAAATCTCCGCTCCTGTGGATATTGGATTCTTTATTACAGCCAGCCCTGGGGCAAACGCTTAAATTATTATTATCATTCAATTTTATGACATATTAAATTAATGTCGTAATACGATTCATGGTTCATCAAATATCTATAATGAATTCTGTAAATTCACATAGGGCAGTTTCATCAAGTCACTGGAAATAGTAACTCGCGCTGTCTAATGAGTGGAATCATACAGTTTCATTCTTCTCGTTGATTTTAATATTAATAAAAATTCCAATATTATTATAGCTTCTAGGAGATAAAGGTGAAGGAAATTAATCAGTGGAGGTTTAGGAGGTGGAGAACAATATTCATGAAAACAAAAATAATAACATTAAATACGAAAATTGGAAATTTATATTTATTAATGTTACAGTTTAATAATCTTCGAAGCTCCGATCTATGACAAATTTGAATTAACTAATTACATTTTTTTTATATATGTACATTTCTTTTTTCAATTTTTCTGATAATTTAATTTTTTTAAAACACCTAAGAATTCTGCTAAAGAAGTTTAATAAGTTTTTTCCAATTTTTTATTTTATTTAAAATGAGCTCACGATTTTCATTGAATTCTGTTAAGTAGAGGACAGGTAAAAATCCGTTGATTTCTGCTAAAAAAATTAAAATCATAGAAAAATAAATCAGCAGGAATAATATCAAAAATTTTTCCTCATTAAATCTGATTCAGAGAATTTATTTGTGTTGAAAGTTCGTGAATGATTAAAAAGATGTCAATCAGCTCAAAATATTATAAAACAGTCTGAAGATATAGATAGATACGTTTATGTTTTTGTGAAAATAAGGGGCGGGAGGGGGGAAGGACTTAATCTGGGAAAATGCCCTATTGATGGAGGTGGTGGACTAACACAATTCATATAGAATCTCTGCTAACTTGTTCTTTTTGATCTGATTTAAATTCAATCACTCATATCTCGTGAATTTTGAACTATTATTCTTCCTACTGTTCTTTATGGTTCCAAGTCCGAACAGAAGGTCTCGTCTAGGACCAGTTCCACATCAGTGGCAAATCGTTTGCCACTGGTGAGGATAAAGGGTATTTGTGAATGGTTGTGGATTGGTGAAAGTACCAGTCTATATTTGTGTTGGCCGTTCCCGAGCGGTTTTCTTTCACACATCAAAGGGATTTGCAAGTGCCATTGCGTGCCATAAACACCAGTGACGAACTGTTTGACCATCGAATTTCTCATTTTTACCTAAATATTCGATTTTATAATTGTTTTTACTCTAAAGCTGATATTGAAGTTACCAACGATTCATAACTTAATAACTTTTGGTTATTAACAATCGGATTTATTGTTTTAATTCGTACTTTTTTCTGCCTTATTAGTTCAATATTTGTCAATCAATGCTTTAAAATCAGCTAATTTTTGTAAATCGATCCCCGAACTTTGAAGTTCACAAAATATTATTGTTAAATAAAAAGGCTAGGCTAGGAGAAGTAAAAAAAAAAAAAGGGCAATCAATCTATTTTATTGAATACAATGGAAAGCAATCTCTATTCCCTTAAAAATCAAATAGTTATGAAATTAAAAAATAAATATTTTAATCCTCAGCTCCTAATAAAATAATATTTCTGTATGAATATTTATGATATTCAAATAAAATGATATTTTTTCTAATTGAATAATATTCCTTAATATATTTAATTTTTTAAACGACATATTTTCACAAACATTTAGCCAACGATTCTTCAAACGTCTTGCCATATGTGTGGATGCCCCATTTGTTCATTTGTATTTTCACATTTCAGTCTGGCTATGACCTTTTACAGTGTTGTATCGGGTCTGCGTTCATTTCGTATATATTAAGTTAAGCTTCTTCTACCGATGCGATTTTTGGTACGATTTTTGGATAACTAACGAATCATTAAAATGGTTATGAACGCTAATCCGAGGGGCAAGCCCCCTAAGGTCGACCGAGGCGTAGTTGGGAGGATTGTGTTAGGCCTGATCTCTACTCTTTGGGAGTAAAGTGGATATAGACCAGGACTGTTGGTGGTATCGGTATCGAAACCACGGGTTCGCTTTATTATTATTAATCTCGTGGCACCTTCATTCGAAGTTAGATTTATCTACAATGCTTAATAGAAAATTGAGAATGAAACACTTACTTGACATGAGTCCTTGCCTCCTTCCTTGTACCCGGCACAAAGCATGTTGTCCGTGATCTGGGACTTTTCATAACCGCTTTCTTTGCACTCCTCGTTGGTCATGATGGGTACCTTCAGTTCTTGAAGTACGGGGGATACGGAGCCTCGGTATTTGGAGGGGGTCTTTACTCCCCATCCGGTAACTATACCTGTCTCCCCAGCGAAGCTTTTTTCTGAAAAAAAAAATATAAATTAAGCACACAAAGAGGCAAGGAAAGTGAGCTATCAAAGCCTATGAGTATATTTAAATTTTATGAACTGAAAAATTATTATCTTGTAAATCCTAAATCTATGTTTCATCAGCTTAATCGTATGAGAAAATAAAATTAGGAGTTATAAATACCTGTAGGAAAATTCCCATCATATTTAATAAAACAAACATCCTCTCAAAAAGAAAAAAAAAGCCGAAAAGTAATATGTTGCAATTGGGAATACCTAGATAGTTCAAATAATTTTAAAATTACTTTTCGACATCAACATAAATCTGTTGAAAAACATTTAATTTTCGCATTTTAAATTTAACATTCCTATTATGAGAAAGAAATCTCGTGGCGGACCCACGGAATGAATCTTGACCTATCCATTCTGGTTAGAATAGGTTGAAAACCTATAGGGTTAACCCGTCCTAATTGCTTTAATAGAAGTAGAAAAGTTAAACATACCCAACAAAACAAAAATCAAAACAGGAATGGGTGATTGGAAAGGGGTGGAGAGAGAGAGGACATATATCTAGAAAAGATAGAGATAGGAACGGCTGGAAGTGGCGGCAGTACAACAAATTCGCTCCTGCTTTAATAATGCGTAACTTGAAAATGAAAACTTGCGTCCTTTCAGATCAATCGTACTTCGTTTTGGTTATCAATTCCATTATTTCCTCCAAAATCCTATAGTTACGTACTACTAAGATATATTCGGCAAAATGTACTTTGTATATTGTGTTATTTTTAAAAGGTTATTGTAATACTTTACAACTATTTTTATTTTTAAGATGTAAAGTGTAGAAATTCTGTCTCACAGACCATTTTTATTATATTTTTTTAAAGCCGTTAAAGTCTCACGCCATCATCGCCTACGGTTTGTCTATATTATTAATGTTTGTAATATATTCGGTATGAATTGCTGTGTGTATATTATATATATATATATATATATATATATATATATATATATATATATATATATATATATATATATATATATTGGCTTTATTTTTTATATATATACATGTCAATAACAAAAACAATATTAATTAAAAAATAAAAAAAGTTATAATAAAATAAATAATTGTAAGAAGATAGTAGTGATATTTTGTATTGAGTCATGTGCAAGATTAGTTTGGCATTTTTCAAGCGGGTTAGGGCTCTGGAAATTTGGCTCCTCAAATTCAAAATTTTTTTAGAGTTCTGATTGCTACCCTAAGAGTTCTTTATAATTTTTAAAAATACTTCTGTTGTTTAAACCAAAGAAAACAGCTACCTAAGGTACGGGGGCTAACTTGACACTTCTTGCAAGTTTGAGACCTTTAGCATTTTTGCTTTGAACTGTAATACTTTGGTTAATAAATTTGGTTAATAAAAGACAAAAAAAAATAACGAAAACTTTATTACTTTAATAGTCGATCTTTATAGATTTTTATGTGCTGAATCTAAATGTGGACTTAGTTTTTTTGTATCACGCATAGTTTTCCGTAGGTTTCAGACTCATCAAACATCGTAACTTTTTAAACTTCTGTAACAAGCTAGCTAAAATAGAAACATACTCTGGGTCTTTTTCATTTCCCAAGAACTTTATAACGACTTGCTTGAATGATACCCATGCTTCTTTCTCATTTAAGGTCATTGTGGATTCAAAGTTAACATCAAACATCATTTTTCTAATGTCAGGTTCGACAAAGACGCCTTCTTTTAGTTTAGCTTCTGAAAGGCGTGGAAACTTTTGACAGAGATACTTGAAACATGGTCCATCTTTAGGCAAAGCCTTTACAAATTGTTTCATGAGGCCTAACTTAAGGCCTAATTGTTTGATGAGGCCTAAGACTGAAAGCTGTTTAATTCTTTAAAAATCGCTTAATCTAATAAATTTAAGTATGAAATGTGAAGAAATTATGAGTGATACAGGTTTTTGAATATCATATTTGGATTCAGCACCCTAAAAACTATAGAAATAAGGTATTTTCAGTACAAACGTTTTTTCATCGTTGGCCTGTGAGGACTTAACTTCAGAGAGGTACGGGTTAGAGCGATTTTTTCTCTGTGGATGTGACAGTAGGGTGGAACCCATAGTTTCACGGTCTTTCAAATATATTTTAATTCACTTATAAGGTTTTCCATTGTATTTTTGTAATATCTTTGAACAATGAACGGTCATATATCATGTCACCAGTTCATTTTGTATTTTTTATTTCTGTAACTTTGTTATTCAGTTTCCTTTATATTAACTCTGTTGAATGTATAATTATTTACATTGCTTATAATGGTGATATACCTTGTTGTTCAAAATAGTTTTGACCATTTTCCAATTTTAAATCTATAATATCAATGACTAAACATAACATAAAACAAATTTATTTTAATGTGAAAAGAAACAAATTGTAAAATAATATGGCTAAAAAAAGTAAATATATAGGACAGGATGGAAAACGCGTGGATTAAGAAGCTTTAAAAAACATATAAATCCAGATTACAACCGATGGCAAAAAAAAAAAAAAAATTGTCAGAAATGAAAAGAATAGAATAACAAATTTTTTATCTAATTAAATATTTTACGAATTTAATTTTTTATCCAAGTTGCTTCCCACTGTGTAAAAATATAGGAACTGGAAGATCAGGAGAGAGGAAAGAGTAATGAAAAAGTATAGTATAATGACAATATTTCTTAGAAAAGTGAACTAAAAAGTTATACGATTCATCTAAATTCGAAAGACAGGTAAACACTGCCAATATTAGGTTGCTACATCCACAGCTTACTGTATCAATATCTTATTGAATTTCGTTTAAAAAATCCAAACATGTGATATTATGTTAGTATCATCATCACAATTAAAATAGATTCATTAATTTATTTTTTATTATAAACTCACAAACTTATTATTTATAGCTATTTATTGTTATACATATATTTTACTTTGATTGCCTATTTCTCCTTTCCAAAACTGTTTTTCTTGATATTACGTTCTTCATATACCAGCTTTAATAATTCCTCCATCGATAACGGCTCAGTAGTCTTTGAGAAAGATGGAGTAACCAAATCGGGGTCGACACAATGAGGTTTTTAAATTAATTTGTACATCAGGTAAGTTTAATGAGACCTTGATACATTTCATTTTTTTGTGCGATCACCTTTACCTCATTTCCTTTACCTTTGAAAAATTGAAATAAAAATAATGCAAATATTGAGGACAAAGTGTGACAAGTATAACAAACTGAACTGCATAAGCAGTTCGGCCTGCTTTCAACCAGGTTTGGTCGAAAATTTTTAGTCACAAAAAATAATTATGACTATTGACAAATATTTTAGTCATTAATTAATATAAAACGAATAATTGAAAAAAAAAATAGTCACTTCAAACGACTAATGACTAAAAATTAGTCCTTATTCATGATCAATATTTTAGTTATATTCGTCGAATACGACTAAAAATTTAGAATAAAACTTCTATTTTGATGCGATAAAGTCCCTGATTGATTCCATTGTTTTATTTATTAATGATTTATCTTACTGTTGATCTATGACTTTAAAGTTGGTAATTATACGTAATTATTTCAATTAAAAAAATCTTCCTTCAAAATTATAATTCAGGAATTGAAATAACTCTCATTTTTCCCTCTTTAACTCTCAATTTTCTTAAAAGTGAAAAAAGTCAGGATTTGATTTTTATATTTGAAAATAAAAATTAATATTAAAAATTTATAATTGGGTATAAATATAACAGTTTTTCATTATTTTCGATATTGAGATTCATTATTATGTTATAGAAGGTGCTAATTATGAAAATACAATCGATTTTAAGGATATGTTCGAAATGTTAACATAAATTGATACCTGAGCTTGTGATTATAAAATTGATATTATTTTCATAAATAGCACCTTCGAAAATACAATAATGGACCTCAATACCAAGAAGGTCCGAAATGTTAAAATAAATCGAGACGTTAGCGTGTAATCTTAAAATCGATATTATTTTCATCGTAAGCACCTTCGATAACATAATAATGAACCTAGATATCGAAAATATTTGAAAAACTTTTATATTCACACTCAGATAATTAACAATTAATATTGCCTTTTGTTTCTCGGTGCTGAAAATAAAAAATCATATCATGACTTTTTTTATTCAGATAGATAAATAAATGTTAATTTCAATCCTTACCTTTATCTCGAAATTATTATATTTTTCACTTATATGTCAAAACGTTTATTATGAAGAAAAATCATAATTCCAATTTCTTCATGGCTTTACAATATTTAAATGAAAATATTATGTTGCTTTTATCAATCAGGAATAAATAGAAACTAAATTAAACCTGTTTTGGTTCCATTAAATATGTATTCAAATAAATTTTTTCGACTAATTTTTTATCCGAATGAAATTTTAATTTAAAATCAATGACAATAAATGTATTCGGATAAAATTTGTCATGTTGAATAAACTTTTATTCATGATTTAAAATTCCGGCTAAAAATTAAGTAATTTTTTTAGTCGGAAAAATTTTGAACCGACTAATGTCCAACTCTGCTGCCAACTGTAGATTGCCGGTTGGTATTGCCAACCAAATAATTAAGTACTGTAAACACAAGTTCCTTTTTAGAGCAAAATTTTACAGTAAAAGAATTTAAAAAAAAAACAGGCAGCAGTGGTCCAAGACATACGCTTTATTTTCTTTTTTTACCATCTGAAATTCACAAACATATTTCGAAAATATTAATATTACTTTGAATGATCTAGAAAAATAGTAAAAAAGTTGAAAAGCATTTTTGTAATTTTTAAGTGCTTATTTCTACTACATTTCTATTCTACATTCGTATTTTTTTTTAATTTTTAACTATTTTAATTTTTTATGTTGAATTATGCTAAAAATAAGACATTAGTTGTTAAAATATATTATTATGATGAATGAAACTATTTGGCTGAATATAGCGAAAATTGAGACATTTTTGAAGGATGGTTATCCCGGTCGCGTGACGAAGGATGCTCACTAAGGAAATGCTTTCATTTCTATGACCTAATTTTGGGGTATGAATATTATTCTCTTATTAAGGGAGTAATTTTGTTTTGTAAAATCAGACAGAATGAACTCAATTACGGCGAAAGTTGAGTTTTCATTGCACGGTTTAAAACATATGAATAGATCTGTATCAATATCAAAACGTTTCATGCTGATTCAAAGTTCTCTGAACTGTTGTTTATTATATTATTATTATGATAACATATTTATCTTACTTATTTATTTATCTCTTTAAAGCCACATTTATCAAATAGTATACCAATTACTAAAATTTAAGTACAGAAAATTTCTTGAAAAAAACGTTAGCTCATTTAATGAACTTGCTTTCTGAACAACCTTTAGATTTCTATAATCATTTTTTAAAGTTAGTTTGTTTTAACATCTAAATTATTTTTTTTTGTAATACCACTGATCCTGCTTAAAAGTTTCTTTAAGGATAAATATCGTTTTTTTGCAAACATTTTAAAATTTTCAACTTTAATTTTTGTCCTTATCTTTTTTCCATTAAAGATTTATGATTTCGATATTCTTACATTGTCAAAAATCATCTTATGAATCTTCAACGAATGCTGTA
Source organism: Rhaphigaster nebulosa (assembly GCA_948150685.1). Taxonomy (NCBI): domain Eukaryota; kingdom Metazoa; phylum Arthropoda; class Insecta; order Hemiptera; family Pentatomidae; genus Rhaphigaster; species Rhaphigaster nebulosa. The sequence goes on from OX411311.1 coordinate 25,338,284, forward strand.
CAAAATTTGGAAAACAAAAAAAATGTTTAGAGAAGATTTTTGTTACAAGACGTGAACATTGTAGAAAGAAACATGTTTTTACACTTATTAAAAAAAAAAAAATTTTGAGTATAAATGTTACTATATTTCGTGCAAATTTAAAAAAAAATTCCTCGTCCTACCCATGATTTGATCTACATTATTTGAGCTCCATAAAGTTCAGAATTTCTTTTTAATTGACACGGAAAAAATATAATATTTTGAACTAGCACATGAAGATTTCAATATATTCAATATATATATATATATATATATATATATATATATATATATATATATATATATATATATATATATATATTAAAACCTCCACCTTTAAAAGGAGAAGGCTTTAGGAATGTTGGAAAAATATAGATTTTTCGATATTTTTTCCCCCGATAGTTTAAACTCGAAATATTGAAATCTGAGTATCGGAAACAGATATTTTATACAAAAAAAAAAAAAAAAAACCTGTACCACTACAACCCGTGAAGGGTCTTGGGCTCAGTACTTGGGTAAGGACCGTACTGTTTCAAAGCCAACGGTTGTGTAAGGAGGTGATTTAGCCGAGATCACGCTCAACCGCCAGGTTTTTCCCCCAATTAAGGGTACCCACTTTATAGAGGCTGGGTGAGCCCCAGGAGGGTCCCCCGATCCCGCAGGGTCGATCCGCGACAGAATACAGAATAAATAATTATCTGCCTCAGCCGGTCTCGAACCCGGGACCTTTTATTACAAAAAAGATTTTATACAAAAAAGAATTAAATAAACAAAAAGAAATAATTAAATGAAAAAAAATTGTACAATGTATATAAATGTTATTAGTTTCAGTCATTATTAGTTCGATTGTGATTTTCTTATTTTTTTTTTTTTTTTTTATGCTAAGCAATTTAATTCATGTTCCTCTAGTTGTTAGTAATGCATCTTTTTATTAATAAATGTTACTATGTACTTTGATATATTTTTAGTAATTCTTTCAATATTGATTTTCTTCTGTCATTTTTACAGAAGCGATTTATATATATTATTAACGATTATATATGCGATTTGATTAATGTTTTCTGTAGTTCCTAATATATAATATTTTTTAAATTATTTTTTATTGAGAAATAATAATAAATTAATAATTTTTTTTTTCTTTTTTGAATATTTAATAGTTGATATTAAAGATATTACAAATCTAAGACTTGTTATTTTATATTACCCTAAACTTCAATTTAATGTAAAAACCCTCTTCTACTTCTGTTTTAAACGATTAAAAACACTGAGGGCCGATATTTCGAAATATCGATATTTTTCATTGATATATCGACATACTTCAACTGTTGATATTGAACTATTTCAGCATATTTGAAAACTCTCTATAAGATATATAAACCGCTTAGAAGATGGCTGACTTGAACACAGCCACTATAGATAGTAACACGAACACACCTCACCAAAGTGTTTTTCGTTCTTTGTTTCTCGAACCCGCCGTACTTATTAAGAAAAATTTCGGTTTTTAATTTTTAAATTTTAATATCGATTTTAAGATATATTGGATAAAAACTATAGAACAAACATATCGAAATATTTTTTAAAATAGCGATATATCGATTTTTTCCTACATCCCTAGTTGTGATAGAAACGCTGGGATATATCTCCACAATTGGGGAGACAAGCTTGGTTTGGAATTTCCCAGGCTAGGAAATGCCTGGTGTATTCGTCGCGGAACTGCGTTCAACATTTTTTTTGTGTTTCTACATTGAAAAGAAATGGGCACGTGCTCGATCGTCTCGTCCAATGGGCCCTTCGAGCTGAGAAAGAAATAAAATAAAATAAAACACGCTGAAATTGCTTTATTTTATATCTCGAGTTTGGAAATTGGTATCGGCATGGTTCTTCCACCAAAACATTTGTTTTTCAGAGTAGATTGAAATATATATATATATATATATATATATATATATATATATATATATATATATATATATATATATATATATATACATATGTTAAAAATGATTGCTTTTTGGTAATTTTTTTTTAAATGGTTGAGTTATTGAGTAAACTAGGCTTATAGATTTTTTTATATTAAACATTATGACGAATTTGGAATTAGGAGACCAAATAAACTTAATGCCGAAAATATAACTAAAAAATAAAAATGGGCTCCAACTTTCCATGCATATTGTATTTTCTTGGAAGGTCTGTGTAAAAAAATGTGTTTACAAAATACAAATAAAATTAAGTTTTTTGGCGGATAACGTCAGTTTTAAAACAGATAGGAACACCTCGGTTAAAGCAAATCACGGTGTTTAAGAACATTTACCGACCCTTTAAATTCGGTTTGAATAGATCAAAGAGTTCCTGAATTTGATTTACCAGTTTAACAAAATTCTTAAACCTTCGTTAGTCGTGGGTTTCTGTTCAGGCTCAATGAGACTTGACATTCGTCACTAGTTAGGAAGTAAATGATTTATATTTTTAATCCGATACTTATTCACTCTATTGTTGTTCCCATTACCCCTTTCGATGGTATGCTGATGACCTTCACGGTTGGCACAGGTATGATATAGCGAATAAAACTACGTGAAAATTTCACAGCGGTACACCAATTTTGTGATTGTAGTTTTCTTCAATTTTTCTTCAATTGAAACTATCTTTTAATGTTTTTAAAAATGGGAATGTAATCATTCTTTTTTCAGTCAAAAGTTCTCTATGGGAAATTTAATTTGAGTACCCCGGTAGACTTTTTTTATCCTCAGCTGTCCAGATCTTATATTACTCTTAGAAAAACCATTTCTTTGGGTCAGCTTACGTGGGCACAACGACCATATCTGCTTGAAGTATAAAATGATAGAGCCTTAAATAACGTCATAATCCTTACATTGCCCTTGTAACGTTGGATAGCTCTTCGGAACCAATTCAAACTCCGCTTGCAGCTAATCCAGACTTAATGCTCAATAATATTTTTACGTGCCATAAACCGCAGCCGAAGATAAGTTTAAGGTTTATATTCACCAGCTCGCGGTTACTTCTTTGAATGTAATATCCGATAATCAAGTTGATGATTGTGATTCTAGTGAAGATGTAAAACCGCCTAGTTTTCTAATATTGAATGTTTGAAGTAGGGAAGATATATGTACATAATGTTATTATATAATATACATAATATTTTATAAACATCTAACGATTCCATTTTCCATTTTGAGTCATCAATTTCTAATTTGATTTTTTTTTTTGCTTTGCGTACTGCCAATTCTAACTATTTCCTAATAGACTTTGAAAAATGTCGCTATTATTTTAATAAGTTTTAGAGGCAATAATGGTTTTTAGAGGATGAAAAACTATAAACCTAAAACAAAGTCCATTTCAATACGTATTAAATAAAATCTGCTTTGATTTAAATATACCATAGTCCGTTCTTTATATTCTACAATTCGAACTTTGAAATAGAGCAGTTAAATAAAATCAAACGTTCTTGTAGTAGAAAAGGTAATATTTTGTTAGCAGACAATTAAACCCGACTCAGATGACTGTTTGATGGTAAAGCTTTTCAGAAGTTGCTTTGCGTACCAGAAAAACCTTTCAAGCTCATAGCTCTTTGTTAAGCTGCACTTTCAAAATTAATTTCTGCCCCTCCATTATTTTTTTTTTTTGGTTGGACGAATAGAATTTATAAATATAAGTGGTTTATATTAGTTTTATTTTTTATAACTGAATCATTTCCATTAAAATCAGAAGTTGGGCCTTTAGGAAATTCAATAAATTCGAATACACATTTTTATAGTTTATATTTGATATTTCATACTAAACATATTTAAATTTTATGTTATCGTAGACCTATTAAAATTTTACTTTTTTCCTATTCAAGTATTTGTCGCATTTATTACCATTGCAATATTTTTAAATGTCTAATGTTATATGAATACAATATAATATAATTTATTTATTTTTTCATCTCTTAATTCCTATATAGGATATTTTTTAAACCCTGCTCTTCCACTTACTTCAGTAATAGATTTATCTGATGAATGAAGTAGACAGAGAGAAAGAAGTACTGTGAATTTACGAATTATTTACTCTATAATTAATATTACTGTAATTATAAAAAAGTATTTACTCTAGAGAGGTCCTAGTATGTGCCAGTAAGGGCCAGTTCTCCTTTGCTCTCAAGAAACCTACCTATCTACGCCAGCATCTTTGGAGGTTTACACCATAGGCATTACTAACCAAATGCTTTGGGTTTTTTTTTGTTCTTAGAATTTGTTTTTCAAAAATTTTCTATGGGAAAGGCTGGCAGGTGGTAGAACTTGTTCTAAAATATTACTATTCTGGTCTTTACTTATTCGCAAAATTCTGACAAAGAATGCAGTTTATAATAAAAGTTTATACAAATTTCAGAGAGGGAGAGAAAAAAAAAAACTACCATTAAGTCTTTACAAAGCGAACCAATGCCAGAATACAGAAATAACAACTAACAGCCATGTTTTGGCGTTATCGGAGGGTTGTTTTTTTCACGGTAAAGGTAGCCTTTGAAGGAGGGAGTGTTGAACAAACGAACCGTAACGGAATGATGGATGAAGTTTTTAGACTTCCACGTGGCAAAGTGTTATAGGGTTATATATCCGTCTGGATACTCTTTTAATTTACCCACTTTATCTCTCGGGGAAGTAGATTTTTAGCTTGGTATTTTCCTATCGAAACTGTTCTTCGATTAATTCACAGTTCAGAAGAATTCGGCTTTTTCTAATCCCTAATGAAGAAAAACATTTTTAAATTTTTCAGAAGAAGGAATATTAGGTTACAATTACAAATTATTATAACTATACTAATCTATTATAATGAAGAAGAAGTAAATGCTTATCTTCAGATTAGAAAATATGGACACTCAAAATATTTAGTTACAATAAGTTGCTTTAAATCACATAGACTCAAAAGTAGCGTATACTAGCTGCACGAAAGATTTTTTAATAATAAGTCCTAATTTTGTTTTTAGATCTCTAATATCAACTGATCTTGAAGTTAATTTTATTTTGTTGACTGTTTATTGTAAGGATAACATGGAAAAAAAGGACACTTTTTACATAAAATAATTTGTGGAAATAATAATTTATTAAATTAATTAGTAATTGAACAACATATTAAATTTATTGATAACATAATGGACAATGAATATCAAAAAAGGGAAGGTAGGAACTAGATACCGGATTTTGTGAAGTAAAAAAACAAAAAAGGGGCAATAAAAAACTAAAATTGTGCAACAGAAACTCAAAGAGTGTAAAATTGTGTATTCGAGTATAATACTTAAAACATGCAAAAATCACAGCTTTGGTTAAATTTATAATACTAATATACACAAAGCTTATCTAACATTTAGAATTACATCCTCTGAATTAAAATAACGTGTCACGTGTAGTAACTTGAAAAAAATTATTATATAATAAAATAGATTACGATTAACCCAAATCTCAATGGAAGAGAAACTTAACTTATAAAATATGACTGAATAAGAAATAACTTAAAGCAAACATTGAATAGTAATATATATCATATGTATAGTAATATATATAACATTCTATAGTAATAGAAGTAAAAGCTTTTCTGCCTATAGATAGGGTAACTTTAAGAAGTCTGACTCTGAACATGTCACGGTACCATACATAATCATAATATAATATTTATGTGAATAAGGTGTACCAGTTTGCAAACTGAAGGTATACTAAGTAATATTATACATGGGTGTTGATGTAATACCCTATCACAATCATCGTTCTTCCACTTGGGCTGTTTCTGTTTCGCTGATCCCAAACTCTTTGTAAGGCACAGAGCATCCAACAAGCAAAATAAAATTATAACTTATAAAAAATTCAAACTAGGTACTTACTGGGAGGTGGGAGGCAGGCAGGCATGATCTCTTCGTCCAGTTCCACCTCTTCGTCCAACTTAAGTAACGCTATGTCGTTATCTATGTTGTTGGGGTTGTAGCCGCGGTGCTTGATAACAGAGGCCACACCTCTTTCGATGGTCTCTGTCTCGTTGTCCAGCTTCTGGTCATGTTCCAGGAGTCGGACTCTTATCTTCTCACCTTTGAAACTGGAAGGAAAACTCTGCCGAATATTAGGGGCTATGTTTGTAATGGAGGGCAACTTGGAATATTTACTAGGTTGTAATCCTTAAATTAATAACTTATTGTAGTTATAAAACAATTATATTAATACCAATAATAAATTCATAAGCTAGAATTCGAAGAAACAATATAAATTTATTAGATATAATATGGTTTTAAGAATATCTTGTGACGATTTAAATGCAATAAAACGTTACAATGGATTCAATCAATTATTGTAATTAAATGGAACGTTTTAACACTAAGTAGTTTTGGCAAGGAAAAAAGTTCCTTATGAATTGATGGACCTTCATAAAATGTATCAGTTGTATTATAATTTGAAAGAATAAATAAATGTGAAAATTTCAACAGCCCGAAATCAATTCATAGTTCAATTTTTATCCATAGTTTCATTCAATAGAATCAATTCCGAACTTTGGTCAAGCAAGAGCTATCTTAATTAACGTGCTGCTTAATTTTGTAAGAGTTTGAACCCCGTAGTACTGACGAACTAATTTAACTGCTCAGAGTTTTAGTAATTAATTCGTTAGCATTCTCACTGGGTGTCTGCGATAAATGTTTTTCGACCCTGCTTAAACTAAAATTGTACTGTGTTGTTTATTTAGTGTTTAGTGTGAATTCTTTACAATTATTTTTAAAAATGGATTATTATTATAGTGTGGTAAGGGAAAGTATTGTGATAAATTTCATAAATGAGGAAATTATAAACAGAAACAATGAGAACACTTGCTTACCACTATGCGGTCACTAGATGTTTCGTTGAATTAGAAGTTATTGACAATTTTATAACTATGAGAAAATTAATTAATAATTTTTAAAGTCAATTTTAATTTAAATGAAATAAATTAAATAATGTATTATATTTCTGGTGTAATAGTTTTTGAAGTATAAAATAAGCAGCATACCCATGAACACAGTGACCAGCCGTGAGGACGTATTTGCTGTTGATGAGGGTACACCCGCAGTAGAAGACACCCCGGTAGGTGAGGAGGCACATCCAGGAGTACTCCTTCACCTTGGTCTCCTGCCCGCCGACAATCCTGTTCTTGCTGTTGGCCAATCCACAACCTGTGGAATCAACCTTAATGCTAATTATGGGCAGCTTAAAAGGCGATGTAATAAAAGAGAATGCTATATAGAAAATATTTAAATCATAATCTTTCTCAACACTTCACTTTTTATTGGGTCAGTCCCTTGTATAATATTATATTTAATTAATTTCCTTATTATTATATAATTTATTTATTATTATATTATATACATAGTTCACCTTTTCATGTTAATTTTATAAGGTAGTTTATTTTCACTTTTGATGTACATTTAATCAATCACTCTTTCTTATTTCTTACTGATAATGATATAACCATAATTATTTCTTACTATTATTCCTGTTTACATGTACATCTGAAATTATTGGCTTTAACTTTGTTTAGTTTTATATTTCTTTTTCCCTTTCTTTTGAAATAAAAAAAAAAAAAAATTAAATGCATTGAATATTTTAGATAAATACACCATAAATCTTTTCGGTATAGGTAATCAAAAAAACTGAGGATATGTTCCAAGAGTAAATATTATTTTTAAAAAAATTGAAAGAGGTTGGTCAAATGGACTTTAAGAAAATGTTCCTTATGTTAACATGTAGTAATAAAAGGATCCCGCCCCTCCTTAAGTAAGTAAGCGCTCAATTTCTACGTAAGTTTTCTATGTTGCTTGCTTTTTTTTTAGTTACCGGAATGTATATGTACGTATGTCTTCAATACAAGATTTTCTTGATGCGATCACACTCTGCCCCTTCCGTTTAAACAAGTTTCCTTCATAATTTAGTTTTTAGAACCAGAAGCTTCATAATTTGCACAAAGATGCTTCCAATATCTACTACATACTTTCCTAAAGGCGTTAATTTAGGTGTGAATAAATTTCGTAAGATGAATAACAAACAAATGTTTCGAACTTTGACGTTTCAACTTTAAACTCAAAAAGTTTCGTTGTAGATATTGTAATAAACTTTATTATAAACATTGGAAAATTTAATATTTGGATATGAGTTTTGAAACTATGAGTATTTCTCAGTTGAGAACTACAGTCGGAAGTTAATATTAAAACTGACGCCACAAGGGGGATGACTCAATCTGTAGTCACTAACTTACGTGCACACTCACCTCTCTTTTATCTTTGTGTTTTATTTCCGTCGTTGAAGATTAAAGTTTTTCTCTGCGTGGGATTTGCAATTCATCCTCCGAAGTTTGTCAATTTTGGCTGATTATTCCTGTTTTTGAATTGCAATACCAGACATTGTTAGCATGGTGATACAAAATTATCACGCAAACTATGATATACGAAATCATGACCTCAATATTCTACATGTCCTAAGCCCTCCAATGAACCAAGTTTCCTAAATTTGATCTTAAAATTTCTACGAAAAATAGGAAGTGGTGGTATTATGGAACCCCTTAATACTTTGGCGTTGAGCGATAATGAACTGTTGATATGATAATGAAGACAAGTTCAAACTATTATATTTGTTCTGTTGTCTAAAAAATGGCAGGTATCCGCACTCTTCATCGGTTCAAAGGCATGTATTGTAGCGATTATTCGTGAATCTATTCTTATGACATATCAAATGTTATGGCATAAGGCAATGCTTGATACATGGAACACCGTGGGTGCTGAAAATATGGAACTGGATTCCACTACCTACCCTCCAAACAGCTTCAGTAATCATTCTGGAGAAACAAAAATATAAAAGATGGAAGAGAAACTACAACAAATGATGATGTGGAGGAAGCTGATCTATCGAAATTTAGGGGCATCACTGGTAGAATAGAAGGAAGGACCAGAATAGGAAATGAGGAAGGATTATGCAATACAATTATTTGTTGACTTATAACCATTGTTTTATCAAGATTTTCTATTCCTAAAAAAATATTTAAAAAAAAAAAATTCTAAGATTCGGGTTCAAGATTACCCGCACCTCAAGTTATAGACACCAGTATGACTTTTTGATAAAATTGAATTTTGCTCACTTGTTGGTTGGAGGTGAACAAATCTAAATTTAGTAGTGTATGACTAATATATAAATATTATGATTACTATAGGGGACAAAACAATTTCTAGAAATTTCTTGCACTGGTAAGTCATAAACAAAGTGGGGTTCCATATTACCACCTCTCCCCTACTGATTTCTTGGATCAATCTCTATTTAGTGCTGCTTGTCGATTTAGATATTTGTTTCGTAAAATAAGTCTTATTAGCTAATAGGTACCAACTTCCCAATACAAGTTTTAAAACATTATTTTAATTTGTAATGCATTGTGGTATACGTATATCTGACACGCTGGCATTGGTAAGATTGTTTTTGAAACGTTTTGCAGCAACACAGCAAATGCAGTTTTACAGATAAATGACAGATACAGTTTTACATACAGTACGAATAAAAGTGAAGCAATTTCGCACTTCATTTCGATATAACGTCGTTTATTTCTCTTGAATCGAGCTGACCTGCCAGATGGTAGACTAACAACACATGATAAAACGAACAGATAATAGTGAAACGTTTGGATCAAAAGGAAATTGCATCTGCTGTAGTACTGCTTTTGTCTTCGGTAGTGTGAGAGAGAAAGGAGGAGCCAGATTCAGAGGTTCTCTGGCTAAATGTAGAGTGATTTTATTTTTTATTTTGTCCCTATTAATGCGAATTCATTGATCTTAAATCGTGACACTTTGCAATAATTAACAATAGAAACTAGTTTGCTTGAATATTTATGAAGAAAAGTAACAAAAGACAATGATTCGAGTAATCACTTACCGCAAGGGTGACACTTTGATTGGTCAATCGGTTCCGGTGGCGGTGGTGGGGCTTCCCCTCCGACACCGTATTGGCTCAGGAAGGTGGCTATCCAGTCGGTGATGCTGTTCTTGTTTTCTTCGAATGGCGATAATACGGGTTTGGTCCCGACATTCTGAAATGGAAATGCATATTTTATGAAACATACATATGCATATACATAAAAAGATATATACATTTATAAACCTTCACGAATACAAACGTACACAGTTTATCTACTACATACGGCTATACAAACCCATAATTTAAAACACCAACAAATATAAATGGGAATTGCTCTGACATTAAAAATAATCTACTGAACTATGTAAATCAGATTTTTTTAACAGTAAAAAATTAATTTGGTGGAAAAATAACTACACTTTAAATATAGGTAACAAATATAACTTCAGTTCGGGATGCTATTGACAGTGGTAGATTGTTTCTATTTCGTCAAAAGCATGAGAAGTTTGTTCGAAACACAATCTTCTAGTAAATTTATTCAACACACGGTTTTCCGTTGAAATAAGTGCATTTCTAAAGAAAGATTTTATATAAATTGTATACATTAAGAGTAGTAAAATGATCGGGAAATTCTCCGCAATGAGGAAAATATAAAAAATAATTGTAATAAAGTGTGATATTCCAACTACTTACTTCTTGGAAATGTATTTTAGAGTCAATTGACACTTGAAAAACTATTAACAATTAAACCATTTATTGAAAAATGAATAATGAAAATCCAAAGAAATAAAAATAATGACCATTGGCTATTAAACTAAAAAAAAATGGAAACCCTTTGAAAAAACAAAATATTTGGCTCCTGCTTTATTGCGCATATAAAATATATTTGTCATAGCCTCGCGTGAACTCCCTTTAATGAAGGTGATTGTTTTCAGGAATGACCGTAGTATCCGACCTACCCGTTATGTATTTTTTATGTATTGTTTATGTATTTGAACGACTCCTTTTTACTATTTGAACGACTAGGAAAGTAATTAGTATGAACAATTCACTGTAGTATTTTGTAACAGTGAACACACAAATTTATTTTTTAAATCCTATTTTTACTTATTGTTATCATCATCCTTGTTGTTTATTTCTCTTCTTTTTATATATTTACTATTGATATAGATTCCTACTGTAACTGAATTTATTAATGCTAATTTGAAAAAAGAAGCAAAAAGTTTGAAAAAAGGTAATCATAACCAATATAAATTAATAGGGTAAAATTAAAATATTATATAATTTATAAAAAAAAATCAACAATGAAATATGTAAGTTTGTGAGTAAAAGTAAAAATTAATGAAAAAAATAGAAATGACTATAAGAAAAATATATTTGCTATAATGTTAAAATTAATATACTGTAATATTTGGATATGTTTATGGTTATTTATCATGGGACACTAGAAAATGGACGAATCAGTCTAAAACGCAGTGGTATGCCAAGGTGGAGGCGAGAAAATCGGTGCACGGCGGGCACCATGGAAGTGGGGAGGGGAGGGAGAACGTACAAAAACAAAACATTACTGAAATCGGATGCTTATATCAAATATTATTTTATAACAATATAACAGTATAACAATACGGACATATCCTGGTGACACTATTTATGATCGGATGTCACAGAATCTGGCCTATGCTGATGACGTAATAACAGCAAAAAAAACAAATTACAATAATGTTGAAAGGCGCTTTTGAAGAATTTGAAATAGCGGCAAAAGAGCTAGGGCTGCAAATCAGTTGAACAGAAGACTGTTTACATGTTTACTTCAAAAAAACCGAGTAGAGGAATATATCAAAATAGGAAACCACTCCCTGAAAGTAGTTAAAACCTTTAACTATCTGGATGCGATAATTACAAAAATAATGAAATGATGGAGGAACTGAAAGCAAGGATGACCGCGGGGAATAGATGCTTTGCCTTACGAAAAATACTAAATTATAGAGCCCTGTCTGACTGGATCAAGATTATGGTGTATGAGAAAGTCATCAGGCCCGTCCTCACCTATGGCTCTGAGACCTGGGTGCTATCAAAGGCGTTTGAAAGGAAATGGCTCTAGCATGGGAGAGAAGAGTTATCCGCAGAATCTATGGCCCGGCGAGCGAACATGAAGCAGCGGAGAATTCGCATCAAAGAGCTGCGCCGAATATATGCTAAACCTGATTTGGACTCAATTGTGAGGGAGAACCAGATCAGATTGTTACATCATTTGGCACATATGCCCAGGGAAGCAGTCCCCAAACGCCTGCTCGAGGACCGATCTGGTGGAAGACGTGGTAGAGAAAGAGCACGCCTGAGGTGGTTGGATGAGGTGGAGGACATCCTGAAGAGGCTGGGCATCAGAAGATGGAGAATGCTTGCCCGAGATATGAGAGAGTGGAGGAGGGTGACAAGAGAGGTCCAGGTTCACGCCAAGAATAAATAAATAAATACCAGAGATTTACAAAAAAGTTATCTTTTACCATTTTTAGTTAGGCTTGGTGCCGTAAACGAAGTGAAAAAGGGGCGTAAGAGAAATGGACTGCCCCGGGCGCACGAAGATCTTGGCAGGCCACTGCCGTAACAACATATAAAAGGAATTAACCAAATATATGATGTGAAGTATGATGGTTACCTTTTTTTTCCTGAATATAAATAATTAATAAATAATAAACAAAGATAACACATCGATAAGAAAAAGTTTATAGAATTAAATAAATAATTCCGTCATGATAATTTGCTCTTACTGGGTTTAAAATGATGAAAGTCATTATTTTGTGATAGATTCTGTTTTTACTTTCACCAAGTTCGCTCCGGATAATTTTTTCGCAAAAATCTTAGGGTTCAAAACTATGACTAAGCACCAGAAATTGTGGAGCAGTCCCCCAAATTCTCATGCCAGAAGAATCCGTTCTGTGACCGTTGACTTTTATTCCGTTGCAGACCCAAGGAATAAACCTCGGCCTTTTAGCTCCGTTACACCTTTGTACACCCGTCCTTCCTATCCCGTTAAGCATTGGTGATTAATCAAACAAACCTCTACAATATATCGAAAACAGTTACTGAACTTTTTTCATGAAATAGTTCTCTAATGCATTGAGATTAGATCAATACACCCCTCATTGACATTGGGGACGACGAAAACAATTTTATCTTTTTTTCTCTTGGGATCATAAAACTATATTAATTAAGAAAGCTGTGGAAAACTTCTTTTTCTGCCTCAGAAAGCAGAAAATATAATATACTCGTATATTAACATGTGGTGGAATAGATATTGACACGTTTAGTTGCTGTCTGTTATGGTGAATGAAGGGAGCCAAAGCAGACTACTCATTCCTGCCAACGAAGCCAGACATGTCCGAAGGGAACGGGAAACAAAATCAATTCCGCAACGCCATTTTCATTTCTCTCATCACGTACAGACAAATTGGAAGAAACCACTTCCATGAGCTTCTATTCCGATTCCCCCCGGGCTATGACGTCTAGATCTGCCATTATTGTCTCTATTGAAAAGTAATTTAGATCCGACAGGTTAAACCTTTCACCAATCTTTGCGCTTCGTCGATCCAGCTGTTGCCAGAAGCTCATTCACAAAATATTTAACGTCACTAGCGAAACAGCACAGAAAATTTAAATTGTTAAATTAGTGAATAAAAACAACTATATTAATAAATTTACATTAGGAAATATGTACCTTGTGTATTATTAATAAATTAATACTCCCGTATACAAATAAAATGTAATCTGACAGAGGCTTCGTCTGCCATACACTCGCAGGATTTTAAAAGCAGCTTATGAGTGCAACTAATGAGAATTGAAAAGAAGAATATATGTATAATTATAAAATAGCAATCTCATGAATGAAGATCTAGTGTTACGTTTCAAATTATGTTGTTGTGAGCGGTGAAGTCACCCAGTCAGCAATTAAAATTGGTCTACTTTATTCTCTTATTTTACTTCCATCTTTAATCCAAATCCGAAAATTCTTTTTGGAATCGCTAATGACTCATTTTCACTATTAAATGATTCCAATTCTTGTATTTATAGAAGCGGAACAGTGAGCGTTTAAAAATGATTCCAAAATTTTCTCAAAAAGTGCTATAATCTTATAATTTTTTTAAAGAAGTTTGTCCTTAGTACTGTTGTTTATTACTTGTTTGATATTTTTTCGAAGCAGAATACACTTTCATCATGATTACACAGATCAAGAAATTTAAACTTTTTTGAAGTAACGTTGATGAAAATAGGTGTGCGTGAAGTATTTTGTAATCCTAAATCCGAAAATATAACCCGTTTTTTTTTTTTTTTTTTTTTTTTAACGATATACAATATACATAGTGGAACAGACTGACGAATGCTTTATAAAAGGTCTGTTGCGTAAAAAAAAAAAAAAAAAGATACAACATTAAATATATTAACTAAAGTATCCAATAACTGATTTACTAATCTATCAGTGTTCCAACTTAGATTAGGAAAACAAATTCGAATTTAAGAATGTTTGGTTTATGAGCTCTAGATAATGTACAGGAACCTTTGGCCCAGATGAGACAATGTCTGCTTTCGTTTTGATGAAGTGAAAGCAACCGACACAATTGGCTATTTATCAAATGCTGTCACCAAACGAGACTGAGACCGGGTCTTGAGGTTTCTCATAACTTTAGATAAGATGAGTTTCAAGGACTAAGCAGTTTAGAGAGATGGATTAATTGTTGTATCTATTAGTAGAGTGGATGATTTTACAAGAAACTAAAAATGTTACAACCGCCTTGCAAATACATTGCATTACACAAACCTAAATAAATCTGATAATTAAAATACTAACTTCTGAATAAAATATTAGATTGATGATTAGTCTGGGAAACGTTTGAATTAATAATTTATTTAATTATTTTAATAAAAAATGAAATAATTGTCTTTATAAATATTTAATAATTTAATTTTAATTTGTTACTAAATGTTTTTTATTTCACTCAGAACATTCAGTTCCATGAATCACCATAATGTCACTTAAATGTGTCATGCTGGCCCTACCAACCGGATTATTATATCTGTAAAGAATCGAAGTAGGTGAGCGAATTCAATGGAACTCATGGAGGCAATCGAGCAAATTCGCTCGCAGCTAGTAAACCCACCTAATCTAATAGCTTTAGGCACTTTATAGAAACCGGTCTTGTTTTGTACTATCAGGCAAACAATGATTACTTAACCATGTAATGTTATTTCCTCAATATTTCACGTCTAGCTAGCTCATAAAGAATGGGTAGCCATTCATATATGGTTTATATTTTAAAATAAATAAAAGTTACATATACGAGAAAATACTCTTGAATGAGTTATTATAATTTCAGGCACTGCATGCTCTTTAAAATTGCAAAGAAAGATTTATTTATTATCCGCAGTTGCAATATTTTGCGATAATGTTATTTTGCGATGACAAAAAATTGCTATTCAAAACAGAGAAAATGTATTTATTCACATTTTATATACAGACTTTTTATTTAATCTTTAAATTAGATATTCTTATTCCACGATCAAAAGCAGCAACTATTCCCGTCTTTCTCAACATCGGACAACCACCTGGCTCTATTCTTGACAAGTGCAATATTACAGAGAAAATTATTTATTGAATAATATTACATTCTGTCCCAGCAATGGTAATAGTGACGGAAGCAATCATTCATATTTACAAAAAATGAAATAATAACAAAATAAAAAATAAAATTAATACAAGAAATAATAAATAAACTTATATAAAATAAAATAAACGTAACATCTTAAGCGCAGGCATACATATATAAAATACATGTAATAGAACACTGAATGGATGAAGATCCTAACCCTTCAGGATTACTGCCCAACATTACAATCGTAAGCGTCCACTGCCCTTAGCTATCAAGGGCGCGCAGAGATATAGAATCTGATCTTTTAAACCTCTGAATTTCAATGTAAGAGGTGAATATTAGGTCTTTACATTGCCTATGCAGTTAGGAATTCTTTGTTATGCCACACATTGACCAAAGGTGTGCCAGACTACTTATCCCAAGATAACGTATCCGCGAAGGAAGGTAAGATTACAAAATATTATGATAATATTTTAATAGGTTCTTATCAAATAATCAAATAGGTTCTCTTTCTCTCTTTTTTTTATTTGAAAAGTTCAAACCAGGAAATTTGAAAGAGACTTGTGACACATATGAATTTACGAGATCCCTTACGTACATCCAATTCAAAGGTATAATATACATATGAGTCTTGACTTTGAAGCTTTACATACAAACTAATGAGATTAAAAACAAAATTATCGTTTTACCTGATTGTTATAACTATTGCCTCTCACTAGTCAACAATCAACCACCAATACCCAAGACAAGAGATGAAACATGATCTTAACCTCCCTGCCACCATTTTTTTTTTTTAACGGGCCGTTAATGACTCATCAGGCTAAACGAGTGTTTCTGATCTAGACCCTGATTGTTGATATTATTTCTACATGTGGGTCGTTATATTCATTTAATTTGTCATGAAATAGAGTGTAGTGAATATGCGTTAGCTAACACAGTGCTTAAGTCAGTATGCAAAGTTGTGCAACCAAAAGGCTTGATTATTGAGTCTGAATGATATCGCTGGAACTGTTCGAAGCATCACGCCTGCCCTTTCTTACAGTCCCAAGAGTTTGAGAGGCGCAAGTATGAAACGGTTTATGAAGTAGTGTAAGTAGAAAGCTTTTCTTTTATTTATTATTTCGGTTAACCTTCTGAGACATGTGCATCCAGTCTTTGATTCAACATTTTGCAATCTCTTAGTTCCAATCCCATGCCTGTCTCATATTAAGTTGTGGCAACACCAAAACCGGACTTGAATTGACTGGATTCCTGTAACGAACCCGTATCATGTATTTAATAGGAGACGACATTCACGCCCGCTCAAGTCAAGTCCGGTTTTGGTCTCGCCGCACTTTTAAACATTAGTTCTATGTGATAACTTTATTTGCTGTATTGATAAGTTATTGAGGTGTACACGGTTCACGAAACTTAAACGTCGTGTTTTTCACTGCTTAAATTTCTCATCTAGATTTGCAAGAGATAATTGTAATTTTAATTTCATGAGCCTTAAAATATTTTTAATTTAGTTAAATCACGATATATAGTTTTCCAAAGTATTTTGTCGATTCGAATCACAAGTTATCTGTATAGGATAGTAGCACAGAAAGGCCGGTTCTGGATACAGGTCACGCAGGCCTGCTGCTAAAACTTAAACTTAAAACTAAAACTTAACTTAAAACCAAAACTAAAACTTAACATAAACTTAAAACTAAAACTTAAAATTAAAGTTAAAATTAAAAATGGTTTCAAGTAACAAAAGAAAGGCCGCTTCTGGGCACATTAGGGGCCATGAGGGCTCCTCCTGTAGTAGTACAGAAAGGCCGGTTCTGGACATAGGAGGGGCCCTAAGGGCTCCCTCTTATTAATAATTAATTTTACAATACAAAATGCAGCAACAAGATTGGGGGTATTGGTCTCACTATCTACTGAAGATCAACATTTTTATGTTTTTCTGATTAGAGAAGAAGCATACCACTAAATCATGAAAGGGAAAAGAAATACAATAAAAAACTGTATTTCAACTGAAAGTGACATCATGAGATCATGTATAATGGGAGAAGCTTGGCTGAACTACTTCACGCAAGAAGACAAGCTACCGGATCGTTATAAGAAATGGACATACCTGAGATCGGCAGATTCCAGAAAAGACAAGGATGAGGAAGAATCCGAAGAACAGCATATCGACGACGGATGTAGGACTGCTCCTGCTTTATATAGACTCTGACCGCGGGAGAAATCAGGGTCAGGGAGATACGGAGGGGGACCGACGACACATCGGCCACTGGAGTCCGCGACTTCTGGAGTTCGCGACATCTGAAGTGATCGAAGAGTATGATTCGGAAGTCCTTCCGAGCTCTGTTCCTGTTTATGATAAAGATCATTTGTTGTAATTTCCTGGTAGTAAACTAAAGAGTGGTATGGTCTCAAATTTGGAGACATTGATAAACAATTAAATAATTAAAAAAATTAACATTTTTTTCAATTTCTTTCTTAAAGATGTCTGTATAATTATATTATTGAGTTTTATTATAAATATCCATCAATGTTTTAAGCTATGCTTATGTTCGGTAAATGTTTTTATACTTATACTTTTAATAAGTTTCATGTAAAACATAAGACACGAAATGATCTACCCTTCAGAAATGATTAAAATTATAAATAAAACAGAACTGGATTATATTCACGTTGTCACCATTCTGGTTTCAAGAAACTCATTACAAATAAACGGTAATTTCTGAGAAATATCACGTTTTTTACAGCTTTAAGAAGTTAAGTCGGAAGAATTTTGTTTAATATATACGAATTGTTGATTTATGAAACCCCATAAATCATAGGGACAACAAACAAAAATTGGAAAGCAATTCAGGCCAAAGCGTAATGATTTAAGATAACTTAAAACAACTGTTAATTAAAATGTGACTAGTTAGTTGACATCCGCATGATGGTATAGAAGGATCAATCTAATTAGGGATTGATAAATTATTTGCCTTTTCTATAATTTATCAATCCCTAGTTAAAATTTGACTATCTCTGGGGGCCTATTATATTATCAATTAGAACAATAAAAGTCATTATGGTTTTTAAGTTTAAATTTTCTTGACTTATGTGCTTTCTCAAATCTATCAACTGTACGGAAAATAATACTTTCCAATAAATATGTAAAGAAAGAGTTTATTTTTGATAAAATTGTTTATAAAAGTATATTGAGACTAGGTTACTCAGCTTCTGATTCTTCATCTCTTTTATATGTGGGGCACTGGAAAATATCTGACTTTACTTCACTGACTTGAGGTTTGAAATGATAATTACAAAACAGCTTAAAATCGTCAGATCGGGCTATGCTCTCGTTACAGGTATCTATCTCAACAGAATGGGAATCCGTCAAATTTTAAATTTTCTCCAAAAAGTGACTTACTCAACGATTCATATATTAGTAAACAAGAATTGACATTCTCAAAATATTAAATTATATGAAACCATGAGGGGAATATAAAAACAGTTCACTTGTGAGAAATGCTGCAAGTTAGAAGTGTGCGGCATGAGAAATGATCCTCCTTGCCACAGCCTATCTATTTCATTCACAGCACAACTCACATGATTCTGTAATAAAGCCAGTGAATAGCATATTGTATATTGTAATACCATTGAAAATTATATTGTATATTGTAATACTATTGAAAATTATATTGTATACTGTAATACCATTGAAAATTATATTGTGTATTGCAAAATTACGTTGAAGTCTTTTGATGATTGCGGAATTGTTGAAGCTTAAAATAATTTAATTTGGACAAGTGATAAGTGGCTCGCACCAATAGTTTAAACTGATATCTTGTTAATATTTTGTAAAGGTTATTTCCTTGTTAAAACGTTAAATCTTTATTATCTGAGAAATCATGAGGATGATAAGGCTTGGTGATTCCGAAAGTTCAGCTCAAACTATCGTTCGTTAGCCAGATAAGAACGTCCCTCCATTGGACCCCATAAAAACCAAATTAAACCTACAAGGTTGGACCAGTAGCTACAAGACAGCTACAGACCGTCCTATTACCCCTAATCTTCGGATGTTTGCACAAGGTTCAGCACTAATCACATATCTAATGTTTTGTGCGCAATACAGCCCAACTAAGAGGGTGAATCAAATATAAAAGTTAATTATTTTTTATACATTTATTGATTGATGTTATATACAAATCACACTTTCAGTATTTCATGATGCAGTGTGATACACAAACGTGTTTGATATACAAGCTACGTGATATACAAACGTTTGCTATCGATTGGGAAGCTTACATATTCCTTGTTCATAAAAGAAAATTCCTAGTCAATTTTTGAAAAAGGCTTAAGCGCCAAAAATTCGAAATTTAGGATCAATATATTATGGGATGTAAACACTATCTCTATTGAAGATATATCGAGAAAAAAATGGATATGGTCTAAAAATCGACTATTGATATCGTAAGCACCAAATACAAACGACTCTCAGTCGTCACTCTGGCCTTAACCCTTAGCCCTTAAAATCCTTAAAAATATATTGTTATTATAAAGGTTTTGCAACCTTAAGAAACTCCTACTGTATACAGTAAAGAATAAAAAAAAAAAAATAGATTGTTATTTGGGGAAAAATCGTATCATGTGTTTCCTGTAAAGTTTGCTCAATGGCGCTTACGCCTTTTTCAAAAAACGACGTCGGTATACACACACACACACACACACACACACACACACATATATATATATATACATATATATTCTTTTTTTTTTTTCTGTTGGCACTGTAGATCGTGGAGATCCTTGGCCGTGCGATGTGGTATTCATATATAGATCACACCGCGATTTTCAATTTAGGTACACGGGGTAGGTTCATCACTCCTACGCCCCTCTATATATATATATATATATATATATATATATATATATATATATATATATATATATATATATATATATATATGTATATTAGATTCCTCCAAACACGTGTTCCAAGGGTAATGAAACGGATTTAAAATGCACTCCCACCTCTCTCCCATGATTTTCAATATAATGCATAAGTGAAATAAAGATAAAAGATGAATAAATATAGTGGAATCAAATGGGAGAATACGTGATAATACTAAAATATAATCTTCTTAGGAGATTTGTAAATCTTCCAATGTCATTCTTTTATTGAATTCACATTACTATTTTAATTTGTGACCGCACCCTCAACCATCCATCATCTTCCATGTTTCCATTTTTTCAACAAAATTATTTATTTTATTTTTAAATAACTAGATTTTATTTCAAAAACATTACCTGTTATTTCAAACTGCAAGCTATTTGGCAGACAGAACCCAAGTCAGGGCACGAACGGAGGATTTGAACTGAAGCCCTTACAATAGCTTTTGTCGAGAACTGCTTCAGCGAAATAAGCACACTATACACTATCGACCTCGGAGACTGAGCCAAGTCTTAACAGCCTTTATGAACTAATACAATAACCCGCCAAAACGTTTTTCCTGCCTATCAGTTGTCTATGTATTTTTTTATATTCTCCTAGAACGCCAAGACATAAGAAAAAATGATGATTTTGCTATTCTATATCGTCATTATTTTATTCTGTATTCGACTGAAGTTAGGTACTGTAGCAGTGTTAGAGCGATGAAATTACACGTAATATATGTTTAGTAACTATTTTGCAATGTTAATTCAACAATTAATATTCCTGTAATGCAATTTAACCTAATGTAATGTAACTTGTATTACAGCAAACCGAGCCATATGATGAAAATGAAAGCTTTCTACAATAAATGAAATAAATAAGTATGGAACCAGCAATAATAAGAATTAGTATAGATGTAATTAATCATCTAGTATTAATTTACTTGATAAAACGCTGCAAATTATTAGACAATGGTTAATTATTTCCAAATAGACAATCGTTCTATTATTAAATAAAAAAAAAAATTGAATTTTGGTACTATGATTTCAAAAACACTTCTTATTTTTATCCTATTCTCGTAAATGACCGAGATGTGGGTGTGTGAAACCTCTAATCTACCGCCATTTTTAAATGAAATGGTGGATGGTAATATTGGGTTCCGACGTCGATCATCTCGGTGTGCCCGTGACTTAGGTGCCAAATCTAACAGAAATCAGTCAAGTAGTCTCGGAGAAAAGACGCAGACAGCGGACGGACGGATTTTCTAAATTCGATTTTTGGATTTTAAGCATCTTGAAATGTAAAACTTTTAATTTTGAGGAGGAATCAGGTTTTTTTTTCTTAGACTAGGGATGCCCAACTCAAGGCACGCTTGCCACACTGTAGCACGCTGGAGACTAGGAATTGGAACGCGATCTGCCAATACATTTTTATTTTGTTAATTCTTAATATTGTTATTAAAAAAAACTAAGTTCTCTTTCTGGGATGAAAAAGTAATTTGTACAAAAAGGAAAATATTTTAAAAAGTAAGGCCCTTTACTATAAAGAAATAATGCAAGTATAGTGGAGAGGGGATGGCGGTACAGTTGTGGCACGCCTCAATGTGAGGAGAATTCATTGGATGAGGCACGCGTTAAAAAAAGGTTGGACAACCCTGTCTTAAACGATTACAAATGTTCATTATTTAAAATAATAAACCAAAAAGTATACACTTTGTAAAGTAATCATCAGTTGTTATCTTTCGGACATCTCTGCACAACCGTAAATGCCGCAGTACAAAACCTAAAACCAAATAGTTTGACAAATAGAACACATTAAAATCACTGGTAATATATGTCGACGTCGCTTTTTGAAAAAGGCGTTAAGCTATTTTCAAAAAACGACATCGATGTGTACAGGCCAAGTTAGAAAGAAGAAGAGTAGACTGCTTAAAACAGCAAAAGATCTAAATGGTTTGCAATGCGAAAAAACACCATCATTATCAACAGCTCGATTTAAAATGTCAAATCTTTAATATAATAAAAGAAGGTTGACAATAAAATTTGTTATATATATATATATATATATATATATATATATATATATATATATATATATATATATATATATATATATATATATATATATATATATATATATAGTATGCCTAGGAATAAAGCTATTGTATGTAATTAATTAATTGCTGCCGTATTGTAAGTTATATAATTATGACCGTTTTTGTATTGTATTCCATTAATTCTATGATTTTTGAAATGAGGGTAATGAGAAAGTGTAGCCAAAACACCTCTTCATGCCAAATTATTAAATCATTTTGTTATTTTACAGTTTATCATCCAATTCAGTAAATAATAAAAGAAGTAAATAATATTTTTCTTAGAAAAATTTAAATATAAGAATAGAATATGCGATGTAGCATACAGAAGAATAACTCAAAAATCTGGTGCGGTGCGCGCATCACACAACTTTTCCTTACCGCCCTATAATAATTATCTTTTTAATATAATTCTAAAGAGTTCACATAAACAATACTTGAAATAAACTCAGCAGGATTCAATTCTTCTCCCACTTAAATATAATAAAATAGTTTTTAAAACAATTTTAGTACAACAATTCTGTACACTACCTATATATTTTAACTTTGTCAAGTTGCAAATATATTTTAAAAGTTGCTGCTTTAGTTTCTATGGAAACATTTTCTTTCCATTAAATAATGTGAAAGTAGAAATTATTAAGTTAATTTTCGCTTTTATATTCTTAAATTACTTTATTACAGAGCGTATTGTTTACAACAGATTGGCGGATTGGTGGGAGGAGATTCGGTCGCTTCTATCTCCTTTCGGATGCGCTTGGTTATCCATCTATTTTATGCTCTTCATAAAATAAACTATCTTTGCTAAATACACTATTACTTGTGCGATTTTGATGATTTTTTTTTTTAAGATACTTTAATAACCTTTCATATAATTCTGTACATAATTTACTATAAATTGCATATTTTTTAAGCCATGCGAAAATAAAATATTCATTTCTTCATAACTTTTTTTCCTGCATTTTCTCGGTGATTTGCTACATAAATGAAAAGTTAAAGGCCTTTATGAAGAATAATTTTGGCAAGTTTCATCAAAATCGTTAGAGCCTTTTTTGAGAAAAATGTAAAAAAGTGTAAAATCCATGATATAATAGCTAATTCCGGTTAGTCCGATGCGTTGTATCTTTTCTAATACTGGTCCGATTTTGATGATTCTTTTATTTAGTTTTAGATCATTTAATTACCTTCCATACAATTCTATACATATTTTACCGTAAAATGCACACTTTTTAAGCCATGCGCAAATAAAATATTCTTTTCATCATAACTTTTTTCCCTGCAATTGCTCGGTGATTTACTTCAGAAATGAAAAGTTAAAGACATTTATGAAGAATAATTTAGGCAAGTTTCATCAAAATCGTTAGAGCCGTTTTCGAGAAAATTGTAAAAAAGTGTAATATCCATAATAAAATCGCTCTTTCCGGTTAGTCTGATGCGCTGTATCTTTGCTAATACTGGTCCGATTTTGATGATTCTTTTATTGTTTTTTAGATAATTAATTATCTTTCATACAAGTCTATAGATGATTTACCATAAATTGCACGCTTTTGAAGTTATGCATAAATAAAATATTCTTTTCATCATAACTTTTTTCCCTGCAATTCCTCGGTGATGTATCATATATATGAAAAGTTAAAGGTCTTTATGA
Organism: Rhaphigaster nebulosa; assembly: GCA_948150685.1. NCBI lineage: Eukaryota > Metazoa > Arthropoda > Insecta > Hemiptera > Pentatomidae > Rhaphigaster > Rhaphigaster nebulosa. Next base: position 25,362,483 of record OX411311.1, read on the forward strand.
AGAATAATTTAGGCAAGTTTAATCAAAATCCTTTGAGCCGTTTTCGAGAAAATTGTAAAAATGTGTAAAATCGATTATATAAAGTGGCACTTCCGGTTAGTCGATTTTGACGAAAATGTTGCTGTAACATCACATGCATGTGCTAACCTTAAATATGTAATTTCAGTATCGTACAGCTTTCCGTTTTTGAGCTAGACTGATCACAGACACACAGACACACGGACACACAGACCGTTTTGCGAGACTTGGTCATTTGGACTCAGGGGACCTTAAAATATGTATTTCCGTTGAAAACTCGAATTCGAAAATTTTCACGATCGCAATACTTCCCCTTACTTATACTTCGTATATAGGTAAGAGAAAGTAAAAAGAAAGGCATACGAATTTCAGCTGCACATTTTTAAAAATAATGACCCATAATATAATAAAGTATATTTTTATAAATTCAATGGTTTTCTTCATCAAGATTAGAGTAACAAGTATCAATAATGTTATAAGAATCAGAAATCGGAATCAGTAACATATATTATCCTAAGTGGACTTCGGGGAACTCAGGAATTCCCCACAATTTCTTCTTCAAAAAGGATTAATTTCTATAAGACTATTCATGCAAACATGTCATTAATAGAGAAAGTTGAAAACATTTTGATTATAAGCTAATTGATAGGTGAGTTCAAAATAGATTCTTGGAAGAATTTTAACTTTGTAAACATAAATTTTGCCGGAAAATATAACTCGTTAAAGTTTTCGAGTGTTGCCTAACATTCAGTATGATTATGATGATATTACGATCATTACAGATATTATGATGTCTGTACTTCGAATGAGGCACAACCGAAAACATGAAGTCCTTATTTACGATATATCTTTGATTAAATCTAAACAAAAAAATTTGTATGTATACTTTTTTATCCAAGCACCTGTTTATGCAGATGTAATATGTTGGGAGAGGAGGGGTCCTTCCAACCTTTTTCTAGTGAGGGCAGAAAGAGTTAAATATCACCTTCCCGATCTCCACTCCAAAAATCTCACCGATTTTTTTCTAGGGGTCATTCCATATCAAATCAACCAATGGTCTGGAACTTGATGTCTCAGAGATCAATGTCGGATATGGTAAATAATTTTAAAACTCAGTTTGTATTATGACTTGCAGCAAAGTAAATTTAATCGTTTAAAATATGAGACAGTATATCTCTTATCTACATAGATCATACAGTATATCTCCATTTCATTTTGAAAAATATAAGGTTTTATTTTTTTTTTAAATAGTAACCATGAAAACACCATCCTGAAATTTGGCCCCTACATTCTTATAAAATTTAAATGTAATATATATTTTATCAGAAAAATTAAAAATTTCGATTTTATGTTTATTTTTTAAAAAACCTATTGTTTTAAGTATATTTATAAATTTAACATTGTTTTCTTAAAGCAGCCAATCATTTCAAGTAATCAATAATTGACTTACAACTAAAATCGAGAAATAATTGAAACAAAAACTGAAATGAAAAGTAAAATTACCACTTAACCAATTGCCATATATTAATTTTGATTTCATTATATTAGTGATTATCTTCTTGAATCATTATGAATGCTAAAGTTGTTTTTAATTAACGACTTTTCAGCTTATAATAAGCAAATTATAATTTTAATGAATTTTATTCTACTCTGTGTATAAATTTCAAGAAACGTTCAAATGGGAATTGGTGAAGCTCCTTAAATTATTATTTTTTTTTTTTTTTTAGATTTCCTCCTAGAATGTATATCAGGCTGTCTGATATCAGCCTCCACTCTCAGGCCGTTTCCACACGGTCAATTATCGGACCGTAATGGTCTGATCCGATTCTGATTTAGTTTACGCTGAAAGCAATACATTCCTTTCACACGGTTCGATAATTATCGGAGTGGGATCCAACATTTCCTGAAGTCTGACGCCCGTTCGATGAATCGGATGTCGGATCGCGTGAAAACGGCCTTAGTCTTAAACTAAATCGTTTTAGCAGGATTTATATTTCCATTCGCAAATTACAAAACGATATTCACTAATCAATATCGTTTAACAATATAATTCAGGGTGATAATTCAAGTATCTTTTTAAAAATAATTTTAATCCGGATGATCTTTATCTTACCATTAAAAAAAAAGAATAATGATTTAAATATAATTCATCAACTGAACAATATAATAGATGATTTGTTCACACGTGGCTGTTACGGTGTTAATTAGGTATTATTCATTGTAAGCAAAAAAAAATCCAATTTCAAAACGTCTCTATTACGACTTTGAGCATTTAATTACGGATGATGGTTCGACTGGAAAAGCTTTTGCCACGGGGGCATTTTACTCTCTAATTAGATCTCCAGTCTCGACTTGACCTTGTAATTTCTTTAATGGAAAAAAATTGGTGTTGGAAACAGAATAGGTGTTGGATTTGAGGTATCAACTTTACTGTTCTTAATTAAAAAATATATTCATTAAAGTTAAAATAATATTCACAAGAACATTAATATTCCTATGTTTATTGAATTTCAACAATAACAAGCCATGTCAAAGTAAATAAAAAAATAAAATATCTAAAATAGGTGTAAAATATCAAATAGAAACCAAAAATTATAATCGTTTGAATTTTTTTTTAAATTAAAAGCCTTCAATCTCTCAAGTTAATGTTTGTTAAAAACGAGTCTTAACATGAATATTGCAAGTCATAACATTGAAAAATGAGTAAAATGTCGACAAAAATAGATAACATTACGCATTGTGATTGAATATTAAAATTTTTATCCTGATTAACAGCAACAGCCTGAAGATAATCATGATAATAACTAGGAATTATGTTAAACATAAATAAAATTATTATATATTTAATAGTAGGTTAAAAAAAATATGAGTTTACAATTAAAATAGAGAAAAAATATTTCATTTTTAAAACGCAGGAACTGACATCTAAGTTTTTTTTTAGATTTCCATTTTTATTATTATTGTTTTCCGTTTTCAGTGATAATTATCCTATCCTAAAATTTCCACTGTTAGTTCAAGAATATATTGTCTGATATTTAGGTTATTTTTGTTTTTATTCTGAAAGCATTTTAGAAATTTAAAAAATCTTAAAATAGTTTAACTTGATAAATCTAATGTAATTCTATGGAGTTTTATAACGAGGGATGGAAAAAATAATAGTATCCGAAAACCAAAATTAGTTAGTATTGTATATGATAATATTTAAATTTTCAATTAAGGTCATCTTTAAGGTGAACCGTTTAGGCGTAGTTAGGAATTTTCTCCATAATGATGGAGTAAAGATTGTAACCCTCAATTTGGGGAAAATATGATGCTTATGATATTTTACATTCTTCCAGTTGGTAAAAGATTATAAATCCATCCAGAAGGATTCATCTTTCAGGTAATTATAATTAACCGATTTTCATCAAATTTTCACCAAACCTTTTAACTTTCCGCCGTCGATAAAAAAAAAAAAAATGTCAACTTTGGATATAGCGGTTGATTTGACATTTCTTCAAAACATTTTTTTTTTTAAATATTTTAATAATTAAGCTCAATTTAAAATTGTTTCATAATAACCATTCTTTATATACAATCTATTATTGTTAATTTTTATGTGGAGAAATTGTTTTAGGACGGGCGTTCGTTAAGGGAGATCCATATTAATAGGTTTCTGCAATACCTACATTAGAAGAATATCACAAATTGTATCGAATTACAAACGATATTCTCTAAAACAATTCTAAACGAATGACATCTAAAAAAAAAATCAATCCAATAAAATAGAATAGATGGCATTAGTGTCAAAATTTTCCATCTCATAATTTATCAATTTGAATAAAAATCCGAATGATTACAAATAGATTTAATGACATTTAGCTTTTAGATGTGAGCTTTTGAATGGGCCTGGTATTGTTTTAAAGCATGACTTTAATGGCCTGTTCGTTTTGAGGGTATTTAGTATAAAAGTCGACATCGTTGAAGTTTATCATTGCAATCAGTTTGAACTGTTATACTATTAAATTACTTTAAAAGTAAATGTGAAAGGTCTCATTGAGCGTTTGGAATTAACAAAGTATTCATGTTTCAGATCCACTTTTCACGTTCATCGTTGAGCGGGGAACTTCAGCGGTTAAAATAGTTCTGCTGAAATCCACTACTGGTCTGAACCTCCCACATACCGAACAGGTAAAAAGCTAGGAAGGATAGGATATCAACTTAAATAAACATTGCCAAAATCATTGTGGATGTTACAACTGTCATCCGATATTCAATACTTTGTTATTTTTTATTAGGATTATCTTACACTATTTATTAGGATTATCTCTCAAATAGTGTTTTCTCAAGTTTATTGCATTATTTTTTTTGGGAGGGAATTCTTCAAGAGATATTTATCAAGAACTAATAATTGCTTATTTCTCTCCTCCCTTCACCCCCCATAACTTAAAAAGTCTTGTAGAAACGATTGGTGCTGATGGCATCTTTTTAAAACAACAATATTTTTAAGTTTTCGTGGCAAATTCGTATTGTGTATTTCGATAAAAAAGGAATATCAATATTACAAGTAGTTAAAAAAGATACGAAGTTATAAAATAATAATAACTTTGAAATGTATTTATCTGGTTAAACTCATTCTAGTGAAATTTTCGAAAATTTAATTTTATTGTGAAATAATTTTTTTAATTTAAATTGATGAAAATAAAACTGCTATCATGAATAGATAGTTGAAGTACGCACCAATTTCATTACTCAATGGAATAATATTTTTTGTCTAGCGATTTTCCTAATGAAATAAATTGTCAAATGCTAAATTGATTTTGAAATAAACATTTTTACAAAAACAACTTAATTAACCACAGGTTTCGACAAGATTAAAATATAAGAGCAACATCGCAAAAAAAGGAATTTTAGGTTGGCTGGTATTTTGATATTATTTTTCTTATTAAAGGTTAGTAGGGAGATGGCACATCTTGCTGCTGGGAACGGTTCCGTTTACTTGTGTGCACCATTTGTACAGGTATAATTTTTTTAAAAATTAATAAGATAATGTCTGGCACGGATTCGGAAACCACAAAACTATTTGGCAATTCAAAGTTATATTGCTAAAAAGATATAGACAGTTATGAAGAAGAAAAAAAATTGACTTAAAATTATTATAACATTTCTACCAGAAAATTAGGATGCGCATTGTTATAAATCGGTCTGACTCATATTAAACAAGTAAATTTCGGTCTGGAAAATTAATTTTAGGTTTTTTTGGTAGTATAACTATATCATACAAAAATTTCAGCTATACTAAAATGGTTTGAAAATCTTTTTTTTTTTTAATTACTAAAATAGTGTTTAGTACGGATTTTGCAATGAGAAAACTGTCTGCAAATTTAAATTTATATCACTAAAAGGGTATATAAAATTCTGAAGAAGAAGAAGATCGATCTAAAATGATTTGAAAATATAAAATTTTTATCGGGATGCGCATTGGGAAACGCGACCAATCTAATATCAAAAGACCAGCGGATCTAAAATTCTTTTTCGGAAACTTTGCTAGCTCTCGTATTGTTAGTAAGTAGTTGGTAGTTAGAATCAATACGACAATTCATAGTGAACCATGATCATGTCCATGGTTAAATATTTCATTTGACTTCACAGGGCAGCCTTTTAAGAAAAGCAACTCTGAATGAACGCTGGATCCCTGACACGTAAGACTGAAATGAAGTTCCATTTTGAAGGTCTAAGGATGGAAGCCACATAACTTAAGTATTCCTCCATTGTCGACTTGAAATGAGGGGATTTAGGTTATCCGTATCATTTTAAAAGAACATCTCTTCGAGAAAATTAATTTTTTTTTCTTTGCCATGCGTCGATTGGATGATTGTTAGCTCCTTGACAGGATGCGAGGTATTATGCTTTTTTTGTGATTTTTAACTGTTTCGTTTTTACTGTAAAATGAGAGTTTTGTTTAATGATGAATCTATCATTAACATTGTGAAACAAGATTCTTAATTTGCAGTATGAAACAAAACAATAAGTATGACACGAAAAAATGTACTTGAACTTACAATTTTTTTAAAAAGTGTTATAATAATAATAAGTGTGAAGTTAACAATCGAGTTGAACAGAGCGTATTGTTGAGAACAGGAGTAGATAGGCGGGGAAAGTCGCGGTTCGGTCAAATCCATCTGCTTTCTGACATACTCGGCATTTCATCTAGGTTCGAGATGTAAGGTGACGTAGGTCTGCTGATACTGGCCCGATTTAGATTATTTTTTTTTAGAGAATTAATTTACCTTTCATATGATTACCTAAATAATTTACCATAAAATACATACGTTTCGACTTATGCGCAAATAAAATTTTCTTTTCATCATAATTGCACTAAATATATGAAAAACACTTTAGACAATGTTTATCAAAATCGTTAGAACCGTTTTCGAATTTTGTTTTTGTAAAATCGATGATATAATCTGACACTTCCGGTAAGTCGTTTTTAGCGAAAAAGTTGCTATAATATCCTGCCAACCTTAAATTTAATATAACATCCCTTCAGTATAGTGTAACATCCCCAACCTTAAATATGTAATTTCAGTTTCGTACAACTTTTTGTTTTTGAGCGGAACTGTTCATAAACACACAATCTCTCTCTCTCACACAAACACATACACATATAAATACACAGAATAAATTGCGAGACTTGATTATTTGGACTCGGGGGTTACACGCGTTTCCATTATAGCTAAGGGAAAGTAAAGAACATTAAATTGAAACATATGTTAAATAAGAACCTTTAATTTTATAATTATTAAAAAAAGGCACAAATTGAGATAACGGAATAATGGCTTTGTAAATATTATTTTTAATATACATTACATAACGCTTTGATTTCCTTTTATGTACAATAAACACTAGGTTCTAGGTTAACATTTATAAAATGCGTTAAATTTAAACAAACTCTAAACTCAAGTATAGCCCTATAACGTAAGATGGGGTTAATTTGTGAAAGGTGGAGAAACTTTGTGGCATAACCCTTTTTCTTTGTATTTTTCAATTTATAAAACACAGAAATAGTGTTTCAAAGGAATCATTCTATAACGTTTAGATTAAGTGAAGTACGTGTGCATTGCTCTGTTTAATGAAAACTTGTTTTACAGTTGGCGAATTTCCCCATCGATGTGTTCAATTTAAAACACTCGGTAATAGGAAAGAGAAAATTGTCCATTAAGGGATGAACTAGATTTTCCACAGTCCCGTACATTTGTTTCAAAGCGGACTTTTTCCAATTTCAGCAGATAGATTCGATGGACTAGGATTCAAACAGGCTCTGCTTTTTTTTTTTTTTTAATCGGTCCTCGATCAAAGACGTTAGCCGCAATAGTTATTTAGAAGCCATCAAACCATAAACAAATAAACGGTTGGGTGCTTTGATTATTAGTGCATACAAAGCTATATACGATCATAATGCCCTATTTCAACAACGTATCTGCTTTAAATGCTACATTTAGCATTAATATTGCACGCGCCATTCACCACGTGCCGGTATACCGGCCTAAAAATTAATTCTTTGTGGTAAAATGGAGAACCGTAATAATTAAAAAAAAAGTTCAGAAAATTCTTTTATCATCCTGCTTTATTTTCTGTATGTTTGCAAATTCCGGTCCGATTTCGATGATTCTTTTTTTTATTTTAGAGAATTTAATCACCATTCACATGATTTCATACATAATTTACCATAAGGTACTTACTGTTTGAATTATGCGCAAATAAAATTTTCTTTTCCCTATAACTTTCCCCTCTGCATTTTCTCGTTGATATACTACATATATGAAAAGTTAAAGGGCCTTAAGGAGAATATATTAGGCATGTTTCATCAAAATCGTTAGGACTGTTTACGAAAAATTGTAAAATCCATGATATAATTGCCATTAAGTTCTGATCCGATTTTGATGGTTCTTTTTTTATTTTTTAGATAATTTAATTACCTTTCATACAATGCTATACATAACTTACTACATAAATATACATAAAAAAATACATAAATTACTATGAAATGCATGCTTTTTAAGTTATGCGCAAATAAAATGTTCTTTTCATCATACTTTTTTCCCAGAATTGTCTCGGTAATGTACTACATATATGAAAAGTTGAAGGCTTTTATGAAGAATATTTTTGGCAAGCTTCATCAAAATTATTTGAGATGTTTTCGAGAAAATTGTAAAAAGGTGTAAAATCGATTATGTAAAGTGGCACTTCAGGTTAGTCGATTTTGACGGAAAAGTAGCTGTATCTATTGACACAAACACACACACACACACACACACACACACACACACACACACACATAAAAACACACACTCTTGGTACTGGAGATCTCATTCCGTTATAATATGTCGTTTTCCTTCAATAGGTAACTAGTTTCCAAGATATTTCTCCATGTTCCGTAACAACAATAAAACTGTCAATATCACTGGATAAAGTATTGGAAATCGACAGTTTCGACATTTTAAGCGGAAAAACCCGCTTAACTAATGTCTTATTCTCATGCTGCAGACTTATTGATCTCACAAATGGGGAGGAAAACCAGTATTTTACACTCAATTTTAACACTTAAAACAAGTAATAAAAATGTTTAATTGGATCGGAAACCAAATTGCGGTTGTAAGCTTTATTACCGAAACATATGGTTTCTCTTTTAATTTAAATATAATTTTTGATGTGTTTATTATGACCTTCAAGTGAAGTACCCTTTTCGGGTCACGAATTTTAACCAAAATCTAGTAAATTCATTTATATGGATATGAAAGTCTATTTACCAAATTTGAGATGTTTTACATTATATTTTAATATAATTTTTGATGAAAGCCTAATATGACCTTCAAGTAAAGTACCGCTTCCGGTTTTCTAATTTAAACCAACATCTAGTATGTTATTTAAATCAATATATAAATTATAAGTATTAAATTTGAGAAGTTTTTTATAGTATTTTAATATAAATTTTGATGGAAATCAATAATGACCTTCAAGTAAAGTACCACTTCCGGTAATCAAACAGTGACCAAAAAGGAAGGTTCACAACTAGGTTTTAGGACAATCCTAAATACAAAATTACAACTTTCTACAGCTGACCGTTTTTGAATTATGCGAGATAAGAACGTACGAACGTACGTACGTACAGACGCCACGACGAAACTAGTCAAAATGGATTCAGGGATGGTCAAAATGGATATTTCCGTCGAAATCAGAAAACCGAAAATTTTCGCGATTACCATACTTCCTTTACTTCGTACAAGGAAGTAAAAACAGAACAGTGGTATTATTTTTTATTTTTTTTTTTACTCGATTACAATACTTTTCTTATCTAGTAGCATTAGGAAAGTAAAAAATCGAGGGGAAAAAGTGAAGTCCTCCCTTGATGAAGTCTCGCTCGTACATAATGTTATCCATTCTTTGCTATTACAGCTTCATACCCGTGGAAGCAAGCCTACTACTCAAACGTTTTAATAAGTATGATATTGTTGTGTTGTTAATACAATCGAATAGTAAGGTGGAACAAAAAGTGTAAAGGTGTGAAACCTATTTATGTAAAACTTTAAACCGTTTAGACAAATTTATTATCGTTTTTACCGTGTAATGGGTGCAAGAAATGAGATTGAAACAAAATTTTATAGGTTATTATTTGAAAGTTACTTTGTAATTTTGATTGTTAATAATCCCCTATGTTTTCTAATTATGCTTACGGGCTTATTGTTTTTTGCAATCTCCTTTCCATATTTTAGATTAGCTCAAATTACAAACAGGCGATCAACAATAACTTATAGCGTTTTTGAAATAACTTACTAGAGTGAGAGATTCACAATCTTGCGAACCTTGTTCATTCTTTTAAAAATCATGGCGAGAGTGGAAATATATGAATAATCTACAGAGAAGTGAAAAGATTTTTGAAATTATGAAAAAAGGTTTTTCAGCCCAGCAGATTTTCGAAGAATAGTAAACTGAATGTAAAGAAGGGCGACCTCTTTGCATAATTCATAAAGTGGCAATCGGAAGGTACTTCGCTCGAATATAACTCCCACCGCTCAATAGGAATTCACTACATCGGTGGAATATAAGCTGCATCAGTTGAAGAACTCTTAGCGCAATCTGCAATGTACATTTCAGAAAGTACATTTATGACGTAAAAGATATAACGTATGCTAACACATCATTTGATTATTGCATATTCAAACAATGATAACTACCTATGATTTAATATTTATTATTCTTAGCTCATGGTTTTGGTGAAAACTTTAAAGACAATTAATAATTTAAAAAAAAAAGTTATGGTTATTATTGGTTAGCTATTTATAGGACAGTGGGTAATATTCCCACTTGAGAAGCGGAATTGAAAAAAAATTGGTTCGCTTTATAGGAATATAAAGGGGAAAATAAAAAAAAAGTTACCTGGACCAACATGTAAATTGCTCTAGCTAATTTTAGTTTAATTGGGTTCCATGTATCCCACCGTCCATTCGAGCCCTTAACTGTGAGTTACAGAACGATGCTCTTTATTGAGCAACAATTTAGCATTATTTAAACGATTAAACTTTAAAATTATTTTAGTTGCAATTTTTTCATTCGATGAGTTTTTATCAAAATATTTTCGTGGTTACATGAATTTTTTAAAAATTGTATATTCTATTCATTTTTATTAGGTTGTATTTTTATGAGTATACTATAATTAACTTTTAATGCTAGATATATTTAATTTTATTGAAAACTTATATTTTTTTAAATTTCAATCTGTTCTATTTAATTTTTTTTTATACTTTGTTTGCAATCATTAACACAGTATTTGTGTAATATATCGTTTTTTGTTTACAAAATTATCCGTAACACCAATAATTAGTCTAGGGATCGAGTAAAATTTTTGTCGCGATTAGTGGGGCTAATAGGACACATATCCGCTAAAATATTTTATTTTATAAGCAAATGATAATTTTTTTCATACTCAATATAAGTCCCTGAAACTGTTTCACTAAGCAGTTCTATCCTATAAAGAGTTAAAAGATAAAAAGCATTGATTTCAAACCTTTTAATGTACTTTATTTTCACCTAGGCTACTCGATACAATTGATTCTTCTGAAAATAACTGGGTGATTTTTCAATCCTTGTGGATATGTTTGTACAAATACCAACAACTATCTTCATCCTTCATGATTTCTCTTAAGCCGGATGCTGACGATCATTCCTAATGGAACAATGGAACGGTGGAGTGGAGCGACTGGTGTGTAGGAGGTATCTGGAAGACTCATTATTCAGGCAGTAACGGTTGTGGGGCATGTGCGAAATAGTTCGTTTCTGGAGGATTATTATACTGTTGTAAAAATCGACAGAAGTTAAAACTTGTTTGAAATTCACATTTTAAACCTTCAGTAACAGTAATGAAAGTGGAATGTGGAACAAATTTTGAGTAAATGTATTGAAAAAAAGAAGTTTTGTTTCAATGTGCTGTTCCGGAGTTGGTCCAGCAAAACATAATAGTTGGGATAGGTTTACACCACACGTATTAGAGATCTGCAGTTACCCCCTACAATCATGTTTTGCAGGAGCAATTGCGAACAAGCATTTAAAAAGTAAAAAATATCAAGGAGAAATATAAATCAGTAAGTATTTTGAAGAATAGCTTCTGATAGTTCCACTTACCACAAAAATTTAAAAGTACATAAAGGCCTGGCAGTGGATAAACACCGACACAACAAAACATTTGAAGTTGAAAAATCCAACTTAATCAATAGGTTGGAATTGATATCTTAACAACTCGTTATAATTTACACCTTAGCGAACCCTCGTGGCTGATTCGAGAAACATCAGTGTTTAGACTTGCTTCCAATAGTGCAATTCTTACAATTTCAGAAATTGGATTTTATGAGACGATTACGCACTTAATCCGAAAACGCACTTATCCCACATTACGTTACACTCAGGGTAGTTAAACCTCCCATTTGACGTGGACGGGGTAGGCGTGGAGTGATTCCGTTAAAGGATTTGATACATTACAATAACATCCTACCTACCAAACTACAAAGTCTCTCTTTTTCCAACAGCACCAATATGATTCATGATTCACGATCATTTTAAGTTTGGTTTTTTTTTTTTTCAGATATCAAACAGGCTTGACCAGTCTCTGAATAAGTCCTCTGGAAGATGAGAACGATATGCCAAGAAGAAAAAAATTAATTCTCTGAAGTAGAAAAAAAGAATGACTGAAATGGCAAACCAAGGAAGATGCTTGAGAACTAATTTAATATCCTTTAAAAAATATTTAATTATCAAATGTAAAATACACTAATAAATAACAATACAATTATCACTTAGCAGAATTTTACTGTGTTTTGGCAAAATCCTGTTTGTAATTTAATGCATTACAATGTACTAATATGTTGATGAGTTTATATAATTTTTTTCAAACTATCAATGATCTGTATGTCTTGGATATTTAAGTCTGTTGCCCAATTCTGGATCAACCCTTAAAACTGAAACCTAGTTTCTTAAACTGCTATGACTTCACAGCAGCAGCTCCCCAGATTGACCCCCGCTGAAGAACAACAATACTGACAACGACCCTCACAGACATGGAAGATCCCCTGACATTGATGAACGGCACTGGCAGTGACACTGTTGCGTAAGGTTTGGGGTAGGTCGGCTGACAATGACCCACTATTGCGCCCACATCTCTTCTCGACTTTCATCGTTCCATTCCTTAACTTAATCACCGGTTCCAAGTAACACGAAATGTAACGATGACATCGAAATGAAGGTCTGATTATTCCACTCAATGGAACCATCATTAAGTTCAATGTGATGTAGTATAATGTTGTTCTATCTTGATCAATGAACATATAAAAAATACCATGAAACATATAACAGTTTATAAAGGATTTATATGTAACTTAAATTCTTCATAAAAATATTTTTATGAATACCTAGAAAAAGTGAGGCATCCCTTGGAATCCTAAATATAAACCGTACAAAGCAATTCATCAACAGTTTTAGTCTGGTCTTGAGATCCCAAGAGATACTCTCGTGCACAAAACTATGGAGATAACTAAGAACTTAGATAGAAGATGATTAAGGTAAAATTTTTCCAGAATTTGGTAAATATTGATGCGACTCTAACTTCTAAATTTAAAATGAAATTTATTTCGTGGCAGCCCCGCTATCTATTAGTGTTGTTATTTTAATACTTTACTTAATTAATTATTAATTATTTTTTGTACGAAAAAAAATTGTATTGTATTTTATGAAAAAGCAATTAATTCTTGTTACTTGTTTTCATATAATTCATACAAATCAAAACTCTGGAATTCCCTCCCTTCTTGTATCCGGCATGCTGATTCTATATCTTCATTCAAACCCCTCCTGTTCCAACAATTTCCTCACATTCCTAACAAACGCTTTCTACTTACGAAATTTTAATTGAATTATAAGATTTTGATTAGAACTGAATAATTATTTTTAATATTAAGTTTCAATATTGGAAATAAAATCATAATTTTTATTTTATCTCTTTTCTTTGTTTACATTTTTTGTTCACTAAAATTATATATTTTTAATAGAAGTATTTGTTTTGTTATTAATATAAATACTGGTTGGTTTTTATGAATGTAGTCAATTGGCTAGATATGTTTTCTCATTTTACATAATTATTGTTCTAAGAATAAATTTCTTTTTCTATCCATCTAATAATATTATTGACAAAAAAACACAAAAAATATATCGTGAAAATGGAGTGGGAGGGTATCCGCTCTATTGTTCTGAACCGGGCCTTGGTGCCGACCCTGCTGTTAGATGTATGTTGTGTTGCAATGTGTTCTTTAACAGCCAGTGTACCTTATGTAAATCTGAATGCAGAGTATTTAAATTATTTATTTTAATTATTTTCATTAAATTGTTAGGGAGCAGCAGACTTTCGAAGTGTGCCTAAATAGTATTAAATGAGCATATTTATTTTTGCACGATATATTATCTTTCACAAATAAAGTTATACTATTCTCTCTCTCTCTCTCTCTCTCTCTCTCTCTCTCTCTCTCTCTCTCTCTCTCTCTCTCTCTCTCTCTCTCTCTCTCTCTCTCTCTCTCTCTCTCTCTCTCTCTCTCTCTCTCTCTCTCTCTCTCTCTCTCTCTCTCTCTCTCTCTCTCTATCTCTCTCTATCTCTCTCTCTCTCTCTCTCTCTCTCTCTCTATATATATATATATATATATATATATATATATATATATATATATATATATATATATATATAAAATTACGTGTTTTCTTGAAAAAAGCTTAAGAATCAATTATTCGAAGTTTAGGTTTCAATTAATTATGGAACGTAAACACCATCTCTATCGATTCCCGCTCACGAAATACCTAGAAAAAAAAATCGGAAATGGTCTAAAAATCGACTATTAATGAAGTAAGCACCAAATACTGAAGGCTTGATCAGCGCTACAAGCATTGAAAATATATTGTAATTATAAAAGTTTGCCACATATATAAACTCCTACTGTACATAATATAAAATATATATATATATATATATATATATATATATATATATATATATATATATATATATATATATTGTTATTGGTTTAAAAAACGTTTCATGTGTTTCCTGTAAAGTTTGCTAAATGGCGTTTGCGTCATTTAAAAAAAATTAAGACGATAGAGGTATAATAGGTATATACTTTTTTTTTCCGTTGTTTGATTAAAAATATTTTAAACTACAGTTACTCTAATTAGACTATAGTTTCAAACAATATGGTTTGTGTCCACAATATATAATTCCTTTACATAGGGAAACGCCAACAACGCCGAGACACGATGTTTGAACGGAACATTAGTGGATTATAGGAAACCTAACATAGAGACATAGAGGTAGGATTATATAGTGGCTAAATCCTGGAGGGTGGCTAGTGGTCATGGACTACTGTTTGCGCTCAGTGAAATATTGCAGCAAACTCGACCAGCAGCGGCTCATACTCCAATAGCTGCCGCCTAACACACTTTTATAAAACTTCAGCTTGTGCCGTCTAGTCCTATCGGAAACAGTTAATTCTCTTTAAAACAGATTTTGTGTTGGGTGATTGTTTGTTCGGCATTTCTATTTTTTTCTGTTACATTTCTCAAAAAAACATGATATTTTTTCATAACCAGTTTTCATAACTTAAACACCAGAATTGGTGAAATATATCTGAAAATTCGCTTTACTTTTTTTGTTTTATTCATCACAAGAAACATGTTTGAATCCTTATAATCAGAAAAAAATATAAGATTTTTCCATGGTTGGAATAATTATTATTAAATTGTAATTATTTACGTTAAATTATGATATAGTATTAATTAAATTAAATAATTTCAATTTAATAAATAATATGTGTTGTATCACTTCACGAATTTTTAAATTAGGTAGGGATTTTTTAAACTTGAAGGAATGCGATGCTAATGTATTATTAAGTGGTTTAGGGAATTGTTTATGAAGTTTGGAAAAATGGAATTAGAGTGACATTTGAGAAGGAAAATGCGATGTTCTAAATGAGGAGCTAGGCGTTTATGAAGGGTACACAGATAATTAATGCGGGATTTGTAGGTAGGTAAAGAGGATTTGAAGAATGAGAAGGATAAATTGTAAAGCGCAGGAGTGGAAATAACTGGGTGAGGAGGGCTTACATTAGAAGAGAGCAGAATGCGGCTTTGCGAGTCGTTGATGATAGATGGTGAAGCCGGAGTGAGATTAGAATAGAAGTGTTATGATGAGGGGCTCGGATGCTGAGGGGGTCTTATATCAGAAGAAAGTAGAGTGAGAGGAGAGTCACTGAAGATAGAGGATGGTGAAGCCGAAGCGAGACCTGAAGAGAAGCGCTGTGATGAGGGCCTAGGATGCTGAGGTGGTCTTGAAGAGGTAGGTCTTGATCGAATGAAAATTCTGGTACTGCGACGTGGTTGTGGGTTGTTATTATGTTTGTGCTGAGGTTTCGGCCTAAGTCTTAGGCCATCTTCAGGGCAGAGAGGCGTTTGATCGAGCGCCAATTGAATGTATTCAATTAGGATTCAATTGGCGCTCAACCACACGCCTTTCTGCCCTGAAGATGGCCTAAAACTTAGGCCGAAACGTCGGCACAAATATATAAGTTCGCTTATGGTAGTGTAATTCTTTGACCGCACCCCCCCGACCAACTTCTCCCTTTAAATATAAATATACGGTCAACAATAACTCCCTCCATTATGAATCAACACACACGGGGCCAACAACATAATAACAACCCAAAACCACGTCGCAGTACCAGAATTTTCATTCAGTTAACAAATACCATTGACCCAGGAAATATTTGTTGTTAAATAACGTTTACAACCCAGGAAGTTACTATTGTAACTTCCTCGTTGTCAGCATTAAAACAAGTTCTATTTCCTTGATCATCCCTTCTCCTATTGTATGTATAAAAGCCTATCTGAAAAGGACAGACATAGCAGTAGTAGTAGTAGCAGTATCATAATGTTAATTAGAATGTAAGAATCAGTATTAGAATAAGTATTTAGAATGCAGGACTAGAATAAGAATTAGTCTTAGAATGTAGTCTTAGAAGCAGTATCACAATGTAGTATCTAGTATCACAATGTAGTAAGCAGTATCTAGAATGTAGTCTTAGAATAAGTATTAGAATGTAGTATTAGAATGTAAGGTAGAATAAGATCTTTAGAGTCTATGTCACTCAGTAGCCTCATTATATATATATATATATATATATATATATATATATATATATATATATATATATATATATATATCATGTAACTTGTACACTGTCTAATAAAGTAATTTTTAAAGCTTACACTCATCGATTTTGTTAACTATTCGATCAAGACCTACCTCTTCAAGACCACCTCAGCATCCTACGTCCTCATCACAGCGCTTCTCTTCAGGTCTCGCTTCGGCTTCACCATCTTCTGTCTTCAGTGACTCTCCTCTCATTCTGCTCTCTTCTAATGTAAGCCCCCCTCACCCAGTTATTTCCACTCCTGCGCTTTACAATTTATCCTTCTCATTCTTCAAATCCTCTTTTCCTACCTACAAATCCCGCATTAATTATCTGTGTACCCTTCATAAACGCCTAGCTCCTCATTTAGAACATCGCATTTTCCTTCTCAAATGTCACTCTAATTCCATTTTTCCAAACTTCATAAACAATTCCCTAAACCACTTAATAATACATTAGCATCGCATTCCTTCAAGTTTAAAAAATCCCTACCTAATTTAAAAATTCGTGAAGTGATACAACACATATTATTTATTAAATTGAAATTATTTAATTTAATTAATACTATATCATAATTTAACGTAAATAATTACAATTTAATAATAATTATTCCAACCATGGAAAAATCTTATATTTTTTTCTGATTATAAGGATTCAAACATGTTTCTTGTGATGAATAAAACAAAAAAAGTAAAGCGAATTTTCAGATATATTTCACCAATTCTGGTGTTTAAGTTATGAAAACTGGTTATGAAAAAATATCATGTTTTTTTGAGAAATGTAACAGAAAAAAATAGAAATGCCGAACAAACAATCACCCAACACAAAATCTGTTTTAAAGAGAATTAACTGTTTCCGATAGGACTAGACGGCACAAGCTGAAGTTTTATAAAAGTGTGTTAGGCGGCAGCTATTGGAGTATGAGCCGCTGCTGGTCGAGTTTGCTGCAATATTTCACTGAGCGCAAACAGTAGTCCATGACCACTAGCCACCCTCCAGGATTTAGCCACTATATAATCCTACCTCTATGTCTCTATGTTAGGTTTCCTATAATCCACTAATGTTCCGTTCAAACATCGTGTCTCGGCGTTGTTGGCGTTTCCCTATGTAAAGGAATTATATATTGTGGACACAAACCATATTGTTTGAAACTATAGTCTAATTAGAGTAACTGTAGTTTAAAATATTTTTAATCAAACAACGGAAAAAAAAAAGTATATACCTATTATACCTCTATCGTCTTAATTTTTTTTAAATGACGCAAACGCCATTTAGCAAACTTTACAGGAAACACATGAAACGTTTTTAAACCAATAACAATATATATATATATATATATATATATATATATTTTATATTATGTACAGTAGGAGTTTATATATGTGGCAAACTTTTATAATTACAATATATTTTCAATGCTTGTAGCGCTGATCAAGCCTTCAGTATTTGGTGCTTACTTCATTAATAGTCGATTTTTAGACCATTTCCGATTTTTTTTTCTAGGTATTTCGTGAGCGGGAATCGATAGAGATGGTGTTTACGTTCCATAATTAATTGGAATTAGGATTTAGCCACTATATAATCCTACCTCTATGTCTCTATGTTAGGTTTCCTATAATCCACTAATGTTCCGTTCAAACATCGTGTCTCGGCGTTGTTGGCGTTTCCCTATGTAAAGGAATTATATATTGTGGACACAAACCATATTGTTTGAAACTATAGTCTAATTAGAGTAACTGTAGTTTAAAATATTTTTAATCAAACAACGAAAAAAAAAGTATATACCTATTATACCTCTATCGTCGGAATTTTTTTTTAAATGACGTTAGCAAACTTTTAGCAAACTTCACAGGAAACACATGAAACGTTTTTACACCAATAATAATATTTTTTTTATATTATGTACAGTAGGAGTTTATTTTTGTGGCAAACTTTTATAATTACAATATATTTTCAATGCTTGTAGCGCTGATCAAGTCTTCAATATTTGGTGCTTACTTCATTAATAGTCGATTTTTAGACCATTTCCTTCATAAACGCCTAGCTCCTCATTTAGAACATCGCATTTTCCTTCTCACAATGTCGCTCTAATTCCATTTTTCCAAACTTCATGAACAATTCCCTAAACCACATTACCATATCTAAACCACTTAATAATACATTAGCATCGCATTCCTTCAAGTTTAAAAAATCTCTACTTAATTTAATAAATAATAAATTATAATTTAATTTAAATATGATAATTACAATTTAATAATAATTATTCCAATGATGGAATAGGCATCATGCGAATATATCTTTAATTCATTCAATAAATTGATAATATGATTTAATTCATCAACCAGCCATTGCATCACACATTTTTCTTTTGTGTTTTTCTCCAGTGAACAAGACAAAATGCAGCCAAAGCCAGTGCATCTTCATCCAAGTTCAACATTGTCCAAAAACAAACTTTTTGTTCAAAATTTGTGTGAAATTATATTTTTAGAAGCAAGCGAATTTTTACTTACAATTAGTTATTTAATTAGTTAATAAAAGAAAAGTCGCTCTATTAAACATAACATTGTTTTAATTAAGCATTCGAATTAATACACCTTTTTTTATATATTTTATTAATTACTAACTATATTAAAGTTAGGAAGTAAACGGAAACAATGAAAGTAATGTTCTTTTAATAATGAAAAAACATTGTTTTCATCTATTGAGTTATTAAGAATCAAGTCCCTTAGGATACAATGAAATAATAATCGGCAATCAAATAAGAATGTAAAAAGAGCACGCCTAGGAAGGATTTTATTTTATTGCATGATGTTAAAAAAGGCGAATAACGAATTCAAGAACATGGCTTCTTTATAAGGAAGCAATTATGGTGGAAGGATTTTAAGTGTGCTGCGACCCAGATAGAGCGGTGTATGTGTACAGACACTTGACCCAGCTAAGGTGTTTGCCAGCTTGTCAATAGAGAAAAACTACCACTTGAAGCAATAGTAGATCTTTCGATACAAAGACCTTGCCTACATTGCGAGCATTCGTCTAACAAGCGAAATGCTCATAAAGGGGATTTGAGTAAGAACTGAATAATGACTGGATCTGGAAGTAAACAAGTTCCAGAAGTAAATTATTTTTCATGACCTCAAAAAAATATATTTACCTCTAAATGATAGCATGATATCTGTGTAAATCAAGTTTGCTTAATTTCGAGAAGGTCTAGGGAACCAAGAATCGCGCCTCGGTCACTAATTTGTTCTAGGAACCTCCATCTACCTTCAAAACCCAAACCCACAAGATTAACCTTAACACAATCCTCTCACCCACCTTACTGTCTCTCCAACGTTTACAAATCGGCTCAACGCAAAAAGACTATTTAGGGATTCGATGGTTACAAAGCCTCACAACTTTAATTACCCATTTCAACCATCGCGGTTCAATTATTCATCAGGGTGCATGTTCCATAATGCCGCGTTTTTCAGCCTGTATTTTCCATTCGACTCATTCTACCTCGGGCCAAATATTCTGCGCATTGCTATACTTTCGAAGACCTTGAGGTGTTGTTCTTCCTTTAAAGTTGGCGGCCACGTTTTGTACTCGTACAGAACAGTAGGAAGGATAGTTAGGAGAAGCTCTGATTAGGGATTGATAATTATTTGTCACTCATATAATTTTGTTTTTATTGAAAACTAGTTTCGCATGTTATACAATACATTCATCTTCAGTCCTCAAAACACAAAAATTCAAAAATAAGCAATTCAAAATACGGCCTATAAAATATGGCATACCAAAAAAACACAAACCGGAAATATCTATAAGACCTGTCGTTAATTACATTAACAGCCCGATCCATAAACTTGCCCATTACTTTAACAATTTATTCAAAACCAAAATCTCAGTTCTCCACAAAACACGGTAAATAACTCTATAGCGTTAGTCAACAAAATTCAAAATTAAAAACATAATAATTCCGGATAACGCGAAATTAATATCATTCGACGTGACGATTCTGTTCACAAGTATCCCAACACCAGAAACAACTGAAATTTTAGAACAGTTAATCTTCCGATCGAATCTATCACGGCTAGAAAAACTAGATCTTAACAATTTGTTGTCTATTTGCATAAAACATAATTATTTTCAATTTGATAGAAAATTCTTCAAACAGAAAGCAGGCTTACCCATGAGCTTCCCTCTCTCACCCTTTCTGGCAGATTTATTTATGGACAAATTAGAACAAAAAATTCTTGACCGAAACAATTCTCAATTAGCTCAACATATCATATAATGGTATCGGTATCTAGATGATATTATATGCCTATGGTCCGGTACGACAAGACAAATAAATAATTTCTTAAAGGAAATAAACGAAATTCATCCCTCGATTAAATTCACAGTAGAACTGGAAAAAAAAAACCCATAAACTTTTTAGATTTAGAAATCTTAATAAAAAACATACATCATGAATTTGGAGTTTACCGGAAGCCCACCCACACGGATGTCGTTATAATCAATGAAGCTAGGAAACCGATAGCACATAAATTCGCAGCCTTTAATAGTATGATTTACCGTCTTTCGTAAACGTACCATTAAATAAAAAGAACTATAATAAAGAAATTGAAATAATATATATCTTAGCAAAAAATAACGGGTACAACAAAACCACTATCAATCACATTTAAAAAAAAAATACAGAAAAAGACAATTCATGATATCTATTAAACAACCACGAATAGAAATATTATGTCCTGAAATATTATGTCTTGATTCCATGTTAGGGCCCAATATCCTCCAAAGTCGGAAATAAATTAAAAAAAATAGGATTAAATCCTGCATTTAAAATAGAAAAAATCCTATCCTCATATTTCCCTTTCCCTAATAACAAAATAGACCCTATCCAAAAAAGCGGAGTATACGAACTAAATTGTAATGATTGTGCAGCCAAATGCACGGGAAAAACTGGAAGAATACTAAATCAGAGATTAAAGGAACATATATGTGCATATAATAAATAATAAGACAGGGAATTCCAACTTTGCAATTCATTTAAATGAAAAAAAAAACATAAATTCATCAAAGACACGGGAGTTAAATTAATACATCACATCGAAACTGTTTCAAATTATATATATATATATATATATATATATATATATATATATATATATATATATATATATATATATATATGAAGCATTTGAAATAATAAAATGCTTCAAATCCAATCAAGATGTTTGCTTAAATGACCAAATAAATATTTCCAATTGTCCAATCTTAAATTTATTCCCATCTATAACAGAAAAAACAATTACTCACCGGCATTACTGGAAAAGCCCCGACCCCTGAACAGTTTACTAATAAACACCCCACCTTTCTTCCATTGCTAGTTCAGTGCGAGAACAAACGAATACAAACTTTTCTGTTTGATATAATCTTCTTAAACCTTGGTGAGTAGCAACATGTATTTGATTTCTTGTCTTAATTAAATTCATAATTCATAAATACTAGTTTATAAATTCTTGATTTGTTCACCCCGTGTTCCTCTGTACACTCCTTAAACACCAGATCCCAACCTACAAACTTGTACATACCCTTTCACAGAACTGCCTCTTTCAAAAGATCATTTATCTTTCGAGCTACTTCATTTTGGAATTTCTTACCCAACTCCATTCGCAAATCCTCATCCTTAAACTCCTTCAAGCATCAATTATTTCTCCGCCTCCTTAACTATCAATCTTCCGCATTTATGTAAGCACTTTAGTTATATATATATATATATATATATATATATATATATATATATATATATATATATTTATTTATTCATTTTAACTGTTTATAGTTTCATGTTTATTATATCTATTGTTTGTTAGTGTAATTAGGTGTACATATACGTATATTTAATTATGGATTAAATGTCTGTAATTATTAAAATCTCCTTTATTTCATTTTATTATTTAACTTTTCTTAATTATTACTCTGTGTAAGCTAGACAAATAGTACAAGTACTGAACTTTTCTGTTATTCTAAGGGAACTAAAAGTCCTAGAATAAAATTAAATTTTCATCCATTCAATTTATATTACATTTGATTTAATATGTTATTATTTAATAATACCTAACTATATTTTGAATTGCTTATTTTTGAATTTTTGTGTGTTTTTGAACCGAAGATGAATGCATAACATTCGAAACTAGTTTTCAATAAAAACAAAATTATAGAAGTGGCAAATAATTTATCGATCCCTAATTAGATTGATCCTTCTATGCCATCATGCGGACGTCAACTGAGGATAAGCTCTGCTTAAATTGAACAAATATTAAAAAAAATGATAAGATTTATTTTTAAATATTTTTAGAGGAAGCAATATGAAATTAACGATTTATTTGTCAGGATCGAAATACATTACCATAATTGGATTAAATGTGAATTTCGTAAAACATCAAACTTTGAAATAAATAAAATAAATAATATAACAAAATACTGATATTTTGGATAACATCTTTAACAAATATAAAAAAAAAAATACAACTGAATTTTCATTTTTGCTATGTATATACTAAAACACTGGTTCACCATAGAAGCCGATATGTGGCACAATACCTCCAAAAATCTGTGAAACTTGGTACTGAATCATCCTATTCACACAGAAGGCGATATACCGTACCGGAACCTAATGTACCACCGCGGTACAATTTGTTGTGTTAGATAATTGGGCACTGCGGTACTGTGCTGTGGGGAGAGGAGAGGGGCAAATAAATAAGGCAAAATAATTAAGACTCGATTAATAAATATTATATTTTGTATTTTTCTCAGTGATTACAGGTTTCCATCCATCCCTCTGATATTATTTAAAAGATATTGCTGCCCCCTGCAAGATAAAAATATATTTTCCGATTAAAATTAAAGCTTCGATTTGAGCCATCACCTTTTAATCATAGTAAGTACAATACTGTTCATATTGCCAAATTAAAGAAAATAGCTTTTCCACTACAATTCCATTTACCCAGACCCAAAAATTCCGATATCTATAACGTCCATGAAGTTTATTGGTAAGCTGATCTAGTTGTGAAGTAAAGTAGCTCATGGCATGAGCAATACTCAGGGCTCAGCTCTAATGTCTGTTTTGATACCATTAATTTCTGGTAATTGGAAGCGATCGTTCCCTACAATAGAAGCATTGACAGTTAACACCTTATTCTATATAGGTCAGTAGATCATTGAGTGAGTCGCCAGGTGAGCTGCTGGCTATGACAGATTTTCCAATTAAAATTTCTTTTCATGATGAAGCAAGAAAAACAAAACTAGAATAATGGCGTGTAAATTATGCAGGCGTTATCAAAAAATCTTGGAAATATATCAATCTGTCTATTAAATAAGTTGAAAAGGTTGAAAAACTAATAGTATTAACGGATTTTTTTTTAACCAAATATGGAGACTGAATCTTTGTATTTAAAAAAGAGAACCACTCAGTATCGTCTATAGCATTTATATTATATCTAGAAGAAAATAAGAAATAAATTTCATTACTAAGGAGTTGGGATTAAGTAAAAGTTTTGCTTATTTCGTTAAAAGTTTTTAAAATACTCCAACTTATTGGTAAATTATGGTAATCAGTAGTAGCAAGGTGTGATGTAATATTATTATATTTACCAGCTTGTAAAGTGCTACCAATAAATAATAAGTAAAGGGTCAAGTTGATGAAGGTGATAAGTAATATTTTTCGAGTTCAGATGTGTATCGTCACTTGGCAAATATATCAGCTCATTTCTGCACCAACTATTGAATTTATCTGAATGGAAGGAGGAAATATAAAAGCATATAACTTTACACCCTATTCCGTAGCAATATTCAATTTTTCCAAAATTGCTGCTTGGACAATTTCTCGTTATATGGGTACAAAAAATATTTAATAAACGAAAATTTTCATTTGACAGTGGGGATGGATTTCTGGAGGAGGTTTGCCAGAGGTTCTAGGATGGAACATGTCAGGAACAGCGAAATCAGAGAAAGAATGGAAGTAAAAAGAAACATCTTAGAAGTGATCGAAGAAAGAAGATTAAGATGGTATGGTCTCTTAAAACGGATGGATTCAAGTCGAATACCGAAATTGATGATGGAATGGAAGGTACCAGAAACAGAGGATACAGTGGAAAAATAAGGTAGATGAAATCATGGGAATCCATGAATTGACGGAAGAGGAGGCAATGGACAGGAAGAAATGATTTGTCATAGTTGGAAGAAACATACTTAAAAATGATTTTTATTTTGTGTGGGGACACATGCACCCCACAAGCCTAAACGTCTAATAAGAAATATCGTACCTACTCCTGAGTTTAAGGCAGAAAGGACGGTTTATTCATACAAGTTACCTGTGGGAAGATCGATATACATTCCATGGGTCCGCCACGAAATAAATTTCAAGGAGCCCTGGCTGGATTCGAATCTATAATCTATAATCATTTATAGATTATCTATAATCTATTTAAAAAAATAAAATAAAAATCTAATTATTATACAATGATTATTTGATTGAGATTTTTTTTTTTTACTTTAGACGATTTAAATGCTAAAACAATGTGATCGATTCGACAGAGAAAATATAAAACCGAAATAAAATTCAATTTTAAATAGCACGCCTGAAGAAATTATCAAAGTTGACCTTACACCACAGTTGGTTCAGCCATTATAGGTTCTATTACGCGGGGAAGGGTGGGGAAAGAGATACCTAAAGAATGACGTAAAGAAAGTTCTGAAAAAGGAAAATACATTAAAATGTCAGGACTAGAGAGAAACAACATACAAAGCGAAGTCCTAACAAGAAGATATAGTTCAAAACTTTAGAACATAACCTTTGTGCCTTTCTCGCTGATGACAACTAAGCATACAGATAAATTAATAAAAATAAAAACTACAATAGTTTACAAGTGCTACTTAATTTTTTCAAGCTAGGGGTTGGCATAGCTGATGCAAATATTCTTTAACTGTTATAAGATAAATTTGAATATCTTAGGCTCATTACGTCCTTAATTTTCTGTATCATAGCAGGATTCTAAGTGCTACTAGGGTTTCGAGCTCGTAGCGCCACTGTCATTAACAGCCAGTAGAGGCTTAATGAGAGCAATAAAACTACAAACAGGCAGAAATAACCAAATTGGATGCTGGTATTCGGCACCTACGTAATATTTCCAAAAGAGTGAGATTTTCTTTATTGCGTATTTTTATGTTTGTTTATTCAGACATATTTTAAATTTCCTGATAGATAATTACTAGAGGTGCTTTTATTGTTCAGTTTCACTTCTGATCTTTTAGTTTCACCTGCACTAACTGATTAAGTGTATTCTTATCAATATGAAATTAAAATTTTTCATAAAAGATAAATGTACAAAGAAACTGCCACTATTCGTACTGAAGGGATCTGATCAATTGAATTATATTTGAATTTTTGTGATTCATTTGCAACAAACTATATTATAAAAAAAAAACATAAATATTAAGAAAAAACATACACCCATACAAAAATTAATATCCATTTTCCCTTTATAAAAACTCTTTTGAAAGTACTTGGAAATTAAACAACTCTAGCAACGTGTGTATTGGAAAGGTTTTTTATTTACTGACGAAGCCGTTTCTAATTCTAACCATTCAGTTAATCAAGGACTGTTTGTTCATAAAAGACCGTTTCCAAAATCCTGATTCGATATTCTTTTAAATTGGAACCAATGAAATGTATTATATTTTCGAAAACAGGAATAATCATATTGTCCTCAGTACGATTTTTTTTTATAGCAATCGTTACACAAATGTCTAATAAAGTTTGTAGTGTCTATTGGGATTACGAGATCATTCTCTGGCAGTGTACACTAATTTATAAATGTGCATATTCTTTATAGTTTAAAGAGAAAATAAAGTGTCTATTGATTCTAGTTTAGTAAGAACATTGAATTTTACATCGATTATTACAATTTTTGCAGAAAAGAAGACAAGAAGAGTATTGCTACGTTGTTGTAAATATAAAAAAAAATTAAGATCTACTAGTTTTATTATGAACACTTAGTAATTATTATTAAATTATACTTACATTATTAAATAATTTAAAATAAAAATTGTGTTGTATTTTATGTGAAACAAATAACTCAGTTTATTATGGTGTAGTAGTAAGTTTCGTTCTCATAGTATTTTAATCTATATATTAACATGGATGACTGATAAAAATATGTCGCATGAAATTGAGTAGGAGGGGTTCCGCTGTATTATTTTGTCCCGGACAAGAGCTCGGCTGACGGCTACCCCAATTTCAACCAATGTTTCGGCATTTTTTTCACTGTTTATCATTGGATACGGAATCCAACCTTCGGGGGAAAATGAAGCTATATGAATTGAAAATGTATAATGCTACAAACTTATTTAAATATTTATATGATAATTTTATTTATGTAGCAAAGTGGTGTTGAAAAGCATCTGATTATCCTCTACAGTAATACACACCGCCTACCGACGGACATCTAGGTCACCGGAGGTATACTAGACTAATAGCCTAAATGCCGGCTTATCTACACAAGAGGGCAAACATTACACCTTTGGAGTCATGATGCCCAGCTCATCGGTGTACTTACATAATGCACTCACACCTTGTCCTTGCATAGATCTGGGTCAGTGGGTTACCTGATCAATCTCGTTCACAGCTATATCGATGCACCGGTGCATGCAGGTGTTGCGGGCAGTCCATCCCACATCAGAGATTCCTAAGCCAACTTCAAAATAAAAGCGTAAAAATTCATTTTAATGTAGAAATGAGTAATATGCATTCATAAACTGGATCACTAGTTCGATGACGAACTTGGCTGGATCCGTCAGTATTAAATAGTTTATGATTCAGATTTTTTTAAAAGCGTTAAACTTCGCCTTAAGTTCAATTTTACCTTTTCAGACTACCACTTTTCATAATTGCAATACTAGATCTTAGTATTGTTTTCATTTTTAACGCTTCAGAGGTCAAATGGAATATACATCACACTAGGTATAATATCACAACATATTGATTTGTATTGAAATTTTCTTTCAGAAAATCCTTCATAATTAATAGAATTTTTTTCTGGAATTTATTATCTATTTCTATCCATAAATATTTCTCTAAATTTTCCTTCGAATGCCACTTATTCCTTCACCTGCTCAACCTTTAAAGATTAAGGTGGAATTTACAGGCACAAGTGGGTAAGGTCGAATCTACCGGACCCCAAACCTTTTTTTTGTTTATTCATTTAATAATTCATCCAAGTCCTTAGCCATGTAAGATGCCATATTTTAACTTACTTTCAATAGTTCCCATACGGAAGGGTTTTTATTAAAAAATAATCATAGTTTGTTATAAAATATAACTTTTATTTTAACATCAACATTTTCGTAATTGTATCTAAATTATAAACCATTCTTTAACAGAATAGAGAAAACAGTTGATATCTTATTGCTTTATATAAACAATAACAGAAAATTCTGATAAAACCAATAATATGTAATTATATGGAAAATGTGCAGTCATAATCTAAGCACAGTTTTCGGTGAGTTTGATCTGAATAACTTGTTTTGGTCCTTTTTTGAAAATTTGACATAAAAATGACCCTAGTATTTTCTTTATATATAAGAAACAGGATATCCTTCCTTTCTAATTTTATTCGTGCATAGTCTATATGTTGTTACTATAAACCTTATTGCGTTTGATTAGAAAAGTTCTGCTACCAAATTTATATTTAGGTCAACATTTACGCGTATATATTTAATATTTGGGCATTAGTATATGTGTCCCCTCAACCCAGATACCTCCATGACCTCCATGACCTTCAAACCCTGAACGTTAACCTCGTTCATCACTGCATCGGGGTTTTGGGGGGGGGTGTCAAAAAATGAGTATATGAACCTTGATGGTTACATTAAACCGTGAATCTCCAAGTTCTCTATGAGTTCCTCGTGCAATTCTGTACTCTTTCATTTCGAAGAATGTTCATAACAAGATTTTTGAATGACCATTCTTTTGGAGTTTAATCAATACATTTTTTTCTTATATAAGGTAAGATAAAGTAAAAATGAGATATTTTTTATACGCATTCTTCAGCCTCCTTCAGGTTCCTAGAGCTTTATTAAAGAGCTTTAGGAGACCCAATTTTAGGACCAAAAGATAAAATGCAATTATACTCTGTCCATCAAACAGTAGTTCACGAAGAATGAGAACAAGTTCCTTACTTTACTTATTTTTGCCTCCTTGTTTTAATACTAATATCTTAGAAGCAAAAATATACCTCTGCAAAAAATGGCAAAAGGATGCCTAAAGGCTTAATCTGTAAAACGCCATCTAATAATATCTTTCACCGCAGCTTTTATTGCATTGGGTAATAACGTTCCCAAGATTTATAAATATATAAAAAACCAATTTATTATGATTGAAAAAAATCAAATCAGTTTAAATTGACAAAAAATATATTGAAAGAAGAAAATTGGAAACAAACTGGTTTTTAACAGTAGACAACTGATAAGTATTTCTATTTTGAATAGTTATATATATTTTTTTTCTATTAGTCCAATTCTGTCGAATTTAAAAATAACATTAACTATTTACTGCTTGGCTGCAACACACAGTATACCAAAAATATTCAGTGAAAGTTTATGGTTGCTGGATTATTTTGAAGCAATTAAGTTTTTATTACGCTATTATTCGTAACATTTATTGAGATTATTTAATATATTTTTGATTGATTTTTTTTTTGTCGGATACTAGTTGGAAATTTCTGATGTAGAGAATGTATACATTTTTGCTGCCGTTTAAATAACCAAGACCTTTTAAACTGTAAGACCCGCATGCACATAAATTGCGCTGTCAAATATGTACTCAGAATTATTATAACCTACACAAAATCGCATATTATGCATAACTTTTTATCTTCATTCTGTTATTTAGATTTTTATTTCATTGTTTTATTGTAATCAAGAAGTTATTATTATTAAAATAATTAACAATTAGGCATCGATAGTCGCTATGTAAAAACAAACTACTTAATGTTTAAAAATATATTGTTAAACGTTCTTTTTGAAATGGAATTACATACAGATATTAACTTATTAAGTGTAACTCTGTGACATTGCAATAATACTCAAAGAACCTGTATGCATCACACATACTAATTAAGGTGCGGCTACATCTTAGATGGCAATCAATTCCGCCCAAGTCCAGTCCGGCGGAATCAGTGTCGCCGCTTCCTATTAAATACACGTTCGGGTTCGCTGCAAGACAAGGATTTGATGTAGCTTATTTCTCAGCTTAACATACGAATAAAATAGAGTAGGGAAAAATAAATTTATTCTGGGATAAAGTCCCATAAAAATTAAAATTTTTAAATACATTTTTTTTTTTACTTTTGCTTTACTACTTAATTTGATGAATTTTGCGTTGATGAATCATCGATGTTTAGTCGAATTCATACCAACGAAAGTGACTACAAAGAAGACAGCGGAATAATAGAATTACCTGTTTTATCTTCTCCATAGGTTAGTGGAGAAAGTAAAAATTAAAATGGAATTACGTTTTTGTTTGTTGTTTTTTTCCATAGCCCCTTTTTACGCTTCTGAAAACTTGATAGCATGGAGATTTTCCGTTTTCTTTATATATGCATTTTAAGGAGGTTTATAATCATCATTAAAATTTATGTTTTATTGAGCCTAAAAGAACTTATTACTTTCATTCATTTATAATTATCGGATACCTCTGATGCATTGAAACAAGATCTGAAACACATACGCAATGATAGAAGTTAGTCTTACTGATGTAAACTATAATGGACGACCCGTCGCCCTACAACTGATGGTCGAGGTCACAAACATTACGAAAGAAAATGACATATATGTTATTTACTTAAGTATAATGTCTTTTAGTACATACCCACACAAAGGCGCCAACACATCGGACAACTTGAGAGTCGAAACTAATCAGGAGGTAGAGTCGCTACCCACACTATGACTAGTACCCATGAGCCCGCTTGCCCGTGAGGTCGCGATGATTCGCGAATGCTCTGTAGATCTGCATCCTTATCCTTGTAGGCGGATCAAGAGGCTTAGGATGCTAACAAGAGACAATAGGACGACAATGGGGAAGCTCTAGGTTACAGAGATATTGGTCAGGGGCGCGCCCCATGTGGGTCTTTATCTCCGTCCTTCTGGAGTTCTATCGGAAGGATTCCTTCCATGGCGTCCAGCTACCGTCCTCAGACCAATTTGGAGAAGTTTACTCGAATAAGGGCAGTTTTCGAGAAAAAAAAATATTCGTTTAGGCTACCTCATATAATACACGGAATATACAAAAATTATTGTTGTCAAGGTTTTATAATACAACTGATTCCTGGAAATCCAGAACTGCTATTTCGAAAGTCGGAATTATGCTAAATTTTTTTTTTTTTTTTTAATTTTTCCTTTTGGCAATTTAGTTTTCGCTCACAATATACTTATCCGATATTATTACCAGACTACGGCGCACAGTGGGAAATATGACCGATCTAGCTGTACAAAAGTCCAATTAGATATGGAAGCCCACTGTTATGAAATTAATCTAAACTCAATCTTTATTAACTGGATTACGAGCTTATTTTGGATTCAGAACGTGCTAAGAGAATAAAAAATGTGTTAATATTTACCTTTATATGGAGATGGGTCTGCTGCAAAAACGTTTTCTGCAGACAAACAAATATCTGAAAATGAATTCCGCCTACTCATATAAGTTAATTAGAACATTCTTAACATAATTAAATTTACATTATTCTTAACCTATTAATAAGAACAAGTTACAACATATATAAAACATACAACGGTTTTAATAAAGGATTGCAACAGATTGCAAAAAATGTCAACTGGACACAATACGCAATAATTTATATAGTAAATATAAGTCAATTTCAATTTTTTTTTTACCGTAAAAGGCCGTAAGTAGTATCTGTTCTGTTTTGTCTATAAAGAGTCACCATTCTGAGAAATTCCGTTAACGATTGGAAATCTTATGGCGCCAGATGGTTTAAAAAAAAAGAGGTATTTTTAAATACAATTTTACACAAAATTTCATTCTAATCACAAATACATCCCAAAATAGCGGAAGTCTTAAGGAAGAAAAATGATATTTGTTTTTTGTTTATCTTTCTAGATTCAAATATTTCAATCTGTAATATTTAATATTACCACTTTTCAATCATATTCATTTGGTTGATCATCAAAGTTGGATACAAATTTATAAAATTCTATTCCCAGAGTATCTTCACAGCCTAAACTTATATATTAATATATTGTTTTTTAATAATA
Source organism: Rhaphigaster nebulosa (assembly GCA_948150685.1). Taxonomy (NCBI): domain Eukaryota; kingdom Metazoa; phylum Arthropoda; class Insecta; order Hemiptera; family Pentatomidae; genus Rhaphigaster; species Rhaphigaster nebulosa. The sequence goes on from OX411311.1 coordinate 25,394,573, forward strand.
CCTGCTTTTTTAAACCATCTGGTGCAGACTTCAATTCGTTGAAGGAATTTCTCAGAATGGCGACTCTTTCTAGTTAAAACAGAACAGATACTACTTACGGTAAAAAAAAAATTAATTATATCTATTAACAAAATTGGCGAATCGTGTCCAGTTAAAATATTTTGCAATCTGTTGCAATCATTTATTAAAACCGTATGTTGTGTCATTTATTATGTTATTTGTTTGGACTATTATAACAATATATAATTGTAGTTAAAAAAATTAATTATTTTAAGAATACTCTAATTAACTTAGTGAGTAGGCGGAATTCATTTTCAGATATTCGTTCGTCTACAGAAAACTTATTTCCAACAGGTCCGTCTTCATATAAAGGTAAATATTGGCACTCATTTTTTTTTTTGTCTTTGCACATTCTGAGTTCAAAATAATCTCGTAATCCAGTTAATAATGATCGAGTTTAGATTCATTTCATAACATTGTTTTTCCATACCAGATTGGACTTTTTTACAGCTAGATCGGTCATATTTCTCACTGTGCGTCGCAAACTGTTGCAATCCTTTATTAAAACCGATATATATATATATATATATATATATATATATATATATATATATATATATATATATATATATATATATATATATATATATGTATATATGTGTGTGTGTGTGTGTGTGTGTGTGTATGTGTGTGTTTGTGTTGTAACTTGTTCTTATTATTATCTTAAGAATAATTTAAATTTATTTATGTTAAGAATGAACTAATTAAATTTATGACTTAGCGGAATTCATGTTCAGATATTTGTCTGTCTGTAGAAGGCGTATTTGAAACAATCCGTCTTCATATAAAGGTAAATATTGAAATTATTTTGCACACTCCTCTTGCACACTCTGGGTTCAAAATAAACTCCTAATCCAGTAATAAAGATCGAGTTTAGATTCATTTCATAATATTGGCTTTCCATACCTAATTGGACTTTTTCCAGCTAGATATGTCATTTTCTCCACTGTGCGCCGCAATCTGTTGCAATCCTTTATTAAAACCGTATATACATATGTTGCAACTTGTTCTTATCATTATATTAAGAATAATTTTAATTTAATTATGTTAAGAATGCTCTAATTAACTTATATGAGTAGGCGGAATTCATTTTCAGATATCCGTCTGTCTTTAGATAACTTATTAGCAACAAATCCATCTTCCACTTCTATCAATCCCAAATTAGATTGATCCTTCTATACCATCATACAGACGTCAACTGAACAAATCCTGGACAAATTCGTTCGTCTACAGAAAACTTATTTCCAACAGGTCCGTCTTCATATAAAAGTAAATATTGTCACTCATTTTTTTCTTCTTTTCACATTCTGAGTTAAAAATATACTTATAGTTCAGTTAATAAAGATCGAGTTTACATTTCATAACATTGGCGTTCCATACCTAAACCTCCCACTATGCTCCGCAATCTGTTGCAATCCTTTATTAAAACCGTATAAACATATGTTGTAACTTGTTCTTAACGCTATGTTAAGAATAATTTAAGTTTATTTATGTTAAGAATGCTCTAATTAACTTATATGAGTTGGCGTAATTCATTTTCAGATATTCGTCTGTCTGTAGATAGCATGTTTGCAATAGATAGGTCTTCATATAATGGTAAATATTGACATTAATGTTTTTCCATTTTGAACATTCCAAGTTCAAAATACACTCCTAATCCAGTTAATAAAGATCGAGTTTAGATTCATTTCCTTACATTGGTCTTCCTTATCTAGTTGGACTTGGGTGCAGCTAGATCGGTCATTTTCTCTACTGTGATGCTTTCCCAATAATTCATTCGTTTAATAAATATGTAACGAATTATCAACTGATTTTTAAGTCTGGTGTTTCAAATTATTCAGTGAGATCACGTGAATGTTTTGAAACAATTTGAGCTAATGTTGAAAAAATATTTTATTATATTTCTCCTTTAGTAGAAGTTCAAAAATGTTTTACTTGTTAATATCGTGGGAGTGTTCAGTGTCAGTTTATAACGAAAATAGCTATTAAATTAACTCATGTACTGAGTCATAGGTTAAGTATTAACAGAGATTATCCTATTTGAACATAAGTCTAAATTGTCATTTTGCTGAAAAGTTCCGGATGGAATTCTCAAGTGTGGCGTTAAACGTCGGACCAATATTTTCACTTATATAACATCGCTTCAGAATTTTATTTTGCTATAATAATACGTCATAAAATATATCCATTGAAAATTCAAGAGTTAAATGCGATGGAGAGTTACTGGAGAAAGTTAGGAGATTGAATATGAGCTCAAAGAAAACTTCAGATGACACAGTTATGCTTCACCAAGTTTCACTCCTAAATTTCAAAAATTGAGGATTTTAAGAAAGGTGTCAATCGAGTCTTGAACACCCAATTTTATTTGCTCATAACTCCATAAGTCCGCATTTTTTGGTTGAGTATATTCATTATCATTTCAAAGGTAATTAAATACTCTAAGAAAAATCATCAAAATCGGACCAGTATTAGCAAAAATAGAGCATATTGAAGTACGAAACCTTAATAATAATAATAATAATAATAATAATAATAATAATAAAACTCTTTATTTATTCTGGGACAAGTCCCTTTAGAATAACAATTACAGGCAATGATAGGTGGGCTTCAGAGCCTTAGAGTAGTTGATATAGGAACATATGTGTTAACAGATAATTAAAGGAAAAAAATAAAAATAAAGAAAAGTCAATAAATAAATACAAATGAAAATTATAACAAGTCATAATGCAATAACTTCTAGCATATGAAATAGGTATTAATACTCTAATTGATTACGTCTTAAAACAAAAACCACACGAAATTCGTATGTTAATAAGATATGACAAAATTATAAATGAAGGAACATATTCACAAATGTTGATTGACATAATAGAAAATCTATTTACAATAAGTGATTGAATAAGCGGGATTTGAAGGAGCGACGAATGGAAGGAGGAATGGAATTCCATAAGGATGAGGATCGGACAAGAAAAGATCTGTCGAAAGCTGCGGATCGGTGGGCCGCTGTACATAAATCTGAAGGCCGAGAATGGGTATGACGAGAATGAACAGAGGATTTGAATTGAAGGAGATCGAAAATATAGGATGGACGGCGGGATTGGATAACTTGGTAGAGGAAAGATGCAAGGATATACTTACGACGGTAGGAAGGATAAAGCCACTTTAACTCTTCGTAATATCGGGAGACAGAGGCGTCCCTCGGGATTCCGAAGATGAATCGTACAAAGCAATTTATCAAACGTTTTATTTTTGCCTCGAGATCCCGAGAGACGCCTCAGTACATCGCACAAGTGAGAGTTGTCTAAATTCTTACCTTCAAGTTCTTTGACTGCACCAGATTATTTGCGTATGAAATATATCATAAATTTTTATTAGTGTATCTTAATGGTCAATATGTACACAGGGCATCAAATAATCCTCCCTTCTCTCTTACCCCCTCCCTCTCCCTCCCCAAAAAATACATAAATAATTAAAACCGAAAGTCTTCCATATGATAAATAAAGATATTTTATAAAATATTTCAGTTATTTTTTAGGTGATAGAACATGATACCGCTGTTTTAAATGTCTTGGTTTTGTAAAAATATTTCTATTTTATTAAGAATTATCACAACTACGAGACACACCTGGAAACATTTACCTTAGCGCCCAGCCCCTAGATAGGTTGCCGAGTGTGTCCGAAAGCATACGGATGCGACCTAACTCCAACTACGCCTTCCCCCACCTATCTACTCCAACATTGTGTTTTCAACAATACGCTCTGTTCAACTCTAACTTTTTTTTTATTTCACACTTATTAATATCATAACACGCTTCACGATGATTATTAAAGTGTGACAAGTGAATGCTGAGTGAGCTTTACGACCAAGCATACCCACTTCAATCAGCACAATTATTACTTCTTTTATGTTTACTGGTCGCTGGCCACTCACTATCGCCTTGTGCATTCGTCTGAATTCTCAATTTGACTGTTTAACTATATCTTTGGTCCAAATATTAATACTTCGTTATCAACGTTCTTCCATTTGTTAATGTGAGCGATCACATTTTTCATTCGTTATGTACTGTAAGATCTTTAATAATCTTTTAAATTCATACCTTCAAATTCTTTGACTGCACCAGATTATTTGCGTATGGAATATATCATATATTTTTATTAGTGAATCTTAATGGTCAATATGTACACAGAACATCAAATAATCCTCCCTTCTCTCTTATCCCCCCAAAACAAAATACATAAATAATTAAAACCGAAAGTCTTCCATATGATAAATAAAGATATTTTATAAAATATATCAGTAATTTTTTAGGTGATAGAACACGATACCGCTGTTTTAAATGTCTTGGTTTTGTAAAAATATTTCTATTTTATTAAGAATTATCACAACTACGAGACACACCTGGAAATATTTACCGGAAAATTTAACGATTTTAAAACACCTGTCTTAATTATAAACAAAACAATAAATTTTACATTTTAATGATTTACTCGAGAGTTATTTACAGCTCAGGAATATCACATCGTGTGCAATCCTATTTTGATATTATTGTAATTGCTGGAGTTGATTGAACTCGTTAAAAGTTCCTTTCGAGTAATAAAATGGTGATAGGGAAAACTACATAAATAGTTCAGTAGCTGCATCTTTACTGTCATTTTATTACTGACTAACTCTAGGAGGAAACTGATCAGGATCCTTTATAATACTTAAATTTATGTTGATCTTGTTTAAAATCTGCAATGTTTCTCTATACTTTGTTTATCACAGGAAAAATGAATTTTTATTATTTTTCAGAGATTTATTATTTCTTTGGTGAAATATATTGTCATAGTGAAACTTTATCATTACTATCTTCCAAACCAAACTATAAATTGATACTGACATTGTTGTACTTATTAAAACATCTATGTTAATTGCACTGTTGTAATTAGGTTAATTTTATCAGTTACTAGATACCTTAGGTTATTATTTTATAAAATTGCTTTAACTTTAGAGATTAATTATCTGATATACTGAGGGGATCGGGAAATATGTATATATATATATATATATATATATATATATATATATATATATATATATATATATATATATATATATATATGAATATATGAATATGAATATATATATATATTCATTTTATTGGGTCAGCTAGTTTAGGTATTACCAAAGATTTCTGGAAGGAATCAATTCTAGTGAAGTATTTGTGTTATAGTGTTGTATGTCAACACTGTCGTACTTGACAAAGCGATTTTTCAACAAGATACGGAAGTAAACGTTTAAAACTGTAGGTGTATCATATTTGGAGCTCAGATTTTTATGCGACTGTTATAAACGTAGTCTATTTTTTTATATCTTTTTACGATGCACATTTAAGTTTAAAAAATAATTAAATATTAGATAAAGTAAAGTACTAGAAGTTCCAGAGTAGTTGAACAAATATTTCCAAGTTTTGGAAAATTTGAAGCAGAACAGAAATGTTCTAAATTGCTCTGTAAAACAGGAGTTCTCCGGTTCCATTTATTGTTATTTTTTTCTCACGAATATGACGTGAATTGGACTAAAAAATATTCATTTTACTTCCATGCCGAAAGAAACTAGCAAGACACAGTGAAAAATCCTTATTTGATAATAAATAACTTGATATTGATATTGATTAATAACTTGATAATAAATAACCTTATTTGATTTATTTGAATGGATTTTCTAGTTATCATCTTCGTTTCCTACTACTTCCAAGGAAATCGTGATTACAAAAATTATAAGAAATAGAGAAAAATAATTGGTTATGGTTAGTATAAAAAGTATTGATGATTTTTTAATAAAGTGTTTTTTTTTTTCTAAAATTAAAAACAAAGTTAAAAAAGCAAAATTTCAGGAGATTAATAATTATTAATAGGAGAAATAGGAAAAATGTTAAACACGAAAGTGTGTCTTTTTTTATTATTATTTTAAATGAGATCTATTAAATTAATTTTAACCTGCAGTAAGGCTATCTAATTTACTATGTTTTAAATATAAAAGCGTATTACCTTACCGTATATATTTGAAATTATGCGTCAACTTATAAGAGAGAGGACTAAAATACTGTCCACTTAAGCCATTTTTTTTATTTATTGGAGAACCAATTCTTGTGTTTTTTTTTTCTAAAAATAGTTTTAATATGTTATCTAAAATGTCATATAAAAATAAATTTAATTGGAATGCAAACACATTAGGCTAACTTCTAAAAAAATTGTTGTTTCCGCCTAATATTTGCTACATGAACAAAACTGTTCCAAACAAAAAAAAAACGTTATTTCAAGAAATATTTAAGGCGCAAGAAGGTTCACAGCAAACAAGATGAAAAAAAAAAGTATAGATATAATTTAGTAATGCAGCGATGAGAATAATATACCATATATAAAAAAATGATATATATTATGTCTAGCATTAGATTGATGTGTTGCAACCTGAAGTATTTGGGCAGCATTGCTGTAAATAAAGCATTTGTCTCTCAATGAAAATTAAAGAAAATTACGTTATTTCAAGAATAATATTATTTTCTATTACGAATTTGAAAAAAAATTACAAATACATGATACATAAATATTAAACATTTTTAGTAAACACGAGAAAATACGGTTGATGAAACAATAGTGATATTTTTAATTCTGATGAACAGATTGATCAGTATTTTACTGTGGCAATGGTAAATTTATGAGCCTAACGGTTTCTTTAAGTCACTATTCTTATCATTATTTATTTTTAGCTTATATAGCAACGCATATCTTTGCGAATTTTAAAGAAAAGAATATTAGTTTTAATTTGAGAAAGTACAAAGCAACCAGCACGTGACACAATTTTTTCAAAAACACCATTTGGTCAGGGCAACTTTTGAAACTTAGAACATTTACTGAAATCATCAAGCTCGTAATGATTAAGAAAATGGAGCACAATGAATTTCATTGATTTAATTATATAAAGCGGTTTGATTTGGAATACAAGCGTGGTATTTAAAACAAATCTTCATTGGGCGTGGTATTTAAAATCATTATTTGAACTAATGTTTTTAAAACTTTAGTTATTCAATTGAAATTTATAAATCTTGTAACATGAGACTAATGGATATGATGCCGCGATTATTTATTGTATAAACTTACTACTTCACGCTCATTTTTTTTTTCTACTCACCTGTAACATTGTTTACGTAGTTTTATTTTTAATAAGTAATAAGTTTATTTTTTATTTTAATAAGGTGTAAGTGCTTACTTATCTATTCCTGATGACGTATAGACTTGCTTGTCTATTTTGGACGTATAAATTTGTCTTTCAAATTCTAATTTAATTTTATATGTATTTAAATATTTTATTTAGTAAATGAGTTAGACTTACCCTAGGATATGAGATTCTCCTATGACACACTGTCCTAGGAGCACGGAGAGGGGGCTGGGTATGTCATTGAGGTACGAGGTATATATGGCACATAGTAATCTACACTAGCTAGTGTCAAACATGAGGTCTCTCATTGTCATCCCGGCTCTTCTAGCCATAGTGAGTACTCTTCTATAATTGTCTGTACACTTTGAGTTGAGTGTACGCTTCTATCAGCCGTTGATTACGGCACTATGAATTGTATGTACTCCTGTGGGAGGTATGGAAGATAAAGTGGACAAACAAGTGACGGGAAAACGAATAGTACCTGATATTTTCCAAGTTCGGAGTTAGATATAGCAATGAGTGAATTAGGTAATGTTTAATTAGGCCAATCTTAGCACAAAACGTTTAGGTATGGTAATAAATACATTTCAAAATATCTGCGTAGGTATCAAATCCAAGTCTATTTTCGAAAAGGAGTAGCCATTAAAGAAATAGAATAATAACAAGTTGGGCACAGTGTGTTGTTTGAGCCCATTAAATTTTATTAATTTCTAAAATATTAAATTAGATAAATTATACGTGATTAAATAGTTTATATACGCTTTCAGTCGGCTTAAAATAGGTAATACAATAGGTTCTTCAAAATGAAGTGACAGTATCAAAAATGAATTTTTAAATTTTAAATCAAAGCTTATTTACTACTTTTTCTCATGATTCAATAACAATTTTTTGTCACTTAACATCCGTCTGTAAATAAAAATTATTGAATTATTGTAATATCATATCAGTTGTAATCTTTATAGATTTTTAGCTAGTTTAAATATATGATGCAGAGTATAGTAGATACAAAATAATAATAAATAAATTAAAAAACAAATAAAATTAAATTAAATCAAAGTAAAAAAAGAAAAGCTTTTCCGGGACTCACATAATTTATACCTATTAGGGTCCTAAAATAAAAAGTAATATAAAAATTATTTTATGAGTTCTTTAGTGAATCTCCAAAAAATATTGCGAACTTGAGATATTGGCAGAATAATTGTAAGTATGTAGAATCCATTGTATAACTTTATAGTATTTATTTTTACTTTTATAACAAAAAAATTACTTCAACAAGTCAAAACAAATCTTAAGCACCTTTGCAATTGTTTATTAACTGTCATGTAAAATAATCTCTCATTTTTGGATTCACCGTGAAAAAAATATTTAAATAAATATTAAAATTAGTTATTCTAGTTTCAAAAAAAAAAAATATATATCAAAATCTAAAAAAATATCGATTATTTTGAAAATTGGTAATTATCAGTCTTATAGTTATAAAAAAAAATTTACGTAGAATAAAATTATTTAAATAAGCCAAAGAAAAATATTTTTCACGTTAATGACTTTTAATAAAGATTTTACTAATATTATGCACACACCAGAATAACCGTTTATTTATAACTCAAAAACCGTCCGACGTTGGACATGATAAAAAAATGAACAAATCGTTTTTCATAGGAACAAAGCTGAACTAGATTTATTCGATACTATTTTAGGTATTGATGAATAATAATTATAATCTTCATTTCTCGATATTTTTACTACTTTATTGCTTTTATATTTGTTACACATTTAAATCGATTTCAATTCATAAAGAAATGTTTATAAAATATTTAAATATTTTATCACTATATTAAATATTAAATCACTTGTATAAATAAACGATGAAATGCACAGAAGAATATATTTTCAACTCTTTACTTAGACGTTAAAAAAAAAAAAATTCGAAAAGAAAAAAAACAATAAAAATTTACGGATAAAATCAAGAAAATGAAAATATATAAAAAGGTCGATGATGTTATTGATGAGAATGTAGTTTAAAAAACATCAAGATGTGATTTGTCCGTGATCACCATCAACCGCCCAATTAAGAGTCACTTTATAGAGGCTGGATGAGTGTAAGAGGTGGGATGAGCCCCAGGAGGGAGTCTCCCGAACTCCCAAGGTCGATCCACGGCTGATATAGCAAAATAAATAATTATCTGCCACAGCCAGATTGGGAACTGGGAGCCGGAGATAGTGCCTTACTCACAGAGCCATCTACTAAATGATGAAAAACGAAGATTTATTTTAATTCCAATAGTTTATTTTTAGTCTATACTAAATAACAATTTTAAAAATAAAAATCCTACGATTTTAAATCAATTAATTATTAATAAATAAATTAAATAAACATCGTTTAAGGCTATTTTATTTATTTATTTATTTTTTCGATAGATCAATAGATGTAAATCTGCTATCTGTTAATTACTTTAATTATTTTTTATTCGACGCGTCCACTGTGCTAAGCTGGTCGTCGATCTCTGGTTAAGCATTTACAGCATCGGGGTGTCTTTTTGATTTATATTTTGAGATTAAATCCAGTTTTTATCTCAAAGTAATTAATTCTGTTGAAGAGCGAGGACAATATATTGCAAACATTCGGAGTTCAGTATCTACGGAATTATCCCATGTAATTGAACTCGGTTTCGTAGTACGATATCGTTCAGATCATTAACAAATTATTTTTAAAAAAGACAGCACGAGGACCATTCGTATTACACGGGCTGGTGTCGACATAGCATGTTGACTCCTATGGCATCATTAGCAATTAATATAGATCGAGACCCAGATAGGACTATTAGCCCGGTTGTTCCAAGCGATTTCGATGTAAATACAAGGATTAATAGGATCCAATCGGTTTAATTTACCTTACGTAATCTTTAAGATTGGGTTAAGTGATATGAGGCTTCACTTGTTAATCGGATCTTTTGTTTCTTGATTAGTGAAAAAAAAAATATATTCTCATATTTTGATATTCGTTGCATCGAAAATATGTTTAATAACAAACAGAGATATCGAAGTTCCTTTACGAAGTAAAAACCGTACCAAGTAATATAATTTTTTTTGGTAGATCTAAACTATAACCTGACCGACTCTAAAAATTAACTGATGCATAAGTTACTATTCCTAATCTCAACCATAAAGTTGTATCCACATAATTTAATAATTATAACCATTAATAAATAGAAATCAGTCAAATTTTATAATGGTTAAGGGTGTCAAAATCTACAGAATAATCAATAATACTGTTACCCAACCCAGCATTATTAATATAACTATTTTTTCAAAGTTTTATTAATTTTTAATGACCTACAGTATATGTCTAGCGTATTAATAAATAAGTCCTGTCTGGCAGACACTATTTGATTTTCCTGATAAAAAATACTTATTCAACTAAAATTAGTTGAGTTATTCATTTTTTGGGGTTGAGTTTACACAGGTAGTTTCTGTCATACCAATTTGGCCAATTTATTGCAAAGAGTATGCTTAGTCAAGATTCGAATCTGGTTAATTCAGCATAGAAACCCAATGGCTCACTCGCTGGGCTACCTCGCTCTTTTTTTAACTATAAATATTATTTACAATAAAGATACTTATATTTATGTTTTTTATTATTTGATATATTGTTCGAAATATTTATGGATTTCATTAACAACTTTAAATTGTTTTAATTATTATTTTTTGGGCCTATCATCTACTAAGGAATCATAGTTCTGCATTCCAAAATATCAGTACAGAACTGAGTTTTTATCTTTCATGGATAGTGAAAATATGGTTTTAGTTTATCCTATTTAAATTATAATAATTAACTTCCTATTTCAAACATTTTCAGAGAGTAAGAAAATTTTATAAATTGCTATGATATAACGAATTTAGAGGTAGCCTATTGAAATCAAAATATTAATAAAAATCCTAAAATAGAAGAAATATATATATACAAGCATACATTTGTTATATGCAAGTTTTAAGAATTATTTAAAAAAATTACAGGTTTCCTGCAGAAGAAATGTAGGAAAGATGGAATCGGGCTGCAACTGCGGTAAGTATATTCATTAATATAATTAATTATAGTTATCGTAAAATCTTACATTATTTGTATTAGAGACAGAGATTTATGTTACATGAAGTTTAATTATTATTGGGGAGTTAATATTTTTTCTTGGTAGATTACAATGGTTCATTAATGACATTTATAAACCATAAAGCGATAGTGAGATGTATAAATGAAATTTTAGTTAACTCTAAAATTTTTCTAGGCCTTTCCAAATCATACTGATGATATTGCCATCAATTGCAAGAAAATCTCCATCTGACAACAAAGATTTTCAACTAATATAGCCCACTCATAAAATCATTGTGGATGTATATTTTATTTTTATATAGGCTCCGGTAATGACGGATAAAAAATTATTTTATAAATTAAAAAAAAAAATATTATAAAATGTATTAATGTAATAAGTCCATAAAGATTTTTCATACTATAGCTTCCTTTACGTCATTTATTATTTTATCCCTATCGTATTTGTTTAAATTAACAACCTAAAAGAAATAAAGCGAACATGAAATCCATTATAAGCGTAGCGTTTTCTCAAGCTAGCACGTGGCCATGTGATCAAACGGAGCGAAATCCGTCGCTGCTAATCCCCTATAAAGAATTCAAGCCCTCGAGGACTTAGCTACTGTTTGAAGTGAAAAGTAAGCCAAGGAGAGATTAAGTTTCGCCAATTAATCCGTTAATAAAAGGCTTCTTTAAACTGAATCTTTGCCTGATATTTCAAACGGTCTCTAATAAATAAATCAATAGTATGTTCGGTGTCATGTAAATCGTATCTGTAATATTTTCAAGAGAAAAATGATAATATTTTACAAGTTTGTGACATTTTTGGGCGAGATTTGGTTTGCTCGTTTTATTTTGGCTACCGAGAGCCGAGAAAGTGAGATAATAAAAATATTATTATTCATCGAGCTAAGTCTTAAATGAAGGAACAAAACAAATGAACAAAGGAGCAATTGAAAATCGTTGATGATTTCAAAATAAGGTTTGGATGGACTATGTACGGAAAGGATGGATTCATATTAGTAGCAGAGCCGCTCACAAGACCCGAATGTCCGACATTTGGGGGTCCGGCAGTCAGAGGGTCCGATCCTAAGCTGGAAATGGATGCTCGGGAGAGGGTCATCATAATTTTAAAAAACTCTTTACTTTATTGATTATTTTAAGTAATAATTTTATTGATAATATCGATAGTTACAACATTTTAAATAACCAAATTCAACACTCAGCAAATTCTAGTATTGGTACTTGTAGGCCCGAGTTAAAACCTGTAGGGGAGGCCCGATATTTCTATACGCGGTCCTCATTAGTAGGAGAACAATTAAGGATTTCTGGGAAGTATTATTTTATTAACCCTGGAGTTGACGCGTGGGATACAGGTTTCATATGGCACTCTTCAACGCAGTATACCTCACGTTATAAAATGTAGATTTAAAATTCATATTACGTGTTTCTCATGATATTGCCAATTTACGTTTCATTTCTGTTAGTCACCTCCAACTTTGTTTATCAAAAGAGTAAAATAGTTCCCCACGCACCTGATTAGGTTTCATTTTTTTACTTTGAATTTGTGATTTTGCTTTATTTTCAGATTCGTACAGTGATTATTTTTATGAATATTTTTTAAACACTCCTTCTTTACCTTTTTTGTTACAAAATTTGAATAATCCTTATAATTTCATACATAAGTAACATCATTCCTGCACGCCTAAATATGATTAAAAAATCACACACCTAATTCACGTTTAATTAATTCTTATAATTGACTAATCAAATATAATGAGTTAACTAATGGGAAGCCACACAGACATAAAAAATGATGTTGTCCTCCATTTAGTTAATTGGCTATTTTAAAATACTGATTTTCTCCTTATTTTTCAGTGTGTGGTGTGTCTGGACGCAGCCAGAGAATTGTCGGGGGTTCGAGAGCAGTGGCACACGAGTTCCCCTGGATCGCCACCCTCAGCTATAATGGAACCTTTTACTGCGGAGCGTCACTCCTCACTCCTAAGCACCTTCTTACAGCTGCTCACTGCTTATATGGGTAACTGTTTGGGAGACTTCACTATCTTTGAGGAGAGGGAGTAAAGGATCATTGGGAGTTATTTAACTTTCAAAAGGAGACAAATTCGAATTCGTTATACTTAAGTTCTGATTCAAATACCGGCTACGTGATATACAAGTATGTTTTGTTGCATAAAATCTAGATCGACACTGGAGTTTGGAAACTCTCCTGGAGTATAATGGACGATATTTGTGGGGCATTCATTGTCAAATCTCTTCATCAAATGTCAATACGCTTAAAGCCCAAAATCAAATGAAAACTAAATGTCTGTTTCACGCTTTTCGAAAATCCATAATTATAAGCCTAGTAAGATTTCATACATCGCACGGATGAGAAAAACATATTCATAAAAATATAAAATTAATTATTGAGTTCGGAAATTATTTTTAGAATGAACCCAATTTCAGACAAGAGGATATCAGATTTGACAAAAAATGCCTCATCGATAACTTATTTTTACTATACTGTATGTTTTGTATTAATTAATTAATTAAGAAAAACATTAATTATCTTTCAGGAAATCCGCTAAGCATATCCAAGTCGGCTTGGGGGATCACAATAGAAACCAGGACGAGAAAGGAGAGCTGAAGAGGTTGAGAGTGAAACGAGCAGCAATGCACCCGGAGTTCAGCATCTCCAAGATCAAGAACGACATAGGCATCGTCGAACTAGAGGCACCGGTCGGAGTACAGGGACCGACCATCAGGACGGTCTGCATTCCTACTAACCGTAAGTTGGTACTAACCATAATGGTGAGAAAATGGATCCATCTTCAGAAATATATCTGAGGTTTTTCCACATAAAATCACATAAAAGTGACTTCCATTTCTTAAGAAGTCTTTCATGTAACACATGTCATCGTGATAATTATTAGTGTGCTTTATAAAGTTTTATAAAGTTAAAGACGCATATATCTTAAAAAAAGAGAAGCAAAAGAGTTTTCCAAATTGTCCACTGTTTGGTCATCCTTTTTAAGGTTTAATATATGCTGCCTATTTTGGTCTTAATATGGAAAAGGCTGCATGCCTTTGATAGTGTCAACTATTTGTTTAACGTCCATCTCCACATTTAGTGTTGTAGGATTTTTATTGTTTTAACTTGGCAAGTAGGATGAATGTTTTGTTGCGCAGAGGGCATGGACTACGGCGGGCTGGACGGCGTGGTGGCAGGGTGGGGCCGCGATAAGGAACATGGGACAGTTGCCACGATCCTGAGGAAGGTGACGCTGCCGCTCATCAACAGGGAGGACTGCGCCAACAAGTTCGGCTACTGCAGCAACAAGATCCTCGACACCAACTTCTGCGCCGGACTGCCCAAGGGAGCCAAAGATGCCTGCCAGGTATAATATATTAATATAATATATGCCACACGAAATGATGAATAATTTTTTCAATGTAAAAGATATTATATAAACTATAATCATTCTTCCCTGATGTACATCAAACATTATTTTTATCTGACAAGTACTAAAATACTTAATTTACATTATTTCAATATGTACATTCGAAATAATTACCTTTTTTTTATGTTTGCTTATTAGATGAATTTATTTTCTTTCGTTTTTTTATATATATTTTTCCTTTTGATGTATATACTTATGTTTTTTTGTTTATTATATAATAATCATTCTAGTCTTATGGCTAGAAATAATCATTATTTTTTTGTCCATGTTTGTTATTCTAAAGGCACTTTGTCCAAGAATAAAGTTTTTTTTCAATCGATCTAACAGCAAAGATGATTGAATAACTTCAACTTGAAGAGTTTTCAAGATTGTCTTTACAAAATCTAAGGTACGCTGCTTATGCATTGTCAATTAAGTGGGATTTTAATCCTAAAAATAGATGTTCGTTATTTTTTGACTGTGGAAGATATTTTGGAGTTAAAACTGAGCAACGTTATGAAAGAAAAAATAGAGAGCTATTAAAAGCTTCACTTTGACAAATCTTCATAATACATCCTCAAGCAGTGAAGGAGTCATTAGAATTTGTTCTCTCATTTATTTTCCAGAAGTAATACTGCTTAAAAAATCCATATTTATTTTATTTTTTCAAAAATGTCTGCGTTTATTTCCCTCCTGAGAAATAATATATCTTCCTGAAACTTTTTGATTTGACTTGATCTAGCTATATTGATTTTTAAAAATAGTCATTTTTTTTCCATATAAATTTTAGTGCTCCTGCATTTCCTCGGTACATGAAGTAATAATGAAATATTTCATTTTCTCCTCCTAGAAATTCGTTTAATACGGCTATGAAATAGTGATCAGAGATGGAGGAAGAGATGTTAATAACTGTATCAGTTAAATAAACAGGAAATTAAATTCCATGGATATTCTCCGTGAAAGGATTCTCGATAAAGTTCCTAGATCCCATATCGGAACTCATTTTGATTTATGCTTTATTAACGCTAAAAATATTTTTTTTTTTAGGGAGATAGCGGCGGACCACTCCACCTTAATGTCAGCGGCGCAGGGAGCCACATGGAGTTAATAGGTAATATTAGAGATTTTATTATACAGTTGTTATTGTTAATTATTAATAAAATGTCATAGTTTTCCAATTTATGACAGATAAAATATAAATTATATTTTCAAGATAATTATTTCTTTATAAATATCTACTAACCTTGCTAATGCAGCATAGTTCACCATAATTGCAATGAAATTGGAATCCATATAGCCTTCAAAGGGTGATTGTATTTTAATCTATTTCCCTTTAAATTATCTACTTATTTATTTTCACTAGCTCATGTTTCCATTTATTTTTTGTTTTAATTATATTTTTACTGATTAAATTATTTACTTTTAACATACTTAAAATTAAAATATCATGAGGAAGAGAATAAAGCTGGACAGACGCTGCTTTGAAGAGGGCAAGGGCGTGTTAAGTCCTCTCTGCCCTTTCTGAAAAATTATTTTAAGTATATTTTGTATTTTTTTTTGTTAGTGCTGTGGTAAAATTGTTTTATACTTTTAAATATTTATGCATTATTCATTTTCATTTTTAATTCCAGAATTGTTTTGGCTAATTTATAAATAGTAAAATTTTATTTTATTTCACAAAGAAGCTTTAATATTAAGAAATCTTTAATAAGATTAAGTAATAAGAAAGCTTTAATATTAAGAAACAAAGTGAATTTAATTAATTTCATCCACAAAACATTTCTCTTTCCGGAAAAAAAATAATTCCATCGCTTTTCGGCAAATCTAAAGTCAATTCTAGACCAATCCCTCCAAAAAAATGTTGACTTCGTTTCTACGAAATTAAAGCTTAATTAAAGCATAATAGAATATAATTGAACATTTTTATTAATAACAATTCGATAAATGCTACAAGGCTATAATAGATATATTTACATGCTGTGGTGCAAGAATTTTTTTCATGATACAATTTTTCATGATAGGATTGAACAGTGAATTCATTTGATTAAAAGTAGTTTTCCTGCATTCGCAAGTAAAGAGTGATTCAAAAGAACAAACATTTTTTTACTGTTTTCACCTGAAAGTCTCCTGATAATAGAATTTGTTAATCCAAACTACATTTCTTATAGGGGATTTGGCCTAATTTACAATGGTACAATTGGAACTTAATTGCCTTAAATTTTTTTTTAAGTGATCGCTTCTTATTCAACAAGAAAATGCGACACTTAAAAAAAAAAATACAAAAGTTAAATTTCCTGCTTTTCTGTGTAGAATCGGACCCATATGGACATTGTTGTTGCTCATTGGGTCTACTACCACCTTTTTAACTATTTTCCCGTATAAAATCTAAGTACCAGGAATGTGAAAAATCAAAAAGAAACGAAATCTGCAAGGAAATCATAACCAGATACTTAATTTTTTGTTCTAAACATCGTTCAATCCTATTTACAGAAAATTGAATATAATAGTTTGGATAAGTATTATAATTTCTACTATCATCATTGGCTGAATTGATTAAATAAGTGCAAGGACAACGCCGTAAATGTTTTAATAGTAAAATTTTCAGCAAAACATTGGGATTGAAGAAAAATGCGTTCGCTGGTGAATTTAGATGTTTAAACAAAGTGGAATTTCAAGACTTCCCCAAGTAAATACAATTATATTACAGACGTGATTAAAACATATTGGGTTAGATGGAGAATACAACCAAGAATTCAACTGCAAGAATACAAATACAAGTATACAATCATGCGTAATCCAAATTAAATATAATGAATCTATTACCGTTCTGGTCCAAAAGTATTGATTGAAAATAATTTTGATTATTATGACATAATTAGGATCTTATATGACATGAGAGGCAAATTTCGAGAGCCTACCGAAACTGCGATGGAATATATTGTCTCGAAATTAACTCGAATTCTTTCAATTAAATTGTAATGTTAATTATCGAAATAGATTCACCAATATTTTAATTTATTCACTAAAAATAAATAAATGATTATAGTGGTATAAGTTTAGTATGTTACAACGAATAATTGAGAAAACCCACTTGATGATGGAATTAGTTCCGTTAATTTCTCATAGATGGCATCGTCAACTGTTTCTTGATTATTTTCTGATTGTAGGGTTAGTGCATGAATATTTAGCTCTCTTGTAATCTAAAAATAAGGATTATATGGGAGGAATATTTAAATTGAAGTTTTTAATTAGTTTTTAGATCATTTTCGTAAGTTTTGTATCACAACATAGGTATTCTCGGTTATGCGTTTAATGTTATGTTATCTAATAATTCTATATCGTGTCCTTCTGTATTTAATTCTTATAACATCTAAATTCCACACTTAAATTGTTTAAAAATATAAAAAAAATATTTTTTTTTAGGGGGCACGGGTGAAAATTCCCAACCTTCCTTATTATAGTTTTATTCAAAACATACAATATCACACCAACTTTTATTTTATTTTTTCATTCGCCCTTTTAAGCGAACATGTAACTACTAAAACAGCGAATCTTATACATCAAAAGAAACTTATTATAAAATATTTAGTAATATCAAAAACAGCCACTTTTCCCATTAATTTTCATAAGCCGTGTTATAACTTCATTCTCCAAAATATGACTTTAATTTTCCATATTTAGATTTAACATGGAAAAATCTTTAAATAGATATGGAATATATCGTGTTATTCAAGATTCCAACAATTTTCAAACATATTTTTTGAATTACAATGTTTAAGGCTCTGTAGCTAAATTCGTTACAAGAAAATATTTTTGTTTTCTTCTATTTTCTGAAACTCAAGGAGCATTTACTTAAAGCAAGAATATCACAACTAAAACAAATATAGGAAAAAGTGTATTAGAAAGATATTAAAATTGGAATTTTTCTTCTAAAAATCTTGAAATGACACTAGTTAAACGTTTTCTTGAGTAAAGTGTTTTTTTTTTATATTTAAACATTTTTTTTAAAAAAGAATGCCGAAAAAATAAATTAAATGATGGGCAAAGCGACATAAATAAGCTAAAGGCATGCATTTTACTTATTAATAGAAAAATATTCACTACCAAATATTTGAATATTTGGTATCTGTTTGAAAATATTTCGGAATATCCCCCCTTTTTTAAATTAAAAATTTCTGAAAATGATTTAATTTTTTAATTATGAAGTTAATGGTATTGAAAAATGGCATGTCAAAAATACAAAACTATGCTTTAATGAATTTCCTCTTACATTTATTGAAATGTATTATTTCTTATTAATTTAATTCCGTTATACTTCTTTAGATCTGAACTGATAAACAATAGGACTCTCAAGTTAAAAGTGATTAGCTAAATTAAAATCTATCGGAGCAACATAGAAATTAACTCTAGAATCTTCCTTATTACTGAAAAGGAATCGCCTTTTTTTCTTTAGATCAATGGAGCTTTTTCAAATCGATTCATTCATCAAAAGCTTTCCATATTAATTGAAATTATTTTCCAATATAGAAGATTGGAAATTCTGAATGAAGAATTTAAATTATTTTCCAACCCATTAGCGTTATTTGGTGCTATGGTGGAATCGCTTGTAGTTGTTATCCATTTATATTATTTAATGGTTATTTAAAAGTACCTATATAGCAAAAATAATGTAATGGATCATCCAATTTGAGAAAAATTAATCGACTTGATTATACCAAATTGGACTGAAGTATCTCAAATATACAGAATGCAAAAAAAATACCAAATCGAACAAACAGCTATTTTAACCACACACTCGCGGGACTTTTAAAAGTTTAGAATTAATTGAGTGCTTATTTTTGGGCGAATTATTCATGTTACTGTTGAAATTAAATTTAATCATTGAAATTTAATTTGATTAATTATATTAGTTTAATTTGTGAATTACTTATCTTGTGTGACAGGAGCAGTATGTTCCTTTCCTCCTGATTTTATACACCATAAAATCTTTTCCATTGATTTTAATTTTCAAAGTTTTCATTATGTTTTTTTTAAATATTTTAAACCTATCGTTTAAATTCTTAACAAATAATATTTTAATACGATTAGAATCATCTACGCTTTTTTACTTATATATCCCAGATATGTGGTAATGAAAAAGCATAAAGGATAGCTATATCTCTGAACCATGTACTTTCATAATCATCCAACAAACATGTAGACAAAATTTTCATATGGCAATGAAAACAAAATAAAGAAATTAAGAAAGATTGAAGAATAATTTCACGAAATGTAGGATATACTTACTTGAAAGCAGGTACTTACTGATGAAGTTGTCTGGTTTACGATATTGGGGAAATAGTGTGATCAATTATACAAAAAATCGAAGATATTACCCATTCATGCTATACATATGAACCTAGTCTTTCAATTGATTAACTAATTAACTTTAATTAATACACGCTATAACTCTAATCTAATCTAACTAAATAGAGATTGTACATCATTTCCAGTTTAACTTAATATGTTAAAGCATATTATGCTCTATTACATTTGTGTCTCTTTTACAAAAGAGTTTTTTTCTATCATTAATTTATTTATAGTTAAATGTATAATAATTTAAATATTCTTTTACAGGAATAGTGTCCTGGGGAAGAGGTTGCGCGAGACCGAACTATCCTGGAGTGTACACCCGAGTCGACAAGTACATCCCCTGGATCAACCAGCAAATCGGCTCCGAGTGCCTCTGCAGACCTCCATTCAAGAACTAAGTCAACCCACCCTTACGTACCGTAGAATCTAGTCTATTCTCAATCGAATTTATTATTTATTTTAGTTAGTTATAATTATTACATTATTTATTAAATAGTATTTACTCTGCAGTATTATGCTAGGTATAGTATAAGGGCAATGCCAAGTTTTAAATATCGTATATGGGCAATACATCATAGTATGCCAATTGTAAAATTTCAACTAATATTTATAGTATATCAGTTTAAATGCCTCTAATTTTTTCAATAAAATGAAATTAAACAAAAAAACTTCTTACCAAAAACGACATATTTGCCTTTTTCCTAATCAGAAATCATATTAGAATGAAGTCACAACCTCGGCGTTGATAATTTTATTTTGATGTAAACAGATAAAGAACTATTCATTTTTTTTCTTAACCTTCTATTAAAGGTATATTATTTGCCAGCTTCCCTTAATTAAAGAGTAAACTTCCCCTAAAATAGGGGCCGTGGTCAGAAACCTAAAAATAACGGGTACCTCATCAAATTACAATCAATCTAAATAAATTTACGAAACTTAAAAAATGATTTTAATAATTTTTGAATAGCTACATTTTATTTATTTGGAAGTATATTTCGAATATACGTTTTGATTTTCTAAACTGAAGATTCATTTTCTAATATTATTTTCTGTAATTGGTTTATTTTTTTATTGCACCTCCACAGTTTTCTTTGCTGAAATAATTGCATTAGATCTGAATATGGCGTAATCAAGTCTTTCTAGCCGTCCCATGAATCTGAAATAGGCTAATATAAAATGTAAAGTAATATAAAGGACGGCTTGGAATTAAATGGCAGAGCAATATTCATTAATATTAATTAATGTTAATACGGTTAACATAAAGGTGCAATTAAAACAGAAGATTTTTAGAGAAAAAAACCTTGAAAAATATCTGCGATAAAGTGAAGGGGACCAATCTAGGAAATATTATAGTCACGTCTGCATGAATATTGGGATAAAAAAAAGCATTAAGAATTTTCGTGAATTTTTAAAGGCACCGGTAAAAATTTATCATTTCTTATTTTTATTTTAAAAATAAAGCACGCCATCGCTAATCCGAATCCTTTTTAAATCTGCACCATGTAACAAAAATAACAACAGAAAATTATTTCGAATAATTTTTAAATAAATAATGTTTTTGTTTTTAACTGTTTTTTTATTAATGGTGTTTTATACTTTCTGGTATAAAACTTTCGGTAGAGAAAATGTTTTTCTAATCCAAACTATATTGATTTTAACTGATTCAAATTAGCTAAAGTGAATGGAAGTATATTTTTTTATTATTAATTAACAGTGAATGGACAATAAATAAATTAGAGATGACTTACAAAAATATTTTTAAAATATTTTATAACAGAATCTGACGTCATTTTTTAATCAGTGAATTTTTTAATACAAATAAAAAATAAATAAATAAAATGGAGGAATGGAGAAGTTCAAGTATTGTTTCAGGACTTGTTCCAATTAAGAAAAATCCTTTTAATTTTTATTCGGCCGACTTCTAGTGTTTAATTTTTCTTGGAATCATTTCTATTGGGTCTACATATGTTCGTCGACTGTCAATGTGCATTTTTTATATTTCTAACGTTTCAGACTGTATCTTTGTTAATTCTTAAAATCTTAAAGACAACACAATATTTTGCTATCCCTGAAATTCTAGTATTGTTTCTTTTACCATATTTTTCGATAACATTCCGAAGTGATAGATATTTTAATAGGATTGAACCATTATCACTACATACTATCAGGTTTAACTAAATAGGAATTTATCAGAAAAGCTAATGGCTTGTGCAAACATCAGTTTTAATGAATTTCCAACCGGATGGCCTGTGTCTGAAACAATCGGGGTCCTATTCCGTCCAGTGAGGCCTGAACTAAATGAAGTTGCAATAATGCCCTGTCAATAGCTTTCCGTTCCCAGCGTTATTCTGTATCGAGGCCTCCATCAGGCCTATAGAATTATATCCATGTAGTAATATATATATTTATATATTATATATAATAACGTTTATTTTATGGATCCATTAGTTAAACGAATTTATTATAAATCATAGTTGAGAGATAATTTTCAAGCTATTGAATGGCTTTTAGGAAACTTTCAAACAATGATTTGTCTAGACACACAGATAATACATAATAAAATTCAAAATACACGTTATCTTGTTTTTCTGTAAAATTTTGTAAAAAAATAAATTAAATTAAATAATCTTTAAGAATATTATTTTAATTTTTTCAAACTTTGTTTTAAAATAAGGAAGAAATCATATACATATGAAGAATTATATAAATATAATTAGCATGTAAGATAGTTACATATAGTTTATTTGTTATCTACAGAGAAGTGCTAGGACAGCTTTCACAAAAGGGTCTTGCAGTCTTTCTGTTCATAATTTTAATTAATGTTTCGTAGAGTTCA
Source organism: Rhaphigaster nebulosa (assembly GCA_948150685.1). Lineage (NCBI taxonomy): Eukaryota > Metazoa > Arthropoda > Insecta > Hemiptera > Pentatomidae > Rhaphigaster > Rhaphigaster nebulosa. Next base: position 25,417,543 of record OX411311.1, read on the forward strand.
CTAAAGTTTGATCTGATAAATTTTTAGCCAGTTTGCTTTTACGTAGCTCTAAACTAAGCAATTTCTTTTTTTTTTTTTTTTTTTTTTTTTTATCAAGAACGAGTACTCTGAGATAACATCCTTTAAACAAATCTTAAAAGTTAAAAGTTATTATTTTAAAAATAAAATTATATTGGTTTAGGTAATGCGTGTTTATTTTTTTGTCTAATTTTTCTCAATTTTCATATTCTGGGAAAAGTCATTTTGACATAAAAAATAAAGCGATGCCTAAAAAACAAATAAAAAAAATTCAACTTTCGCTTTTTCATATTTTGAAATAAATTTCCATTTTTTCATATTAATGTTAATATCATCAGATGAATAATTTATAAAATAATACAATAAAAATTGAACAATGTGTGAATTATTGTAAAGCCTACATTTTTTCATGCTTTAATTTCTAATTTTTATTAAAATATTTATTGTTTCTATACATATTTATATTATTATTATGCAGTAGTCATTAGGAAATGAAAATTATTTAGAAAAAATAGCAAATTTTATTTAAAACATATTTTTAATGCCTGCTAAGTTATAGAACTATTCTATTGTTTGATGAAATTTATTTCCTACTGTTATGTATTCAGGAAAATCTGTGATAATAATTATAATAATAAATATATTATTAATTAATTTTTTGATTTTATTTAATCATTCCATTAAGTTATAGACACTATAATCTAATCATTTATAATTTCATTATCCATCTATGAATTTCGTTTTTATTTGTCTTTTACATATAACGTTGTAAATACCTATTTATTTTTTATTATTTGACAAATCTTTTTTCACACGAACAACCCTCGTATATTAATTTTTCCCTATTTTTATTGAATATATCTAAATTATATATCTGTACCTCAAATGTAAACTGTCATAAGTAACATTTTCAAAGTATTGCTGGAGAACAAAAAGAAGTTTCAGATTGCAGTGTGCTGCTTGTTGTGAATAATGGTCAATCTTTGTATTTAAAGTGCTACATCAAGTATTTCCCTTTTAACTTATTTACAGTAAAATTTTAGTAAATTAGTAAAATCAAATTCAGCAAAGTCGGACTTACGACAGTTTACCTCTGATGTAAAGATATATATTCAAAAAAGCTTCTAGTAAATGACATAAGTCTAATGAAGTGTTTGAAAATAAATAATATTTAAATAATCAATTTACTTTTTCATATTTCAATTTTATATTGTTATGAAGTTTTTAATTCCAATTTCTAAAGCCAAGGATTTTTCTGGTCTTCATCTAGCCATTTTAACCGCCTCGATCTTCCTATTCTTGTTTTGTAAATCCTTTCTTCCAATAACTTTCGAGGAATCTCTTCTGACTTCATTCTGGCCACATGTCCGTCACAAGAAGTCTTCCAAATTTAATAAAACGAATTATATCGACCATCGTAATGAAGCATGATTTTCCTATTGATTCGCTGTCTCTAGGAATTATCAATGCGCCTTGCTCTGAAGATTGTTCTGAGAATTTGTCGCTCGAATCTCAGGAGCATTAGTTGACCTGGCACTTCGCGAGAGTCCGGAATTACCATACCGATCTGATGAAGGTCTCTTATAGGCGGAATAGATGATGGTTTGCTCTTGAGGTTCTATTTTGGTCTACAAAAGCACCTCAAAAGATGAATGACCATGGTCTGCAATTAATAAATACAATTCAGAATGGTTACCGTAGTTAGGGCGAAAGCAATGAGTGTTGTAGAGGACTTAAGAATCACGCAGGGCTCCATTTAGCCTAACATAGATTGTAAATAATAAAAAATATGCTTCCAACTGAAAAAAAAATCAATGCTTTATTCACAATAATAACATCTAAATTTGTTATTTTCGATGAACACATTTTTATTTTCAGAATGTTTGGTGTTATGTGAATCTTACTGTTGCTGCTATGAGAAATTGATAAACTCTTGATTTTGGATTTTTGTACCCTATTTTCAATTTACTATTTTCTTAAGTAAATTTACATTTATATGCATAGTTTTGTTTGTTAAATAAACCTTTGTAAATCAGTTTGAATTTTTTTATTATTAAGACGAATCTTTAATATCAATATGCTAAGATCAGGTAGTGGTTGGTATACCTAGTTATCTGAAAAGCCGATGTTTTATGCAATGACATAACCTCTGTGATAGATAACGGATAAATGAGTTGTAGCTGCAATTGAATGTACTCATTCAACAGATCATACTTTTGTTTTAATTTTATTTCTTGACATCTTCCTTAAAAAATATTATCTAATCGTGCACTTGACACACAATGACTGCGAACGAGAAACTCGATATTTCCTTATTGGCATTGTATTCTCCGATTGGAAATACAATAATGTTCCCTTCATACACAGATTTTGTGACCTACTTAAGGATATACGCCGATTGTTAAACAATTCAAACCACTTGTTTTATGTAATACAATTAGCTAAGTTCTCAAGATGCCTGGAGACGTTCGAGCGCTCACCTTGACACATCTTCACTGATAATACCATTTGTAGTTCCGTGCATGCTCTTCTATGCCTTGCTTTGTAAAATGTTAAGATACCATATATATTTAAAGAAAATTCGTTGGGATTCAAAGAATCCATCGAATTATTATAACAATTCCAGCTGGAATTAAATAAAATAATTATTTAATTTAATGTGCTAAAGACTACGAAGCTTATTTTTTAAATTTTAATTTTTTACTTTGTTAGTAATCAGGAGTAGAGGGAGTACAACCATTTGTTTTAAAATAATTATTTCAGTTCTCATTCAACGTTCACGTTAAAGGTCCGAAAGCGTAGTGATGAATTTATTTATTTATTTTTTTTATCTGGCTGTCTTTCTTAATTTCCAAGACCAGTCCATTTTCCTTGACTGCTGAACCTTTTATTGCTAAAATCCTAGAGGTAATTCTTGGTTCTGAATCGTAAAAAAAAACGGATTCAGTAACAAGACCAGCTTTCAAAGAAAATATATAAGCTATTGAATGATCCATGGCATGATGATAACTTCAGTAAACCGATCATAACTGAATTGTGAAGTAATCGTTTTAGCATGCTGATGAACATCGTAGTTTTTGATGTTTTTTTGGATAATCCTTTGCTTATCTATAATTAAATAAAATAATATATTATTTCTTTTAAATATTATTTGGTGTGTCATAATTCTTTCTTTCCGAGAGAACGCTGTACCCAAGCACAATCGTATCTATGGAAATTTCATTTTAAAATTTGAAGACAGGAAATTCATGGAATTTATGACAGGTGGATGTGACATTAATACTCTTTTCTTAAGGTTAAAGTAAAAAAATGTTTCTCATATTTTTTTCTTTTCTTCTAATTTTTTTTATGATTGTTTGTTCATTATCGAGGTTTTGAAGATTATTTTTGATTTTGAAATCATAATCTACCTATTGCAATTCAACTTTACAAAACAAAATGGCTTGTGTTGTACATTCGAATACTGCAAGGTGCTGTACTTAAGGTCACAGCTCGTTTGTAAATCGAATTTTTAAACACACAGGCTTCGATTTGGATCAATGACTTCAATGAATTAAGTTTATTTGTATTATAAGTTCAAACGTTAGTTTTAGTTAATCGAGTTAATTTTACTTTTATTTTATATGTATATTTGTATCTGAAACATTTATCTATCTTATCTATATCTAAATCAATATTTACAGCATTTGTATTTTTTATGCATGAAAACTGCACTTTCTATCTTATGTTCGCAGGAACACACAAGTTTGTCCGCAAGTATTATCTGGTTGTTGTTCCTACGGACAATATTCACATCTCCAAATTTTTAATTTTCAAAATAATATTTTTCAAAAATTTTTATAATAAAAAATAATTTATTCTCTAGTGTGTAGAGAATTTTACTAGATGGCAATATCGTCGGGATAAAAGTGATCAAATGGATTAAAGTGAAAATGAAAGTTTGTTGTCATTTACCTGTACCTAAGAAAAATTTACGCTTCATTATTGACAAAATTGAGGAATTATAAATAATTATTAGTTAATTATTGATAATTTCACAAGTTCAGGTATACGCAAATAGCAACAACGTTTCATTTTCACAAAAATGCAGTTAATCACTTTTACCACCAAACCGAGGATGTTTCCCAAAAGCTGAGAAAAATAAAAGTATAAATTTTGTCAGTTTCCTCTTCACTATTATAAAAAAAAAAATAAATAAAAAAAAATAAATAAATAAAAAATAAAATAGAAGGGATACATATTAAAGTTTTAAATGTTTACTTCAAACCTTTGGAATGATTAAAAACTTATTGATATTTACGGCAGCATTAACGGGTATCTGAAAATTTAAATATTTATTTTTTAATCAAAGAAGGGAATTAAATCGACGAAGTTAAACTAATCAATCATTTAAATTAATCGGTTTGCTGAGAAAATTTATTGTAAATTGCCTAACATACATTATTCTGTTCGTACTTTGTGAGATTTTTACCAAAACTAATAGAATTCGTTTTTAGTAACCTATATGTTTTTTTATTGTTTTAAAACTAGAGATAATGTTCCATAGCCGATTTTCTTGTGAATCGAGAAGATGTTATTCATTTTCATAAGTTTCAGAAGACAACTAATGCCTAAATCTTTACAATTAGATGACGCCTGCCCTTAAGATGAAAGGTGGGCGCCTGGACTTTCTCCAGAGCCGGACACATCGACCTGATTCGAGGACCGGTCAAGGCAATAATTGCTGGATCTGGGTTCGTATCTCGCCGAACGGTCCCGCTAAGGAAATCCAAAGTAGGACGGAGCAAGTCGTAAATTCGAGGATCATGCGGGCCCAAGGAAATATAACCTGGTTATTTGCAACCTAGAGGGTAATAGTAGAAACTTAAAAAAAAAATCTATGCACATCAAGAGATCGGGTGTACTTGATTATACTAATGAAATTTATTCATTACTGATCTTAATTTAAGAATAATGTAATATTCAATATCAAAAATAGAATAGCATTTTTATTTTATATTATCTGTTTTTCTGACTTTGTATTGTTGGCTATTTTACATTCTTAAAACAATTTTATCTATTGTACAACGTATATATATATATATATATATATATATATATATATATATATATATATATATATATATATATATATATATATATATATATATACATTTTCACGAATTCATATCATATTTTTTAATTACTGTTCCGATTTCATCGAGTTAAATATTGAGTTGAACTTCCATCAACCAGTCATAATAGATTGGGCAACGAGAGCTTCTTATTTTGGTTTAATTACATGCGCAAAGCCCTTGAATCGTGAATGCCTATGCTTTGTCTTTCGACACACAATCAGTCATAATAGTTTGGGAAATTCTCAGTTAATGGAAATAATTAAATTTTAAAAGTATTCTCAATACTTTCAATATATTCTCAATCCTAAAACCCATAGATGGTCATGGGTTTAGTATTTGGTAAGGAAATACTTCTCTTCAAGCATTTCTATTGACTAACGGTTATACAAGGAAGTGATTTGGTCTGATTTCACTGGAGTTATCCTCCAAGCCAATCAAGGGTACCCGCTTTATAGAGGCTGAGTGTGCCCGATGAGTCGATCCACTGCTAATATAAAAGAATGAATAAATTAGCTACCACAGCAAAAATTATCATTGCTATTAGAAAGAATTTGTTCAAAAATTAACTATTAAATATCAGAAATTAATTCTGTATTAAGAGAAAATATTCTTCACTATATTTTGTCAATAATATCTCTTAACAGTAATTAAATATGTATATATTATATATATATATATATATATATATATATATATATTATATATATATATATATATATATATATATATAATTATTTAGTTAATTTGTAACATTTGATAAGTAAATCGCTATCCAAGTTTAAATCTGCTCTGTAGATAATTCATATTTTTCAACTTCTATCAATTTTCAGCATTAAATTACTTTGTGTTAATCGGGTCTTATCATATGTATACATTGCATTCTCCATACAATTTTAATTAATTTCCAAATAATTGTCATGAGATCCGTACATTAATTTTTATCTGAGTTGCAAATCAAGATTCATCTGGTAGATACTATTGCAGGAGCTTCATCAACGGAGAAAAATTTGGAAATCAGACAAAAATTTCTATATAGTTTCATTGTAAAAATTAACCATGTAATAATCGATAATAAATTAACAGCACCTCTAGAGGAATAAGATACGATTTGTCGAGAAATCGATATGTTTAAGAGATAAATGTTTGCCGAGGGTAGGTGCCCCAATCAGCCCTAATAAATATTTAATTGTTAAACTGTTTGCACTAGCAAATTTAAATTAAGTTGAGGGGGAAAGGGAGGGAGGGGAAGCGATTGGACTGTAAATTGAGCGCGGCTGGCTGTGGAGGACCTAATCAGTTCTGCTGGATTGGTTAGAGTCTGTTTGTCCGCTCTGATTTTCCACAGATTTTTATTTATCTCAGTTTACTACGGTATAAATTAACCGTCTCTCTGAAGGAGATTAGATACGTCCTAGGTCCAGTGGTGTAACTAAGGATGACTGGGACCTAATACAAGTGTTTTCCTCTACGTTCCTCCCTCCTCCCTTCCAGAAAAAATAACCAACTTATCCTTATACCACAGGTTCTACTTTACCTCGCAACATTTTTCAAATCCACTCCTAAGCATGCTAAACTGGTAATAATTACGCTCACGTTAAATAAAAGATATTCTTAAAAAAAAAAATTTTTTTTCATTTGTTTGAAAATTTTTCATACGTATTTTTTAATCATAAACGATTTCAAAGGGTATTGTATCTTGTTTATATATATATATATATATATATATATATATATATATATATATATATATATATATATATATATATATATAAAGTATTGTTAAGATCTTATTACGAAGAAAAAAAAAGACTTTCCACTGGGTTTTGTAACGACAACAGTTTCTTCAGAATTACTGCTTTGCCATTTGCTGGGTGAATACCTGCCAAGTCATAATAAATCTTATTCCTACAGAAACCTAATAGTCAGTTAATGTATTTTCACAATCGCTCATGTACCTTAGTCGTCAGAAAAATAACAGGCTTTGAGATCTTTGTGATAGAACAGTAGTATTAGATTACCGGAGGGTGGCATTTCTTGAATTTATTTACTGAATAACAAGAAATATTGATTGGCATCCCATTTATTTTCGTGATATTGTATTGTAGTCAGACATTTATCTAAATAATAAAATATTATAATATTTGTTGACATTCATTTTTTTTCTAAAAATGTTTTGGAATAAAATCAAACAAAAATTAAAATGAGATATTTCGAAAAGATATTTCGAAAAAAAGGCATTAGAGAAAAAATATATCTTCTGTAATTAAAAATAAGAAATGACCAAAGGCTTTGTATTGTAGGCTATGTATATGGGGCAAAATGGTAAAAAACAAAGCAATAAATAAGCAAAATAAGGAAATATTATGAAATCAACTAAAACCTAAAAAAAATGTTAATATTCATCTAATAAACACAGCCAACAAAACTCGTAAAATTTGTTTTATTTGTTATTATAGAGTGGACAGAGTAGGTACATACTTTGACAACTTATATGCGTGCCATTAAGGAAATGGCTGAAAGGTATCTACTTTTTGGAACTCTTTGCGTTCATAAAGGATCTGCAAACACCATTGTATACCCCTCAAGTAACATCGAAAATATTTCGGTATTTTAGAATCATGGTAAGAAACAGGATGCGACGACAAAACCCTGTTTTTTAAAATTATGGATTTTTTTGGGATCTCAAAAACTTCACATGAGTCATTCTGCTTTTAACTGATATTGCTAAGGAACTTTAAAAAAAATTACATTTTAGTACAGAATGAATATTGAATTCAATTAATGTTGAGGTAATTTTCATGAAATCATCGCGAAATTCAGTCTATTATGTTAATATATTTGTATTGGCATGCTAAGGCATATTTCTAGATGAAATTATTCTAGATCAAAAGAATGTAATAAATAAAAATAAATTTTAAAGATAGGCCTGAATATTTGTAAGTTGTAGGCATTGCTAATACGAACAATTAAAAAAAAAATTTTTTTAGTGATTAAATTCTTTCGTTTATCTTTCATCTTAATTAATCTTAATATAAAGTTTGTAATGTTAAATAAGAATTGGTTTTAATCATTTGTCTATGTTTTGTTTTGTTTTTTGATGTAACAACTTGTGTATTTTTTGTTTAATATAGCTAGTGTTGTTATCATAAAGAAAGGCATTAAATGAAAAAATAAAATAAAAATTCCTATAGGTAAATAAAAGAAGAAACAACTGGTTGTAACTATTAAGATGAAGTTCTGAGTAAGTGGCGCGATCTGCCGGGCTGTTAACTAACTACGTTCTGTTCGTTCAGCCTTAGAATTCACTTGGTATCACTTAACCGGAAAATTTGTTCAGCCAGTTTGCAATAATGCACAATATAACATTGTAAAATTTGATTACCTTTTTGGAATAAAATGTGTTAATTTGTGTTTGGTACTTTTATTACGTTAATTTTGTCAACAATAATTTATGTTAAATGGTGGAAGAAACTGTCACTGATTCCTGTCTGCTCAAAAAGGTACTTAGCAATAATTAAAATTTATTATGAACAAAACACAAGCACCAAAAAAATGATAATTTATTTAATTATTTAATGTTATATTCGTGAATGTCAACGTGTCATAATTGAGGAAAGTCTTAAACTAACCATTTGTAATCAGTATGAGGTTTTTATATAGATTCAACAGTTTCTCCTGTTGTTATATTATGTTATATCTTTTATTATATTAATATATTTACTTATATTTTTTGATATTTATAAAAATGATACGTAGACAAAATTAATAATTGTAAAATAAATAAATGTGATGGTTGGAAAAAAATAACAAACTTTGTAAGGTAATATTAATGTTTTTTTTTAGATATCACAACTTAAAGATGGACAACAGATCCAGAAACTTGGTTGAAAATGAGTTTTATGAATAATAAAGAAAATTCAATTTTTAAAGGGTGTTTACAATTTGTTTTACTGAAATATAATAAATGATATAACATTTATAATCATTTCACAATGATTTGTTGGTTGGTTGTTAATACTAAATGGTCGGTTGTATAATTGAAAGACACCTTACACAGTCAATAATACTGCTAATAATTATTGCTAAAATATTGTCAGTATTACTGATCGTGTAAGGACAATATTGATGGAATGATAATCATGTTGAAGAATATCCGGATATATTGGTATTTGGCCACGCCTCTAAAATGTTAGGGAACGCCTCAAATAGGGGAGGATATTGACTGTATTACTGATGGTGTAGTGTCTGGAACACCATTACGTCAGTGTCCAGTGAGCTGGACAAGAACAGCAGCTTGGCTTATGATTGATGGTGACATTATTACAGAAACTTTTATGTCCTCAAAATATCTTCTGGTACCTTAAAGTAACTAACAACCTTTCGTGAGCTGATATAGATGCTCTCATATTAGTTAGTATCTTGACTTTCTAAGAGCGGTTTTAGCATCGACAATAATTTATTTTATGACCTGTCTCTCATGCGAAAGTAATTTTTATAATCCTCTGCATCCGGCTGGATAATTTTCTTAAGAAGCACATCGTGAGAGTATTCTTCACGCTTTTTAAGCCAATATTTTATCTGATAGAGAATTAAAAAAAAATACAAACAGTATTACTGACCATGTAAGGTTTTAAGAAGTTTTTTTATGATCTACATTTTATTATAACCTCATAAACTGTACCCTCTGTGACAAAGTTGTTACAGGACTGGTAAAAATGAGCTGTATTAGCATTACTTGGTTGTCAAAGCTTACTTTTATTTCGTATAAATACTCTTAGCCAAAGTGGTGGTGACAAATGGGAGCGTGAAATTATAGCAAGCTTATTCTTTAAACGACCGATTGTTGGACATTAATAATAGTTGTAGGTAGAAATGCTGCACTGAAAATCTGAAATTTTCGAACCACCAACCCAATAGGTCTAAATATGCATTCCATTTAGCTGTCATACCTTAGGCCAGAACATTGGCAGTTACGCGGCAGTTGGCAGTTGGTTCGAGAAAAATTTTCTTGGATGCCTGTCACCATATTTTTAATTATTTTAATAAATTTTTATCCTAGTTTATCGTCGTATGTTAGCAATATTTGCCAATTTGAGTTGTTATGGTTAAAATTTGTAAGTTTGCATACAAGCTAACGCTAGATACTTAAGGTATTGCATTGATTTATTCAGAGAATTTACCATTGACCTCAATTATTGGTATAACCATCATACAAATAAGTTGTTAATTAAAAAGTGTAGGGTATTCAAATTTGAACGCTGCCTCAGCCAGGGTGAAAAAAATTATGGAGTCAAACTAATTTGCATGTCCACTTCATTTACAGGACCGGGATATCAAAAGTGCAGTTTAGGTTTTCGTGGCGCTTTCACATCCCTCCTGAAATTGTTTGATATATTTCCAGATTGGTTTCGAGCTCTGTTTATAGTCTGCCTATTGAAGAAAGTTGTCGAAGACAGAAAGTGATGAAAAGGAAAGTGGTCGAGTGAGAATCGCTGAGATTAATTTATCTTAATTGCTACCTAATTCTTAATTATTGTTTTGCAGCTGTCAAATCAGCAAGACTGCTTTGAGTTAAATAGAAGCTAGTATCAAATAAAAAAAACATTTGCTTGTGTTACCTTAAGTACTTTATTAATTATATCTGAATTCAATTCAGTTTAGTTTTAATTCATTACTTTATCTAATTTCCTGTTTAAACAACTTATTTAAATTTCGGAAAATTTAAAAAATAAAAATTTAAAATAACATAAAATAAAAAAGGCCACGACTGACATGACCATTAGAAGAAGGCTAAAAAGGAGTTGGATGAGAGATCTCCTTTCCTGAATTAAAGGACTAATTCAAGACCGGAAAGAAGTGCTGCTGAGTACCATGCTTCCTCATGCCTATCACAAAACTTACACCAATACTAATAACATCATTCAATAATTGCATGGATTTCATTTCAGTTAAAATGTTTTTCCACATTAAATTTTACCAAATAATTGAGCAGAGAGGTCAAAGCTATTAAAACAAATATTTATTTTACATACTTAATGAAAATTCAGTGGGAGCTAGAATTATTGGTAGATTACATCTCGTGAATCCGAAAATGAAATCTGATCATGTAACAAAAAAAATACGAATCTAATGACGAAAAATACAACGAAGAGTTTTAAAAACAAAAGCAAACATTTCTCTTAGCTTAAATGGTCTTGAAAAGTTTAGTCACGGGTGTACAACTAAATATTAATATTAATAGTTTTTGTTTCTTTCTTTCATAAAAAAAAATAGTTTATCTTTTGATTTATCTATTTATATTGAAAATAAATAAATTATTTAAATTAGTTATTAATGTTTTTTTATATCTTGGTACGGTGTCAACTATAAATTACCGAAATCATGCATTTCATCCACAAACCAGAACAAAGAAAACTACGACACTTAAAATAGGTTTTGATTTACCAACTCATTATTTTTTTCTTGCAGCTCTTAAAATTGTAATCTTAACTCTCTAAAATTGCAGGTGTTTATCGTACTTTTAAAATTGTAACCTGATCGCTACCTAAATCGAAAGTTTTATTAAAAAAGTTTTTATATCGTATCCTTACGAACATAGGTTTCTTTGAAAAATATCTCCTTTTCAGAAAGAGTGTTCTAACTCAAAATTGGCAGTTACTAGGAAGACAACTTTAGTGTTTCAAGTTCTCATTGTATTGTTGTTGTTTTTTTGTATTGTATTGTTTCTTTGGATACGAAAATTTGAAATCTTGATCATTAATTATTTTTCAATTACAATAGAGATTTAACTGAGATGAGCTTTAACTAAAGATAAAACTCTTTTACGGCTATAATCAATCAATTTTGAGCTATCGGTCCAGTAGTTTTGGAGAAAAGCCGTGGAACGCATAAGGAATACGGTGGACAGTCGGATTTCTATTTCTTCGTATTTTGGATACTACCTATCTTGAAAAGTAAAATCTCAAATTTCGAGGAAAGTTTAATTTTTTTTTGGTCAATTACTATGTTGATTATTGAAAATAATAACCCAAAATCAATTCTTACAGCTGAAATGACCTTGAAATTTAGCTAAGAGAAATAAATAATTTATCTTCTGACCGATCAATGGACCAACAGTGTGCAATTATATATTTGTAACTTTTTAAGCAAGACAAACAAGGAATTCGAAAAAGAGGGTGATAAAGAGTGGTAAAATATTTTTTTTCTTTAAGATTTCACAAACTAAATTCTGAAGAAAGAAATTATCTAGCAATAAGAAAAAAATATATATAAAAAGAACATTGAATTAACATTCAATGCCAAATATTTTGGATATATAGCTTTCGAAATAAAAATTTCTTTAGTGTATTATATTAAAAGGATATGAGGGGTTAATTAATACATGATTATATTTAATACATGATGTTTCTCAATCTATAATTATTAGCGGAATATGTTTATTATTAAAAACATACACGTCAAGAAGCAAAAACTGAACGGAAAAACATGCCCTTGCACTTAACCTACTGAATACATCTGAAACTGGAATACACGAATGTACGTCATTAGTCAGTTTATAATAAACATGTTTTTCGTTAAAAAATATTATTGATTTAAAAAAGTAACATTTACAATTCGATGAGATCTCTGTGCCAATTTATATCAGCAACAGGATTCCTCAGATGAAGCAAGGTTTCCTATAACAGAAACTTAAATGAAAAATTTGAACAATTAAATGAAACTGCTATCTGCTCGTTTTTTTCTAAATCTTCAATATTCAGAATTATACAGAAGCTAAATAAGCATATATACTTCTTAAATCTATAAGGACACGCATCTTATAGAAAAACGGTAGAAAAAAAATTCCTAGTAACAGAAACTGCAAATTTTTCAATCAAAAACATTAGGACTTTGTTATGAACGTTACAAAAATCTGCACAGTGCCCAAAATTTGAATAGGAGTGGTAAATGTTTAGTTTAATTTTAATACGAATATCGTTTAAAATACTTTTTAGGCAGCATATTCTTTAATCAGTTTTCCAAGGGAACAAAGAATATTTCCGGATTCTTCACCCGACTGTGGATTATGGAAGAATCCTCGGGTATTATGGTTCGTGCACCCTCTAATGAAGGATTCCGCGCACGCCTGTGATCGTCACGGAGACTTTTCCTGCGTTTTCATCATATACTCACTGTGGTGACATAGACTACGCTTTCATTCATATAAATGAATGAATAATCTGCAAGAAATGGTTGAGGTTACTAACAATCTCCACTGGTTAAACAAACTTGATCAAGTCCAGGGGAAGGTATTACATGGTATTGACTTCTCATGCCCTACCTGTTCTTATCTCATTTCAATCTAATTATGATTTTCAATGATTTTCCATGGCATGTGCGATTCAATTTCAGGTACAAAATTAATGTCCATATTGCTCATTCTTGACGTAACTTTTTATTTTATAGCTTATGTTTGTTATTTTTCAGACGATACTTCAAATGGCAGGATTTTTCACGTAATCTCTCCTTCTGTGGGTCTTCTTTGCTTGTCTTCATACATAGTCTTTTTATCCACCAACTCATTGCATACGGCTATGTTCTGTTTCTTATTTTGTTTCTCCTTTTCCGTAATGATCTTAAGCATATATTTTCATTCATTTTTTCTTGATGACCATTTCGTTTTGTCATTGCAAGAATTCCCAAAACGTTTCTTCAAACTTTTTCCTTTAAATAGATTATTTTTAACCTATTCCATTAGTAAAGATACTCTGCACGATCTTTTCCAGAAGTCCTATTAGCTGTCATGCTTCCTGTACCATCACAAGGATTTATTTATTACTTTTTTTTTTTTAGTAGTTCAGGGATCCTTTTTTAAAGAACGGAAGTCATCAATGGCTTATTTAGCGCTGTAGTATCTTTTGTATCATTCGGCATTGTGAGACCCATTGTTTTGAATATAGACTCAAGGTAACCGAACTGTCCATTCTTTCGAATCCTTCCTCTGTTTTTTATTTCAGTACAGTTTCAATTTCGTTATATCTCGACTCTAAATTGTCCATGTTTCCAAGGAGCGCTATATTTTCAAAATGTACTGCAGTATGTTTATTTAAAATACATTTTTCGATAAATTTTTGACTAAAATACAATTACCTTAAAAGATACCTCGGCTGTTGACCTATTACCTTTATATAAATCGTTTTTAGTGGTCTCTTTATGAGATCAATACTATGGATATCTTTGAAAAAATCGGAAAGCATTAAAATGGGATCTCGAAATATATGAAATTGTTTGTTAATTGTTATATGAATGCTTATATATATATATATATATATATATATATATATATATATATATATATATATATATATATATATATATATATATATATGAAATACTTTATTAACTGTATCTCCTAAACCTTAGAGACAGGGTCTTTATTTTGAAATTGATATAAATTCAAATGTATATATATATATATATATATATATATATATATATATATATATATATATATATATATATATATATATATGTACAAATCAGAAATTAAGAAATTTGGAAATCTAAGAGAATAATATATATATATATATATATATATATATATATATATATCCATACCCATTATTCGAAATTAAAAAAAGTTGAAGACCTATTTTTCTGTATGGCCTTCCTGTAAAGATTCATTAGGCTTTTGCCTATTCTCAAATAAAGAGATCTCTTTACATTGATTTTAATATATCAATCTTCACCCAAGGATTATTTACCTTCGACTGAAAATGTACATCTACAAGTGCATCATTCGAACCAGGGGAAGCAGCGTCATCTATAGCAATTTCAAGATACGATGCTACGAAAGATGTTCCGAACAAAGTCGCTGAAGGTGAAGCTATTTTCCCTAATCACTCTTCTAGAATTCCCACAAGTTCTGGGATTCATCCAATAGAGGCATATTAAATTTCTTGACTAGTTAAGAACCACTCTTGTGCGGTGTCAGAAGTGCGATGAATTATACAAATGGATTATTTCTAAGTTAGTTTTAGTTGAGTGTTCGTTACAAGCACAAAATATTAGTGAGTCCCTTCACCTTTATCATTTAACATACAGAAGATCTGCAACTCTTCTTCTTTTTTTTAAGGATTTTCCATTAAAGGGTTTTCTAACCCTTAGGGCATTAACCTAAGCCTTATGTGGCCTCCTTCCAAGCTATCCAAGGTCTATTCCTCTCTTAGACCATGTCTTCCACTTCATTATCCCAAGTTTTTCTTGGTCTACCTTGACTTCTTGTTCCATCTATTTTCCACGTGTACACGTCTGTTGGCTATCTTTGCTTCAGGCATTATTTTTAAATGGCCATACAACTTTAAGCACTTTTCCTCTATCACTTCAAGAATGTTTTTTTTTTTTTATTAAAAATTCTATTTCATCTTATCTCTAAATGTATCGCTTTTGGCCGGGAATTTCTTCCTAAGATCGCCCTTTAGGCTCCAAGTTTCTGATCCATAAATGAGATAAGTTTTCATCAACTTACTTGAATGGAAAAATTACTTCAAGGATTTGATGAATGAAGACAGATCGATGGAAGATAATAATTGGTTATGTGAAGAGACCGAAATGACAGTAGATTAGGAACATGTCGAAAAAGAACTCAAGTTAAGAAAAAATGATAAAGCACCAGGCGCAAATGGAATCAATTTCGAGTTGTTAAAATATGTACGAAAAAAAGTGGCAGTATTTTTAACAAGACTCTATAATAGACTGCTATGCGGTGACTCAATACGAAAAGAAATGAAGCTCGGATACCTCAGCCCATTTTTAAAAAAGGGGACAGAAATCAATGCAAACTGCAATTCTAAATGAATATTTAAAAAAATATATGAAATCAATCTGAATAATTATCGTTAGTGGCTATGAAAAAAAAATGTATTTGCTAATATCAGTGTTATGGCAGACTAATATTATTCCAATAAAAGCTTGGTCATAAATAAATTATTAAATAATTTGAGTGTTATCAATTACACAAAAGATGTAATTTTCGTTAGCAATTGGTTTCATTTTGTGTGATAGTGTCTATGTTTCTTGCTCATATAGCATCGAATTTTTTTTATTTTTGAATATCGACGCCTTTTTGGAAGAAATTTATTTTTTGTCAATAAGAATACTCTAATTAATAAGTAACTATAATCTACTAGTTGGAGCATGATAAGAATGCCAGAAGCCTTAATATTTAAGAAATGTAGCAGCTTTAGCGAAGGAAAATAGGTTATATTCGAGCTTGTCATGTTACGAAAGCAATCCTGAGTACCTTGACTTGACTTCAAGGTGATCTGGAGCCTCTTCGTCCCAGTGTTTGGAGTATCCTTATTTTATTGCCCTAGGTCGCTGAGTGTTGGGAGTAGGTGGTCGTCGACATTAACTCCTTCATTAGGATTTATTGTATTTTAAGTAAGTAATTTTGCTATTGCTTACTTGAATTTTTATTAAAAAGATTTCTGAACTAGTATTCTAAGCCCCCGTACGGGAATTGACGTCACAAATACATGTTCCTGAACTTATGTAAAAGTTATAGTTAAATAAATTATATTTTTTTGTATACTATAATTTGCTTCATAATCATTTAATCATTTTATCTTATTAAGATAATTATTATGTCAGCCTATTTAAACGAGTTTCTACCAAGTCTGAGTTGCATACTCATATATTCGTCCTGTCAATTCTTCACGTAATCTCTTATGTCGAGGAAAATATGGAGAATTAATATGTTGCCTCACACAGATGGTGACGTCAGAAACATCAATTTCGAAACATTGGTTAGTTAAGTGTCTCGAAAAATGTTAAGTTTTGAGAAAAATCTCAAAAAGGCGGTGTTGTAGGCATATTACGACTTATTTTACAACGATAAAGTAGAATAAATAGAGACAGATCTTAGTTCTAAAGGATAGGAAAAGATTTATACCTAGGAAGCATTGTCGTCAGAAAAGTGGGTAAAGCCACCCAACTGGGCATACTACCTATAATCTGGTTCTGGTGTTTATAAAACGGATATAAAATGTACTCCGATGGCCTTCGGTACAATGCAAAAGTATATTATTTGAAGGGAAAATACGACTAAAAACAATATGAACTAAACTTTATTTTTAGGAAAAACTGAGACATTAAATATATATTCCTCTAGCAGTAGTGACACGACATAAAAATAAGTGGTAGAGCAAGATAACTCATTCCGCAGTAGGTAGTGTAACTAAATAAGGACACACTTTGTTTGGATCAGGTACATCATCTTCCATAAAGTAACAAACTATCCTCACAAACTAAGAGCAGCCTGGGGGTCCTATGTGACAGGCCGGCAGCTGTTTTCTCTAGACTTTCCCCGCTCACACTTTCTCCCGGCTCCACTCTCGTTTTTATTTGACTCCTTGTTTGCTTTCGTGGTGCTATAACAGTAGGTTTTTCAATGGAGCATGATTAAAATTATAAGCATATTCTACATATTAGTAGATCAATAGAGCCGGAATGAGTGCTTTCTGAAACTATTCAACATTCAATGAATGTTCAAAGTAGGTATTTTTAAGAAAAGCAATAGTGAAAGTAGTCCAAGAATGAATAAGTTGTATATATATATATATATATATATATATATATATATATATATATATATATAGACTGTAGCCCTGTTATATGATGATAATAGGCATCTAAATTTCCTAGGGATCATCATAAGCACCATATCCATGATTGGGTAATAAAAACATGGGAAATGGACTGTTGAGGTAGAAAGGGATAAAGGAAAGAGAAAGGAAGACAAATATGATTCAGTGCGTTTCGGCCAAGCCATGGCCATACTCAGACTAAAGGCATTACTCAGTGGCCCTCTATTACGCCGGTTTATTTAAGAGGGTTTCATTCTCCTCTTTGATTTTTTACTCAGGTTTTGTCTCTTCATAATCTGATCATGTTAGTGCAATTTCTTGAAAAGTTATTTTCCGTGGTAGTTTGGCAGCTCGATGAGTCTTCTGATATTCATTTTTTTGTACAAGTTATCTTTATGTTGCTTCGTCTAACACGTTAGCCTCGATATTACAGTAATTCTTTCAGTAGCAATATTGTTTTTGTTTCGATCCGATTAAAATTAAATTGGTGGCTCTTTCGCTCTACAGATTCGATTTTTTTAATAATCACTCTATTGCAACAATGTTTTTAAAATTAAAATATGGGCTCTCCGCTTTTTTGCTTAGAAATTAATTGTAAGATTATTGATAATGTTTTTAAATATTCCCGAAGAAAATATTTCTACAGCATTGTAGTCTTAAAAACATTTTTTTATTCACTAAGTCGGAATCACAATGACAATAAAACAATCGTTCCTAATCTGGTTAGTATAGTTTCGACATTTTTGCTTATTTGCACTCAGAATCAACAAATGCATCACTGAGAGTTTTCCAACACATTTTCAGGTATGAAATGTTCATATCTTCTTTATGTTATTAAGGTCATACAGAAAATCCCACGATGACAATTCACAGTATAAGCTGCTGCTGATAATCATGTTCTAAAAGCATCCTGAAGGGGACCACCGAATATCCACGAGGTAAAAGATATTGCAGTTTTCCTGATAAGCGAGTAGATTTCTTCAACTTTTCTTCAGTTTTTCGCGAATAGAAATTTAGTTCGTCCTTTATTTGTCCTTTTGATACTATTTTACATTTTTAAGATGCTGTCTGTGGCATTTCTAACCCCTGTATGATCAAGAAATACAAAATCCTCTATACTAAATACCCATGTATACCTAATACTTAATAATAATAATCTTCATACGGTCCTTTACTTCAATAGTCGTTCTTCACGACTACGAACTAACCGATGACTCCTAAGTTTCGTCAAAAACGATTTCCTTAATTCCATCACTAAAGTTGATTTAAGAACATATTAATTAATACCAATGTCCCTTGAAGGGCAGACAAATAATTTGGTTGGATATTTCTTAGTTGATGCAGGTCACTCAGGTCACTTAAAAGTAATGAGGATTTAATGTTCTGTGAATTATTTCTCTTGCACCTGGCAATGACTGTTCCGATTTCATATTTGACTGTTTTCTGATTAGATATTTTATCAGATAACCTATGAATTAAAAACAGTATATTTCATGCTAATCATGCGGCTTTATAGAATTTATCCTTAATGGGCAGGCAAGTTCCTTTGTCATGTCAGAACGGAGGCGACCTCATTCTCTCGTAATATCTTCCTTGACTCCCATTCCTTCTTCTATTTCTTTTTCATATTTATGATCCTTCTCGGCTGTTGTCTGTTATATCGCTGACAGGAGGTAGGGAGTGATTGGTAATGGTAAGTCAGGGTTGACATATTACCTGACACAGTTGCCGTCTCCTTTGATATAGGTGTACACGTGGCTTATACTCCATAGCACCCGTCTCCGTCAAAGTTTTTCTTGGCAAACTAACTTGCTCACTCCATTCAGAATAAGTTAATTTTGAGGTTTAAAATCGTCATTCTCAATTATAAAATATCGAAACTCTGTGCTTATTAATTGATGACGTCATAAAATTAATTTGAGGTGGTAATAAATTCTTTATTCACTTTTAATCTTTAACGTTAGTTGTATTATTTTTAATTTAGTAAATAATATTCATTAAAAAAATGAGATTTTTAATCATCTGATACCAAAAATTGACTTTTTGGGAATACTATAAAAAATTTATGTTTAAAAAAACTCTTAAATGAATATTCTTATAAGATATTTTTAAGAAAACAATAAAATGTATGTGTTAATTAGGATATTTTTGGGAGGTTCCCTTAATCATGCCATTTTTAAAAATATTATGTTTGATATAGTAGTCTACACAAACAATACCGAGTTTCAGAATAGAAGGTGCAGAAATAAAAAAGAGCGATAAAATACGAAAAAAATAAAGTACATAGAAAGCAAAAATAATAATTAAAAAGAGAACTCGTCAACAACAGAAATCTTAAGTACCAAAAAAAAAAAATTCTCTGCATTGTTATTATTTTTTTTTTTTTTGTCTTTTAGAGAGAATTTATTCTCTAAATTCTTTGTATTCTTTTCGATTCTGAACTAACCAACGAGAATCAGTGAACTCCATCAGATAAAGACCTACCTGTGCTGTTGATGGGATATACGGTCGGATGGCTAAAAGGGTGAAGACCACTTAATTAGTTTAATTGCTTCCATGTGGAGAATCTTCAATGGCTGTCAGGGTTTCCCTGGAACGGCGTCGGAAAGGCAGGTAAACCAAAATAATTTTTATATTTTTCTGTCTTTTATCAGAAAAAATTCAACTTTGTTTGGAAATAACTGTCATAGCTGACTTCAGATTGCCGATGCAACTTGCTGTTCATTCTTTTAATCAGAGAAATTCGTCCCAAATAAATTTAATTAGTATGACGATGTAAATGACTTTAAATGAAGATATTTAAACACACCAATCATTATTTTTTACAAAAAACAGTTAGTTCATATCATCATATTAGCACAGTTCATATCCTAAAATAAAACTTAAACATTTTAAATTTAGTTGGAAGATGAATGTATAGGATTATTTTTGTATTGATTTGGTGGTAGTTGACCGTTTTAATGGTAGTTAGTCGGCTTGATAGGAGAGGGGTGGGGGGGGGGGGTGAGGGGATGAGGTCCAGTGAAAGAAGGAAAGGAAAAATAATATATATATATATATATATATATATATATATATCGGCCCGAATACTTTTCACGACAAAATGGATAATCTAATAAAACAATTCCGGAGGAAAATGTTGCAGGTTTACTTTAATCGTTTCGCCAACCGCTTTTGATTCAGACATTGACGCCACACTCATGGCTGACGCGCAGCGAAATCGAAATAATCATATTTGTTTTGTTGATTAATTAATAGTTTTCCATGGAAAAATTAGCCTATTTCCTTGGCAATTGACATTTCTGATTATTCAAACGTTTCTACCTGGCCCGTCCCGTGGAATAGTTCACTTAAGAAGAAAACAAGTAGTCTTAAAAGCAGATATTTTAAATTAAAGATTTTTTTTTTTTGAAATAATGCTGACCAAATCGGAGGAAGTCTAGAAAAACTCGAAAAGAGCTCAGATTGAAAGAAGACATTATAGGAGGTCTTGTATAGTCAAAGAGTTGCTATGGTGTTAGCCTGTGGCATATGATAAGAATGCCCTATTCAGGATTATGAGGGGCGCAATGTAAGCACTCTCGTATTTTTGCTAAATAGATAAATAGTGATAGTGATAAATAGTGACGCTGTCTGTGGTAACATGGTGTTACTTTATTTAATTCAAATTTGGTAAAATATAAGTTGATACTTTTGGTAAAAATATAAGTTTATCTTCCTTTGTCCACCTTTTGTTATCCTTGTTTCTTATTCTCTTCTTCTACTTTTCCTTTGAATTTATACGTTTTTAATTTTACTTTAAAAAGTGAACGAAAAGCTGATCACTTGTAGGAACACAAATACCTAACCGCGTAAACAAATACCCAACACTTTAAAACCTGTGAGCTGACAAAACTATGTGACAGCCATTTAGAGGATTGACACTGCCAATAGTACACAATCAAGTCTGCTATCCTGAGCCTGCTATTTGACTTGTTTTCTACTTTATGCTATTGATGAAACTCGTCTAATAGCACAAATAGCATATTTAGCATGATTAATGAGAGGATCGTGAGTACCCTTAATAAGTATGACGAATCAGGGTAATGCTGTTATAGAACTTGATTATTTAATAAATTTACTTGAGCTGGACAAGGCACGCGAGAACGGAATTCCTCCTCCGTGGTAGAAGAAGTGAGGAGAGATCGGAAGAGGGAGGAGTGGAGGAGCACAGAGGCCGCAGACTGGCGGTGGTAGTGATGCCATGTGGTTGTCCCTCCTCTTCTGTGTAGGCCTGGCCTCAGCGTCCATCCAGCCGGAGCGCCAGGTTCTCCAGCACATCGAGGAGTCCGTTCAGGTAGGATATCACAACCTCTTACAATAGCTATACTCCGAGGATGTTTTCCTGAACCAATGTGTTTCAATGTGTCTATCGTTAGTATATAATTATTTACCGTATCTAACCTTATTTCATTTATTGAGAGAAATTATTAAAAAAGCTGTAATATTTAATATTTAAAATATTCTATACAGATTTTATAGGAAAAATAATCAAATAAATAAAAACTTACGTTTCTTGGGCGAAAAGACATCACCAGATGGTTAATTTCTTCTTTTATTATTATTTATAGATAAAAATGTAAAATTTTCTTATGATACAACTATTTAAATTCTATTCATTAAAGTCTTTATACTATATACTTTTTAAATTCGTATGCGCTTGATTGAAATTGGGAATATTTACTGAGTTACTCGATAGAAACTCAAACAGCTAGTGGTATAGCTGTATATATCTTATCTACAGATACACTTCATAATGGACGAGTAATTACAATGCAACTATTTCACCATCTGTTTTAATACAAATTTCCGATCAGATACCACAAATATGAGACATTGGTGCTGTTTAGTAAGTCAACATGCATAATCAATCTTTGATTATTCGTTTTCTTTACATTTCTCCAAATAAAACCATATCAAACGTTATAAAAATGTTTCATCAACAATTAATTACTCCTATTTTCTATTGAAGGCTCATGTTATATATACGCACATACCATTTCTATAATATATACCAAACATACAATTATATTTCTATAAAAGGTATATGTTAAATGTCAATTGCCCTAAATTGCCGATGATTATTACTAGAATTTTTAACGTTAATTTCTGTTTAAAAAAATCTCAACTATTAATCGATTTTTTGAGAAAAAAATTGAATTTAACAATGTATAAATTCTCCACTTCAATCAACAACGAGATATGGTACGAAACGCTAAGCAGTTTTCTCAAGAGATTTAAAAAATTTGCAAAGCAGAGTTTATGTTTCTCAGTTTAGTTTAGTTCATAAATCTCCAATTTCATATTTAGATTATAACAATAATTGAATTCATTTAATTGCAATGCTCGATGGGAATAAGTGCCTAACTTTCTGTTTTTCACTGTAAATTATATTATGAATATATGTTATTACATTTTAACTTGACTTATTTACGTTTATTTTAATCGTTATATCTACCGCTAGGTCAGACAAGTTTTTTTACTTGAATCTACACTGTACACTTTTTTTAGTCCTATATTTTCTTTTCTTGACAATTTCATGTATCAGATAATTCTACTCTTGCAGTATTTCATTTAGTTGTGTTATATTGTGATTTTTTTCTCTACAGCCCCATATTTTTTTCTTTTTGAAATTGAGGCTTCTCATGTAGAAAATACCCATTATCATTATTTTCGGTCATTAATTATAATGCCTAATTAATTTTTTTTCAAATTTACTTCCGAAATTTAAATTTTAAACGATTATTATGATCGCTGGAATGCTCTGTAGATATAAGTTGGTTGAACGAATTATTTTTCAAGGAATAAAAAAAAATTATTGTTCCTCTCTCCTAACAACTTTTTGATTACCAGCATTCCAAATGTCTTGTGTAGTTTATAATTATTGTTTTGCCATCCATAATAATCGATTATTAATCCATTTTGAAACAATCGTAAGCGGTAGTTTTTTAAAACAAATATGCTTCTAAGCATAAGAGACTAGAGATTGATGATTCCGTTTATATTTCTCGTATCATTGTTATTATTTTTATAATTTGGACAAAAATCTACGATGCCTGTCAGTGATAGTACCCAAGCACCCAAGTACATTTCTAGATAGATTGTTGACGTAGTTATTGATTTTTAATGTAATTTGGTAGTTTCTTCTTCCCTTTTTGAAACGAAAAACATGACGTTTTATTATGAGGCAACGAAAATGAGAACTAGTCGGTAAAGAGTTTACAATGGGAAGGTGTTTGTTATATTTAAGATTAAGAAAACGGTGGAAAAAAAAAATAGAAGATTAGTATGATGATGTTTGTTTTGGAATTTAGATCAACAGACTAACTTTGAATAGTTTTTGGTTGAATATAACATAAAAAAACAAAACAATAGACATGATTTCTGTGTATGTGGGTCCAGGAGTGTCAACATCACAAATTGTTTTGTAGAAATTTAAAAAACAATAAAGTAAAATGTTTTTTTGAAAAATGGAATACATAAAGTAACTAATAAAGAAAGTTAATTAAACAAATGTATATTAAAATAAATGGCGGAGTTAAATCCTAGATGAGAAAACGCGTATTATATTTTGACCAAGAATTAATTACTGATCTAGGTTTTTTTTTTTTTTTTTTTTAATTTTTTATCACTGCTTGGTTCGAAACTTTGCTATAATATAATGTAAATATTGTTCATAGGTATGAATGTGTTTAAGATGATTTATTTTATTGTTACTTAATTTTAATTTTCATTATCTTGGTTGTTTACTTGTTTTGCTATTATTAAATTCGTCTTTCATTTATTTTTATTTATGTTCTCTTTATATTTTTTTATTTATTCTTATCATTATTATTATTTTTCTTTAGTTTCTATAAATAGGTTGCGTGAATGGATACTTCAAAGCACTAATAGGTATCTATTGCTCTTGAGTAATGAGGTTTGTATTATTTCTTATTAAAAAAAAAAAAATTAATTAGTCCATGTCTTCTTTATATAGTACATCGTCTTTTCACGAAGGATCATTTTAAGAGATGGGGTTTCGTTTTTATCTGTATACTGTTTGCCAAAATGATACACAGTCCTGTAGATGGTTTTCGGCTGGAGAACTGAACTTTCTTAAGTTCCTAAATACTACAGACGTTGGAATCCACGGTAGCTTTTTGCCGATCTTCGCAAAAGGATCTCGTGTTAGTAGTCACTTATGATGAAATTCTAGCTTGTCTGTTTTGTCAAATCAATGGAACGATATTAATACGAACTTACTGATTTTTAATTGTGTGCAAAATAGTTAGAAATTTAAAATTTTCGCAATTTATCATTTCCTCTCAGGAAGCGGTATAATTAAAGTGAAGCGCGTGTCAGTCAACATAGTAACTTATCCGTTGTGTGTAAATGTGAGAGACCTTAAGGCTATTGTATCCGGCCATTCATATTCAGTGGTTTTCAGCACACAAAAAGATGCAATTCAATCACTGTGTACAACCATGAAAAAATTATTGCTGACCGGTTAAAATTTGAATGGATGAAAAATTATGATACGAGAAACGAAATTTATAAAATGTCTTCAATCGGGTGGACAAAGGTGCTATGTAACAAATTTTCAAATATTGTTTATTTCTTACGAATGAAGGTTTTATGTGTTTATCTTCACTTTTTAAAATAAACAATCCAAATTCCTCGTTAATCGCTTGATTTCTCAGTGGGTTGGATAAATCTTTTTAAAAAAATATATTTTTTGTCTTATTCTCAAAACTATTGCAATTTTATAAATCTATACATGCAGAAGTTAATTTTTGGCTTGTGCAAGTTCAGTTCACTTTAGAGATCGTAGAGATATTTATTTCCCAATTAACCATTAATTAACTTTATTTTTAACCGACTTAAAAAAGGAGATTATCAGTTTGACAGTTTGAGCATAACTCCGCCATTTTTGAACCGATTTCTATTGTTCTTTTTTTTTTAATCAAATGGGCACATCTTGGGAGTGGTTCCGTATAAATTTCTCCAGGATTCGACGAAAACTTTAATAGATAGAGCATATTTTCGGTTTCAAATATTGGCAATTTATGTTTTATTAAATATGGTCATGAACTTACACGTGATATAATATGAAATAGTAACAAAAAGTCGAGAATACTTAAAACATTATAAAATATTTTTTCAATTTTATTGGTGATAGAGATATGAACTTCTCAATTGATTACTGCTCATCACTCGCGATAATTATCATAGGTTAGTTACATTTCTAGACCTACTTGTTTCGTTTCTTTTCAAATAAATAAAACAGCAATTTTCCCTACAGTGGGACACATAATGAGCAATTAATAAACATAGCTGTGTACTTTAAAAAATATATAATAAATCAAATAAGCACTTTAAAATACAGTTTGGTATTATTATACGTATTAAATTAAATATAAATTAATTCATAATTCATAATTGTTTTATGATACTAATTTATATTATATTTAATTTAATATACATAATAATACCGAAATGTATTTTAAATTGCTTATTTTTGAATTTTTGTGTGTTTTTAGAACTGAAGATGAATGTATAACATTTGAAACTAGTTTTCAATAAAAACAAAATTATAGAAGTGCCAAATAATTTATCAATCCCCAATTATATTCATCCTTCTATACTATCATGCGATCATAATCAGCCTATCTTGCAAAAGGAATGTGGTTTATGTTTTGTAGTACTAGCTCACTTCAGGTAAACAATGTTAACAGCCGTCCGTTACCGCAATAAGTCATCCTTTAACTGATGTTAAAGGATGATTAATGTGCTACTTGAGAATTCAGGGAAGGTAGTTACAACAGCATTTTTCCGAGGCATGCTTCTTATTTGTAATTTTTATACTGCTTCTTTTTTAATATTTATAAACAATATATGAGAATGCGACTTAATATTAAAAAAAAAAGATTTATTATTACCTTATTATTTTAAAAAATCGCATCGTGACTTTTACCCTTAGCTGCTAGTACATAAAGTTCAAGAACGCAATTTATCAAGTGATGAAAATGAAGACACTATTTCCAAACTTTCAAGAATTATAGAACTTAATATTCAACCCAATCATTTTGCAAAGGTTAACAAATAAACTAAAATAAATAAGTGAATTTCAATTTCTTTGTGACAGGCAAAGAACTATAGGTTGTTTTATTTATCATTTTTATACTATATTAAATCTTTAATAATTGACAAGATACTATAAAATTGATTGACATTTTATTCATTAGATTGATAAAATTTCATTAATCTCTATCAGTTTACAATTACAAATACAAAATACGAGGTACGGTTAAAAGGTGGCTAAAAAATACGAAAAATGGGGTAAATTTCACAATGTTCCGAAAATAGTGATTATAGCGATTGATAGTTATAACTAGTTGACTCGGGAATACTTCGCTATCGCAAGATTTGGGCATTTATATGGATAGCTGTTCACCCAAAGTTTCACTCAAATAAATTTCAAGTTTCAAGATTATTTTTTTTTATCCTAAGGTTTTATTCTAAAATATCGTTTTCACCCAATAATTTTGCACTTACTGAAGCTTTTTTGTAGTCAACTTGTTTCCACGGGTATGGAGTTGCCATGGCTATGACATGTACGCAAGTTGGAAACTTTTTCTCTTATTAGTCAATTTTTTAATGAAAAATCGGTTCATTTTATTATTGCTTAATCTTCCGGAGACCAAGAATATGAAATAGTGAAAATTTGGTAAAGATTGGCTCAGTAGTTTTTGCGGATAGCGTTTGCAAAGGAAAAATAATAGTATAATAGTAGATACGATTTTCTAATTATTTTTTTTATATTTTATTAATATGGTTGTCTTCTAGTAAATAATATATATACATATAGTCCAACAAATGTCCACATACTACCAACTTAATGAGCTCATATACTGTAGGAGTTTAACTAAAACATCGCCTCTTTGCTGAACTTTTATGAGTCCCAATCGCATCAATTTCACTTTCTCCCAGGACAGGAAGCTTATTATGAATCCTCCTAAGCCGTCAGGCTTTCAACCTTTGAGTCTCTTTCTTTTTTCGAAATGGCCTAATGATGTTTGTCTATGGTCAGCGACCAATGCAAACCTGAGGAATTACTTTGTGGAGTCGAATTGACCTCATAAGGAAAACTGATATCATTACTGAATATAGAACAATTTGTTAAAAATAAGCAGACAAACAACAAATAATGCCTAATAATTATTGAGACTTATAATTTACAAATTGTTGACATTGTTGACGTTACGATGATTTTTAATGTTTTAAAGCAGTTTACCTGAACCGAAGCTTATTCTTCAGGAAAAAATCTGAAAGGGGAAATTAGCTCAAGTAGGTTGTTTCAGATACGATGGAAGAACACTTATTTAAAGTTGCCTTTGCATAATTGAATTACGGCAAGACGTGAGCAATGTCGACAAAGACGTAAGTTTATTACAGCCAGTCATGAAGAACTACAATCTTGGAAGGTATCCAACTCAAGGTAAACAAATGGTCCACAGGTTTCGGAATCAGGGAAAGTGGGGATTTAGTGATCTAATAATCATAAATCGAAATGGTGATTTAGTAAAGTGATGTATCGCCTTGTTATGCTCTATGATACAGGAGCCGAGAAAATTACAGGAACGTCTTCGCTCATAAGCAACTGTAAATTTGTTCAATTTTTACTGTCTTCAATTAATTTGGAAACACGTTTCGGCTTGCCACGATGGGCAATCAGTTATATCTTGTATTCCAGAGGCATCTGCGTAGCAGAACTTTGTTGAAGCAAGCACCAGGATTTTTACTGATCGACAGATTCGAGTGGTGATCATTGAATGAGTCGGCTTGTCCTATGATTATTTCAGTGGACGATCAAAAGGCGAATATTTCTTGTAAGTCGTGCTCTCTAGGTTTGAAATATTGATGTGGTGGATGCATGTTGAAATCCATCAAATATTTGCTGTATGAAATTTTATTAAAGCCCTAAGCCAATGTAAGTGGGCCATATAACAAAAAAAGAAGAATAAGACATTGCCTTATATATACTTATAGAACCTATTCATAAAAGTAGACGAGTTTGAAAAACCGAAGTCACGTTGGTGAAAATATCTTATTACGTCTAGGAAACATTAACTCCCTCCCTTCGCTTCTATACGAAATCAAATAAATCTTATTACGGATGTAACAAACCTGTTTGTCAAATAGTCTTAGAAATCAGGTAAAAAAAGGTTGTTGTAAAATAACTTAAAGAAAAGGAAAAAATATTTAACTGCAGAAACGAATAAGTCCTTTCAAGGCCGCAGGAACAAAGTTTAATAGAAATTTAAAATCGAAGGAAAGAGACTGGTGTGCAAATTACTACTGCGCCTGAGATGTATCTGATTGACAAATGATAGCCAAATTACCATGCATCAAAATGAAAAATATCCGTAAAATTATTTATCCTTCATCGGACATCGTTAGTTTTATTTTTAAGTAATATAGAATCCAGTTTTATTCCATTACATACATTTTCGAAAGAAATTAATAAGTTAACAGTTTATATTACAAATATATAATCAGGGCCGGATTTAAAGTTTGAAGGCTCTAGACCCAAGAGTTCTTGCCGTCCCACTTCGGGAGGGGGCGGTCGGTCCGGCAATGTTCCCCAAGAAAATAATCTTTATGACGACCAATTTTATTTTATCGCATAATAACATCACTTATGAGGATAATCTGAGATTCTACTAGCGATAGACCAAAATCATGCGTCACTGTCTACATGTATATACCTACTGTATCTACCTACATAACAAAACTACAGGCAACTTCAATCAACAATAATTATAGGCGCCAATTAACTGTATAAATGACAATTAAATGAAGACTTTTCATAACTCATCATCAAAATTTAGCCGGGTCTAGTGGTAAATCCGGCTCAGTATATAATACGTTATATAATTTAATTATAAAATATTATGGAGGACCTAATGATCAAGCTTGTTATTACAGCTATTCTCAGAATCGAGAGTAAAAATCAGTACTGGTGAGGGCTGACTTTTATTTCTTGGCTCAATATTCGCCTTTCACATAATAAATCTTGGCCATCGCAGTACGGTTGAAATTGGTTTGTAATCTGTCGATACCTACTCTTCCCAACGAAATTATTAGGGAGTAAAAAAAAGAAGTTAAACAAAAACAAAAGTCTATCATCATCATATAGAGCTATAGTTTCTCAGCATACTCAATCTGATCAACGTAATCAATCAGTGATATTTCGGAACGCTTTTATTTCTGCCATTAATGGATTGTGTTATGTCTTATGAAGTGAATCCAGTTCACGCATTGCTTACTACTTGGAATTCTAATTAATTATCATACCTACATTTTATTCTTGGAGGAAGTCAATTAAGTTTTGTGATTGAAAAAAAAATTCGCGCCACGACATACCTCATGGCTTACCGGAATCCAATATCGCCAAATTATATCCATCGTAATCAAAGATCGATGAACGACATAGCACCTTTTTTCCATGAAGTCATTACATAAAACGTGAGTTGCTGAGAGATTTTGACATTTAGGTCCGTGCATTATTTCCAGTTTCTGGGTGGACTGAACCAAAACTCAACGATCTCTATTTGGGATCTTAGGAACCCTCCTACTTTCGGAAGAAGTAGATCGTAGAGTCGAGTGAAAGTAACAAACCTCACCCTGCGGTAACAGAGAAAGTAATGTTATTTTAAAAAATAACGGTTCTGTTGATGAGATATTTTGGCCGCCCGCTAGGGGGATAATGTAGATTTCAAATGTTAAATTATATCCTTAATTATATTTTTTCTCACTCTTTTGCTATTTTTTTATTAATCAAATTTTGTAATCAACCGATTTTTAAATGCTTCGTGTAAGTAAGACAGAAATGTGGATCAATGAAAGTTTTTTTTTTAATCCCTTATTAACATATTCACAAAAAAAAACAGCAAAAGAATAAAAGGAACTTATTACTAAACTCTGTTAATACTAAAAATATGAAGAGGCCAGGACGACACCACATTGAGGCGAGAGTCTCAGAGCGCTCGATTTGGAGAGGTGTATGTTCGATTCCACGTCAAGGTTCTGACAATGAATCTTGAAAATCCTCCTATGGTTAGGATACAGCAGCAAATTCTAGATTATCAAAGTTAACAACAAATGGAAATTTTAAGGTTTCAAAGCCAACGACTCTAGAGAGATAGTTAAACATCTTAACTTAAAGGATATCCATCTATCTGAAGCTAGACAAGGATGAGGTGGAAAAATAAAAAGCGTGTAGTGAATAAGAAAATTGTAGGATGAAAGAAGAGAAGTTTACAAAAGGAAAAACAAAATACACAACATAAAAATTGTGTAAGCTTAAGACAAAACAAGGAAGAGTTGACTCGACAACTGATATGATTGGAAAATTCTACGGCTTTTGGAAGTTTGGAGAACTTTCGACTGGATTTTACAATCTCAGAATGTTAGATGCAGTTTAAGCATATCGAAAACATCTATTGATCGTATTATTGCCTGACACTGCTTATATAAATATATAATAATCACATCAGACTTTTATTGCGAAACCAGTGTTCATTCTGTCAAGGATTTCAACGTCACTCTTACTTAAAAATCCTTGACATACAACACTAATAAATGACACAGAATTGAGGAAAAACACGTGAACATAATTTTTATTTTAAAACTAAATCGGATAAAATTGAGATATATTCAGAAAATACTAGTTACTATAGCTTGTTGGATACAGACCTGAAAAGTAAAAAAAAAATTGATTGAATTGAGTAATTTGATGAAATAGATCATTAAAAATTATTTGATGCCTGAATTTCTTTTTTGCTTAATTAATAAGGGTTTAATTAGTATCCATCGATTGGCACGTGACAATTTAAGAATCTTTCGCCGAAGTTGTGTTGTTAAACTTTCTTGCTCACTCAAAATAAAATGTAAAAATTATGTAACTGTCAAACAGTGTAGGTATTGCAAAATACAATTAATTTTAAAACAATAAAATTCAATTCATTTCCGTATTTATTTATTCTACTGGGAATCACTTGTAAGACAGGTTTT
The DNA here is from genome assembly GCA_948150685.1 of Rhaphigaster nebulosa. Lineage (NCBI taxonomy): Eukaryota > Metazoa > Arthropoda > Insecta > Hemiptera > Pentatomidae > Rhaphigaster > Rhaphigaster nebulosa. The sequence goes on from OX411311.1 coordinate 25,449,401, forward strand.
TCATAATTTCTAAGAAGCTAGACCATTTTCTGGGATGAGGATTTTTAGCCCACTCTTGAGGTTGTTTAATTTAATTTAATTTATAGATTTATTAAATAATTTAATTGATTTAACATAATCATTATAAATTTATATTTAAGACAGAAATATAGTTCTAATTTTTTCTCTTTTTTTACTGGAGGTCATACTTATTTTCAGGATTTTATATATATATATATATATATATATATATATATATATATATATATATATATATATATATATATATACATATATATATATAACTACAGTGACAAATAACATAATCCGCTCTACTCACCAGCTCACTAAAAAAATAAACAGATCTTTGCGGACGATTTTTGTGATGAGATCTTAAAGGTATATTAAAAAAAATAATACCATTAACATGTACAATATTAATAAGTAAAAAAATAAAAACTCAGAAGAATTAATATAAGTAAACAAAAGTTCTCAGAAGGTTTTTCCTCGAAACTCATTAGTGCATCATAACACAATTTAGCAAACATATTATTTATTGAAATTTTAAAGGCAAAAATGTCATATGATATTTCTTTAAACTTTTTCGGTTTAGTGACTAAAATATACTATGGCGTGAAGGATAAAATACGTAAAAAAAAGACAGATCAATGTTTCCAGTATATACAGGTGAATGCTTAACGCAGAGAATTTATTCCTCATTAATTTCTAAATGTATATTGAAGAAGCTTTCACGGATAATTGCACCAGAAAGGATGTATTAAATATAGAGGGATAACAGAAAATCTGTCCATTTAATTATTAAACATTTATTTAACAATTTATATTGATCCTGATAAATGTAATAAACTTGTAGAAGATAAATTGTGATATGAGTTGTATGTTTTCTAAGACCATCGGCAGCAGAGTTGGGCAAAAATTAACCGTAACTAATAACTAAAAACTATAAATAATTTAGTTATAAAGTAACTAAACCATTAGTTGTTATTCGTCGACAGACAACTGACTTTTATAACTTAATCAGTTATTAGTTGAAATGGGCAACTAATTTTTTTTTTAGCTATAAATAATTAATATAAATGGCAATTACAACTATTTAATTTTATTCGTATTTGACGAATAACAGCTAACAACTAATTAAGTAAATAATTATATATTTTTTTTCAAATACTTATTATTTGTTTTCGTTAGCTGCTTAATGGCACTGTATCAACTTGAGACACACTCCTGTGCCCTTCAGGAATTAATTATATTTTATTTATTTTATTAGGAAAAAATAATTATTTTAACTAAAATAATGACTTTTGAAATAATATCGGCATATTCTTATGACTAGGGAGCGGATTTATAAGCCATAACATATTTTTTTATAAGCCTTGTACAATCTTCGATATTTTACTTTACGTTTCATACAATTTAAAAGCAAATAAAGCATATTTATTTTACATACTTCTTTTTATTTTACATATAGAGGATATTACATATTTTAGCATATTTGGATGAGATATTACATATTAGTGTCCATATTTAGACAACAAACAAAATTCATATTGATAATTTTAAAAACATGAGAAATAACAGAAGAAATGCTTTCTATATTGAAAGTATTGTAACACGTAAACAGGAAATTCGAAGAAATCACACGTGTCTGACATTTTAATTCCATTTTCCGCCAGTGGCTATTGTTGTTTTCCCTACGAAATCTCTTTTTAATATTCAGAATTTTTTTCATTCTATGTCGAGACATTTGCGAGTTTCTTTACTAAACTTTTCGCGGGGACGGAGATACTAAGTTCTGTGATAACTTTGAGAAAACGTAACATTTTTAAATGTAATTTCAAAAATTTCGAATAATTTTGAGTAGTAAAAGTTTATATTTTATTTTATTTTTTCTATATCCTCATTAATTTATGAAAAAATCGATACAAACATATGTACATATTTCAAATTTTATTTCACATATAAATTTGGTCTCTTGAATTATAACATAATTTTGAATGTTAATCATTTTGTAATTGTTTTCTTAAATATTCGTCTATTTATTAATTTTTTTAATTTCATCTACATTCAGAATTAATTATATTTAATATAGTAATTATATTTGGGAAAATATAATTACATATTTATTTAGATTTTTTAAATACATATTTAGATTTTTATTTTATCTGAATATCCGCTCCCTACTTATGACATTTTCTCGTTTATTCACGGTGTCCAGCGATATAGCAGGAAACAATTTGAGCATAACTCAAGGATGTGAACTGTGAAATTCAAGGAGCTTTTTGTCAATTTATTGGATTAAATTTTAAAACCATATTGGAACCATAAAATGTTGTGTTTGGTCAGTTTATGGTAAAATACAAAATTAGGACTTGAGAATGAATTTGAATAAGTATAAAGGTTGCATTCCTGTTTGATAATGAAAAATTGTTACTTAACTTAAGTAATCTCAACGCATCGTCAAAATTAAAAACAACTAGAAAATACAGTACAAAAACAATTTCATGTGTAAATAAATAGGTAAAATTCACGTAGTGGAATAAATTTCACAACAATTAAACTAAAAAAAATTAGAAAGAATAAGCCGAAATTATTTCTATCATTATTTTAATTAAAATAATTATTTTTCAATAATAAAATTAATAAAATAGAATTAATTCATGCCCGGTTGGGTTACAATTGGAATGAAAAAAGTTACTATAAAAATGGAAAAAGATAAATTTGAATTGGAAAGGGTTACAATAGGAATGGAAAAATCTGGTGCGGTGCGCCTCACACAACTATCCCCTTAGCGTACTTTGTAACTATCTTTTTAATATAATTTTAAATAGTTCACGTAAGCAATACTTGAAATAAGCTCAGCAGCATTCACTTATTCATATCTTCTCCCACATAAGTACAATATAACAGTTTTTTAAACAATTTTAGTACAATTCTTTACACTGCATATATATTTAAAGTTTGTCGTTGAAAATATATTTTAAAAGTTTCAGTTTAGTTCCCATGGAAATAATTTGTTTCCAATAAATAATATAAAAGTAGAAATTATTATGTTAATTTCTACTTTTGTATTCTTACATTACATTATTAAAGAGCGTATTGTTGACAACAGATTGGCGGATTGATGGGAGGAGGTTCGGTCGTATCCGTTTCCTTTTGGATGCGCTCGGTTACCCATCTAGTGTCATATAATTCTCATAAGGTGCGCTGTATCTTTGCTAATTCTGGTCCGATTTCGATAATTTCTTTTTTAATTTTAGAGAATTTAATCACCTTTCATATGATTTCATACATGATTTACCATAAAATATTTACTTTTTGAGTTATGAGCAAATAAAATTTTCTTTTCGCTATAGCTTTTTCCCCTCCATTTTCTCGTTGATATACTGCATACATGAAAAGTATGCTTTAAGGGGAAGACAATAGGCAAGTTTCATAAAAAGTGTTAAAGCCCTTTACGATAAAATTGTAAAACATTGTAAAATCCATAAAAAGTTAAAGGGCTCGATTGAGGCAAGTTTAATCAAAATCTTTAGGGCCGTTTTCGAGAAAATTGTAAAAAAGTGTATAATCGATTATATAAAGTGGCACTTTCGGTTAGTCGATTTTGACGAAAAAGTTGCAGTAACATCACATGAATGTGCCTAGCTTAAATACGTAATTTCGGTATCGTATAACTTTTCCTTTTTGAGCTAAGCTGCTAACATACACACCAACTCAGAGACGCATAGACCAATTTGCAAGACTTGGTTATTTGGACTCAGGAGACCTAAAAACGTGCATTTCCGTTGAAAAATCGAAAATTTTCACGACCACAATACTTCCCCTTATTATATATTTCGTATATAGGTAAGGGAAAGTAAAAAGTTACAATTGAAACGGAAAAGTTGATCATTTATTTTGAAAAGATTCCAATTAAATGACTTGGAAATGCTTTATATAGATTTTTTTATTTATGAATATATCAGGACCCAGTCCTGCACCCTATTTCATAATAAAGTACATTAGTACAAGTACAACAGAGCCAATGAGTTACTACGAATATGAATACACTGCGAAATGTTGAAATACGATAACATTTTAAAAAGTTGTATTAAAAAAAAAAATAATAAAAAACAATTAAATGCAATTATTACCATGTACTGACGACAAGTAACCTGCATTCTCTAAAAACGAACATTTCCACTTGTACTTGTGCTGCAGTACATTATTATGAAATAGGGCTCTGGAATGAGAGGACACCCGTTAGACTGGCAGTTCAGTTCAAAGATCAAAATTCAACTAATAAACGTAATATTAATTGTTAATTGTCATTAGCAACTACGGATAAAACGGATTAGTTTTCAATTGCCAAGGGCTATTTATTTTTCACGACTAAAAAAATTAGTTGTCCACAGCAACTAAAACTAATTTTATTACTATGAATAATAATTTATTGTTGCTGCATATTATATTGTATATACTGGATAGTGTTGAATATAAAATATTTTTTTCATGTTTATTTCTAATGGATATTTTTTATATTTCAGGACCTAGTCTCTGACTCCAACGCAACTAAAAGACTGCTTTTCGATGATATTTTCTTCGGCATTGGAGATTCGGAACCAGAAGAGAAGGAGACCTCTATCAACTGCTCTTGTAGTTAGTAAAACCTATAATGTTATATATTGACAATATTTCGTTAGATACGCATGGTAAAAATAATATTAACATCTTTGACATATCGAAGGATATTTGATTGTTTTAAAGATATTTTTCAAATGATAACAACATGCTTATTTAAAATTCCACAATAGAGCCTCAAATTACAGAATCCTTTACTATGAGCAATAATTTGCTGATTCTTAAAAGTTTCTGTTGCTGAAGAAACATATATTGTTCAGGAAACACCTCGTTCTTAACTCTATTATAGATCTGGTACCATCTTTATTGATCCGGGATATATCTTATATAATGACGCATACAAAATTTACCATGCCTTTGATTTTTCGGAGGATGCTATGTTCATTTGGCCAACATGCCTTTGATTTTTCGTAGAATGTTATGTTCATTTGGCAAATTTTCCGGTATGAACAGGAATAAACTATTATATTTAGAAACAAATTTCTTCAATTAAGTAAAACAATATTTTTTTATAATAAAACAGCGACCATTTCTAGTTTTTATTATTGTAAGGACTTTTCTATCGCTTTCTGTTTGTGAAAAAATATATATAAGAATGATAGGATTTCCGGTTGAATGTAAAATCATTTTATTTTCCTAAGAAATATTCAGGAAATTGAAGAATGAATTATTACAAGCAAAAAGAAAGTTGGAGGAATGAAGGATCTCGATTTGAAATTCAAAGAAAATGTTCGTAACCAGTTTCGCTTGGGAAAGGCCCAGAATGGTCTGACTGGATGATTAAGAAAAAAAGAGATCTGAGAATATCATGATTGAGAAACGTATAGAGGAACACAACTATATAACCCATACACACGTCCAAACATACATATACATCGTTGTTTTTTTTTAACTTGGAATTCATACTTTTAACGTATCGCGCGTGAAATCAGTAATGAAGTATTATTTTCTCTCAAATAAAACTTATAGTTTTTATTGTAACCCGTGTGTACCTTTGACTCTGTTGAAGACATTTATTTATTGTTGCACCGGCAACGTTACTAGATTGCAGCAAAATTGTGACACCAAAGTTATGAATTAAAGTTTCTCTTATAATGCTGTCGCATATTTCCCTCCACAGTCATGGATATGAATCCAATCCGACTTATAAGCCCAACAATATCAGCGTGACTCCAAGCTTCGGTTCGACAATCAGCCTTAACGAATAACTCTAGATCTGCAAATACACCCCTTTCACTGCGACAATGTCAGCTTCAAGGGGACTGTCACTGTCACTGAATAATGCATAAGACTCTCGGTCATAATCTGCGATAAGGAGCGCCAGCTTTCTAGGCGGTCCACCGGCGAAGGATAACCTCCTTTTACTTTCGTTTTAGGAAGTCCGCGACGCCATTCGTCCGACTTTCTTAGGAGACATTTTAGACTTTCTTAAGTAAACATCCTAAAAGCAGCTAACAAAAGAAGGGATACAGAGAGGAAAAAAGAAACGAGATTAGGAAAGAAAACGAACCCCAGGCGGATAAGGGTGTTAATGGCTACTAACCGAGGTTCGGAGAAAGTTGTGCATGCGATCTGCTAACAAGTGAAAGGGGAATTAGAAATGATATAACAGTAATTTTACTGCCTTTAAGAGGGTCTTATGAGGATTATGGATGAATAACTGGTATTTCCCGGCTGCAGAGTGTTTTTTGACCACAGTTAATGGATCAGTAATTTTTCTATTGAAGAATCGATTAAAACCAAAACCTTCATTTGCAAATTTTGAAAGCAGACCTTTAGGTACCAATTATGGACGTGAAGCGAATTATAAACTCAGGTTTGGCTTTAAATTGGATGCATCCTTTGCCTTGGCCCACTTCGAAACCTCTATCAATCAAAATCCGTGACAACATTCTTAACTCTGCTATTTGTTGCAAAAAATAAGAATTGATATATTGGAATGTCAGAAGAAGGAAAACTAAGATAAAAGGATAAAACAGAATATAAGAAAAGACAGAAAATTAGTACAGCAGGTTTTTCCATTCTGGAATAATAAATTTGATTGCCAATTTTGGAAATAGTAAATTAAGTGAACCGGATTTGGGCTTTATACTCACAGATTTAGGGACTATCCAAAACGAACCACTCGTAAAAAATGGAAATTTTTCTATCAAAAATATACTGATAGCAAAAGCATCTTGGCAAGTGACTAATAAAACTCCATTAAAGGAGTTGCATCTACAAGCTGCCAACCAACAAATAAGGATTCTTTAGTTAGGATTCCGTAAAATTAAAAAAAAAAATACATGGGCATACAAAGACGAGATTAAAAAGGTGCTGGATGAGAGGTCATCTTCCATAGCCTAAGGTCAGTGAATCAATCCTGATAACAGGTGCTGCTGGCTGCTGTCTCCTGTGACTGACATGTCATTATTATTTAAGTAGTCTGAAAATTTAAAGGTACGATGTTTCAAATTTAAAATACATGATTTTAACAAACGACGATGAAATCTGAATTTCGCTAATCTTGGGTATTCAGTCGGCCTTAAAATTAAATAAATAATTGTTTATATATCTTAAGCATAGTTGTCCTGCTCAAAAAATTACCTGCCAGAACTACTCCCACCCCTTCAAAAAAAAAACAGCGTAATACTGGTAATTAATCCAATATAATATTTTCAAAACAGAATTTTCGGGATAGGTTTGATTAAAATATGTTTAAGTGCTTTCTATTGAGGTGGTTACTAAGCAAACTGTATTATTATTATTCATTTAAACAATCATATCCTTCGACACAGTCATAATATTCTTAAGCTTTTACTGTTTTTTAACTGAAAATTTTACAGTTTAGGAAAAGTGGGATTGTGCAAAGGCTGAAAATGCAATATTTAAATTTGTTTACATTAGAACTATTTTAATAATTGAATCAGTATTAATTAAATTATACATTTTGAAGACGTCGCACACTCCTACATAGTGTTAGATATTGGTAACGCCAGCTGGGATGCCAAGGTTAAGAACTGACGCTGAAATATTTTCCACATAAAATGGACAAAAGAAATAAATGATGGACAGACAGTGGATAGACTTCCTCTGTTATTGCGAAACAACTGGATGATAAATATTTGTTGAAGTAAAACAAAGAGATCTTTTATTGATTTAGCATTCAAATGTTGACAAATGAATTTGGTTTATCTATACATTTGTTTCCTTCATGTTCTGTCGCAACATTGTTAAAATTATAGTATTTATTTAAATTGATTGGTATTCTAATTTTTATTTGAGTATGTTATCCGATAGCAATTATTACGTTGTGGAGATATTTATTTATGAAAGTGAACCAATATGCATATGCCATTAAATCTAAAATATTATTTTTTGGGTTCTATCAAATCCACTTTGGGGATTTTCGGGTTCATGAAGCTATAACTATATTAACCATAGCATTGTCTTTTCTTTATTAATATCCACTTTAGGTATCAGACTAGTCTGATATCTATATTATAAATTTCCATTTTTTAAATAAATATTGCAATGTGTTCTTTAAAGGTAAGCAATGGTAATGATAAATGTTTCATATTTATACCTCATAAACAAAATAAATAAATGATAAAATATTCAAACAAAAATAAGAACATACAAACAAAAAAGAAATATTTAAACCCTACCGTACGATCTCAAAAAATATGTTCTAGTTTACAATGATAAAATTGCAGGTCTAAATTGGGATTATTACATAAAGTTTTCAAAGACGAGATAAAATCAAAGAGCGCACTGACCTGTTAATAACTAAACTTGCAAATAGTTTGTCATTGTTTATTTTTGCTTAAAGAAACATGCTGAATTTTCCTTTTCGCTTCGGCAAATGAACTATCTGTTTCAATTATATTGGTATGTAAGAAGAAACGCGAAATTAATAAAAAAAATGGATATATAAATTTTCAATTACATATAAGGTTATCGTTACCACAAAACGACACTGGCTTAAAATAAATAGATATGATAAAATAGCGTAAAGTAAACTATACATATATAAAAAATAGAATACATAAAAATTATAATAATAAAATTTTACTATAAGCTAAAGAAATGAATTTATAGATGAATTATTTCGAAAACTTGTTCCTGCAGTAAATAAATTCTCCCTATTTTCATCATGAATAAGACATTAATGGCATTAGGGTATTTATTGCTGGTCAGCATTCAAAATTAATTTCAGGATTTCATAACAACAGAAAATACATAAACAAAGAGAAATTAATATACATTTAGAGCAATTAATTGATCAAAGTAAATTGTTTTCGTGTATAATTTTCATAGCTTTATTTTTAAATTCGAATAAAATTTTAATCCATTGCTATAAAAAATAAAAATAAACGCTGCAAATTATTACACAGTGCTTTTATTATTTCTAAATAGTTATCTATCAAGAATATCTGTTGCGTCTACTCACATGACTTTCCTTATTGTTTTGGGTTTAAGTGCTTTACAGAATATGTTTGATATATCTTCTAACAGAGAAGTCTATTAGCCAATTTTTTTTTTTTTTGCCGAATTGATTGATGAATATTACAACCTACCACAATCTTGGGCAATAAGATATAGTGATGAGTTCGTCCGATTTAAATTCTTTTTTTTATTTATGGTTAGCTTCGTAGACAATTAAATTATCATGAGCATTTGGAATGTTCTGGAGATGTATAATTTTCGAGTTATCATGAAACCAAACCAAGGTGAACAGGTTTCCATAGGAACGTGTGCAGAATACTTAATAAAACATGTGCACAAAGTTTAATACGTTATATATCTGCTTATATCCGATTTCGATGATATGAGATTTTTAATGGCACATAGCAACGTCTGCCATGCATCTCATGACAAAGAAACAATGCTTATTGCTTTGCTAATTTACCCGACGATGAACCCGCGTTAGGATAACCAAGCTACCCGGATATTGATTGGTATGGTTACCATACTATAGTATATTGGTAGTATCGAGGGTACAGCGGCATCCTAGCTGAGGTTACCAAATACTTGACTACTAACGTTAGCGATCGGTGTTCAAGAGTGTGGTGTGGTGAACCAGGAGATCCGGATAGTAGGGGGCAGGCCGACGGGTGTCAACCGCTACCCATGGGTTGCCAGGATCCTCTACGACGGCCAGTTCCACTGCGGAGGGTCCTTGCTCAATGGAGACTTCGTCTTGACAGCGGCGCACTGCGTCAGAAGGTAAGTCGTATTGACAACATTTCATAACTAAGGTCTGTCGTAATCCTCTGCAAGGTTTAGAAATATTTAAAATAATAATTATCAAGCAGGTAAACCATTGGATCATGGAAATCAAAAACATATAAGTCCTGTAGCTAAAAAACCACTTATTTTTCTTTGAATTAGTCCAAGTGATTTAAATGGCAGCCAAAATAGTGAAACATGAAAGGCTTAGTGCACTTTTGAATTTATGCGGACAAGGAAACGAGCTTTTCCTACCAATAACTCAGTTCCTCCTAGTATATTTTTATTTTTGTTTAGTATATTTTTTTATATTTTATTTTTGATTTCAGTTTCGTATAACTTTCCCTTTTTGAGCAAGACTTACCACATATACACAAACAAACACACAAATCATTTTGTGATACTTGGTTATTTGAATCGAGAAGACCTTTAAACGTGTATATTTACACAATGACTAATGAATGTCGAATTCCAAACCAACTTTTTGCAAAATTGGTTTTAGTTTGTTTAACAAAAAAGAAAAACATTCTAAAAACCGACAGACTCGGAACCAGATTTGTTCAGAGATGTAAAACGGAGTTTAGCAGTGACGTAGAACTTTTGATTTGAAAATCATCTTCACCACAGATCGTTTGTTTGATCGATGGAGCTGCTATTGTTCTCATTCGACGTCAAATCTAATTCTCTATCACGTTAGTTTTAATCCTTTTTCTTTTTTTGTCATTTCTTCATTAATTGCCAAAAAACATGCCGAAAAACGTATTTTTCATGTTTTTGGTCTGAAAATTGGTCAAGAATTCATTTGCTGCCCCATATTTCCAGGGACTTTTTGTTCAGTGTTAAATTTGCTATTGCACCCTGTATATATTTCATTCTAGGTAAGTGAAAGTAAAAAATAATGATTCAAAATTAAAATTTTAAATGCTTACCCATTAAGTACGACAGTCTAGCGGACCAATCTATTTTTAAATTTGTAAAGGCATCACGTTGTCATAATTGAAAACAAAAATAATTCTCTAGTCAGCATTTCAATTAGGTTAAGGTCTACCATTAACAGCGCCATGGCCTCTTGAAATCCATAAAACTTAATTTCAGTTTCCAAGGCCTAATTCCTTTCAAGGAGTCTTCAAAAGATAAAACCAACTTGGCTAGGACTTTCCAAAATTATTTCTTGTGAATTTCTGAAATTCCAAACATGATATAAAACAAAAATTATCAGAGAAGTTTAAATACTTTATTATCATCTGATATTTATCATTCACGCAATAATAATTAACTAATTAATTTAATGAAATTATGTTATTTTTTATATTAAATTTGTTTTTGAAAACCGGTTTTCTTGTTGAAAAAGGATGCGTATTTTTGTAAGCAATATGGGTTGAATAGTTGATTACACCATTATCAGTTAAGTTCATCGTGGTTTTGAAGCTATTAATGTTAAATTTCGCATACTTTATCATTATATGGTATCTATGATAGTTTATAAAATAATTGAAACATGTATAAGTGAACTTCTATTATAAAATAAAATAAAGCAGTTGTTTAATTTTTTTAATGACATGCTTTTTTCGGTTATAGTTAGTCAAACCATACCGGAGACAGTAGCGGATCCCGGGAGGAGTGAGGGGTGCGACTGCCCCGGGTTCCGCGTCCTGGAGCGTCCCGCGCCATAGAAAATGCAAATAAATGGCTTATAGATTACAGAAGAATTTATAGTTCATGTTGAAGATTGCCCAGTCAGGCTCCGTGTCATTAACAAAAATTAAATAAGGATCAGTCATCATCTGAAATCACCCAGATCTTGTTGCTCGACATTTTCGATTTTTATATATATTTTTTTAATCAGTTATTCTCTATCATTTGGTGAGTTGAAAACCATGGGTAAAACATTTTTCATGCTCACACTTTTTCTCTTGCAGCCATTTTAAATTAGCTACGCAGCTGAAAAGAAGTTTTGGGGAAACGTTTCTAGCACTGGTAGTTTTGCAGACATCAAAACTAAACAAAAACTAAAATTATGATAAGGATGTGCCCTACGTTCTGTGTCCGCACAACATATCACCTAATTCTTGAGGAAAGTGGTTAAGAAAATTGACATAAAAGGAGACATTATTGTTATTATTAGCGGATTCTCCCAATCTGGAAGACGTTAAGCAGACAACCTAATTAAAATTTCCTTTTTGTCAATCGACTTTCTGGTAGTCTAGTGAGATGGCCAAAGAACTTCATTCGTCTTTTCTGAATATCAATTTCAATATTTGAAAACCTCTCTGTTGTTTTGATTGATTGTAGTCTGTAGCCGTCTTGCGTATATCTTGCTCCTAGGATTTTTTTGATGATCTTCCTCTGTTCCTTTTTGATTTCTTCCACAAGCTTTCTTGACTTTCTGGAGACATATTGTTATTATTAAATTATGTAATATGTGTAAATATGTAAAAAATTATGTATTATCTGTATACGAAAAAAGATCCACCTTTGATTTTTTTTTCCTATGGTTTTGTCGTTGTACATTTTTTTGTAGAAATGTATATATAATATATAATATATGAATTTCCAAATATAGCCAAAAGTTATTTTCTGCGGCATTTAAAGCAGAACATCTCAAATGGGACTGAATGAAAAATTATGAAATTGGCATTGTTCATACCTCTATATGACAGGAACACGAGCCTCAAATTTGGTAACAGACTCAATTGTTCCAGAGCTAAAAATTTGGTTTGTAGCTGAGTTATAATGCATGTTCAAGGATGAAGATATGCTAAGGTCGTAAAAATCGCGAAGCAGATTTTTAGGCAACCTTTATAAGAATTTATATTTAACATTCATAAGAGCAGTTCCCTATTTTTATAGTCATATCACTTTTATTAGGATGTTTTTACCTTCAGATTTGGTTATGTGAATGTTTGAATTGCGAAAGTTAAAGGTCAAGTTTTTTTTTTTTCGTAATATCCATTAACTTATCAACAAAACCTATAAATTGTACATCAAGATATGCCCCAGCTTCCTTCAGGATAGTGAAGCAAGAGGACTTACTGGATAGTCTTGCGCAGTCGAAAGAGCGATCAAGGTTGCGCTTTTAAGAACGATGTCTTGGAAACTGGGTTGTGTAATCCCCACATTATAATAATGTCAGCCGTACCTTGTGTACAGAATTAAAGCATTGTCCTATTTACCTATTTTTGTTTTATTTTTTCTGGAATTCTCATCTAGGGAGAGATGTTGGAGTGTTAATATTCAAAACTCAAGTTATTTGCTTTGGTATAGTGTGGTGGTAGTGATTAAATGATTAGCCGGTGATACTTTTTATTTAATATTTAAAACAAATATTACCTAAGTACGAAGCATAGTAGTATTACGGTGACTGAAATGGAAATGTGTAATGTTCAGATTGAATATAGAACGAATCACGGGTCGGCCATTAATGATTGTGTTAGTCCATTTCGATTTTGTCGGGATTTAGTGGGTGGAGGATAGGGGCATCCAGAGCTCGTATTTAGGAGGATGGATAATCAGGCTGACTACAGAATTCGAAATATCCCCAGAGCAGACAGGGATTACGCTAATTTTTTTTCGTATTATTTAATGTTTGTATATATTCTTCCTTTGAGGCGCCAACCATTTTTAATTTGCTATGCAGATTGAATGATGAATAATGAATGATAATTTATCAAATTTACTGACGAGTATTGTTAATAGTAGGTATATATTAAATTCAGCCGTACTTTTTTTTTCTCTCTCTCTCAGGGATTGGTTTGGAAAAGGAAAATTTCTGCCCACTGGATTCCCCACTGGGTGAAGCATTTTTGGTGTTATCGGCTCCGAACCTTTGGGTTCTTCTTCTTCTTTTTCTACTTATCATTTTTGTTATATATACTATAATTTTACCTTTTTCGGTCTTAGACTATTTTCTCCTGATTAGCTGCGCGGTATCGTATATTATTCGGTCTATTCTGGTTTGAAGTTTCTGGCTAAATAATGTGGCATTCGTGGTTGTTTACTGGCGAAATATGGTATAAAAAAGGAGCGAAAATTGGGTTCCTTCAGAAATTATTTAGTAAGGACCATAAGTAAAAAAACTTCGCTACTATTAATCCTGTTATTATAGCAATAATATATTTCTTTTCTTTTTTTTTATGAATTTTCGTTAGATTATAAATCATATCGTACATCTACAATGAAAGAGACACAACTCAAAAAATTAGTTTTTGTTAAAACGCACAATAGACACAAGTTATGTTCTACATAGACGCCCCCAGTGTGTTTCCTTTAACACATGCTGCTCCTGGATCATCTTATTGTACCCATTAGTTTGGCCTGGTATTTGAGTGCTGGCAGCTCTTTGAGACGATAGGGGTCCAAATATTAAAATTTCTGTCTCTGGAAATTTTGAGTTGTGCCTCTTTCATTCTGAATGCTTATTACTTCAGCCATCTGTAACATCTTTGTGATGAGCAAATTCGATCTCGGCAAATTGACCTTCGTAGCAGCAATAGATCACTCACAATGAGTTTCACATAAGGTCTTGACTTTCTATTATGGTTGAGATGTCAAGGTCTCTGAGATGGAACGTTAAAGGAACTATCAACTGTTCTTGGTTCATTAGACTGAAATAATTACTTTGTCCATTTGTGGTTCTAGCAGTGGTTGTATCATTTACCAGTTCAGCATCTTCTGAAAAGAAACAAGAGTTGAATATTCAACATTTTACTTAATTATTATATAAGAAGATCCATAGATCAACATAACTCTTCATACGAGTATATTAGGTCTTTTTTATGAATGAAGAAAAGATTTAGACAGTTTTGGATCCTTGTATACAGAATGTGAAAAGAGATCTTTTAAACCGCACGCTAGAGCGGATGGAGAGAGCTATTACGTGAGATCAGCTGCAGAAGAACTAACTAGTAAAATGGCTTTCTTTGGTCAAGGCCATCACTTTCTCTTCGCCTTCTACGCTCCTCCGATCCAGCCTTTTTATGGTTTATTTTTTATATTTTGGATACTAATTACTTTTTTTCTGATCGATTATATTTATTCTCGGCTCACAAACCGCTTTGTATGTTGAAGAAAAAAAAACAACCTATGCAGTTCATAAACATTAATATTTCTTATTTTCATGTATAATAGTATACATTATATCATACATTATACTACTAGTATATATTGTACTACCATCCCTCCCGGAGCATAGGGCACTTCATATTTGTGTAATTTGGAAGCAGGGACGTTGTTACAACAATTTATTGAGGGGTGGGAGGAAAAAATAAAAATTTCTTAAGAACAGTGGTCGGATTTCCCAAATGTATCAAATATTTCTCTAACTATATTATAAAATATTGGATTTGAACTTTTCATTTACCTGTTGCGAATGTTGGCACTTTACAACAATAAATTCTTTTTTCAATTCAATTACAACATTGTATCGATAAAATCCCAATTTCTTACCTCAAGAGGTATTGGATTTGTTTTTAAAATTAGTAACTCTTTTAATAGGTGACTCAAATTTCTTAACTTTTTGGGTTTTCAAATTCTCGTAGGAAAGAGAGAATGATATGATGTTTATTTTTAATGTATGATTATGTTACTCCATCAGGTGTGTTAGAATAACAAAATTTTAAAACGCTTTCACTATCATTCTTAAACGATTATAGCTCCCCTTTTATAAGCGCTAGAAAGCAAGAATTAGCATTATTTAACAGAGAAAATGTGCTATTAGATATTGCAAAAAGGATTTTTAGATTTGGACTTAAGATGTCAACTCCTGTTTTCCTTATTGATTTTATCTGAACATTGGTAACGACACGAAAGACAGTCTATGGTTTTTAATTTTTGTTTTTTGTATTTATCCCTTTTTTAATTCATAGCACTCATCTGAATGCGCTTTTCTCTGTTAATTTTTCACTTAGAATTTATATTTAATTAATTTTCATTCATTATAATATTCTTAATATAATAACAACGAACAATCACAATAAAATTTCAAGTGAAACTAAATTGAGATTAAGCACATCTTAAGTTATCAGAAGCCCACCATTTTATCTTAAATCTGCACTCTAATCACAAGAATCAGTTCAACCAATTTGTTAATTTAACCGAAAGAACGCACAAAATATTTTTTAGATTATTAAAATTGATAAAAATAATATTTTTCTTTATTCTTATAAAGTGAAACAATCTAAATTTTTATAAATTATTGAAGATATATTTACTTGACCAGTTTTACTTGTGATTAAACTTCAATCAGTGAATAGCTTTAAGTTAACCAAGTGACTTGAAAATATGTTCTTGTTTGAATAAGATGTAAGTTAAATTTACAGCATAATAATT
The DNA here is from genome assembly GCA_948150685.1 of Rhaphigaster nebulosa. Lineage (NCBI taxonomy): Eukaryota > Metazoa > Arthropoda > Insecta > Hemiptera > Pentatomidae > Rhaphigaster > Rhaphigaster nebulosa. The sequence goes on from OX411311.1 coordinate 25,465,559, forward strand.
TAGAACGCTTATTTTAATTTTTAATTAATTATTTAAATTTCTCGCATTTCAGAAATTGAATCACTTGGGCATTTTTTTTCTATCAAAGCTTGGTGATATTACAACTTGATCATCATAAAAACTCAATTTAAATTGGTCATTTTTAGTTGTGTGCCCAGTATATGCTCTATGTTCAGATTACATATATGATGTACTTTTTTAAGAACATATTGTATTATTATTTACTACTGCCGTAAAAATGTATTTAAGTTAATTACAAAATAAACAGGTTAATAAAAATAATATTTAACTGACAAAATCTGAAGAAAAAAATAAAAGGAAAGAAAGAATTGATACAAATGATTATATGCGTATAAAAGTATTCACACAGACAAAAACAAATTAGAAAAATAAAAAATAAATAGGCAACTAAAATTGCTAAAATAGGATTGTTTGTTACTTAATTAACTAATAAACTAACTTACTTAATTAAAAGCGCAAGATGAACTTCCTACTCTGTACAGAACCTGCTTAGGTACAAACCAGGACATACCATCTACCATCTTATGAGGTTGGTGAGATATTTTTGCTATATAATGTTCTGTTATTATTATTATGTATAGAATCAGCAATATATAGTACTCTAGTATCTAATTATCGTACATACCACTATATTCAATATGAACAGTCCCTTATGCAAAATAAAGGTATTAGGTAAACAACACTAAATAATGCTAGTAGAAATAAAATACATATATACAAACATATTTAACCTACATCGATACATTCATTTGTACAAAAATAAATACATACATTGAAATACCTAACATAAATTAAAAAAAAAATAAAACATATTATCGTTATTAGGAAGTATAGATTACTCTTCAGCCTTTTTTAAGGCCTTAATATTATTATTATTATCATCTTTTAAATTTATTGAATGCCTATAAATTTTTGGAAATTATAAAGATTGAAATAAAAAAATAAATTCCAATTTCAAGAAAAAACAAAACAATGATTACAATCAATTGAAGCTAAATTAAAATTGAAGCTAAAGCTAAATAAAAAAAAATTAATAGATCTTTAAGCTAACTAATTGTTAGAAGTATAATAGTTACTTTTAATTTTTTACTGCATATTTATTACTAAAAGAACAATTTATGGATAAATGTTTTAAAATAAATAGCATTTCCAATATTGATAATTTTTTATTATTAAAAACTAAAATAGAATAATAGTTAAAAATTTATCAACTTTATCGACCATCTTTATTTGATAAATAAAACATAACAATTAAAAAAAAAAGTTATAAAGCAATCATTATTATTGTATGTTTCTGTATAATTTAATTAATTATGATAAAAGTGATTTCATGAAACTTATCATAAATTTAGCTACTTGAAATTAATCAGAAAGGTCAGAAATTAGTCAGAAAGGCGAACACAAAGTTTGAATACTTATCGGGAAACTTACATTTTCAAGCCTAGATATAAATTTCTCGTTTAAAGATAATCTGACATTCAAAAAAAAAAATTATTGCTATTATAAAATATTATTTTCGAGCATGTTTAGTGAGATTAATAGTTAATTTATTACCAAACATTACAGAATATTTTTGTTTTATTTTTGAAATCATATTACACTATTCCATCTTCTGAAACTTATTATACCCAGACATGAAGCATACTGGTTAGTTAATTTTTTATTTCCAGTTAACTTACATTACTCAAGTCCTTTCATTGAAATCAAAAAGTTACACTCATTCAAAAATTTTATTTTTGTCTCAAAGGTGTGAGTTACATCCCTAAACACAGTCTCATATTACTAAATAAATATCTATAGTTTTCAAACTATATCTAATATTAAAATATAATTTTGCATCATCATTGTAGATATCTTTAATAAATATATTATTTTTTTTAAATATTTTTAACTTTAAGGCTCTTTTAAAATTTAGAATTATTCATCTAAAACGTATGATTATATAATTCAGTAATAATAAAGGCACATTACAATTAATTCCAGAAAACCAAATTAAAAAAAAAACTTTCCGGTACCGGGAATCGAACCCGAGCCTCCTGGGTGAAAGCCAGGTATCCTAGCCACTAGACCATACCGGATCTTGAACGAAATTGGCTGTTAATACTATATAACTTCCTCAATGCGTATAGAACGTGAAGAGCTTCGGAAAAAAAAATCACCTGGAGCTCATCAATAGGCAGTCGAAGTACTATCAATTTTTCTTCTTTTATTTGTAACTGCCCAACTGGGTTCGACGAATATTTGGAAGATCATTTTTAATAAAACAGAAGACCAAATTCATGAAGAGTTCGTAGATAAAATATTGAAATTAAAATTGGTAACATTTTTACCTGAAACATATGAATCATAAAAGATGTATATAATTAAACTTCTAAATACGTTTCACTTTTTGAAATTTTAAATATGCTTTTCAGGAAATAATTGTCGTTAACCTCTGTTCCATAAAAAGTTTCTACGTAATACAGGAACAAGCGTTTTGTTTGTTTTTTATCTAAAGACAATTTAGTTTAGACCGTCCGTTTGTTATAGAAAGCCAAATTTGATGAAATGATATAAAAATGAGTGAATGATGACAACGAACGCTAAAAAATTGAAGTGTAAGAAACCATTAACTGATGAACACTGGTGAACGATTGGTAACCGGTAATTGGTAGAAAATGGTCGAACTTTATAGGAGAAACAACTGGAAAAGAGGGAAAAGGAATAAAACCTACACATTTGAAAATTGAAAGAGAAATGGAAAATTCTGCAACGTATTACCGTCATTCAGGAATAATGCCGACAGCACTTTCAGAACAGTGCTTCAATTTTACTTCCGGCATTACCTTATCCAGGAGTAACATTTTAATCATAAACAAATAAAATATATTGAGATATCGTACTTCACTTGGTTGCCTCTGCATCCCGTTATAATATTTATTCTTTTTCGATAAAATTTTCGGAATATCAGGCGCGAACGCAAAATATTTTTTTGGAGGAGGGGATTTAATTTATTTTTTTGCGGAAGGATTTAATAATAATAAGAAAAGTAATCAATTAAGAGTCATAATTGGACGTAAGTTTATGGATTAAAAAATGAATGAAAATTGGATTAAAAATTATTATTAAAAATGCAAAACTTATATTAGTGGGTATGAAAATCATATTTTTTTCAAACATTCGGGGAGGAAGAGGCGTGTATCCTCCTGAATCCCTTCTCTGGGTCCGGCCCTGCGGGATCTGAAGCTATTTATTCAAATTCATGAAGAAGGCTAAGCATTTCTAAATGAAATATTCCAAAAATATATAGTTATTGTTTTTCAGATGAGAAAACTATGACGAATTCATTAAGATTTTAAATGTAAAAAATAAAAACAATTAGGAAAGATATCTATCTTATGGAATTTTTTATACTAATTTTGGTAAAAAATAAAAATTTTGGGTAAAAATATATCTTAAAAAATCGAAATTTTGCTCAAAGGCACGTTCCGTATTTAAGGGAATTAGAAACCCATTTTTTCTCCTTACCTTAATTTTTTGGCATATTCTTCCTAGAATATTTCCTGCCGATGGAAACTAATATTGGTCTCACTACCCTAGAAATGTTCTTGGCAATTGAAATTTCTATGAGATGAAGTTATGAAAGAATAATTGTCGTTACACAAGGTAATCAAGACAGGCGGTCCTTCTTCAATAATGACTCACCCCACTCTGAGATAATTGTTGACCCTAGTGATCACTGTTGACCTTCCTCCCAGTCACCATTGTTTTAAAATGTCGTCTCTTGCGGGCGCTCAGTGAAGGTCGTCGTTAGAAAATGAAATTCAGACTTTAGACAGAAGAGCGCTGCGAAAGGTGAAAAATAAATTATTCAAAACTTATGCTATACAAAAATATATTATACAAAAATTATACAACTACTGTATGAACACTACCTACACACAAAAATGTTATAAACATATGATTGAATTTAATAATGAATTTAATAAATAAAGGGAACACTCATGAAAAAATAAACAGTACCGTAACTAAAACCAAGGGAATGTGATAAAATTGTAAATAAAAATATTACTATAAATTTGATATAAGTGTAAATGATAAGAATCATAAGAAAGTAAAAGAAAATGAATAATAAAAACAGTTTTTTATGATTTTTTATCTGTTTTTTAAATAGTATTTCGTATATATTTAAATCATATTACATTTATACCATGTTTGCATTAAGGCCATATTTGCATGTCTTACACTCCATGTTTATATTTACGGCTGTACAATACTATCTTTAATACGGTATTTACATTAGTTCTGTATTTTCATTTATAACATTCTTTTAAATTTCTTATCATTTGTATTGCATTTTTTGGGGTTTATGCAGGTTTCGTAATTTGTTTGTAATATGACCCCTAATCCTGCATTTTACATCTCATACTAACATTTTCTTTATGCCTCTATATATATAGTTACTTATTGTTATTGTTTGCACAAATGTCGATACGAGAGAGGGGAGGGGGAAGGAGAAACTTGCCTTGGGCGACAGAATATTGAGAGTGGCAAATTTCGAGCTAAATTTATTTTTAGATTAATTAAAAATATTTTTTTCTGCTTTTTTATTGTTTTCATCTTAATTCAGATATTAAAATGAGTAAATGTTGAGTTGATGATATTTATTAATATATTTTAATATCGAAACAGGTAATAACTTTATTTGCTAAAGAAAAGCTCTTGTACAATAAATAGCATTTGAACTTTATACATTACTTACTTTAAGAGTTTGGCATATCAAGAAATATGAAATATATATAACAAAAGAAAATTATTGAAAACAAAAATACTTTCTTTTATTATTGACACAATTTAGACAGATTGATATATACACTGGCATATATCATAACATATTTTATTTAGTTTGTTCACACTGTCAATATGGAGCACTTGCCTCTATGTTTCGCTGGCCACAAGTGGAAGTTAGCTACTACCTCAGATAATTTTTTTATATATTTATAAAACTTTGTGTAGTGGAGTAAGATATGATGCAGACTATTGGAGATAAGTTGGTTACAGGTATTGCAGTGTTCATTCGTCTTAAGTAATAAAGTTTTATTTTATAGGTGAAGTTTGATGTTGTCTCGGCTATTGATTCTTTGTAGACTGACAAATCTTATTATTTTCAAATTGACTCTGTACAACAAGTAGCTTTCTTACTAGAGATGTTAATGTTTGATATTGACCTGTAAGATTGGTGTCTGTTGGAGTTTTAAGTGCTACTTATATCCAGAGGTAGACAATTGTTTTTCTTGTTTTCTAATACATCATTCTTTTTTTAATTAATATGTTCGGAGACAAGATTGTGAAGTTCGGTGTATAGTCAATAGGTGTAACCAATAATTTTACTTGGGATACCCAGTTGGATTTCTCATCTGGCTTCACTGAATCAAGATAGCTTAGCCTATTGAAGTACTCTTTCGGTAACCTCTCGTCAGACATTAGGGTCAATTTCGTCCAATAGTTTTCTTAATTTTCTTTAGGATGAAAATCTTGAGTGGGTGGTGTCCTGTTTTAAGGTGGACAACATAATTTACCCTATTCTTTGGCCAGTGATAAAGGTATTTAAAAAAATTCAGTTGGATGGTCTCGATCGTTTTCCAATTTCTAAGATTCCAAACTTCTGAACAATGTAACAACTTACAATTGAAGAGAGTAATTTTCAATCTCCCAAGTATCTTCTATCTTTCCGAAGAATTTCTAACACTTTTACAGACAGAGACAGAGGCTTATTGAATGAAACTTTTGGAGGCATTGCAAAAGCTGCCGGAGGAACTTAATGGAATTCCCAAATAAGTATCGGCATAATCCAGTTTTTCATTTTGTCAGTACAATGGATTCAACTTCTTAATGCTGGAAGCTTTGTGAAACACCAGCACTTTCGACTTCTCAGGGTTTTTAGTGATAGCATCATTATTGCAATAATCCTGCAGAATCCTAAGCTTGCGCTTGGCTCCATGCCAAGTTTTTCCAAGAAAGACATTTGCAAGTAATAGCACCAGTATTTCATGTTTGCTATCATGCTAACGCCACATGCACCGCTCGATTGAATGAAACTGACAATGCCCGAAATAAAAAGTATAGGGCTGAGACTACTCCGTCTAATAGGCCCAAGATTATAATTATTTTATCTGAAAGACATTTTCCTACTATATTTTTCGTAGTTGTGTTATTGTGCTATTTCTTCATTATCTTATCTTATCAGTGTTCCTCCAATGCAAAAACAGCTTTTCCCAGAGCAGGTTTTGGTTGACTGGATCGAAAGCTCTTTTAGGTCAATAAACATTGCAAACATGTAGCTTATCTTCAATTGTAGAATTTATACCGACAAAATATTTCAAGGCAAATTCCTGGTCAATACCCCTACCACTCCTATATCCAGCCTGTTCTACTGAAATAAGGCGGAGAGCCACGCTATGGGCTAAGTCGGAGAGACTTAGCCTATAACGTGACTCTTCTAGCTAGGGTGCTGGTAAATATCGTATATTTTATATTATATATTTTATCAATAAATCACTACAGGAAATTAGTGAAATATAAAAAGGAAGAGTTTCACTCTCTGACATCGAAGAAACTAGGTGATCTGAGGAATAATAAAGAATTCTGGTCAACTGTAAATTCATTAAAATAAACCTGAATAAGAAATGATGCAGGTAATTGGAATAGAAGAATGGAGCCCATTCTACAAATTGCACTAGGGCGATAGACTTATCTAAGGGTCACAATTCTTCTCGGGTACTCAGCCATTTCTTGATGATGATATAACTCTGAAACAACTTCGATTTTGCATTAGCTTATCAAAAAAACAAAAACCTCCTGGCTTAGACAAAATAATTTATGAAAATTTTAACAGCCTTACTCCTGAGTGAGAACACTACATTTTACGCCTTTTTAATGTAGGAGTAAAGAATAATGTCGTAGTAATGGATAATGAAAATTCTCTACTTCTGTGATCCTAGTCTATACTTCATTGGTTATTCAAGAAAGGCGATAGAAATAATAAAGACATAGGTATTTCATTATTAAATATCATGACTAAGTTATTATTTATTTCGAAATGTATTATCTATAATATTGTTAAAAAATTATTGACTTTTATTGGAAGAGGCGGCAAAATTAAGCTTGCCCTCCTTCGGAAAAAAATCCTAGTTCCGACCCTGGTTTGTACTCCTAGTTGTTTTTGTCCGTATTCCTGATAAAGATGGCAAAAATTGAATAATGCACACCTATGGTAAACCCCCTCCCTTACTTTCCTAACTCTTGATCAACAATTTTATTGTGAAAGATCATGTGTAGGTATTTATAATAACCATTTAGCTACAATATTATTAACGTGTTGTGATTACCTTTTTTTTTTATAATTTTGTTGGGAGAAGGTTTCATTTGATATTGGCTAGAAAATATGCTAAATATTGTTGTCATTCTAACGATTGGTCTGATCGGACAGGTTGAAAAGGTCTAAGATCCGGGTGATACTGGGCGACCACGATCAGTACGTCACTACGGATGCACCTGCTGTGATGAGGGCTGTTTCTGCCATCATAAGGCACAGAAACTTCGACGTCAACTCCTACAACCACGACATTGCACTACTCAAGCTGAGGAAACCCGTCAGCTTCTCCAAGAGTATAAGGCCAGTCTGCCTTCCTCCTTCAGGTATGAACGAACATTTCTAATATTAACAAATCTTCATTATAAAGTTTTATTTAAAATTTAGATAATAATATAAAAATAAAAATATTTTTTACTTTAATTTATTCTTAAGCTTCCTCGCCTAAGTTAGTGTCCGACAACATTTTTTGGGGAGTTTGGCAGTCAGAGGCTGCTGCGACTCCTGTCGGACCCTGACTATGCCGAACCCTTGGCAAGATATAAGTGCCCGACGGAAGGGCACCTCTGAATGTTTTAATTATGTCTTTATTTTATTCATTGTTTTCAGTAATAATTTGTAAATAATATCAATAGTTACAACTTCTGAAATATCACAAAACAATAGTCAGCTGATGCATTGATACTTGGAGGACCAAATTAAAATTTGTCGAGAACCCTGGGTGGCCCTGGCAAGGGATGGATAGTCATGGATAAAATAAGTATACTTACATTCATTAAGGTACAGAAAAAGAAATAACCCGGTCAAAGTTACTAATTTATTTGTATTTACAATATTCTTATAATAAACAACAGCATGACCTTGACAATATCCTAGAAAACGAAGAAAAAGTCTAGAACGAGGTAGACATATAAAAAAAAGCGAATACACAAATGGTAGCTTAAAATATAAGAAAACACACTCGCGTAACAGAATGCATAAATCAGGTCTTCGCAAAAAACATTTAATAAAAAGTTTAATCCTACCCGTCCAAAAGTATTGTATTTATATATATATATATATATATATATATATATATATATATATATATATATATATATATATATATATATATATATATATATACATATATATTTATATATACATTTATGTATATATATTATATACAAATATATATATATATATATATATATATATATATTATTTATTTATATTCAGGCATGGCCTGGCCAGATCGGCTAGCAGGAGATCGCCGAATGGTCAGCAATTATAGTTGGTGATGATCAGAAACACGTCAAATATTGGTTTATGATAAAATTGGGGTTTTGGTCATTAAATAAATGTAATGCTAAAGGAATTAAAGAAAAGGTAAAGTGAATTTACTAACAGGGGACTGGAAATTTATACAGAATATTAATTTTAAATTGTTGGGATAACAAATAAAAATTTGACACTTTTACAGCTACATATTCGCTGTATGTCTAATTAGTTAAAGAATTTAAAAATTTCCTCACTTGTGATTGGGAAAATCACGGCAGAGGACTGGGAACTCAAAAAACAATCAACTGTTTATGAAGGGTATTCTTTATACCAAGTGGAGTAGCGGTCAGTTGAGGGAAACCACCAATGAGAATATACTGAGGTAGGATCAGTGCAGCCACGAATAGTAAAAATTGTACTCTTTTATTCCTTAGGCGGAATATTCAAAACCGTTTTGTCTTCGGGACTGGAATGAAACCATGGGGACATATACTTTTGTGAGTATAACTTTGCTCAAAATGACTACAACCACAATGCTTCTGATAAACATAACTTGGCTTGGTGATAAAACTTTTAATAACAATTAACCCTGTTAATCAATCTCACTGCCTGCTCTCATCGATGAAAATTTGTAGGTAACCTAGAATCAGAGGACTGAGATTTTGACCATTTAACAAAAAAATTATGCATAAAAACCTAAAATCTTGTTCAACTGGTAATTTGATACCCACTTTCATTTTTTTTTTTTTTGTTATCATGCTGCAACAAGTTTTTCAACTAAATTTTAGGGACAGAAAGTCTGCATTCAGAGAAAATTACCATTATCAACTGTCTACAAGCTCAATTCAAAAAGGAAAATGAAGATCTTATTAACACTCACTGCATGGGATACGTAACTTTGTAGTTGTTGATTCAACAAAAAGTTGTTACAAGCAGTGAACTTATTGGGATCGGCGGAAGAATAAGCTCCAAACAAATAAGCTCATCGTACAAAAGAATGACCCATGGGAGAGAGAAACAAAAAAAAATATTAAACATGAAAAAATGCATAGGTTGCAAAGAAATTGTATTTCTGATCATATTTGCTCTCATTATATGTTTCCTTCAATTTGTTAACACAAATTTTTGGAAATCTGCCATTACTCATTTTCAAGATTTTTTGGATACTGGACAAAGCTAATTTTTGTACTGTAACGGAGCACTAGGGAACATTAAATTAATAACTGTTGTTAATTAAATATAATGCTAGAATTATTTCTGGTTTTATCATTCATTACAAAATATTTCAATAGTAAAAAACCATTGAATATCCAAACAAAGAAATTTAGAAAGATTATTCCAGGTAAGACCCCAAAGAAAAATTAAAGAAATCGGAAAGCTTGATAGTTTTTCAAAGAATGTCAATATCAAAGTATTGTAAAATCGAAAGGAGTCGATTATCAATTGAGTTGAAACAGTTTACATATCAGAACGAAGCATTTTAAATTACTCAACAAATTGAGAATGAAAATGAACGAAAATAAATATTTCTCATTTTCATTTTCAAGTAATTTTCCATGTTATTTTTTTTGGCTAAAAACAATGTAAATTAAATCAATTTCATTCTCAAAACATTTACTTGTCGGGAAACCTGAATTCCACACAACACTTTTTGGTAAATCAAGTGTTTATTCTAGGCCAATCCCAATAGAAACCTCAACTTCATTTATACAAAATTAAAGCTTAATAAAAGGTTTTTCTAAATGTGGGATATCTGTAGCCCAGCAGGAGGCTGAGAAAAACATCCACAAGTAAAATGTAATTTTAAAAATAAAATAAAACTTTCAGCTATTAATCCTACCAAAAGCTCCGTTATAATAGATTTAATTATTTTAATTTAATTTTGTCTACTTTACGATGGTGCAATTGCAACTTAATTACCCTGAATAGTTATTGAGTGATGGCTTTCAATTCAACAAAAACCATGACTTAAAAAATTACACAAAAGTTAAATTTCTTGCTTTTATTTGTCAAATCAGATCAAATTCAAGTGAACTTTTAGATGTAGAATTAGTTCCGAAGTTTCCTAGTTCTTAGACTGTGCATCCTGTATAATGGAATATTTTTAGTTACAATGGAGAAAAAATGAAAAAAATAGATAATCTCCTGTTGAATTTCCCTAAACTACCTTCTTACTCTATTGCTTATTTTTTCTTGTTTTTAAACTTCTTTAGAATTTCAAAAATAGTAATTAATACTGCTGGAAAATCCAAGAAGTATGGTAAAAAAGGTTTTAGTAAGCAACTAGAAATTTTAATATTTTTTTTACGAGCATTTTATGATTTGGATATTCTTATTTTAAATAAATAGATCAAATATGTCTTCGGCCAAATCGGCTAAATAGTTACGAAAAATAAAAATCGGATATTTTGGAAATATTTTACCGACTAAACTTTTAAGTGTAATAAAAAAAAAATCTAGTTATTTCTGGAATAATAATTCTATAAGAAATAACTAAATTTCTAATTATTTCTGTAGGCATTTCTGTAATTTATAAATAAACATCACATGAATTATGCTAAATTACTTATCGATTTTAACGTTTTTCTATGTTGAATCCGAGCTGAAAGAAATTGTGCGATATAAAAAATGATATCTCATACAATAATATCTTATCAAAAAATGTAAAAGTCGCTATAGATTTTATTTACCGAATTTAAGGGTGATATCTTACCCAATTTAATTTACTGTCAGTCTATAACTCCGACTTGAAAACTTCCCTTTCTGAAAAATTTAAAATAACTTGTTCTTAGATTTTAAAACTTGTTAATTCAGTGAGTTGGTGAACTCCTATCATTAATTGATCTATTGAAATAAATCTAATTTAAAAAATAAGACTATAATAACATAAGACTACAATATACTGCATTATACATTTTTAAGTAATATTAAATTTATAATAAATTATCTAAACCGGCCTAAATTTCAACATATTTTACAAATATCGAAAACACAACACGATAAATCATCGTTTGGCACTAAAAGGGTTAACAAAGACAAGGCGTTGTTCATAGGAATAGATTACTATTGTAAATAACTAAGCCCAGGGATTCATTACAGGTTGGATCCACTCCATCGTATTTTACTATTTTAATAAGTATTTTACTATCATCAACTGCTCTGATAAGAATTAGATAGATGTCATACAAATATAATTCAGAATAAATAAAGAAACTACAGAACCAAATTTAAATTAAGAATAATAAGTAGAAGAGAAAATACATGCAAGGATTTCTTGTCACGCTTCTTAGGAAGTTCTTAGAAATAATTTTTAAAAACTTTTGGTGAACTTAAAAATAAAATAAATAAATAAACATTTTTGAAGTCACGAGGTTCTATTCCCGCCATTTTAATACAAAAGCCACTTCAATACATTACACATTTTAAAGTAATATTAAATTTATGATCATTAATTTATATCAACAGTCTAAATTTCAACTTAAAATGTTACATTTTAAGTTGGAATTTAGACTGTTTTACGTAAGATATATTATATTACTAATTAGTTACCTTATTGCAATATTAACAAACTAAAAATAATTTATAGTAATTGAAAAATAAGTAGTATAAAATAAATTACGGTGAGGGTTAGCTTAGAATGATCATAATTTAATATTAGGGATTGATCCTTCTATACCATAATGAGTACATCAACTCATAATTTAAAAATCAATATTTAAATAAATACGAAAAAGATAGGAACTAAATATTTGGATGGTTGGGAAATTTAGCACATCAATCAAAACAAAGAGAAACATTCAGAATATAAGAAAAGACTAGAGTGCTGGCAAATTGATTTTCCATTTATTGAGTATACAGCATCTATATATTATTAAATTAATATACATATGCATTTATATTATTTAAATATAAAACGTTGATAATATAATATGACAGCGAGAGTTGGCTTGAGCTTTCATTGTTACTCATTTACTCATTATGAATAATATTTATAAGATTGGTATATACATATAATAAATACGTAATGCGAAACGATCATTAATCTGAGCACAATCAGATGCTTGATAATTGAGGGAGAAACTGTTAATACATAAAATTTACATCTACAAATTTAATTGAATAATGTTGAAATATTTAAAAAAAATAAATAGTTTTACCACCCACTAACAAAAAAAATACAAAAGATAGTTAAAATAAAAATAAAGGTCAGAAAGTTTCATAAAAAATAAATTTTCAAAAAGGTCAGAGAGGACCGTGTAGTGTCCTCGTTAAAACAACGTATGCCGTTGCTTTATTTTCTTGCTTATAATATTCTTATTTTTATTATGCTTTGCATTTTTTTTTTTTTTTTTGGCTAATGCTGTAGTAAAATATTTTGTTTTCTCTTCAACATTAAAGCATTATTCAGTTTAATTGGTCAATACATATTTTATTTTTATTTGCAGTGATAGTTTTATTTCATAGTTCAGAATTTTGTTGGTTAATTAAAAGATATTTTTCTGTTAAAGTTTTGTTTTATGTTATAATGCAGCTTTTTATTCTGTATTTCCGTGTTATTTTATTCATTTTATGGATTTAGTCAATTTCATTCTCAAAACATTTCTTTGTCGGAAAAACCTGAATTCCACACCAAACTTTTTGGTGAATCAGATCCAACTTCGAGGCCAATCCCAAAAGAAACATCAACTTCATAAAATGAGAGGTTTTACCAAAAGTGGGATATACTATATGTAGCCAAGCAGGGGGCTGGAAAAAACGATCACAAATAAAGTGTGATTTTATAAATAAAATAAAAATGTTCGCTATTAGTCTCCCCCAAAAGCTCCCTTGCAAATGGATTTAGCTAAGCCAAAATATAATTCTTAAAGGAAATTTTGTCTTCTTTACAATGGTGAAATGGGAACTTAATTTCCTTGAATATTTTTGAGTGATGGCTACTTATTCAACAAAATACGTTACTTACTTTAAAAAAAAAAAAAAATCCAAAACTTAAATTTTTTCCTTTTCTGTGTGTAATCTGGCTATGATCAATGTGAACTTTTTTGTTGCTCTTGAGGTGTAGAATCAGCCTCTGAAGTTTCCTTATTCTTATACTGTACACTCTTTGTACTGTAATACGTAAATAACATAAATAACAAACTTGAAATTCGTAATCAGCATCCTAAAAAATATAAATGAACAATTTTCCAGATTTTCTCCAAAGCTTTCCAAGGAGACCCCTTGCCCAAAAAATTAATTTCAACATTCTGTCTCATTATTTCGACTCGTGCTCGCTTACGAACGGAGCGATCAAACAAAAAAATCATGAGAATCAAAATTGTACGTGATTTACTCACCTTTAATATTGTATAAATTGGATACCAGAATTCATTTGAATAATATCATTGTTTTCAAATTATAAAGCAGAAAAAAAAGAGTTTTATTTGCTGTTAATTTATACATAACGGAAAAATTCGAGTTAACAAAATTGAAATTCATAATCAAAATTCTAAAAAAACATATAAGTAAATTATACAAAACTTTCCTCCGCGATCCATTTCGGGTCCCCATTTCACTGGACCACATTAGACTAAGAGCGGACATTCCTAAGCGATGCCCCTCTTCCCCGAATTAAAAAAATTACAGAACACAAAAATGTTAGGAATTTTCTTTTGTTTAGTTTACTATAGGTTGCAATATTGCTAAAAAATGCATGATTTTCTGTATGAGAGAAAAGTCCAAAAAGTTCGAGGTTTTTAGGTCCCTACGGAAGAAGTTTTCCCGAAGGAAATTTTGTTGAAAAACACGGTTTCCCCAAGCTGGCCTTAATATATACAAGTCAGGAAAAAATAATCTTTTACTGACCATTTGAAAGGTAAAATGTGCATTTCCTCCAGATTAAAAGCCCCGACCTCAACTAAATAGGATCCCTTTGAGATTTGTTTATCTTTTGAGCGAGCATAAGTTTACAGCAGATCTAATTGAAACAGTAATAGTTGTACAAATCCCAATGAATACTAATTTTTAACAAAGCCACATAAATTCAATGTTTTGGGATTATTCCATTTTAATTTTTTTTTTGTAATAAAATAATTTTACTAATGAAATTAGTAGTTATCATGTTATGGTGTAAGGTTATAACCGACAACAATAGAAGATATGGTCGGCCCCTTGATACATTAAGTGCCCAAAATAAAATTGAATGTCTGATTCAATTCGACTGTCATTTCCTCATTAGTCTACCGTATGTATTTGATGGTATAAAACGAAAGTTATAGATAAATGTACTGAGAAAAACAGCTAAAAGAAGAATCTCAGTATGAAAATTCAGTAAAATATTTACATGATCAAAGGAAACAGAGGATGGACCGTACAGAACCTATATCTGTTTTTTTTTTTTATAAATGGACAAGAGAGAGTAAAATTTCACCAATAATTCTTAAGGATATCAATATTCATATTAAGCTATATGTATAAAATCATTTAATTAAACAGCACCATTATTTAATTGGATAAATTAAAATTATTACTAAGAAAAAAAAGTGTAATACTACACACAAGTGTAATACAAAAATAAGCTAACACAAAAAATTGTTTTATGGAATAAGTTAATCATTTAAACATTATTTAAGGAAATCGAATTGATGAAAATTAAATATTAATTAATAAGCGACCAAGAGAACAAAACGTCTGTTGCTTATATTCGTTATACAAATGTATTGTTTAATCAATATCTTTTATGAATTGTATCACCACAACCAAAATGGCATTGGATATAAAGTATCACCCAACATTAAATATGTATTAAATTTTCATTATAATTGAAAAAAAAAATGAAAATAACCGCATGTATTCATATTCACAGAAAAAAAAAATACAGATTTTACATTAGATAATCTTGTTGATTTAACAGGATGCCATCTTTTTTATTCTTGTGTATATTTATCAAAAGAAAAAAGGATCCCAACCGCTTTCATACAATCTATTATTTTTTAACGTTTGAGACATCAATCCCATCCTTGGAATTTCTTTGCTGAATATTTTACTTTTCTCATTCATATTGACTCTATTTTCTTCAGTTGATGTTTAAACTATCTTTGTATTAAGAAACAATTGACCATATTATTGGTTCTCACGTATATGTGTAAACCTTTTTGAAATGTTTAAAACTGCAAATTTTCTACTCCTGAAAGGGTTGACTAGACTAAATTTCTTATCAATTTTATGGTATCTTGCCACGATCTAGTATTACCGCCTAATTCACATTGCCGAAATATTTTTCTTTCCTGTATGACTGATCAGGGAGGTAGCCATTTGAAAGGTAGGAAGTAGGGTGAGAAAAGAAAAAAAATTACTATCAGCAAATAAATCATAAGGTTTAGTAGAATAAAATATATTTGCTCTTTGAGAACTCAAAAAAAAAAAAAAAAATAGGCACTTCAGGTTCAGCAATATGTTTAGATAAAAAATGTTTCTAATGTCACAATATAAATGTTGGTTAAATAACTAAACAATAGTTGAGGAAATATTACAAGTGACCATATTTATTTCGTAAAACTGTTAACAAAAATGTGTTAAAAAATACATATTAATAAGAATCTAAGGATCTTCCTCCTCTCATTTTTTAGCCCATCATCTTACATTTATCCTGTCCTTAGAACTCCTATATGCTGTGTTAGAGGGCTAGAAATCTTAGCTTGCTGATTGCTTGTGATTCGTTGGTTGTCCCTTCGAGACATCTGATCGTACTATCTCAGACTTCTCCTAGTACCGTGCAATAACCCTTCTGGATACGCCTTGTTCTGGGCAATTGGTGACTACATTTACAATACATGGACAGGCATGTAAGGACACAGTCGTACTAACTTCCTTTTATTTCTTGATTGGAAAACGATTTGTAGGGATATTTTTGATATCATATTGAAGTCATTAAAGCGTTCTCCACAAAAAGGACATATTGACTTATAAGTACTTATTGCATCTACAACCTCAATTGTTTGGGAAGTTTATATTTTGTTCTATCAAATAAATTGTTGCGGCTACATCTTTGACTTCCTTATGTTATAGTACTTTGGAAGACGTGTCCTCTCCGCCTTTCTTAAAAAAAAAAAAAAGTCATGATCTTTTGATAGAAGACTGGCGAATATTTTTTTTTTTTTTACAAATTTAGTCAACAGATAATCGTGTAATTGTGTAGGAAAAAAAAATCTTTCGGTTTCACTGAATGGTTTCTCTAAAATGGAGAAAGTTATAGGCTCCCACACTTTCCACGAAACCTAATTTTTTTTTTTATGATTTTCACTTTTTTCTGTATACAATGTTTTATTTATATATGCACATATATATTTACAAATTTTTAAGTAATATAAATCATTGAATAAACAATAAAATACAGAAACATTGATTTAAAATTACTTTCATTTTTTTTAATACGTTTTAATTTGTTATTTTTACAGTATTTAATCAATTTTATTTATTTATCTGTACTGTTGTGGGATATTAGAGAACACTGTAAAGTCTCATTACTCTAGATAAGAGGGTACGATCAGTAAAAAAAAAAACCTTGATATTAATGAAATTTTTTAAAGTAATCTGCCAAATTTTTTTTATTAAATAATAAATATTAAATATTTACATAGATATGCAAAAAGTGAGTGAACGTAAACTTATTTTGGTACTTTGAAATTTTTTTAATATTTTTAGAAAAATTTCAAATTTCTTGAAAAAAGTGGTTGTTTTCTAATATTCATCACTTCCAAGAATTTCAGATAATTTTTTTATTAAAGGGAAAAATAACTTCCAGGTGTACTCTTCTTCTTTATTCCATTAACGTTTCGGAGAAATATTTCCTCGTCATCAGAATTTTCTTTACTCTTCTGTTTATTTCTCTCCCATTGTCCATAATTAAAATTTCTGCATTTATTATTTTACATGTAGCTGTGAGTCTAAAGTACTTTAGATCAGGGTTTCGGAAGTGGCGAATCGGCGGAAAAAGTGGAGTTTGTACCATGGAACCCCACTTTTTCCTAAAACCTTTATAGAAAACTATATACGTTTTTATTAATTGATTTATTTAGAGAAATTCATTAATTTTTATTTAGTTGCAATTTTAATTTGATAGCGATTAAGATCCTATGATTTGTATTGTACTGAATGTTCTTGATCATTCACAGATCTGGATCCCTCTGGCAAAGTGGGAACGGTGGTCGGTTGGGGTCGGCTTTCTGAAGGAGGTAGCCTGGCCTCGGAAGTGCAAGAGGTACAAGTTCCTATCCTCACACTGCAGCAGTGCAGGACCACGAAGTACCGACCCACCAGGATAACATCTAATATGGTCTGCGCTGGCGTAGGCAAAGAAGACTCTTGTCAGGTCTGGACAATGATTAGCTTACACTGTCAGTTCGATGTTCCTTAATTGATAAATAGTATTTATGTGGATAGTTTACAAATATATATTAGTTTGTTTTATTTGGATAGTTCATTAATGTGTGGAGAATAACATTTCTGATTTGTTTTTTTATAAAATTGTAAAATTAGGTCTTATAACATTCGTTGAAACAATTCGTACAATCTGGTGTTCCTCTCGACTTCTCACGATATACCATGCCGCATAACAAACAAACCGCCTATCAATTACCATCAAACACTCTTGTATTCGGGGTGTACTACATAGTAACCAGAAAAATTCGGTGGCCCATTCTGCATCTCAAGTGCAACAAAAAAGTTCATGTAAGCCATCGTCAGATTCCACATCGAAAAGCAGGAAATTTTTTTTTTTTTTTAATAAGTCACGTTATTTTTTTAATAGAAAGCTATCACTCAAAAACTATTCAATGTAATTAACTTTCAATTGTAAGTAGACAAAATTTCGTTTAAGAGATATAGCTTGGCTTAACTAAATCCATTGTAAGGTTTTATCCAAATTCAACATTACTATAACCGTTGGAAAGCTGAATCTCTAACACATACCAATAACTTTTATATTGTATGCCTTTATAATAAATATAAAGCAGGGTAAAATATAAAAAAATTCTCAAACGTTTTTTCAGTTTTCAACGGTTAAAATGTTCGAGGAGAAAAAAAAAATCTATGCAGAGAAAAGGCAGAAAACAATAATATAAAAAATTGTTGAAATTACATTTAAAAAATGTTTCCTCGGCTTCTGCGACGCATTGGCAAAAACCCTCGGCCACGCGTTAATATATTCCAATCTAAAAACATCAAAAATAATTTCATTGAAATAGGTGATTCCACGTCCATAGCCTTGTTGGTGTTGGAAAGGAAATTTAAGAATCGAGTTGAGCTCCATCAAACCTAACATTGATGTGCCGATTGTAAACGAACAACAAGCTTCCAACTGGAAAATATTAATCGTTTTCTTCACTAAGTTCAAATTTCTTACTTTTTATCGATACACTTTTATTTGCAGAATTTTAGTGATGCTGTTGCTGCTCTAAATTGATAAACTTTTGATTTGGGGTTTCGGAATTTTATTTTCTATTTGTTATTTTCATGAACAAATTTTCTGTTATTTATTGTTTTTGTTTGTTAAATAAACTTTTGCAAATCAGTTTGTATTCTTTTATGGAGACGAATCTTTAATACTAATATGGTCTACAAGATCTGAAATGCCAACTGGATTAAGACAAAATCTGAAACTATCAATATTCGATAATATTTTATTCAAATAATTTTTGAAGAATTTGATAAATTTTGATTTTTATATAGCAATAGTATAACGATTTTAAGTGAGGTATAAGGTTGATTTGAAAAGCATAAACAGAAACTTACCATTTTTAATTTCTTTTTTTTATTTTTTATCTAGGGTGACAGCGGTGGGCCACTTTTGGTCAACAGTGAAGGGGAGAAGTACCAGATAGTGGGTAAGTAACCGCTCACAATACACCTCCAATGTTAGGCAAAGCTAGGCCATCAAAAGTACACAGTTCTGTTCCCACTTTGATCTTTCCTTGATTTGAATTTCATTTCTCCTCTCTACCTTTGGTCGTGGAAAAGATATATTTTATTTATATCTTGGAAATTTCTTTAGCATCTAAAGCTAACTAAATCCGGCTCCTCCGATACGAATAATAAGAAAACTAAACAATTCTTTATCACAAACGAAAAATGTTGTTGGAATATAGTGTACTTCTCAGAGTCAACTGGATTTTAGATCAAAAGAAATGTATATAGTTATAGCATTACCAATTCTGCTTTATATATTTTTTAGAGGTTTATAAAACAATACAGCTTTGAGACTAAGAAAAAATCTATGAGCATTAAAGTTTCAGACTAATACACACAAACAGTATTAAAAAAAAAAAAATATTTCCATATAAAGAAGATTCCTTAAGGATCATTATTCGTTATAATACTGAGTGAAGATTAGATTAAACCTTAAGAGTGAATAAAAATTTAAATTAGAAGAAAAAATAATGTTAAAATTCAAGTCAAAAACTTTATAGAAATAAAGATCGCATCCATCCAGATGAATTTATATTAATATAGGAGAATAATTGTAATAATAATATTGCAATTTATATGTTTATAATAAATGTAATTCTTACTTGGTTGTAATTATAAGACCCTCTTGATACAGAACATTATAGGCTTTTGCTGATCAATATTCATAAAATTTCATATCTGGAATGTTACAGCAACTTTAAGGCTAAAATCGACTTACCAAAAGAGTCACTTTATATCATTTATTTTGTACATTTTACAATTATCTTGAAAACGGCTCTTACGGTTTTTATTAGACTCTTCATATCAATGTACTATTAAGTGGTATTTAATATCAGCTAGATCTTGTTCTCATCGGTATAGTCTGACAGACATTAAATGCCTTAATTTAAAAATGCCTTCCTCTAAAGTATCTTTAAATTTGTTTATTTAAAATAATTAACCGCCTAGCAGTATTAGTAGAAATAAAAAAAGGATAAATACAAACTATGAAAAAATTTGGTAAGTCTCCAAAGTAAATGATTTAAGAAAAATTAATATCTAACATGTACAGTTTTGGAAGTGATGACATTTTTCTCACTATATGGTAATTCCGGACGAGATGGTACTTTTTCAAATTCGTGTAAAACCATATTCTATGACGCAAAAAAAAAACACAAAAAAAAAGCACGAAGAATTACTATTAACAAAAATATAGATTATAATTTAAGATAATATCGTCAGCTTGGGGGTGAAAGTGATTAACTGAATTTTTGTGAAGATGAAAGTTTAGTTTTATTTGACTGTATCTGAACCAAATTTACGCTTCATTATTTACAAAATTGTGAAATTATCAATAATTATATATATATATATATATATATATATATATATATATATATATATATATATATATATATATTCCAACGATCAATAAATTTAACGAGAAATAAAAAATAAATTTTACCAGTTAGCAATCAAGTTAGCAATCAATCCCATAACCATTGGGCAATATCGAGCTATAGCTATATAATAAAGGCAATAGATTGGCAAAACATAATTATACTAAATGAATATTATATTTATTTAATAGTCAAAGCACTAACATAAATAAAAAAAATGGACAATGGTCTAGAAATAATACGAAATGTGTGCCCAACAGCTTATATACGAAATCTGGGCAGATCTTTTTACTCACCTGATTTCTAAATAACTTCGAAAAAAAAAAAAAAAAAAAATGTCCACATATCCTTGTGATCAAACAATATGAAACTAATAAAAAATTTATAGTAAGCAAATCGTATGAACAAGGACAGTTTCCCAGCTACTTACTTTAACTTGGTAAGGAACGAGTTGAGAGTAATAACTGATCTCTCAACGCGCCACTGTTATTTAAAATATCACCTTGTTGAAGATTCGATCTGCCTTCTGTGCTTATAACAAGAATAGACTGAGCACATATTTTACAAATATGAAGTCCTTTGACAGTGTAGAATGCGGTATATAAATCAGACAATATTTAAACATGAAGACATTACTAGAGCGAATCCCGAGAATTTAACACGCTTCGTAAAAAGTTTGAATTATGCATTAGATTTTTTGATGACGGAAGGGAAATTCGCAAACGATCCATATCGGTCGAGGTTAAGAAGGGTTGCCAATGCCTCAATATAAGAATAATAATGGATATTTTCTGAAACATTGATGGATCCAAAGTGAGGGGCGCGGATGGCGCACGCCCGGCCTAAAGACAAAGAAAATTTTAATTTGGGGAAAAATTGTATAATATATCCTACATATTTTTATTCTAAACAAAATAAGATTAATTCCATAATGAAATAACTAGTTATTTGATATTTTGTGATTCATACCCCCAAAATTAAAACACGATAGAATCCCCCGTTACCCGGAAAAACAATACAATTAAGTTACCAATTGTAAATATCATTTTTAATAGGGTTGTTTGTCGTTAATATTTAAAAGTTTAATATTAATATTTACACAAAAGTTTAATATTACTTTTTCCGTTAGGCTTGTTTTTTTGTATATTTTAATTAAATTTTATATTTTTTAGGTGTAATATATAGTGAATATTGCATTATATAGTGCATTTTTTAAAAATTCTTTGCTTCCCTATTGCAAAATTAAAAAGATGTTCAGGTTCAAATCCCATTTGACCCCGGACAACTTTCGCAGCAGTTTTTTTTTTACAGATATCATTGACCGTGGTTTGAATTCCACATCAAACAGTGGGCCTTAGCTTTAAAACGTTAGGAAGTTCAATCTAAAATAGAATCTTATAGATTTTTTTTTCTAGCTTCCCCCTAAAGACATTCCCATATGGCACCCGAAGCTCCCAAATACATAGTTCCTATTCTTTTATCATAAGATGGTTTGAACTGTACTCCTCTAGATTGTATTAATGTTCTTTGCAATGCTTGTCCTGAAATAGGTATCGTCTCTTGGGGAGTGGGCTGCGGAAGGCCTGGGTACCCAGGGGTCTATACCAGGGTCACCAGCTACCTCAACTGGGTTACAAGGAACATGAGGAACTCTTGCGCCTGTTTCTGAAGAAATAGCCTTCAAATCGGCTTGCTGCAATCCAGCCTTACTTCGATGATCTATTGTTTGTAGTTTCAGGGACTGAAACGAACAAGCGATATTTTACAATACATAAATTAATTTTTTTTTTAAATTGTGAGTGATACATCAGGAAGTTAAAAAACAACAAACAACAACAAAAATATAATGTGGATGTTTGTTATTTATCAATTAGCAAATTGTGATTTTAAATATTAAGTATATGTAAAATTATGAAATATTTAAAAAAAAAAAAAATTGCTATTCTTACACTTAGCAAGGTGTACCAATATATAAGTGATGTTCGCTATTGCGTACGTGAAATCAAAATAAGCATATGAAAATTATTGAGCATAACAGATCATTTTCAAAATATTTTATCTCTAGCTTTCCAGATTATAAAAAATATGACTAAATCAAGGAGGATCTTTTAATAAATTACATAAAACTGGTTTTTTTTTTATAATGAATAAGAAAGCGTAGAGCCATCAATATGTTGGTAAGTCAATTTTATGACCTATTGAGCTGAAAAAGATTTAATGATTTAACTATTGAATGGCATGCAATTCTTGCTTGTTAGTGAAATAAGCACATGTTATGAAGAAATGTTGTAGCAAGCAAACAAAAAAACAAACAAAAAAGCAGCTTTGTATAATACATCCTCAGAATTGAAGGGTTGCATGTGGAACCTTGATCAGTAAAAGCTCTCTACAGTCTATTTTTCTCCAAGGTTTGACATGTTTTTTTCAATGTCGTATGCTATTTTAAGTTGAATATTAATTAATTCATAATTTAACTTTCACTACAATTTATATTTGTTGGTTATATAAAAAAAACAAATGGAAAGCTCTAAAAATATTCATTTAACTCATTTTTAGACATCTTATTGTATCTTTTTTTAACAAATGTAGCTTCAAAGAATTTTATGGTTTGTGTATACAACTACCATTTTATACTTGACCTTTACAAATATAAATGTAAACATAAATAAATAATGCATATTAATAATTTTAAAAAAATTCAAAGACGTGCATCAAAAAAAATATTTTGAAAGAGATCTTTCATTCAGGTTCTTCGTAGCCATCTTTTAATTGTATCTTTTTACACATTAAACTTCAACTAGGTTTTTAGTTGTATGTATTTTTATATCAACCTTTAACAGCAAAATCTAAAATAAATATTTTTAGTGCTAAAAAAAATGTATAAATCCAAAAAAGAGGTACAAAAAAAAAGTTTCATACATGAGTTAACAGTTATAATAATTTATTGGGTAAATCTTATTTTCCGATATGAGATATTTCATTTGTTGCATTGTCAATATCAAATGTTATTAGTTGAGAAGATTTTTCATTATATAACTTATTATGGAATCAACATATTTGTTAATTTTTACTTATTTTCAAATGGTGAAATTCACAGATCTGTTGAAGTATTTTTTATGTCATATAAATTCTGCATTTTTGTATGTAAATAATGTATATAATGTAAATATTGAACATATTGTTGTTATTCAGTCATTTTAATATTGTAGTAATGCCTTGTTATTATTATTATTATTATGAAAAATAAAATATAGCATTTTCAATTATTAATCTGTTTCTCCTTAGGTTTAATAACTTTATATTGTGATATATATTAGAAGAATTATGCATTTTTTCAATTCATTTGTAAAATCTATTCATTGAAAAAGTGTGAAAAAAATTATTTTCAACTATTACCTACTTAATATATAAATTTAAAATAGTAATAGTTTATTTAAAACATAAATTGCATGTTGCTGTACCTAGTTCTCTGTAGTGAGTTATTTTTATGCTTGTTGCAATGTATAAATTTGCATTATGTTGATTTATGAAAGGAATCTAATAATAAAGCAACAATAACATATTCATGATTAATAAAGCCGATCTTCTTAAGTTCGATCAATTTTCTTCAGCAAGAATATTGAGGGTAAATTGCATGGAAAGAGAGCTATCAAGTTGCATATGCAAAACAGTGTTAAATAATGAAGTGCACTACCTTGGTGTATCTTTGCAAAGTTATTTCCAATTAATCATACTTGTTTAGTTGAGCAATAGCTTAAGCTGAAAATTCACTGCTAAATTCAATTTGTCAGATTTCAAAGAAATCCACAATTTCTTTTGCTATTAACTTTAATAGCAGTCAAACATTTTTTCTGTTTATATCAGCATATTATTAATAATGAATTTTTTCCACTGACTAGAAAAAAATAATGTTTCCGTTTTATTTTAATTATCACAGCAACCCTTATATAACCTCTTTTTTTAACTACTTTCCCTCTGTTGACAGGGACAACTATCGCTATAATTGAGCCAGCTTTGAAATCAGTCAAATATTTTAATTGATATTTATTTGAATCATTCATTTACACTAAAATTGGATTATATAATTTAATCTAATATTGATACAGCCCTATTCTACCACCTTACTTATCCTGACGAATTTAATAATACAATGATTATATATAGTAAAATATTAATATGATTCCCAAATCCATTAATAAGAATCCAATTTTTTA
This sequence comes from Rhaphigaster nebulosa, assembly GCA_948150685.1. Taxonomy (NCBI): domain Eukaryota; kingdom Metazoa; phylum Arthropoda; class Insecta; order Hemiptera; family Pentatomidae; genus Rhaphigaster; species Rhaphigaster nebulosa. Next base: position 25,490,728 of record OX411311.1, read on the forward strand.
CTGATTGCAACCACTTTTAGGTGAGTACCTATTCATAATATTAGATACTTATTCTGATAGGCATTTCAGTGAGTTTGAAAACCTAAATTCATCCCTGAATTTAATTTAAAAAATAAATATGATGTTTTTTTATTCTTCCTTTGTGCATAATTAGCTAATGGTAGTTGTTGAAATCACTGGCTATCATACCAAATCATCTCATGCGATAAATATATTTGATTAATTGGAGATCTAAATAAAAGCTTGGAGGCTAAAAGAATAATAATTTCTGTTTTACAATATAAGGTCTTGGTTGAAATTGGTTGCTGGTTAGTCAAACTTTAATTACCCAAATTTACTTTACATGTGATCTATTATATCTAAAGATATTATTATAAGTCTTATACATCAGTACAATCGATTCAATGTGTATCAATACTTAGAAATCATTTGAATACAAAAATAATAATCAAATACATAACTAATTAAACAACCAGCATCACTCTTTTCATAAAATCATTAAATAAATTTCTGCAAATTATAGTTAAAGTACTTAAATTAATTTTTTTTCTTACAGAAAAATAAAGACTAAAAAAGAAACACAATATTTTGAAAAAAAGGAGAAAGGAATTTTCATGGTTAAAACACTAAATAACATATAAAGCCTTTTTAAAAAATAAAATAATCAGTTTATTTTTAGTTTATATTCATAAATTCATGAATATTTAGTCATCTGAATAATATATCTATATTAGCACTGAGAAAAACAGAGTCAAATTCATATGCATCAATAAAAAATAAAAAATAAAAAATAGGAAAAAAAGTAGTACTAAAAAAAATTAATATTTTTATAAATGTGGATTTACAGCACAGATAACTTTACTGATAACACGAGTTATTAACATGCAACAAACAATTTTCAAAGATTCACTCTAAAATGTCAATAACTTTTGATAGTAAAATTTGTTAATAATATTTGATTTTATTTACACCATTGCATAAAAAAGTTAACTTAGTTTTTGTTTATAACTTTAGTAATAACATTGTTACTTTTTTTTCAGTAATGGTTTAATAATATTGTCAATAACATAAATCACTCTGGAGTGGTTCAGGATAAAATAATGTTAGTAACACAATGTTTTTTACTTATTTTGTACAAGTATTGAAGTTCATAACATTGTTAGTAACATTTTGGTTGAATGAGAGGAGATTGTCTATGGCTAAAGATGGGTTAGTCAACTTGTGAAAGACATTGCAGTGCTTTGATTTTAATTTAAGTAAAGTTCTTTTTTTGCTATGGAGTGATCAAAGGAGGAAATTATTAAACTTATGGAGGAATTTCTGCAAACATAAATGTCTTAAACTTCATAAATACATAAGTGGAAAACACATAATACCAATGATAACTACATATGCAACACAAGACTGAGCTGAGCTGGCAAGAAGAGAATGTGAGCTGCATCCTTTATACTCTATTTTGAATAGCATGTTAATAACTGTTGAATAACATTTAACCGGAATATTCTTATCATTTTAGTTAAAAACATGCTATTATTGAAATCATTCATAACATTTTTTATATCTGTGTAAATTCATGTTAAGGCTTTACAAATCATTGTTATTCGAATCAAATGTTATAATGCAATTTTTCTATTTTTCTTATTGCCTCATTATTACCTAAATTTATTATTTTTATTTGTAGTTCAGATATTATATTATAATATGATATTTTAGATTTTAAAGGATTGATGGTTAAGATAATGTGTATAATTTTTTTTAAATAAGATTTTATAACCCATAACAATAAGGAAAACTATATAAAAGCATTACAAAATACATCAAAACCTGAAACGGTCTTGGTTACAAAGCATTTGATGGATTCAGCAAATTAACATAAACATAATGTGGCTTTGTTTACAGAGAAAATAACTGAAATATAATTTTAAGTAAAAATATTACTTTTTAGAGAATTTTTAAAATTAATATATAATTTGGATAAATCATTGTATTATCACTATTATGAATATAATGGTATAGGTGTGATGAACAACAACAATTATAAATATTCATTATATTAAATGAAAAATGGTATTGGTCATTATTCAACTGCATCCTTGCTTGAAAAGAAGTAATCAAATGGATTTTCAGAGGGATTTAAAATTCTGTAAACAAGATTGCAGATGAAACCTAATGCCAAAAAGTTTTATATTCAATTAATCATCAATTGTAATAACATTAAAAATATCTTATCTCTTTTGATCATAAGAACACCAATGAATACATTGTGAGTTTAGTTAAATAAACTATAGTGCATAAGAAACAGCTTTGTGCAATTTATTCAATATGCCAAAAGTCTCATAGATCGTAAACTTTCAGAAAGTAGTTTCTTCTGTGAAGATTCAATTTTGTTTTCTGTCATGAAGAATTAAGTAGTTGAAAAATAAAATCGATTAAATTCGTTTTGAACAGAAATTTATTTAAAAACTGCTTTATCATAATCTGCATAAAAAATACACCAATAAGACATTTTAAATTATTTTCTTTTTCAACAGTTGAAAAACAGTTTTTAAGTTCCATATCCCTCATCCACCTCAATAAATGAGTTACATCCCTTCAAATAGTAGGTCCTTTTAAGATTTGAACATGAAATAAAATTTAGTAATTAATATGTGAGCAATCGCTTCGAGTAACGAATACTGTAAAAAAAAATGTTAATTCACGCATCTACGTATTTCACTAACCTCGTAATTCACCAAGCGAACGTCGCATAGTGGAACGTAACTGCAGAAAAGCTGTCAAATCTCCTTTTTTATTATTATAAACACCGTTGTATGTATTGTCCTTCCTAACCCTCATCGTAATTATAATAATTGCCACTCTTGAAAAATACAAGTTTTCCACATTATGCTTAGAAAAAGTACTTCTTCAGTTTTTTATCAGTAACTCGTTTTAGAGCATTTAAGGCAAAATGTTGTCATTAAAAGGTTTGAAGAAAATTAAATTTTCTGCGAGTTTTATATGAAACACTTACAGAAATTCGGAAAAATTACTGATATAAGGGGCCGTGAATATCTGCAAAATTGTTGAAACGTTAGATATGCAGTGATTTCGCCTTAATAACTATTTTTAGTGCAAACATTACCATAGACAATCTAGTGCAGGATTAAATTTCCTACGAGAATTATGCAAAATATTTGCAATTTTTTATATTTATACAGACGTCGAGAAATATTGAAACATCAATTTTAGAGAAAGTGGACTTGATACTAAAAAATATCAATCTTTATTCATATTAGTACTCCTTATTGCAATATCATCTGTGTATTATATGCGTTTAGTTCATGGTATTCGAGTAAATTCTGAGAGAATAAGAATCTATCGAAAAAGAAAAATTTTCAAATAAGTACCTTATATTTTAAAAAAAATAAACATTTAAAATTGGTCTTGAATTTTGTTTTAAGTTAGAAATTCATCAGTTTTTGTTATTCTGGCCAAGATGTAGTTGAATTATATAATGCGTCACTTCCACCAATAGGCAGTAGATCGTCTTCCATGTTTTTCTGCAAGCACATTTAAAATATTTACCAAAAGTACTATTTTATGATACCCGAACTTTTATATCTTTAAATATAATATAATAACAAATTTCTTAACTGAGACATATTTTTTATCGGAAACATGAGCTTTAGGAAGGTTGCAAAAATTTCGTTCAAGCTTGCTCATAAAGTTATTTATGCCAGATTGTAGGGTACATGGGCCAGTAACAAAATATGACGCCTTGTTTGTTTGGAGCCACCAGCAGCCGTGAGAGTGGGAGGGTATTTTGTGGGAAAATATAGGATGCTCCATAACAGTATGACTCATATTACCTTGTGGCAGGGGCATCGCTCCTCCTACTCACTCCCATTGAATTAAAGTTAGGTAATTTTTCATAATTATAATTTAAAACTTTTTTAATAGAGTTTTCACTATTAATTGAACTTGAGTCGTAAATGACAATTCAAGGATGTTACAGAAATGTGGAGATAGCAGTAGTTCATTATTTTTACAGTAAAATTAGATAGAAGACAGAAAAATACCTAGATATTTTCTCATGATACTTATATTTTTTTAATTTCCTGTAGAAAGCCAGCGTAATTGGCATTTGTAGGGCAATTCAAGAGGCTGCCTAAGATCGTGGGAAAACAAAGAATGAGAATTTATAATTGAGGGGAGGGGATCTAACAGGCAAGAGAATGGATCAACTATCCCCCAAAAAAACTGTGGGTAGAAAATATCAATGAAAATTAAGATATTTTTGATTAGTTTGTTTTATTATAGTGAAAAAATAAACAAGTTTTAGGACTTTCAGAGAACAATTGATTAATACACTTTTAAAAAAAAATTTTTCAACGATACAGAAATAACACTGTCTGTGATTGTGTTATATGTGATATGTGTTGACTGAATAAATAATTAAACAAACCGGAAATTATTAAACAATATCGTTGACTCCCTTAAGTAATGATATGCAGTGAACTGTCGTTAAATGAATTCCTATTTTAGAAGTTAAACAATAGAGAATAAATTGGTTCCTTCCTTCCTCTATTTATTTTTTAGTTACAAGAAATGCACAATCATTTTTCTGATCTATTTTCTAGGTAGTTTATTTAGCATAAATATGTATCTAAATAAATCTGTCAAAACGTATGATTGTATATCTTCTCCTGAAGAACCAAGATATTGCATGAAAGAATATTTTTTTCCTATCACCAAATAATTTCAATTTTCTCTAACTTATGTTTTTATTTTTCATGACTCGTAAAACATTTTCATATCTGAGTGAATAACTGGGTCTACCCTCTCATTTCCTCGGATGCTATGGGACTCATATTAAGGATTCATCTTCATATTTCATCTTTCTGTACAAATATTATTTATCATTTAAACGGATGCTGTGCTAGTTACATCGATTTCCAATCAAAAGCTTATACAGTCGATTACCATGGAGAGAGAAGTACCATTCATTAAGCCGGCCACTAAAGAGTGGACTAAGAGGCCGAAGTTTTGATATCTCGGGCATCTTGGGTATCAAAAAAGTTTTCGTGAATTGGGTGTTGGGGTGAGACTAGTCACAAGAATTCTGGCGACTCGAGTCCCAGTCGGGACCGAATTCCAGGCACCGAGGGGGAGAAAAGAGTAGGTGAGTGAGAGGAAATGGAAAAATCATTCTATAGTCTCGAACTTATAATTCAGTTTATTTAAATGTATATAAATCTATCGTGGAAGGTTAAATTTAATGATTCTCTTATAATATTATAGCTGGCATCCGCATGATGGTATAGAAGGATCAATCTAATTAGGGATTGATAAATTATCTGCCACTTCTATAATTTTGTTTTTATTAAAAACTAGTTGGTGAGTACCAACATTTTTTTTATTTCTTATCTTAATTAAATTCATAATTCATAAATGTTTTATAACACTAATTGATATTACAATAAGTGTATTTTTAATTGCTTATTTTTGAATTTTTGTGTTTTTAGAACTGATGATGAATGTATAACATTCGAAACTAGTTTTCAATAAAACAAAATTATAGAAGTGACAAATAATTTATCAATCCCTAATTAAATATTATACACCAAAAGGCGTTCGATGATTTCGTATAGTTTTCAAAAAACAATCCAAGTGCGGATATTTACGGAAAATAAATTCTCTAATGAGGGAATTATAGTGCAATAGGCTGTAAAAATTATAATAAACTAAAATTTGACAAATCAACTGCATGTAGGTGTTCAGAATTATTGTTATGACATGCAATTTATGAAAAAAAAAAAATCAAGAAATTTTAACTTGCTCAGATTTTATACGTGCCAGTTTATTTGAAAATGAGCCATACAATAAACCATTTAAGCTGTTTACGTCGTCTTAATTATGAACAGATTATTTTAACGGTGTGCTATAATTTTTATTCATTTTATATTTTATAACAAATATAGTAATCCACAAAATTTATGTAGCAAGGTGGATATGTCATAGGAACAAGCTGTTTCATCGTTAGTTTTGTGCCTTTTTCAACGATAATACTCCAGAACCATTTTTAATCGTAACAACGTTCCTTACAATGATTTACTTTCCCCGATCTCCTTTCAATTTTATAGATCTTTTGAAGCCGCTCATCAATTCACAAGTCTCGTAGTTTGTATTAGACATATCCTAATTGTTAGCCTAACTGTCAGAAGTCAACCTTTCAGTCATTACTTGCGGTAAATTCGTTTGAAATATGTCATTGTTGCCTTCAGTGTAGTCATTCGCAAATATATGGTTGGCCAACTAAAAATATTCTAGAACTCTAAATCTGTCCATCCTTTTATAGAAGATAATTGGGAAGTGATTCAAAACAACTCTAAAGCAACTATAAGTTACACAAGCTTCTCATTGGTCCACTGAAAATCAGGACTAAATTCTCCTAATTTGTACCGAAGGAAGAGTTGAAAACGGCTTAACAACGACTGTCTCGAATGAAAAATGCTTATCTTTGAGTCTGTTCATTATAAAACCCATAGCACAACTACCAAAAAAAAAAAAAAAAAAAAAAAAAAGAACTACTGATTTGGTTTCCATCATGTTAAGAATATTAAACAAAAACGCTAAAATTAAAACGGTATATTAAAAAATCTATTTATCTTCTTAATAATATATTTATATTCTATAAAACCTAGAATCTGTCTGAACCCAATGTGGCTCTGGAAATTTATTATACAAAATAATAATAATTAGTTTTAACAAATCCAAAGGTTCAATGCCGATACCATTGACAATTATTACCTCTAATAGTACTCATGTAAAAACGGGCTGACCAAATGGTCTATTATTGTCGGTTATATCTTGATACTGATATTTATCTTCTTCTTGGGATTTATGGTAATTAACGTGACTGCGTTAAAAAATAATTTTAATTACATTTCATAAATAAAAAATCTTTACTAATATAAAAAAGAATAATCCCAAAACTCTGAATTTATATAGTATCATTGAAAATTCGTATTAATTGGGATTATTAAACTTTATTATTATAATGTTTTAATTAGATCAAAGCTGCCGACTTCAACTCTCTACGCTCGCTCAAGAATTAAACGAATCCCCAGCGAATCCTTTACAGTTGAGGAAGGTAAAATTATTTAATGGAAATATCATGCCCATTCTCACAGACTTTCTTCGATGGAATAATCCCAATGCTTCGAAAATATTTTACTACATTTTCTTCCCAAGAAGGTAATTCCCAATTATTGTAACCATTGTTCGTCCGAAAATAAGGATAAAAATCAGAAATAAAAAGAATAATTACAAAAAAACTTATTGTTACAGAAATTATAAACAAACAACTTATTAGTACACAAATTATTTTAATAAAAACAACAGAAAACTGATAAGAAAGGTTACATCGTAGATAAATTTTAAATAAAAAATTAATAAAAGTATTTGATTTATTTGAAGTAAAGTATTTGTTACTTTTTCATAAACAATTTGTTTCATATTTTATTTGAATAAACAATGTTAATTATATTATTATTATTTCGAAATATTATGCTATATTTGTTATTAATATAATATGTGGCATAGTCTGTGGTAAAATGACGAATGATAATTTTAGGAAAGAAATGGTAATTGAATAGCGACAGTATTTTGGATCGTTTAAATCCATCATAAATATACCTACTATTATATCGGCGTTGATGACCAACAGGTTTTACGCCTTAATCTTTTTTAAAACAACCAACTAACCTACTATTATACGAAATAGTTCTGTGATGATAATTAAATAATACAAATTGCTCTATTTCAACAAAAAGTGGTCACTAAATATCATTTTAAAAATACAAAATAACCCGAATCGATCTCTAAGATGATGGTAGAATAAGTATCGATGAAAATGTTAGTCAGCCAAATTTACTTCTTTATAAACATATGTATAGATACTATATATGCATATATTGATGTTTAACATATATATTTATTTATATGTTCCTTAATATAAATTAAACGATTGCCAATTCAAATCATTTTCACGGTATTTATACGGTCATTGTTCTTTTATAGCTACAAAAAGTGTTTGGTATTGGCATATATTTTAAAATCGATTCCTGCTTTGTGTGTTCGTTGATTTGATTATGCATTTAAAACTAGAAGCGTAAAAACTAAATGGATTTGAAAAATAGTCAACATTTTCTAAAGCTGTTTTTACAGTAATTTTGAAACAACTAAGTTTTGGTACAATGCCTTGCCCTGCCTTGGGATTGATTTTTTTTTTAAATTATATTAATCTCTGACATGGTTCTCATTTACAAATCCTTGTCTTTGCAATGCTGATACTAGCTTTCGGTTTTAGATCAGTTCGGAGTAACTCGAATTGCATAACTTGCTTAAATGCTTAAATAGCAATATTCAAATCAATCAGCCTAATCATGGCCATCTTGCTATTAGTATGGCCAACATATGTTAAAATAATTTTCAAATTACAAATCATACAAACATTTTTAATTTCACTATCATGAAATGTTAGGTAGATTGTACCTTAGCATTGGGATTTGCACCAAATACTTCTACGACAGCAAGAGAAATGGATTCAACAAGGGCGAAAAAGTCGCTGTTCTGTTAAAAAAATTAACCAATATCTCGCGCATTCCAAAAAGTTCCGCTCTCTTATCTGGACTGGGCTATTATCTTTTTAGATGTGATACAGAACCAGTGACTTTTGAAGCTAAGAATTCCATAAGACCATTTATCGTAGTAGGAAACATGAAAATGAATGGAAATAAAAAAGATGTCGAAGAGCTACTTAAGAGGCTAGGGGATATTGATATGAACCCAGAAATCGAAATCGTACTGGCTCCTCCTTCTTTGTTCCTTCAATTTCCTAAATCCAAGGTACCAAATAATGTTTCACTAGCCGCCCAAAACTGCTACAAAGTTCCAAAAGGCAGTTTTACAGGTGAAATAAGTCCAGCTATGCTCCAGGATATCGGGGTTGGTTGGGTCATTCTAGGGCATTCTGAAAGACGCCAAATGTTTTGTGAAGAAGATGCTTTGGTAAAGGAAAAAATATGTCATTCACTTTCCCAAGGTATGAGTGTTATAGTTTGTGTTGGCGAAACTCTCGAAGAAAGAGATAAAGGAATGACGGATGAGATTATTTTTAGTCAAATGAAAGGTTTGTGCGTGTCTGTCATAGATTGGACCAAAGTTGTTATTGCTTACGAACCATTGTGGGCTAACGCCGAAGGGAAATCTATAACCCCAAAGGAGGCCCAAGATGTCCATTCGAAAATACGTGAGTGGCTTAAAAAAAACATATCGGCACCTGCTGCACAAATCACACGCATTATCTACGCAGGCCCAGTTTCATATAGCGATTGCATTGGGTTCGCTAAAAAGCCTGATGTCGATGGGTTCCTTGTCGGTGATACTTCGCTTGATGCAGACGATTTCATCAATATCATTTACGACACTACGGCATTCTAATTGTCTTCAGTATAGTATGTATCTAGTATTTCATGAATAAAATTATAAATAATTTTATGATGATTATTTTTAATAATATTGCAATATTAAAAGCCTGTTACATGGAATTAAATTAAAAGTTTACTATTAGAAAGTAAAAATTATGCCTGTGTGTTAATTCGTTAAAATCAACATTAATTAATTTCATTCCGGCTAGCTTTGATAATGTTGGTATGATTACAGTGAACTTATTTTTGCTAGGTAATTAAAAAACATCGATTTAAAGTTTAAAATAAATTGATTGACTGAGATCAGCTGTGAACAAGCAGTATGTTAGATTGTGTTAAATATCTTTTCTGCTCTTAGTTTATTCTTTATTTTGCAATCATGAGTGTTAGCTTGCTATATCCTAGGATTTTTAATTTCGTTCAGGTGTTTATTTTTTACGTTAGCCAATACCGTCAGTTAATTATGATGTCTTGAGAGGATTCCTGGCAACTGGATGGATATCTTTACAGTTCCTTTACTATTTCATAAGTCTTTGCGTAAATTATTATTTCACTGCCTAGATATCAATTGTAATGATAGTTGTACAATTGATTTTTATTTTCCTAATTTCATTAACCCTAAAAAGTTTAGGTTAGTTCGTATAAAGGCCAAATTAATATTAATTATATATATATATATATATATATATATATATATATATATATATATATATATATATATATATATATATATATATTCCTCAGTACTGCTTTCACCAGTTCGTAAATTTACATTTCTTGCCTTCAGATGCCAATTCCAATAACGTTAAAAGATTCCTAGATAAACCGTTAAATGGTGCCTATATTTATTAAATTATTGGTATTTTTTTTATTAGATTGAGTGTTTTCTTAAAGCCATTAAACAATTTAAATAACCATAGTTCACTTTCATCACTCCGAATATCTGGGGAAAACAAATGATAGTAGTGGTAAAGGTTAGGACATGCAAGGTTAAATGAACCTAAATGATTTGGAAATTGATATGATTTCAAGCTATCAGGTTAATGACGATCACTTAACTGAAGCCATTAAGTAAAATATTATAAGGAACGAAAGTGAATTATTTTGTTATGAATGTAAAGTACAAGAATATTTATCAGAAAGATTGAACCCTTTATGTATTAATGTTGCTATAACTACAGTACACTCTTATAAGAATATATCGCGTCACAACTATATTCCGTAATATAAAAATTAAAGCTTACACTTTATTCTCTCTTTCTCCTATTTTTAAAAATTATTTTTATCCCATTTTTAATTTTTTTTTTTAAGCTATTAGTCTAGCATGATAGTTTTAAAAAAATATTTATTTATAAATAAAGACTAAACAAAATTATATTCCTGCATATCAAAATAAAAATTTAAAAATGAACAAATTAATTAACAACGATCATAGTTTAGTAACAAAACACTTAAAATTTAACAAAATAGAAGTGCAAAAACTAAAGTAAGATTTATGATTTTAGTTCCGGCCACGAATAAAGTCAAGATTCTGTATAGTAAACATTCTGGATCTTTCGTTGGAATGAACAGAAGTAAAAAAATTGCAAATCTTATCTGAGCAAATCTAAAAACTAATTGTCATTTACCTGCAGTTCTATAAATATATATTTATATTTTGAAACCTTGAAAATGTTGATTTTCTCAAAATCATGCGTTTTAACTTAAAGCTCATGATTTTGACAAAACATTGATGAACGATTTTTTTTTTTTAAATACTTTGGTAGGTACTAACATTACTTTTCAAATTAAGTCATAGATCTGGCTTCTTTTTTTTCTAACCGTTGGCAATTCTTTTCTCAGTTTTCATATAGTTAATAGATAGATACAGGATAGATACGGTATGCCATTAATTGTGATAAAATATTAAGTTTGATTATTAAAAAATGAAGCTATGTGGCTTTGATTCAAAAGTTAAGAATCTCACTTTTGTGGTCACGAAAAGCTGAAAATCCGAAAATCGATTGTTTTGACTTAGTTTCGCTTCTAATCCAGCGATGTATATATAAAGATGGCTAGGCTTTACATTTTCTTCCTCCACTAGCTCATTATCCTGCTTGTATAGTTTCACGGGCTCAAAACTCTTTCATAAATACCTTATTTTTCTTTTCCACCTTACCTGAGGCCATCAACCTCAAACCCTAATAGTTCAACGTAATAAGACATTTAAAGTTCCTCTGTGATTATGAGCATTAGATGATTATCTTCAATGTGCAGTAACTGCGGCTAATTGAAACATGGAGTAAAGTTCTAATGAATGTAAAATATAAGATCCACCAATAGTTTTTATCATCGTTTCTCTGCCCGCATCGTAGAAAAAAAAAAAAAAAAATATATATATATATATATATATATATATATATATATATATATATATATATATATAATACAGGTTACCGTACAGGTCTCTTGTAAGGTCATTAGAAACTTCTGAACGCTTTAAGATATAGCTCAATTGTATACATTTCAGACTATTAAAATCTTTAATACTCATAGTAAAACAACTTAGAACTTATTGAGTATTGAAACTGAATAATTTCATTTTTTAATAATGCTCAAAAGTGTAAACCAGTTTTAGAATCAATTCTATTCTTGAATCCAAAGATCTCATTCTATAATGGTTAAGTAGATAACAGCGATTGAAATAAAAACATATGTTAGTTTTGCAACATGTGTGTTTTTGTGCAACACCAGATTTCTGACATATATGTTTAGAAATCCGGTGTTGCCAAAAACTTCATTTCAAGATACAATGTAAGATACGATGTTTTACGACAGAGTACCTCATTTATTTTAAATCATACAAAATTTCATCATAAGAAAAAAAAAATCATCCAAATGATCATTGAACAGTAAAACATAAAAACACACATGTGCCGAACTAACATATGTTTTTATGTTTTCTTCCAATCACTGTTATCTTCTTAACCATTATATAATACTGACATATGTGTTTAGAAGTTGTTGAAAAGATCTGTAGGATTTTTTTTTTTTTTTTTAATAATAATGTTATTATTAGGTTAAGTGACTTGTGGATCAAGGGAAAACATTGTAACTAACAGAAATTTTAGCGTTGTAAAAGTTTTCATTTTGTTAGTTGCTTTGTTTTACGACTGAATGCTTCAAATTTGTACGATGAAAATCAAAAGGATTTCTGAAAGAAGTTTATCCAGAATATAATTGTTGGAAATTGGACAGCGTGAAGGATACTATAGATATATTTTTTGTTATTTCTTTTTATATCAAAGTATATTCATGCAAAGTATATTTATTTTATAGTCCAATCAAATTGTCGAAAAAAATACATTTACCTTGAAAAAGTTTATATTGTTTTAGCTTGTTTATATGGATGGTAAGATGGGGAAAAAAAGTTTCGCTCACAAAATTTATCATAGGAAAATTGTCTGTCGCCTAAAAACGAAGAACTGTTCGGATTTAAAAAAATAATATTTTAGTTCACAATGAAACGAATAATCGGAGGTAACTTCCAGAATGTGAAGCTCTGTAGAACTTCCCATTGATTGTAACTTTATTTATAAGTAGATTGTAACTTTACTTGTAAGTAGATTATAACTCTACTTGTAAGTAGATTGTAACTCTACTTATGAAAGCAAGGAACCCTAAAGTTATACCTGTTGATACTTTGACACTATTTCAAAGGATTTTTTCAATTAAACAGAGTGATGAAGACTTGCAAAGTCTACTGAGATATGATCTTACTCCTTATCCAATGCCTTTATTCTCAAAAGAAGGAATGTGAATTGGAACAAATTCATACCCCAGTAAAGGATGTTGACTCGGTTACATTAAATACATTGATGGAGAGTACCTTTTGCACAGAGCAGCCAGGCCTCAAGATCATTCCTTCAAATCCATAACCAAAAGATATGTTGCATATCTCCAACCTCAGTTTAAATCTCAGGCTGATCTTGCATGTGGCAGGAACCCATCAATTTAGTAGAAAGAAGCTTTCTTCAGCTGCAATAGTCGTGCAAGTAGAAATGGTAAAAAAAGTTCCTATCCAACTAACAAGTCTTTATCCAATTAATGAAACAATCGCTTAATAAAGCTTCTCGAAAAAGAATTTCGAGAGTGCGGAAATCAGAATTTCGACTTTGATTGTACGATTGTCATTTCAAGGGCCGATTTCGGTAGTATGCTCATATTTCGAGAAGATGTTGGTCTCTTACTCATGACTGACTGAGGAAAAAAACATAATTTTTATATATATTTTTAAAATAAGGAAAGATCAATTTCGGCAACACTTTAAAAAAAACACCAACATCTAAAGCCATAAGTTGGAACATTGCGAAAACCGAACGCAAACCCTCAAAAAATAATAAGAGCAGAATAATTTTCAATGGTGTTACATGATGGATGTGTCAGCAGTCCACATATGGCTGGACGCTTTGGGATACAAACTATACAACACATTACCAAAACAAAATTCATTACGCATCACTTACCTTATGAAACTATGAATTAAAATAAATAAGGCCTTATTATACAACAAATGAACTAAAGGATTGGTGCTATTTAGCTCAATTCACACCGAAGTGACTCAAGCATAATGGTTGGTCAATTTAATAAATCAGTCAACTATTATCAAGCTACGCGGCAGTTTCAGTCATTATTACTAATGGCCGTGCATTAGAAATAATTTCGTATTATTCAACCTGCCTATAACGCTTTAATACATATAATCAAATTTTAATAAAATATTATTCTCCATCGAGCATATACTAGATTCCCGCTTGATTGAGCGCCTAAAGCATATTCTTCGCTGCATTACAAACATATTATAGGCCGTGTTTATTCGAATATGATAATTTCTTGTGTTTGACTAAGCGAGAGTTTGAATCGGACCAAAGCATTCCGATTCTATGGTAATTGTGTGATAATTATGGACGGATGGCTGTCACATATAACGCAATCGCTTTGTTTTGTTTCGAATACTTTTTGTCATAATTTTTTATCCTGCATTGCTTAATATCCACCATTGTTAATTGATCCATGGTATCCTAAATTTCCGAAAATAATTTATTACAAATTATTTAAGTATATGCATAATCGTGTGGTATCAATCCCAAGACTTCTGGTCCGATCATGAACAAGCAGTGTATGTTGTAGATATTAAAAAAAGGAACATTAAATAAAGGAACCAAAACTTTTCTATTAATTTAAAACTATAAATACAACAAATATTGTTACATTTGAAGATCTACCGAAGTTAATAAGTAAATACAAACAAAAACTACTCCTGAATTTCAGTATTTAAACAGAATACATCCAATTAATTTAAGTAATACAATTTTTTTATTCGAGGCCTGATAATAAAACTTTTTTTTTATTGTTTTATTATTTTAACAAAAATGCATATTATGGAAAACATATTTAAATTTAAAAAAACACATATGTAATATACTTGAGGTGAAGATATTGTTCAACGTAGATGTGATCAAAAAGAAGATGATTGGGTGTGCGATCACAAAGGAAAACACAGCTAGCAGTATAATACTGCTTCAATATGTGCCGACGTTTCGGCCTATGTTGTTAATCTTTATCAAGGCTAAAAAAAAAAAAACAAGAAATAACCCTAATAAAAAGGGGTTAGAATTCTCATTTTATTTGATACTAACGATTGATTCTATATTTATTTGTACTTTACTGTTCTATTCAGACTCTATTTACTCATATTTTCTAGTTTATATTCTATTAATACTTTTATTTTTATGTGTTCAATATCAATTTTCATATTTCATATTTTCATTTTTTATATTTCACGGATACAATTTTTTTCATATTATATACTGCATCATTTTCATAGATTTCTGTGTATACTATTTTAATATTTCAAATCTCCTCCCCTGTATTTCCTGCTATATTTGTTCTTCCCCTTTTCTATATTAAGCTTGTATCTTGTTTTTCTTAGTCCTGATGAAGACCTACAACTTAGACCGGAACAGCGGCACACATTAAAACACTATTTTACCTTAGTGTTTGTTTATTTTTTTAACACAAACCCAAACCAATTTTCTCTTTGATATAAAATTCTTCGTAATTTTTTCGCCTAAATAATTCTACGATTTATTTTTTCCTTTGAAGATTTAATAAAGTATGAAACAAAAAATATTACTTGATTTGGTAAAAGAAGAGAAATAAGAAGAAACATACAAACAAATGTTCTTCCGGTACATTTAAGTAAGGTGTTCAATTAAGCTCCAAATATACACGGTTTCACACAAACCCAGTTGGTCAGCAACATTTATTAAATTGAATGGTTTTTTTCCTTATTTTTTACATAAAATTTATTTTAAAACATTATTTTATTGTGTAATGTTTCGGCCATATTTAAAAAAAAAAAGTTATTTGCCATTTTCAAACTATTTTGCTTTTACCTAAGTCAACATATCAATTATACATTACATGCTAGGTTATTACAAAAGTTCTTGTGCATGAACACATCCCTTAATACCTACTCTCCTAATTATCCTATAAGAATATTTTTGTTTCTACTATTTATGTCAATGTTTAATTTGACTAATCCTTTAATTATTTGTGACTTGAATTGGCTTTAGGGAGTCATTTACATTTTTAAAACGCAGGTACAGTGTCAGAAGAAAAACTCGTGATTCGCGATCTATTGAGACATTGCTAGAAAAAATACATTTAGACAATGGCAGCCGCCTAAGAAATTTGTGGCTTAGAAGGAGAGTCAATTGCCCATCGAAATACTGCAGCATAACACAGATCAGGTCGCCCACCGGTCGTTGATGATGACGTTCTTCTTGAATGTGTGAACCAGGACCCACATGCAACTATTCGTGATAATTGGCCGTATTAAGGACTCAAACCTTTACTTTGAACAGCTAAGAAGAGAGTTGATGCAGTTTTGAGTGCAAAGCGACCTGCTTTGGTCAACAGGAACCAAGTCATTTTGCAACACGACAATGCTTCTGCACATCGTTCTCGTTTTACCTAGGAAAAATTATCGGAAATGCAAGAAGCAAACGTTTTGCCTCATCCTTCGTATATCCCAGATATTTCACCATCAGGTTATGGTTTGTTTAGATTAATGGCTCGTTTTTTAAAAGGTCGGATCTTTGATAATTACGAGGACGTAAAAATTGGATGTCAAGAGTTCTTCGCCTCAAAACGAAAGGAGTGCTACCGGCATCAAATCCAATTACTGTCAGAAAGATGAGTGAAAGTAGTTAAAAACAATCAACTTTCCTTTGAAGAGTAGTATTCAATAATGTTTAAAATATGTAGACTGAAAGCTATACTAATGCACAAGGACTTTTTTAACAGCCTAGTACTACTCAAGGCTCTACTTGTTAAAATTAATAATATTATTTTATTTTCTGATACATTCATGTCTTCTTTCATGTTGGTGTCTTGGCATTTCTTGTTCTTCACATCTTAAAATACTTAAATAAAAAAAAAAACACAATTACTTTCTGAGACATACATCACTATAACCCATATTAATTAATATTTCATCTTACATCACCATATAATTAATATCTCATTTTCAACTATATTTATATTGTTGGATCAAATGGATAAATTAAATGTTCTTTGATTCTTTTATATGTATATTGATTAATATTATAAAATAAAATAATAATATTTTTAAAATATTTAAATGCCTCTTAATACGTTTACTATTTTTTTTTCAAAAGGGTAATTATTTATTTTCAAGAACCATAGAGAAGCCAGTTTCTTCATATTCAGATAAAAATGTAATATTCAGAAACTTATGTTACAAATGATTCCTTACAAATCCATCATAGGAGTTGTAAATATTAAAATTTATAGAATTAATGCATGCACTATTGACCTATTTTGCACTGTTCAGCCACTACAATCGTCGTGGGGTATTGCTAAATTTCGATTTATCGAAGCATTTCGAAATTTCCTTCTTGCCAGGCCTAATATAATGGCTTACCTTCGGTTCTAAATCAGTCTGTTCCGACATTCCCAATCATACAGGTAGATAACAAAGGTAAAAAAAAAGAATATATCCATGCTATGTATACATTTTAATAGGTTCATAGTTCTTGTATTTTTGAACGAGAAATTTTAGTAATCGAAATCTTATTATTAATTTAAAGAGGAGGACGATGGGTTTCAAGTCAGAAAGTATAAATGGAATAGAGAGTATCGATGGAGCGGAGATTTTCGAAAGCAAACCAAAGGAAGTCGAAAGCAAACCATTCAAACCAAAAATCGCGTGGGCCAACGTCCTAGGGTTCATCTTCCTTCATCTGGCTAGCCTTTACGGCCTTTTCCTCTTTCATAGAGCTAAGTTCTTCACCATTGCTTTCAGTGAGTATATTCTTGCACATTTTATCGAATATTATTGTATATATAAAATTTACATATTAAAATTATTTATTCTTCAGTAGAATATTAGTTGAACTATGAGACAAAAGATGCAAATATAAGACAAAAGATAAAAATATTTTTATCCATTTATGGTTTTGTAGTAAAAACTAGATCTGATCTTTTTTAAGCTAGATCTGATTTTTGCCATCGATGTTTTATGTCATAAATTAAATAGAATAATTATTTGAATTCAAGTGGAATAAGACCATTTTTCTTCCTTTCTATTAATAAATTGATAAAATATTTCTTTACAGAATTGAAATTCGAAACATTTCCAGTTTTTATAACCTAAAAAAGTTCTATTCTTGAAAGCCAAAGTATGGTTGAGATCCCACCAAAAAAAAAATATATAGAAGTAATCTAAAGTTCCATTATTTGATTTAAAAAAAAAAATTGTCCGTGAAACTAGGACCCTTGAAAGTAAAATTTATGATAAATTTATTGCATATCAATATATTGCATGCAATATAAGTTGCAGATCAATCCAGGTTGATCCTCGGAACTATACATTACCATTCGCAATTTAGTTTCGACATGACGGCCGATTAAAGCTTTCATATGCCCATATCTCGGGGATTTATGAAGATAAATGGCAATCATTATACAAAGCACTAAAAAAAAAAAAGATACAATCCAAATGAATTTTCAATTTTTTTTTTTTTTATATATACAATATGTCATTTTCAAGATGGCTCAAACGCATTTTACGGAAAAACGATTGGTCTGATAGAAAAATACTGTGGATAAAAATTGTAGACCGTAAAGTTATCTTACGGAATATGCTCATTAATTTATTTGGGTTCAATTACTCTACCAAAAGCTCTGAATATATTATGATTAAAAGTTCAAATTCCTCCTTTTGTTTTGTCTTATAATGAATTGTAGTTTATAAATTATGTAATTCTTTTACAGCTGTATTCGTGTTGCTCTTCAGTGGACTTAGCGTAACGCTAGGAGCACATAGGCTTTGGTCCCATCGTAGTTACAAAGCTACGCTTCCGTTAAAACTTATTCTACTATTCGGGCAGACCATATCTGGCCAAGTAAGTAGAATAATTACCGTTGTTATTCGATTGAATAATTATAATAAATAAAATTAAGAATAATTATTAAGTAACACTCTGAATACTTTCTATAAGGCAGCTTTTACTTTCTAAGAGTAATTCATTTTAAAAAAGTAATTAAACTTCAGTCAGTAATATATTTATGAAACTTGTGCCTGTTTAAAATGCACTAGAGATGAGGAAATCTTTTATTTCAAGTAGTTTTACACGTAGAAAGTTTCAAAATTATATTTAAAATAATAAGAACTGTTTGCACAGTTAATGTTTTTTTTTTTTTATGATGAAAATAAACATTTCATTTTTAAAGGGAAATGAGGCTTCCTCAAACGAAGTTCCTCTGAGAAATAAAAAAAAAAAATTAAATTAAAAGGCAGATAAAACAATATAAGTTAAGCCAATTCTTAAACAGGCTTCTCAGGCAAAGTAAATACATATTCATTAATGTTTATAAAATATTGTGAATTTTACTTACTAGTATTGAGTTAAAAGAAGCATGTTTGTCCTTATTATATTTTAATTTATATATAAATTGATCTTTTTTTTTTTTATGTTACTCAGTAATTATTACATATATATTTTTAAGAATGTTTATCCCATAATATTTTTGTGAAATATATCTGAATAACTTTATTGCTTAGAACTATTTACGCCAGTTTATATGAAAAATATAAATATAAATTTTGTTTATTTATTTTTAAACAACAGATGGCTAACTACACAACTAATTCAGCCTTGACTTTTTAGTGGATCTACTGCAACTGGATTAATATTGGATTTAAACAATTCTCAAAAATATTATCAACTTTTTAACAATACATCCATTAAATTCCAATGCCAAAATATTATACTTAATCTGCATTACAGATAAATACAATTTTATCTTTTTATCCATCATTTAATAATTTGTAAATCTAAAATAGCGATGCTAGCAGAGGTTAAGAACTAAATCATAATTACTGCTCAAAAATTGCGTATGTCTAGCCAGTCTAATCAAAGCAGACAGTCCCATTTAATTTATAGCTAAACGAAGTAGCTGTTGAAAAAGAATTTTTTACTTTTTTAGTAAACAGGATTATTTCATTATAAATGAAAAACACTATTTTTAAAAATAAATAATAAACAAAGCTAAATTGTATTTTTTTTATTATATTTAATCATGCTTTTTAGCTACACAAACAATAATATTATCTCTTAATTAAAAATTTTTGTTTCACGTTTTTGTTTACATTTTTTATTTCCGTTTAGCCTTTCATATAAATTATAAACTCCTTATAGTTAAGATGTAATCGAGGTGGCCTCTCAATTAAACAAAATATCGTTACAAACAAATCCTCCCTATCTCAATGTTTTTACTCGTCCAGTACATGGATATTTCATTCGAACTTGAAAAGGATATTATAGGTTATATTTATATATGTTTATTATCAGCCATAATAATAGCTAACAGTTTTAACAGTTAAAAAATAACAGATTGCTAATTAGCAGCTCATTTCTGATCACTCAAATCCGAAAGAGCTATTGTTATTTTATAGAAAGTGCTGTGCTAGAAAAATATCTATCTAACTATGGAACATTGTATAAAACTATAATATTCGGAATAATTATAATAGGTTTAGAAGATGCTTTAATTTACTAATAATGATATTGGACCAGTAATATTTAATTTTTGCAGAACTGCCTTTGGGTTTGGGTAAGAGACCATAGGCAGCACCACAAATACAGTGACACGGTTGCCGATCCCCATAACTCCAAAAATGGTTTCTTCTTCTGCCACATAGGATGGCTCATGGTACAGAAGCACCCCGAAGTCATAGCCAAGGGAAGGGAGATAAACATGACCGATCTCAGTGCTGATCCTTTCATCATGTTCCAGAAAAGGTTTTTTATTATTAATATATACAGTAAATTTCTAACGTATCGTACTTGGGCTAAGAAAACACCTCATCTTGTTTTAGGTACTACAAAACTTTGTACACGCTTATTGCAGTAGTTATACCAGTAATTACTCCTTGGTATTTTTGGAATGAGGACATAATCAACAGTTTGTTCATATGCTACTTCTTCAGGTATGTAACCCAACTGAACTTGACCTGGTGTGTCAACAGTGTCGCTCACATGTTTGGAACCAAACCCTACGACAAGTAAGTGTTAAAACATTATTAATTGTATTGGAATCACTAACTAACTTATATATATTTATATATATGTGTATATATATATATATATATATATATATATATATATATATTTATATAATATATTTAAGTGAGGATTTATAAGAATTCTTACAAAACAGTAATTAATAGTGGTCAATAGTATATTACTACTTCAGTATTCAGAACTCCCTGTTTATTTCAACTAAAGCCAAAACCAAGTGTTAGAATAGTTTTTATAAAACTATTCCTTCAATAGTTGGTTTATTGTCCATAATAATGATGATAAAATAACAAGTTTCTTTCATTGGTAGACGAATCAGCCCGGTTGAGAGTGCCTTCGTGAGCATCTTCGGGCTGGGAGAAGGCTGGCACAACTACCATCATGCCTTCCCTTGGGATTGCCACGCAGCAGAGTTCGGAAAACACTTCAACTTATCTTCTAGGATGCTAAACCTTCTGGAACGGTGGGGACTCGCTTACGACCTAAGGGTAGTCAGCAAGCAGATGATGATCAACAAGATAACGAAATACGGCGACGGCACCCATCCTGTTTTCTAGGATAAAGTATTTTTGTAAAATAGTTTCATATATATTTTTTTTGTAAATACATTTTTATTCTATTAATACAAATTTATTCATTTACCGCACCAAAAACCAAATGTAATCAATGGAAAGATTGGCATAGGTATCATTAACATTACAAGCAACGGATCCCCTTCTCCGTGACACATATTAGTCTTCTTCAAAGTCGATCTACATATCGAAGTCGGTTTTTAAAAAAGGCTCAAGCCCCAAAAATTCGATATTTAGGTTTCAATTTATATGGAATGTAAGCACCTCCTCTATTGATTCCAGCTCACGATATATCGAAAAAAAATTCTAAATGGTCTCGACTATTGATTACGTAGGTATGAAATACTGACGACTCTGGGTCGTCCGTCTGGGCTTGATCAGTGCTAGAAGTCTTAAAATTATCAAAATTTTGCTATCTTAATGAATCACTACACTACACGATTAAGAATAAAATTAAAAAAAAATATATTGTTATTTGGAGAAAAAGTGTTTCATGTGTCTCCTATAACGTTTGCTAAATGGACTCATGGAAAAAATCTACCTCGCTATATTGAAAAAGGTTACTTCGTAAACAAATAATTGATACCAGCTGTTTTCCACGACTTCATTTGCGAGTTTTAGTCTTCAATATGCGATAGTATATTTATTATTAGTCGGCATTCGTTGTAATGCCACTGAAAGGAGGAAAGTGTTTGTGTATTAACACTGTTTATCGAAGTACGTCTTGATACAAAAATTTTTAGTTTTTTCCGTCTGGTGCGTACATGAAAAAATCAATTTTTTCCCAAATTGTGAGCTGGCCACAAGCAGCTGTCCATGCGAGAAGAATTGACTTTCGCAATTTAGTCCACACACAGCAGCGATCGTTCCTGTGCTTTGTTGATGGTCATTGGGAATCCGAGTCGCTCCAGAAACAGCAAAGGTTCCAATTCGAATGGGATATCTGTCGGAATCATTGGGATACCTGACAAAACTACACCACTTATGCAATTTATACCTCGACAGTACAAAAACTTTTTTATTACTAGATAAGAGAATGTGATTCAAAAAATTAATTTATTTTAAATTGTTTATACGACGAATTCTAGTGTTTTATTAATTTAAAAATACTGATAATATAAACAACAATTTTAGGTGCACGTGCAAGTAAAAATTTCTTTCAGACGGTCGCTTCCTTTTGTTAACTGGTTTAGTACTTCCACTGAATAAAGGCAACTCTATAACAGAAATCTATTATACATCGACGTCATTTTTTGAAAAAGGCTAAGTGGCAAAAAATCGAAATTTATGTTTTAATTTATTATAATAGTTTTGACCCCTTAATGAACTCCTGTACACAATTAATAATAAAATTTAAACAAAAATGGTTATTTCGGGATAAAACACTTCATGTGTTTCCTGTAGTTTGCTAAATGTTGTTACTCCCTTTTCAAAAAGCGATGTCAATATATAAGTAATATCAAACATAGGGGATATTTTTAGAAGGTTCCAATAATAAAGCTTTAGATCTCTAATATATCTATTAATAAATAACTACGTCAACGTTAAGTTGATTGATGCATCAATGGGAGAGTAAAAGATAAGATCGCATAAAAAGGCTGACCACAAAGAAATAGAACATCGCACCAAAACATAACTTACTTGAATGTGCCAGTTTGAAATTTTATTATGGTTCAAAATGCTATTATTCAGGCTCGCAGTTTGATGAGTCGAAAGCTGTCGACTGTTCTGCAAAGAAATTTTTTTTTCGTTTCCTCGAGAAATTTTTATATTTTCATGTGTGCTGAGTTCTAATCTGAAGTCCAAAAAATTCTATCAGACACCTATGAGAAATGGGAGATTGTTTTTGAAAAAAAAAAAAAAATGAAATAGCATGTTTTTTTTCTTATTTCATTTATATATTTAATTTTCTTTTGAATAATAATAATATATAAAACAATAAAATATTTAATCCTGAACATGATATAACTTTATGCCTAGTCAATATATACATTTTTTCCTTTTATCGTCTTCATCAGCTGTCACCCATTGTAGTGTCCAACAGTAGTCAGCAAGCATCTCCTCATTGCATTTACCGCTACACCTTTTCTCCATTTGGGCAATCTCTTGATGAAACCGTTCTCCTTGTTCATCTGAAACTGCTCCCAAGTTGGGAGGAAAGAAATTCAAATGGAAGAAATCCAGATCCTTAAAAAGAGCGCAGATTTGTGGTCCCTCGAAAATCCCCTCTTTAATCTTCTAGTACCTGGGAAGCCCTTCTTTTCTCCTCACTTCAACAAATTTGCCTGCTAACTGTACTGCTGGCTAATGGGACTACACCGTCATTGAATGTAAGAGGCAGGAATAAACTGGGTCCCTACATAATACTTCTGACTGAAGGCCAAACAAATTCTTGATAATACTTGAGCTCTCGTAATTTTTCATGTTGTAATACATTATTAATGGCTTCAAAATCAAATATTTTTTTTCATTTTTCATTGCAGTTTTCAACGATACAAAAATGCTCAAAATGTTGAAAACATCACTTTTTTGACCCAATATACAAATTTGACATAAAATTTGATAGATATTTTATGCCTTTGGATTCGTGTTTAGCATACCTCAAAACATAAAGAAACAACACTTCAGTTGAGGAGGATTTTGATGCGAAAATTAGCACCTTGTTTTCGCCGGATGTTCGTAACATGCTGCCTCATTGCGTAACACTTTTCCATTTATTCGTCGTTTTAAGCTATCCATAATGGATTATGCAAATAATAATATTCGGTAATTCACTTCTTAATGAATATGTATACAAATTTGGAATAGTCAAAAACGCCCCAGTTCAATTGAGTGCTTGCTACTAACAGGTTGGTAAATTCCCAATCAAAATGAGAGTTAAATTTTACAATAAAATTGAAGGTATGTAAATTAATTTACTTCCTAAAAGAAATTTCACTTAATTGTTAGTATCCAATACCGCCTTGTTGGCTCGTAATAAGTTTTCTACAACATTATTAAAAACAGGTAAAACAAACATTGTAAGGTATAGTTAGGAAACTAAACTATTTATGAATTAAAATTAAATATTAAATAAATCGTCAACCCTAAGGACCGGGTGTCCGACAACTTTCATAGAGGGTTGCAGTCAGGGGGACCTGAACCTTCGCGGGGACCTGGCTATCCTGGAGAGTGCTCATCACAATTTTTTAAGAATGTCTATATTCGATTGATGTAGAAATAATTTGTTGACAATATCGATAAGTACAACTTTTGAAATAACCAAAGTCAATACTCGGCCCTGGTATTGGTACTCATATTCCCTATTTTAAACCTGTCGAGGGACCCGGCATTCGCTCTCTGGAAAGAGGTGAATCGGCAAGGACCAATCTACAGGTTTTACTCTAATCCGTTAGTGGATCGGGTTCACATCGTGTTTAAACTTGGTGCGATCCATGAAGTTTTCTCGATCTCAGGACCGAAACCGGTGGCGCGATGGCAACCATGGGCAGATCGCCTTCTTTCCGAAAAAAATATCTGATGTGTACACCAAATGACTTCTGTGTACGCCTATTAAACTATAGTTTAATTTATAAATTAATTAATTTTATAAAATAATATATAAATAATAACTATTTATAAAACTAATAGATTTATAAATCGGTGGCTCAAAAAGTGACCCTGAATTGGTTACTAGTTTCCGAACATAGGAGTACCTCAAAAACGACACTCGGCGTCGCGACGTCCATTTATTGGCACATACAGACAGGCACACGCCCGCAGACACACACGCACATGCACACACTCACACACACATACACACACACACACACGCGCGCGCGTGCAAACACTTCTTGTTTCTTGAGGTCTTATTCCGTAATTATATGTCGTTTTCTTTCAATATAACAAGTTCTTGTGATAACAAGTTCCCAAGAGATTTCTTCGTGTTCTTTGACAACATTAGAACTATCTATGTCACCAGATAAAGCATTGGAAATCGACGGTTTCAACATTTTAAGCGGAAGAAACCGCTTAACTAATCATATTATATATCGTATTCTCCTACTGCAGACTTGTTCAGCTCACAAATGGAGAGGAAAACAAGTATTTTACACTTAATTTTAACACTTAAAACAAGTAATAAAAATGTTTAATTAGAGTGGACAAAAAATCGCTTTTGTAACCTTTATTACCGAACCATATGATCTCTGTATTTAATTTTAATATATTTTTTGATGTAAGTTTATTATGACCTTCAAGTAAAGCACTCATTTCGGCTCACCAATTTTAACCAAAATCTATTTAATACTTATATATTGATAAAAAAGTCCTATTTACCAAATTTGATATGTTTTACATCGTATTTTAATTTAATTTTTGATGAAAGTCTAATATCATCTTCAAGTAAAGTACCGCTTCCGGTTTTCCAATTTAGATCAAAATCTCTTATATTATTTAAATGAATATATAAATCATAAACACCAAATTTTAAAAGTTTTGCATTATATTTTAATGTGATATTTGATTAAAATCTATTTTGGCCTTTATGTAAAGTACCTCTACTGGTGATCAAGTAGTAACTAAAAAGGTTCACAACTATATTATGCAATAATCCTAAATACATAAATTTAACTTTCGACGGCTAACCGTTTTTGAATTATGCGAGAAATGTACGAACGTAAGTACAGACGTCACGACGAAACTAGTCAAAATGGATTCAGGGATGGTCAAAATGGATATTTCCGTTGAAAAAAACGAAAATTTTCGCGATTACGATACTTCCTTTACTGCGTACAAGGAAATTGGTAAAACTTAATATTTTTTTTAACAATATTAAACGATTGAATTAAAAATCAAAATAGAGGGAAGATTTTTTTTTTTATTTATATTTATTTATTTTTTAAACCAATATTCAATTAATTTGGTATGAATGATTGCCTATTCATTTAAACAACATAAAATTCAAAATTACAAAAAAAAAAAAAAAAAAACGGAAATGATTTTTTTTTTCAACAAAGTTTAAATTAATTTGATATGAATGATTACCTCAGAAATACAAAAATATAAGGATGTGAAAGATTCTCATTTTTCGGGCAAGTTTTAGTCCCTTAAAATTTTGACTCAATTAGTTGATTCTGATCTTAATTTTTTTCCACTGCTGGTGAAGAAAAATTTCTTTATAATAAAATATTAAAAATGAAAATATTAAAAAATAATTTGATTTTATAATTATTTAAGCTACTAAAATGGTATGACCACGTACTATCCCACCCGCAGTTTTTTAGTAAACATTTTTTTTTTCTTTCGTAACCTACTTTAAATGGTTGTGAAATTTATTTCTGTGCATAAAGGATAACGCAAGCATTCTGAATCTTTTTTTTTTTTATGTGATTTTTATGTAGGATTTTATCCTTTGTTTTTCTTCGCATATTTTTTTTTTTAGTAAAATGACTTTTTTGGATCGATTTTCAATTTTTATGATTTTTTTCGGGCAATTCAGGATTTTTTTTGTTTTTTACAGTCAATGAGTTCAATGATCGGTTTCATGAAATTATAAATAACTTTAAGTTATAAAAAAAATTTGTCATTAGCAAGTGGACAGGTTAACCTCAAAATATCATAAACGAATGAATGTAACAAACTATTCGAATTGCTTGAAACGGATTTAGGTCAAGGAGAATCGTAAAAATTTTGCTTTTGTTAAAATATGTAAAATATAAAAATTCTAGCCCTAGTAACCATTAGACATACATTATGCACTTTTCTACTCTAATACACTCTAGAAAGGGAATTGAAATTGTGGTTGTTAGAACGGGATTTCTATAAAACTTTGTTGCATGACATTTCTATGATGATTGTAAGTCAAGTCCATACTTTTACTTTTAGTAGTTGAGCAAGTAAAATAACTTTTTGGATCTTAAATTAAGTTCAATATCTAAATTATTTTTTCTTACCGATATTCTTATAGAGTTAGAGTAGATATCGGTTAGTTTATAAAGCAGTTTAGGCTTTGGAAAGATTGTATTTCGCACTGGTGATCACAGACAAGTTTCATGATAGAATTTCAACCCTGAAATGGGAAGGCTTGAGGATGTGTCAATCTGACTCCGCGATAATTATTCTTCATTTTTGGGCTATTTAGTAGACTTTTGGGAGAATAAAACTCAAAAATATATTCTAGAATACTGATTACTAAAATAATTATAATACTTATAAAAAAAAAATTACAATTTAGGAAAATATAAATCCCAATAAAATACAAATACAGATACACAGGTCACACCTCCTTGTTTTTTTTACTTGTGGCAATTCTTTAGAAAAGTATCTCTCCTATATTTTAAGCTTCATTGTAATAGTCTGAAGTTCACTTAGAAGGGATTGGAAGCTGGGGTCCGTGAATATTTCGATTGTCAATGTCGATCTGCCTAAGTGGTTTCACAATCTTTTCACAAATATAAATTTATTTCGTTACCTGGTGGATTTGCAGCTTCAGTTATTCCTTTTTCTGCACCAAATAATTGTTTCACATTATTATCATTTAGTATTGGTCCATCCTCTATTTTGGAATTCAAATCTTCAATACAGGTGTCTCCTTCATCTTCTGATTCCTTCCTCTTGAAGTTGCATTTTTCGAAAAAACTCTTCAGGATTGGTAAAATTGAACCAATAATGTTCTCACAAAACCAAATCCGTAAAGTATCAACTATTACATTTCAGACATGAGATTAAAATAAATTTTTGATTTTTTTTTTTTAGAAATCCTTCCCTCAAAGATGACCTGAGACTTACACCTTTGTCACTTTCAATTTTAAATCATTTTGTCTGTGATAAGGTTCTAACAGCATTTCGACATATTTTATATAAAATCAGAGGTATGGTATTTTCTTATAAAACCAACTTCAAAAGTTAAATTAAAACCATGTAAAGTATTGAGAAGAAAATTAATAAATTTTATAGAAAAAAAGCTTTTAGCACTTCAAAATCGTTTCTTAAAATTAAAGGTAGAGCAGTTAAAACATTATGAAATTAAGGTTGTCTACTAACATGGCGTCCTTTAGGAGTTGCTGTGGGGGTGAAATTGTTTTGGCAGCATATTTAGAAATCATATATGACCATCTTGACTCGAGGGAGGGTTAAGCGTATTCAATGTATATGCTTTCAATTGGTGAAGTACTTCAAGCGCCTGTGTTTATCCTTAGTGCAACATTACGGGCTGGATCAAGTATTTAAAAATGGTTCTTTTTGCCATAAGCGTATGTAGCATAATTCATTTTGCTTCGAAGTAGCGCTTGATATACTTTTAGTAAACTGCTTTCATCATCTCACAAACTTAAATGAGAAATGCACTTACGGAAGCCAAGTCTGTTTAACCATCTTGTTTATGATGAATAATATGGTGAATCTACTTCCAATCTTCATTAAGTTGGATGCCATGATATTTTTGGTAATTCACAAATTTAAGCATTCTAATGGATATTAATAATAATTAAAAAAAAAAAAAAATTGGCAGATTAAATAGACACAGTCAGTATCGCAGAATTGCTTTCCTGGGAAGAGACAAATGAAGTACAATTGAATTTATGAGGGTTTCAACTACTATTTTTTTTACAAATCATTATTGCACTAGGGATTGTCTGCTGTGTTGCATATGTTACATAGCAGACAATCCCTAGTGTAATAATGATTTAAAAAAATTTTAATAGTGAACACAATAGACGAAATAATATATTTATGGAAAAACAGACATTTAAGGAAGTACTGCCAACTATTTTATATTAGAAAAAAATAGCATAATAAAGAAAGAAAGAAAGGAAAACCCGGAGGATGAAAGAAAATTTCGATAAGTTGGTTTGATTGAGAGTAAATAAATATTAATGTAGTAATGTAAACTTCTGAAAGTTGTAGTAATTATATAATCTATTATTTTATGTTTTAGATGTGATGGAATCCAGAATACAAAACTATAAAAAAAAACACGATTATATTAAGATGGAGAATCCAAAAGAAATTAATGAAGTTATGAAGGAACCGAAAGAAAAACCTAAGGTGGTCTGGTTTAACGTTGCTGCTTTTGGTTTTCTGCATTTAATATGCCTATACTCAATTTGCATGGCATTTTCAGACATATGGAGATTTATAACTCTAATTTATGGTACGTAATATGCTATTTTATAAGTATATCAACGTAGACATTTTACTTTGCATTTCTAACCTTTTATGATTTGGATATTTTTTCTATTATATTCTTTTTTACGAGTTCGACCAGTATTTGTGAGAAAAAAATCGATGTTTTATCACTAAAAGGCAATATTTTGGACAAAAATGTGTTAATATAGTGAGCATTAGCGTCATTATATTAAAGATCGCTTTTAATATTCACGATTCTGACGTTTAGTTGGTAGTTTATTAATCAGTGTTCCAATAAATGATTTGTTTTCCTATAATTACACATTGTAATAAACTAATTAATTGTAATGATTAATTAATTATAGCTTTAACCATCGGTGTCTTTATCAGCGGACTTGGGATCACAATGGGGGCACACAGGCTGTGGTCACATCGTAGCTTTAAGGCCAAATTACCTCTAAGACTGTTTCTGCTCTTCGCGCAAACTATGGCTGGCCAGGTATATCACATTTGCCTTCAGAAACAATTAAAGATAAGTTGTTACCATAGATGAAATCTAGGAGGAGATGGTTGGGAATGCTGTCAGAAATGAAACATGCAATAAAGTAATATAATAATTTAATGGATGCATACTAAAATTGTAAATTAATTCACTGTGTGTATCATTTCTGAATAGATTCTATTTCATTAAAATAATATATGATTGATATAAACATGAGAATAACTTAGAGCTGGAACATGAATTGTACCATTAATTAAGAGTTTTGATTTTATATTATTCATAAAGAGAAGTGATGATCGGTAATGAGATTCGGAAGTGTGATGATTTATTTAATAGATATAAACGATTATTCAAGCCAACATTTGCGTTAAAGTATTATAGTTTTTTTATAGAAGTATGGTACTTTGACAGTAAGCGCACAGCGCCCAATTGTATACTCATTATTATTGTTAGATATTAAAGGCCAACATCTTGTTATCATACAGCTAATAAGTTCTACACAATTATTCCATATTACATAGTAAAATCTTTATGAATAATGGAATTATGAAATGTTGTTTGGCTCAACTCAGAACTGCCTGTGGACTTGGGTTCGGGACCACAGGTTGCACCACAAATACAGCGATACCGATGCTGACCCTCACAATTCCAAAAGGGGCTTCTTCTTCTCCCATATGGGCTGGCTCATGATGAAAAAACACCCCGAGGTCCTCAGGAAGGGTAAGCAAATCGATATGTCTGACTTAGATGCCGATCCTTGGATTATATTCCAGAAAAAGTAAGTTCCAATCTTTAATTTGATTAATTTTAAATAAATGAATTTCCTCAATTGAATATTTTAGAATATGTATTATATCTAATAACATAATGTAGTACATCAATAATTGATTATTGAATAATTATTAGTACTTTAAAAAGTTGTTTTAATTTTATACTCATGCCCTAAATATTTTTTTAGAATTCTGATGGATAATTTTAGGCAGCATTAATACATATTATTTACTTTTCAGATTATATTATATTATATATTTTTCATTTCCATAATATTTATTAAATTTTATTATTTAATGGAAAGAGGTGATGGATGGACAGTGAATTCAAAATAACTATTAAATAAATCAACGAGTATTATATCGGGGATCAGATAGGGCGAATATATGATTGGCTAGAGAAGTCCCGAGTCGAAGCATAGGTGACGATGGGCCGTCAGGGAAAGTTGGACATCAAGCCCCCAGGGATTGATTGGAAGGTTGTAGTGGCATTAGTGATAATATTTGTCTCTCAAATTTATTGTGTTTTTCGTTGTAGACTGGGATGTGCTTATATATTTTTTTCGTGTTCTAGTGTTTTTCTTGTACATTTTTTTATGTTTTCTTTTGTAATTTAAAGTGCGAAGTTAGGAGGAACTTTTTCGAGAACTTATTTTCTCGAAGGAGATGACTTGAAGAACCTTTGAGAAATTTGTTTTATCCTTCTTAAGCCTCTTAAAATTGGTGAACGCCTATTTCCAGCGCAAGGTAAAACTACCTATAAATTTACTTAGTTTATACAGAAATTCAATTATTATATTCACATTAAACGATTGAGCCCAAAAGCATGATAAACACCAATGCAATAGAAATGGTAGAGGTGTGTTACTAATAGGCTATTGCCGTTAGTGGACCGCTAAGCGTGCAAGGACGGGCTCTCCTGATTTGGAAGAAAATTTATAGGAGACTAGATGGAACAGTCTACTCAACTTGGTCCTACAAATTCAAGGGAATCTCCGGGTGTATATGCAACGAGCAGATATAGGCTTGAAGACCAAAGTTCAGAATTATATCAATGGGAAAATTCAATGGGACTTTAATAGATATGATCGAAACACTTGAGGACAAGAGTGAGAATGTCCATGCTTGTTAAGATGTATCTGATTTGATACAAAAAGGAGTCCATGAGTAACTTACATCCCCGAGTGCTCATGTTATGATGGTTGAGAAAACTGTAGCTAACGTCATTGAGGGACTTTCGGAGTGATCCTATGCTCGGATACCAACTCCTGGGACACGATCTGGGGTCGGAGAAGAGACAGAAGGGTCTTAAAACTCGGTGAATATATTGCAAGGAGTCAGCTTGTAGTCGTGAACAATCCATCTGCTATTCCCACGTTCTCTGGGCCGAAGGGGGAGAGCTGGGTTGTCATCACACTGGCTTCTCCAACGTTAGTAGGACATATTGCCGATTGGACATCCAGATCTGAAACGAGATCCGACTACAAAGTACTGGTATTTATTTTAGAACAGGAGGAAAGATGTCCCCGCGGCATAGAAAAAGGTTATAAACTCGGAGGAGAGATTGGAGTGCCTTCCAGTGTTTGCTGTAGGAATAAACAATCGACGAAGACTGGGATGAGGCGGAAATCACTGGATTCTGTGCGGAAGATCTCATGCGGTGTCTATGATGACCGATACCATCCGCGATGTCACCGAGGACTTCCTCTAGCATCGGAAGACGAGGGTTCGACCTGTCATATGGTGGATGCCGCCTTTACTATCATGAAGAGAGACCCCTCATAGCCCGGTAGTAACAGAAGTGTAGATGTGACGAGAGGCGCACTGCACTTCTTAACGAGTACAAGACTAAGGCCAGGGAATACCGAAATGAAGAGCGCTCACATAAAAGTAGGTCCTGGAAAGCGCTTTTAGTCAAGGAGTCTATGAAGAACATCTGGCGAATCAATTACAGAGTAGCCCTGGGCAAGTTGAATCCGTCGCAAACATTGGCAGCCCTCAGGCATGGAGATGTCCAGACTCTTGAACCGACTGCCAATTTCTTCATCGCGGGAACGCACCCCAGGTATGATCCATCTCAAGACGATGAGAGGGATGCTTTTGTGAGATACTCTGCGGTATATTCGCCTGGTACTGGACTTGTGCCCGTAGAAATGATCTTCATATTGCCGTGGATAAACAGAGAACTAGTCCCCAGCATCCAATGTGATCTTATTAGAAGCTACCTTCAGGACAGGAGGGTAAAAGTTTAGGGTTGCTCCTACGAGATTGTATCTTCCATAAAGAGGGGATGCCCCCAAGGATCCGTCCTCGGCCCGGCTCTTTGAAAACTGGTATTCGATGAGTTGCTGGACGTACTAGAATAAGAGCGATACCCTGCTATAGCCTATGTGGCTGATTTGATCGCAGTGGTAGTCTCGAGAACAGCAGAGCCGGACCCAAGGTGGAAGCCGAACGATGCTCCAATATGGTAACAAGATGTTGTGCGAGGAAGAAACTGGGGATGGAAGCTACTAAAACGCAAACCATCCTCCTGAGAGGAAAAACTGACAGGGTTTCGCTCTACCACCTTAAAAATCCAGGGTAATATTTGTTCAAGTGAGGTGATATCCTGATTTTGAGTAAGGTTTAGGAGAAATTTCATCATTACGCCACACATGGGCTACTTGGCAAGCAGGGTGAATGGGATCATGGCTTGCTGGGGCCTGACATACCCGGCGATGATTTCTGTTTATAAAGGAGTAGTAGGGTATTCAGAGGTACCCGTCCCCCGCCTGGAACCGAAACCTCTCACAAAAATAGAAGAACGGTCTGGAGATTATATAGAGAATGGCTCTGCTACGAGCAACTAAACTAAGGATTACAAGACCATATATTACAAGGCGGTGCAGGCCCTAGCGGGAGCGGAGCCTCTCAACCTCCTCCTGCTAGAAGATGCTGCAGTGTACAGCTATTAGAAAGAAGGCTCGGTATCGCTCTCAGAGATTCTCCGTGTGAGGATTACGGATGATCCCAACCGGTGGAGACAGATAATCCGGAAGCATACCGACGATGGTCTAAACCACGAAGAGCGACGTTGAGAAAATAGTTCTCCACCATCTAGTTATATTTAGCGGCTAAAAGGGTGGTCACGGACTACTGGGTCACGCAATTCCGAGGCATGGGGGCTTTCGGGCCAAGCTACACAGTTTTAGCAAGGACGTCAATCCCCTATGCCAAACGTCCGAAGTTCTGGAAACTGCCGAGCACGTAGTAAGGACCTGCACCGCGTTTAAGGCACAAACAACGCCTTCCGAAGGAAGACATGGCATCTCAGACATGCTCACTGAGTGCGGCCTTCCTCTCCTTATGGCTGAAGATAATTTCTGGCATTTAAAAGAGTTCGTTTACGGATGGATGGGGAAAGTGATAGTAAGCTTTTTAACATTTGCGCCTCTAGAGCTAGGCCGCTTTGAACCGGCTGATAGAACGGTTCCGGAGCTGATAAATGGAAATGTAGATTATTGACAAAGATACCATAATAGATGCACCTATTAATGCTATCCTCGCCAAAACTCGTGTTGCGAAAGACAAGGAAGGGTGTAAAAATAAATAAAATAAAACCGCAGTCCCCCACTACTCAGCGGCATTCTTTCAGCCAATGGACAATATATAAATCTTACATTTCTCAATGTATTCTACATATTTAATGCATATTTAGTTATAATTACGCTAATCAGCAGCTTTAATATTTCAGATATTACATGCCATTGCACTTAATCATTTCTTTGGTGATCCCAGTATCTATACCGTATTTATTGTGGGGCCAAACCCTCTGGTCCAGTCTGACGTTGGCTTATGTCTCCAGGCTTGTGATAAGCCTGAACTGCACCTGGACGGTTAACAGTTTAGCGCACATGTACGGAAACAAGCCTTACGAAAAGTAAGTATTTGGTTACTCAATACAATTAAATTATTTATTTCCATGATAAATTAAATATTATTCAATTCAAAAGAATTACATAAAGTCTGTTGAACTTTGTAAGCGAAAAATTGACCGTGTAAGAGTTCCTTCAATATTTGACTGCTTGATTCATCAATGAGAGTTACAAAAATGTACATTCACAGTCGATTTTCCTAAGTTCTACAACCAGAATTTACAGTAGCAGGTTTAGAAATATTTTACTGGTAAATATTTTCAAGTACTTACTTTGCCAAACAAACTTTGCCAAACTTACTGTAACTAAGGCTACTGATCCTCTAATTCCCCCCCCCACTTTAACTATAGTTGCATAGTATATGGAGGACTCACCGATGAACTAGAAATAAAATTAAAGCGTCTTATGAATCGTTTTATAAGATTCATCTTTGGATCACCAGAGGCGCCCATATCTTTGGTTATTACATCGACTTAAAGTAGCATTATTCTTTTTTAAGACTTCCATGGTTTTTACCTATTTCAATCCCTAAGAAATGATAGACTTTCCTATATCACCGAACCTCTTACCCTGCGTTCCGACATCCACTCCTTGAATACCACCACCAATCTCACCATCAATATTTATATTCCATCACATAGAACTGCTTCCTTTGAAAAATCCGTTCTTGTTCGTTTCTCCTCCTTTCAGAATTCCTTGTCTATCTCAATCCGTAAAGACTCTTCCCTATCTTCCTTCAAGCATCAACTATTTATTCACCTCTTTAAATCTCAATCCTCCAATCAAATATAAAATATATGCAAATTTTACAATCTCATTTTTTAGCCTAAAATTACTTGACATCTAGCACTTATCTTTATTATGAAAAATGAATATTATTATAATTGTTTTTGATCAAAGGGGTCTTGGTTCCAGAATAAAGATAATTTCAATTTAATAGGGGGTAACATACACCAAAACGATCACACCTGATAAATATAAACATTAAATTTTAAAAGAATATTTTTTTAAATTACACCAAGGTGTCTTATCATTAAAATATGGGCATAATTTAAATAAAGGTATAATATCATTCCGACAGGCAGTAGCTCCTCGTTAGGTTTTATCCGAAATAAACTTTAAAAAAAGCATTCATTTTAGTTTGTTTTTATGTTTTTCAGGAAATATGCATCTTATCGGAAAAAGTTACTAACAAATGTTGTTCTCCTTAGCATTACCTACAAAAAGTACCGGTTCTATTTTAAGCTAAAACTAATGATAACGGACATACGGAGCGTCAAACTAATGGGATTTTCGGTATTTTAGGAAAAAATCTGCTGTAAGTGGGTGTTCCTTTTTCTAGAAATATGCATTTTATCAAAAAAATTTATAAGCAAAAGGTGTTAAAGATCACCCACAAATAAGATCCAGTTACATTTTAAACTAAAACTAACGGTAACGGTTCAACGGAGCGTCAAACCTGTGAAATTTTCGGTATTTCTAGAATAATCTGCTTTTCGCGACCTTATCCAATATTTTGCATTGGATACGAATATGATGATCTTGAAATCGAAATTAGTATCAGCTTTAGACTACCTACAAATAAGGTCCAGTTACATTTTAAGCAAGAACTAACGATAACGGTCCTACGGAGCCTCAAACCTGTGACATTTTTGGTATTTCATGAAAAAATCTTCTGCAGGTGGGATATCTTTTTCAGAAAATATGCATCTGATCAAAAAACGTGTCAAACAATAGTTGTTCAGCGTAAGTTCACCTACAAAAAAAAAGGCCAGTTACATTATCAACTAACGACAATGCTAATTTAACTTATTAAAAAGAAAGAACTGGTAGGAGAAAACTAAGTTTGGGATTATTACAGACGTCATATAGGTATTTAAACTTTTCGTACGCCCATCCTATCCGCCAAGCGAAAATGCATGTCAGGATTCTTTTGCCATCCTATAGAAAGTTCTAATTCCTTCCTGCACTTGTTATCCATTCCTTATTTTATTTATTATTTTGTTTGCAACTTTTTTAAGTAAATCATATTTCTAGAAAAAAGAGCACCCATTTACAGCATTTTTTTTTCTTTAAATACCGTGAATTTCACATGTTTGACGCTCCGTAGGTCCGTTATCGTTAGTTTTATCTTAAAATGGAACTGTACCTTTTTTATAGGTAATTTTAAGGCAAACATTTGTTTGAAACTTTTTCCTATAAAATATATATTTTCTGAAAAAAAAAATGCTTTTTTAAAAGTTTATTTTGGCTAAAATCATAATAAAGCCACAGATTTCGATTTCCGGATTATTATATTTGTCATCTACACAAAAAAACGAAAAAAATGACAGCAATGCGGATTTTTCCGCAGAAGTGAGCCAATTCTCTTTAAATGCAGAGGCTAGCTTGTAGAGTACCACGTCCGACTATATTTTTAGTATTGGGGTTTAAGTAAACCCATGTTGCGGTACTTACTTTGTCAGGTACAAAACT
Source organism: Rhaphigaster nebulosa (assembly GCA_948150685.1). Taxonomy (NCBI): domain Eukaryota; kingdom Metazoa; phylum Arthropoda; class Insecta; order Hemiptera; family Pentatomidae; genus Rhaphigaster; species Rhaphigaster nebulosa. The sequence goes on from OX411311.1 coordinate 25,528,191, forward strand.
TGGTCATGATCGAGAGGTAGAAATATAGCAGCTAATAACTACGAATAGAGACGTTATAAAAATACTTGAATCCCGATTATTCTCCAAAAACTTAAGCTATGGATGTGTAGTAATATAGCCCGTTTTGATGTAAAGCTGCGAGACCTGGTCATCTTAAGGTATCTTAGAGACAGCATTCAGATATTTGACAAAACAGACGTAATCTTGGACGTATCGAAATAAGAAGTAAATAAAATATTCAGTCAATTTGAAATGGCTTGGGAGACATGTAAGTTAAGATATTTGGAATTTGTTGCTCGAAGCAGCACATCTTGATACTTCTATACTTTGAATACCATAATAAGTTGCAAAAGACCTCGTGAGAAGCAAACAACTTGAAGAATCGATTAATTAACATGAAGCTATACAGCTACTAGTAGTAAATTGAAAAGTAAAAGATAGACACGGTTGGGGCAGGCAGGTTAAGATGTCAATTGGCCAATAAGTTCTTTAGAAACCCCTTATAGTGATAATAATACTGTGAGTGTGTGTGTGTGTGTGCATTGCATTACATTTCTAAAGCCTAATGCTAATGAAATATGATTGTTTGACAGGGAAATCATCCCGGTTCAAAACCCATACGTGGCTTTCTTTGCACTCGGTGAAGGGTGGCACAATTTCCACCACGTCTTTCCATGGGACTGCAATGCTTCTGAATACGGACAATACTTCAATCTCACGTCACGAGCCCTTAGTCTATTTGCGTATTTAGGTCTAGCTTACGATCTCAAGATGGTAACAAAAGAAATGATAATGATGAGGTTGATGAAACATGGAGATGGCTCGCATCCTTTATCTAGAAATAGTGATAAACTTATTAAATAAATTGTTATATTAAATTTAAATAAATTTGTAGTCTTTACCGAAATAAAGAAATAAATAAAAAGAAACCTTTTATCCTTTACCACAAATTTACAGGTGATAAACTGTTGATTGGAAGTGAAAGTATTTAAGTACCAATTTTATTTCTTCAGCCCCAGGAAGGAAGGGCCTAATTTATAAACAACATATATATACCATATGATATACAGATTTACATATATGGCTTCCTGATGTTCCCAATTCCTAAGTGTATCTTGTTCATCTCATTTGGAGAAAAATCTTCCATAGCTTAGCCCTAGAAAGTCCAATCAATTGTATGGCGATGATTTCTGCTCTATCGTCAGCATTGTTTAAGTAACGAATGTGAATACTGTAACTTTCTAAGGGACTAAAAAAGAACATTATGTTTTACTTTTTCGTTTCCCATTGCGAATAATTTATATGTCTCTGGATCTTTTTATTTCTCTGAGCCCTAGATTTGTTTTTATAATATTTTATTTTGATAATATACTTCAGGTAATTAATAAAACTAAGAAATGCAAAAAATGCGATTTTTCAAAATCGTAACTTAAACGTGATGTTGATGTTTAGATATATACTGGTGGACAAAATCAACGCATCTTCTTAAAATTGGACTGTTTAACCAATTTATATTACTATAATTTTATTTATGATTTTAGCGAATTAATTACTATTATTAACAATAAATTTATTTATGGAAAATATTTTATATCTTATATATAAGCAGTTAGTTATAGAATCAGAGGAACATGACCTTCAATACAAGCTGAGAAAACTTTCAGAAGAGCACCGTAAAATGGGTGAATAGAAACTACTGGGGTGAAAATAATTGGAACTTCATTCAAAAATTAAACAAAATAGAAGTGAGGTATCAATTTAATAATTCATTGTGAATTCAATTTTTAGAACCAAAATATACCTCTGTGAATTATTACGTGGATACCTCACTAACATTTTGTCTAACTTTTGATAGAAGCTTCGTTTCTATTCACCCCATTTTACAGTACTCTAAATGGGGTCTGGTAATGAACCTGTAGAAAACAGAATATCTGATTTTCAACTCATCATCGACAATGGGAAATTGGCATCTTACCCGTAGCACTGAATTTAAGTATCTAGGAGTGAGGATCAAACAAAAAGAAACCCCCGATAAATATATTTCATTAAAAATATCTCGAGGAAGAAAGATTAATGGGACCCTAAACACGGTCCTATGGAATAAAAATATTTCATTTGAAACCAAATAAAGAATTTATCATTCATTTCTACTAGTTAGAAAACAAAATATAAAAATACAAATAAATAAAATATAATTATAATAAAAATAGTAATATAAATAAAATATAAAATAATCCTAGACAATAAAACAGCAAAAATGACTGGCTCTAGAGAAGAATTTTCTAAGGAGATGCTGCAGTATCTCAAGGCTCCAGCATAACATATATCTAATAGTATTATTAGAAACAAGTTAGGACAGAAAACGAAGAGGAGGTTTCAATGCTTTGGTCATTTGATGCAGACAGAAGATGACACATGGCAAAAAAAGGCTTTCTTATATAAGCTAGAATATTGGAAGAACAGGAGAGGTCAAGAAAGACATATGAACATGTGAAGGTGGGAATGGCTGCCAGAGGAGGAGAAAATGGCAGGAGAAAATTCTTGGGCTTGGAATACAATGATTGTTCTAAGCCGAAATAATAAGAAATAATTTTTATTTTTTTTTTAATTACAAAATTTGCATATATGACGCTACAATTTCAGTTAAAATTAGCTTAGTAATTCGTGTTAGTTCTTCTGATATAACTATAGTCGTTTTCCTAGGCCCTCAAAGATTATTAACAAACTCCTGCAGTATATTGGCCGAATCTTCAGTTACAGTTTTATCCAATCAGTAAAGTTTTCTAGGAATGGACTTCTGATGCCACACACGGTTCTTAAACAATAGCCAAAGGTCTAGAATTTTCAGTGGCTACTCTAAAATATGATGCTGACATCCAAGAGCTCCATGCATTCGCAGAAACCTCTTTTTAATGTAGGGACCGAATGGCACAAGGCAACATCGAAAATGTTCTCTAGTTCCTCCGAGCATTCAAGGACTTGCCCTGCATAACTACTAATTCCGTTTGGGCCTAGGAAGAAATGCCTCTCCAGAACATTCTTAAACCTAGTTGAAATATAATCTTTCTGCCCATACCGCTATGAGTATATCGTTCACCTGGGCATCTACAACTGAAAATACGCCTATCTGATGACCTATGACCCACTTTCACAACAGTAGAAAAAAACTCAGTTCCAGTCCTCTAAACTCTAATCGATGTGTTAATATGTATTGGTATTGGACAATATTATCCTTATATTATATAACAAGCACCAGGTGCGAACAAAAGATAATCAGGGACGAGCAGGTAAGTAGAAAGGTAACTGACAGGCGATGACAGATGTCACCCCCGCTTTTACCCCCAGATATAAAAAATAAGTTAATTTAAAAACCTACCGAGAAGTGGGGAGTGTGACAAAGCCAAGAGATGGTTTGTCTCGAAAGATTTAATCAATTTTAAGAAAACAGTCCCCCTTGGGTCCCGGCTGGCCTCGAGAAAAATGTTGAGGCGGTCTGGGAATGGTGTTATTCGATTGAACTATCTTAATGTATTCGCGGAGACTGGACCACCCAGGAGATTTCAAGACAAGGGATGGAGCCATCCGTTGAAATCCCAGAATTTCCACCCTCTATAAAACTAGTCGGCCAATGATGACAAGGGTGGCGCCCACGGCCGAGGAGATAACCAACGAAAAACGTCTTCGACCCCCTCTTGGAAAGAAGAAGAGAGAAAGGGGGAGAGAAGCCGAGGAGGCAGAAAAGAAGGGACTTCGGCTCGGATCTCGCTTCACGCTGGACTTCTTCTCTGGTCTCGGTTGAGGGCGGAACAACTACTAGGTCTTCCTCTGAAGATGACAGATGCTCTGGCTCCATGACTTAAGATATGCAGGGGAACCCGATGGAGAGATGCTGAGGGACCATTATTACCAATTATTACAGAAAAGAGATTTATGTTAGAACAGTTAATGGCTAGTTCTAGTCTGAATCATTCCATGGTTAACCGTTTATTGTAATAGTTTATTATTTTAATTTTGAGGAATAAAGATAAATGTTAGAAAGGAGGTTGTTCTTTAGTAACCATGCCCATTATTAATTTGAAGATATTTCATTAATTATGATAGCAATCAATTTGATTAGCATTATTATTAAACTTAAAAGTAGGAACATTATCTTAGTTAATTATTAAATAATAGTAACCACAAATCAGGCCCTTGGAAAGGTATCCAATTTAGAGAACAAAGTAAGTAATTCCTATTTATTCATAATCTTACATAATTTTGGGATAATCATCCTCAATGATTGCCCAATGGCATCCCTATATATAGACTAATATATTAGCAGTTAAATAGATATAAACTCAAACTAGATACAATATAGCAGTGTAATGAGCAAATTCAAGTCGGTTACTTTTACGATCTGTGGCATGAAGAGGACCACAAGCAATGCGTTGTTACCTAATTAGTTTTGATTCAGTCAGTCTCCCCCTCACTTTCAGAATGGAAATCGATACCTTACAAACGTAACTTACGAGATTTTATTTCTGGTTACAGTATAATCCTCAAGGTCTGAATGCAAATAAATGTATTAGCTTTTAGTCCAAAGGTAACTTCAAACTGGCTGTTTACGTTAATATAATGTTACAGCTCTTACAGAATTGCAATAACTCGAATTTTTGTTCAGAGTCACTGAAACGTTTTGGAAGAATACTGCTATGAGAGAAAAGAAACGCTATGCCTATAGATAACCAAGTTAAGATATATAACGATATATAAAGTAAGTCTCCAGGTGCTTACTTCGATGTTATATTGATTGAAAGGATTAAACAGAAAAAAAAATATAAACCAGGGATTATTCATATTCCGATTGAACGATACTTACACTCTGATTCTTATAACCTTCCATTAAACTCTTAAAAATCTATAAATACAGGATAATTGTTACATTAATAAAGTGGTTCATTAATTTTGTCTACCAGTGTATTCAAAAAAATATCTCTAATCACAATCAGGTTACATACCACCATTTTCAATCCCTCAGGATTAACCATCACCTTGTCCTAAAACCATCATGTGTATAACTTCCAGTAGAATATTTTTATGTGATATTTTATAATATAATACTAATAATAATGTGTATGAAATGGGCAAGAAACAAGAATCTTTGATTACTCATTGTTCTTTGAAAGACCAATTGAGTAAAAAGTTCAGCACCAGTGCCGGCGTCGCCGAGTTCTTAACACATGCATTATTGTGGCTAATCAATAATATAAATTTGAGGGTATTCACATATTCTAAAACTTAATGATGTAATATTGGGCAATAAATAAAATACATAACATCAACAATGAAAATTGTTATCGTTTCCTTTCTAAAGGAAATTGTCTTGGTCTGCGCAAGTTGTTCATAGAAGTTATAAATAAAATGAATATAAACGAATTAATACATTAAATTATATTTTAATATAAAAAAAAAAATTAAAATGCAATCTCATAAATTAATTAGAAGGCGTTGATCGGTGCCGGATTAAGCCATATAGGAACCCCTAGGCAAAGTAAATCTCGGGACCCCTCACCCCTTTTCAATTTTAAATACAGTTAATATCACAATATTTTGTGATAGAGTCCATCACACTGACCCTCTTCGCTTCAATACTGTTTATATAATAATAAATGAAATTTAGTGGGTAGTTTAGGAAGCATTTAATTACATTTTGTACCAACACCAATTTTTAATATTTACAATAGTTACTAATGTATGTCATTTATAAAACAAAACTATTCATAAGTAATAATAATGATTGTTATGTAATGGCCACGTGAGATGGTAGAATGATAGCAGGATACCAAGGCTAATAATGGATTGGGAGGCTGAGGGTAGAAGGAGAGGAAGATCCCCTGTCAGATGGGAAGATGGAGTGATGTAAAGTATGGCTAGTAGGGGGGACTGTTGGAGGAGGACGTGATGGACCGGCAGAGATGGAGAGACCAGCTCAGATAGGAGTTTGGTTGCGGAGACCTTCATATTGAAGAAATTCCTAAAAGAAAAAGCCAATTTTTTTTTTAAGTAGCTTGAAATTGAAATAAACCAATTAAAATTTAAATTAATAAATAAAGGATAAATAGAGAGATAAATATTGGATAAGAGGTACAAAGGTTAAATAGGTTTATAACTGGACTCAGGCTAATTTTTAGTCAATGACTTTTGATTCCCAGCGAGATGTAGGCAGTTAAATTTTAAGATGTTGGAATTTTTTATCGAATTGACAATAGGAGATAAATATAAGCTGAGGTAATGTTAAATTATTGATGTTGTGTAGACATACCAATATATTTATTAAATATTTTTAAAGTCTTTCGTATAATCATTCCAAATCACTTTATATTTTTCCTCCATCTTCATAAATCGCCGAGATGTGGGTGTATGAAATCGTTAATCATTTTGTAAATGGCACAGTGGATGTTAATGTCGAGTTCCGAGGATCGTCCTGGGGTTACCTTTGACTCTGGTGCCGAACCGGTAGTCTCGGAGAAAATCCGCGAACGGCGGTCGGGTATACTGAAACGTAAAACCTCAAATTTTGAGGGAGGGTTAAATTTTTATTTCCTTGATCGATTCAAAATGGAAATTTTGAAATTGTTATTAATAACCATAATCATTGGAATGATTATCATTAAACATTTTCGCAGAATTCATCGATATATGTTTTGAAAAGTTAAATTTCACTTTTCAAAACGTATATCGATGAATTCTGCTAAAAATGTTTAATGATATTTATTGTATATACTTCATTAAACGGAAAATATAATTCATAAAACTTATTTTAAAATAATTACCAATCTCCAAAGTTAAAAAGTAATTGAGAAAAACATTTTTGTGGTGAGAAAGGAAATAATGTTGATAACACGTAAACTGAGATATTTTTTTTCCTATTTTTCCGGTAGTGTTCCAATGTTAGATAAGCCATGGGAATTTAATTGTCCGAACTGTATAATAAAACACCTGTACATTAATTATTGAACAGTCAAGCGACGTCATACAAGGTGCGTTCATGATATAGCAGAAATTCAAATATTTTTCTAGAGACATGGGCAACCGGTCTGTAAGATTGGCTGGTATTACTTATGATGGCTTTGATTTTCTGTATTTATATTACCTTTAAAAATAATTTTTCTCTCTAAAATAAAAAAATTAAAATATCTCTCTGCCTCTTTGGATTCAAATAAATCAAAGAAGACAATTATTACAGTTGAAATAGTAAAATAATAGATAACAAGTTGAAAAAGTGTATTTATTTATCGAGGGATGGAAATAGTGAATTTCAGTGTATTGCATGTGATCCTGGCAAGAATCTTTTCTCCCCCGGCCAAAAGTGTAAGAGGGGGTTTTACGAAAAAGCTGTAGAGAGTTTTCATTCGCTTTTTGGTTCTCCAAGAAGAGAAAGCACAGGTAGAATCACCGCGTGTTTTTATTGAACGTCATTCCCTCACCATCAATATAAAGGTAAGTAATAAACTAATTTTTCAAATCAATTCTTGTTGTGAAACGCTCGTTTCTCTTTATTGAATGTATTATTGTATGGAGAACGTATTTAAAATGAAAGACAACAATTTTGAAAATCTTGGTTTCGTTATCCCTCATCCGTTATTCCCTTACCAAAATGAAGCTGGGATTTTTTTAATACCTAATTTTCTATTAACCTGCATGATGGTATAGAAGGAATGTTATAGTTTCTTCTCGCATTGTACTAATAATTTGTTAGTACAATGCGAGAAGAAACCAGTACAAACTTTTCTGTTTGATATAATCCATTTAAATCTTGAACTGAGGATGAATGTATAACATTCGAAACTAGTTTTCAATAAAACAAATTTATAGAAGTTGCAAATAATTTATCAATCCCTAATAATATATTAATGTTTATACTAATATATTATAGTACCCTTTTATGATCCTAATTTTTAACTAGCACTTATTTTCATTTTATGATGTAGTATATAACATTGAAAAATAGCGCCCAACAAGCTGTAAGTACATACTATTGCTAACAACAGAAGCAATCCCGTAAGGAAAACCTGTGTCATTAGTCCAGGAACTGAGGCCAAAAAACGTGTCTGGTTTCAAGAATAATTTTGATCGTCCAGGCCGAAAGTATATAAGTATATAATAATAGACTGGAAATATGAAGGTTTGCCATCCCAGATCGGTTGCAATCAAATTTTATAGGTCAGCGAATTCGTTATTTTGGTCACTATTTTTAGATTTTCCTCAGTAATTCGCTTCCATTGTATTTTAAGTAAATCTTTTAAAGAATTTAAAAAGATTCTTTAGTTTTAAAGAACGTTAAATTTCCTGCTAGTTTTATATGTAGTCTTTTTTTTTAATTCGGAACTGCTGAGATGCAGGGCAGTGAGTATCTGCAAAATGTAGAGGTAGTCGGATAATCAGTTGTTTCGCTTTAATAACTATTTGTTTGTGCAATTTAGTGCAAAATGCATTATAACCAATCTAATAGAGGATTAAATTTAATACCCATATAAAATATTTGTAATTACTCTCAGCAGACGCCAAGAAATATTGAAATAACATGTCCCCTTTCTCTAAAATAGTTATTTCAATATTCCTTGGCGTCTGCTGAGAGTAATTACAAATATTATGTATTGATATTGTAGGAAATTTAATTCTCTTGAATTGAATTGAATTGAATGAGATTGGTAATTATGCATTTTGCACTAAAAAATAGTAATTAAGGAGAAACCACTGAATATCCAACTTTTGCGTTTTCTCGACATTTTGCAGATGTACACGGACCCGCACTTCAGCAGCTGTTCAAAATTTTAAAACATTTTACGTATAAAACTTGCAAGAAATTTAACGTTCTTTAAAATTGGTTATTTCAAATATTTACCTAAAATGCACTGAAAGAGAGTTATTGAGGAAAAAAAAAAAAAAAAAGTGGCGTAAATGACGAATTCGTTAACCTATAAAATTTGATTGCAACCGATTTAGGGTGGCAGACCATCATATTGACAGTCTATTATGAGAGTTCTTTGGGCCTAGACGATCAACAATTTTCTTTTTTCTTTGTGACAGACATATTTTTTGGCCTCAGATACATGGTCTGCCTGGCGGTATTTCTAAATTGGAAAAGTTGAAATTTTAGATTTGTTTTTTGCACCAGCTCAGAATTTTCATGAGTTTTTGGTGGTAGTATCGGCCGTCCTGCGAAAAGGACCGAAAAGTCTCTTCGCTATCGCAAAGGTGAGTTCTAACGGCCTCACCTTTACGATGTAGCCTACAGGTACGTTATTTCATAAAACATGCGGCTGATAAGACTGTTAGGATGTTACCTAGGAACATGAACTAGACGTTTATTTGTTTTTCAGAGCCCTTAGCAACCGTATCAATCTGATGCAAATCAAGGAATTAGAGATTTTCTTTTCTCAGCAACTTTGGATTATCACCAGAAATAAACAACATACTAGTTAAAGTAATTATTTCATTGAATATTTGAAATGTAAAAAAAAAAAGTTAAACATTTACAAGATGTGGAGGGTCCTATGGTTCGCTTAGTGAGCCCATAGAGTAATTATTACAGTGTCAGCAACATCGGACACAATTCATCAGTTTTCACCAATGAGCGTCAATCATTCACATTGGGTGTCACTTCATCACTTTTGCATTATTTTTTTTTTTTTATTCAGTAAAAAAGTATGTAAAGTAAGTATTATTCAGTAAAACAATTAGAAGGGAGCGGGGTAGCTCAGTGGGTTAGGCACTGCGCTACTAATCTCAAGGTCCCGGGTTCGAGACCGGCTGAGGCAGGTAATTATTTATTCTGTATTCAGTCGCGGATCGACCCTGTGGGATCGGGGGACCCTCCTGGGGCTCACCCAGCCTCTATAAAGTGGGTACCCTTAATTGGGGGAAAAACCTGGCGGTTGAGCGTGATCTCGGCCAAATCACCTCCTTACACAACCGTTGGCTTAGAAACAGTACGGTCCTTACCGCAAGTACTGAGCCCAAGACCCTTCACGGGTTGTAGTGGTACAGGTAAAAAAGTATGGTTGTATATGAATGGCAAATCAACTTCAATGACAGACAGAGGATCATCCCTATTTTTCTTCAGAATTTAATTCACACTTTTAATTTGCTAGGAATTGTAATCTGTAAAGTTCAGTGAGAATAACCCTTATAAAACAGTTCGAGTAAATTGCATACTTAAAAGTACACGCATACTAATTTTGATTAATGACATTATATTGTCAAGTGTGGAGTATTGAGATATCAACAGAAATCATTAGTTCAGTGAAAAAAAAATAATTTATTTTTTAAAAAATTGAATACAAAAAAAAATACCCGATATTTTTTAATACACCAATGTTTCTGTTCAAAAATATAATTATGAAATAGAAAAATCTTCATCTATTAATCATATACAGTTTGATTCAGACCTATGAAATAAAATAACCACAATCAGTGAATTCGCTCGCCCGATGCATTTAAACGATCTCAAATACATTAGAATATTCAGTTAAAAAATATCAATTTTTCAAAAACAATTAAATACTTTTGGAATCACGTTCTAACATTCCAGGACTGCCTGAATTTATTTATTGGTTAAATATAATCCTATGTTGATGAAAACATTATGTTCGGATCAACAGAAGTAAAGTAACTGTACATAACTCATCAAAATGCTAATCGATACATCGTTTATTAAAGATGGTAATAAGGAAATTCTGAAAGGACCCGTTTTCGCCTTTCAGTACAGCAGTTCAATATCCAACATCTGATAAGAAACATTGTAAGTATATTATAATGTATATGGGTTACCTAAAAAAAACTCGCCTTTCAAAGACAAGAAAAATCTTTTCATCGGTTAGATAACTCAGTGATTGGTTAAACTATTAAAAACTTCAAAACACTAAATAATACTGATACGTGAGTAAACAAGGATACGAAAATTGCATAAAATATTCTTAAACGACAATGAACAGCAAATTAAAAAAAAAAAAAATCGTAGTGTGGAAATACTTTTTGCCAGGCTGTTTTATTATTTTCAATTTGTATTCCATTAAGCTAAGAAGTTTTATATTTTTATTTTCCTACCACTACCAGTTGAGGAAATTACTGCAATCTGGCCAGATTTTCGGTAGCCGACTTTCAACCGATTCAGAACCCCTATTATGACAGAACCCTCAAAAAACCCATCTTGAAATTTTGCCAATACATTCCATACCATTTACATGAAACATCTACATATTTTTTTAAAAATTAAAAATTTTGATTTGAGTTTTTGAAAAAATAAATTTTTTAAATATTTTAGATTGGTTAGGTTGTCAAAATATTTATTAAAATAAAGCTCATGTAATTCTGAAAAAATGACGCTATTTTAAACTTTCTAAGGCAAATAGCCATTTTTGATATTTTTAATTTATAACTCAAAAAAATAAAAAGAATCCGTGTGTGTACTTGTGTACGCAATTAAGAAGTTATACTTCTTTGGCGTGATTAATAAAATATTTTTTTTTGCATTCGATCAAATATTAATTGAGCGAACGACCAATAGACGAAAGTAAATACTACAAATAAAAGTTTGAATGAAAAATATTCAATGATCTTTGTGTCTACTTTATTTCTGGCACAAAAATGAGAACTGAAAGTACAATTCGGGTATGCTCCGACAAATTCTAAATCCAATGATACCCTATACATGACATTGAAGCGTGGCAGTAGCTCATACAATATTTGGTACGAAACGGACTTAGAGTTTTTGGCTGTAAATCTCTGGATGATAGTGCTCTGGTTCTCATGGAAACCCATTCTAAACAGAAAAATGTTACTATAAATTTAGGTTTTTAATTAATTAAAAAAATACATGAAGTGCCTATGAAAATTATAGTTGCACGTGAAGATTCTAGATAAAATTCTCTTTCAAACGGTACCTTCGTTTTTTTAATTTGTTCAGTACTTCATCTGAAAAAGGGATCATTCCAACAGAAAATAAATTGTGTTACATCGGCGAATGCAACTTCGTCACACGCTAAAAATACACTCTGATCACTTTTCCCAAACGCGTCAAAAGGAGTTTAACTTCAAAAATCGGATAAATCTGAAATTTAACATCATATTTTGTATTTAATGGTATGGCATATGTACAATTAATCATTGAATTCTGAGACATCAAGTTCCAGGTCATTGGTTGATTTGATGTTATTAAAAACGTTAGTTTGTTTTATTTTTTTTTTTGGTATTGTTCATTGGGGTCTATGATGTTTAAAAAAAATGTTTTTCGACTATTGCGCAGCCGCTGTTGCGCACGAGGTGCCCAGTAACAAAACAGAATCGGTCCACCCGTTCAAGAGTTTATAGTGGCACAGACAGAAAAATAGATAAACAGGCATAATATAAAATTGTTATTCAAAAAGTCTACTCTGTCGTGTATTTTTATATATAATTCCATCTATCTTAGAATAAGTTGAAGTTTATCGTTTAAACTTTCAATATATCATATTCTTGGCATGAAGTCACAAGGGGATAGGATTGGTAGGAGGTTTTTATTCAATAAGATGGTGCGTTACATGTGGAGGGGAGAGTCAAAATGGGTTAGAGTAGAATGACTCAATATGTAAAAGGTCTCGAAGATATGAGCTTGTTTTGTGGGTGAAAATTACATGTTTCAGTTGTATTTGAAAAATATAAGGAAGGCGAGAGGGTTCAATATCATTCTAAATGAATCAGCAAGAAAGTTCTTGGGCTGGTGGTTATGGAAATAGCTACAACTATTTTCTTCAGTGCATTAGTAGCATTCAATGATTTGGTTCTTTCTCCAATGTTGGCTGATTAAGAACTTATTTAACAGTTTCAGAGACTGCCGAAATGTTGGGGATCTGTAGCTTACAGGATGTGGACGACAACGAATACACGGAAAACATAAATTTATCTTTCTTGACACCCCTTAGCATCAATTACAGCCAAGTAAAGTGGAAGAATGTGGCAATATTGGTCACTCTACATGTCGGAGCAGTGGCTGGCTGGATCCTATTCCTTCTTGGAAACATGCACTGGCAAACTGTTCTCTGGAGTAAGTAGATAATTATAAAAATCATTTTAAAAAAATATTAGGATTTTTTCTATTATTGAATAATTCTATTAACATGTTTGGAAATAACTACAAATCATCCATTTGACCGTAACCTTACTTGACTTGTTCATGTAATGCCCTGGTATATTATTAAAAAATAAAAATAAATAAATAAAGGAATTTCAATTTTGTCTTTTCTGCATCATTTTGTTGCATCTACCTTCGATTATTCTTTCCATCTGGTTTGAGGTCACTCACTTGGTCTCTTATATTTAGTGTCAAATTCATGGTCTGTTGAAGACAAATTTAAGTTACATATCATTGACGCATTGATGGGTCCTAAAGTAATTCCTCATTTTTATTTTCTCCTTAATATTTTCTTTTTATCTCTCAATTAATGATTTCGTGAATGCCTGTCAGGAACCAAGTTTTACGACATAAGAACAGGTTTTGACACGAAAACGTACATCCTCAGGTTGATAAATAAAACCTACAAAAAAAAAGAATTCGTTAGTCCTGAATGTAAGTTTCCACTCAGTACTTTTCAATTCATAATGGATAATTTCTAGGATTTCATAGCTCGTTTAGTATTCTGATGTATCAGTTGCTCTATTTGTTGACGCAGTTATGTCATTTCTTTTGTAATCCTTTGTCCTGTTCAAATATTTTGAGCTCTAATAATCCTAATTCACATAAACCTCATTCTTCCCATGATCTCAAATTATTAGATTTAAATGAATAGGAAAGAAATATAAAATGTTATTTCATGAAGTCACTAGAATATTGGCTAATTTTAGAATGGTGTATATTCATCTTAATAAATTTCACATAACCATCAATTGCGAACTCAGCTTGGACCTGGAGAATTGTCCTCTATGGACTAATGGTTGAAGTTAGCATTACTCGTAAAAGTTCAGAACTGAAATCATCTGGAAGAGATGGTACCCAAGAAGTTAATCGAGAGAATAGACGGAAGTTTGTGTTTATGAAGAAATAATGGGACGACTGGCCTATTAAATTATTAATGTACGGCCATTTCCACTTATGAATTTATTTAAAAATAATTATTTTCCTTTCTCCAGATTTCCTGTTCGGTTTCGCCTCCATTATTGGTATAACTGCAGGCGCAGTCAGCCTTTGGGGTCACAGGATCTACGATTCAAAACAACCTTTGAAGCTGTTCCTACTCATTGCTCAAACTATAGCATCTCAAGTATGATATTATAAATTAGTTGAATACTTTCTATGAACTACATATTGTCATTAAAACAGGTTTTTACAGGAAAATGCAAAAGTTTGGCTCAAGTAGGTGTCAGTGTTTAATTAATGTTGATTTCGAATGAATCGAATATCGAAGATTGTCGGAGAGGATTGGAGGTGAATTTTATATTTGTTTCATAATCCCTAGAACAATATTAAGGGGGTGTTTCGAGGATATCTGATATATATATATATATATATATATATATATATATATATATATATATATATATATATATATATATTTTCTGATATATATTATATATTTCTGATATTATATATATATATATATATATATATATATATATATTTTATTTTTTTCGAATGGCTCTGCAGACCTTGTAAATCTTTGGCCTCTTGAACCAGACTTCTTCACCTCTGCTTTCCAGTTACCTGCTTGCAGTTCTATCGCCTCTTCGTTGAGCCTATCTATCCATATGGTTTTTGGTCTTCCACGTGGTCTCTTGCCAACTTCTGTGGCATTCGTTGTTGTGAAGAGGCGTCCTGGTGGATGGCTTCGAGCTACATACCCAGCCCATCTTAATCTCCTTGCTTTCATATCATGAGAATTGAATGACCAGTTTCTCTAAGAAATTCTTTATTGTTTTTTCTTCTCCATGAGTTAGATTCTGATATCGCTACGATTATCGATATCGACGATATCGCTCCGGTTATCTTGCGCAGGACAAATCTCTGGATTCTGCTTTCTAGGGTGGCGGTTAGAGCTCGTGTCTCGCAGCCGTATATCAGAACCGGCTTTATCACGGCATTGCACACCCTTAATTTGAGATTTCTAGAGATTTTTTAGGATTTCAGTACTCTTGAAAGAGAGAAGAAAGCTCTGTTTGCGCTGGTTATTGACTGAGGTTATTGTGGAGCCGAGTTATTTAAAGCTGTCTACTTTCGGGAATGTTCAGCCATCCACGCAGATATTATTGTCGGGGTAGATTTTTCGGCTAACTATCATATAATGTTTAATATATATATATATATATATATATATATATATATATATATATATATATATATATATATATATATTTAATATATAATGTTTAATCTTCATTGACTTGCAAGCCGATTTGCTCTGCTTCTCATAACAGAGTCTTCGCGAGTCTCTCAATATCTTCTTCATTGCTATGTCAACTGCGTACACTAGGATTTTATGTTTCATACCGAAGTGCAACCCTCCATTTTAGCGTGATGTTGTTCTAATCACCTTCACTTGCCGCTTCTGTGATGGCACTCCTCAGGATTGTAATGTGGTCAATGTGGGCAATGTCTAATCCCTCTTCCATCGGCCTCCTCCCAAAATCTCCCTCCATTACTCCAGTATTCCCTCCAGTTCACTGGAGAAGGCTCTCCAATTCGCTGGTTGGGTCACGAAGCCCTTCTCATTGGTCTGGGCACCGCCTTCCTTCTTCACAACACTGAAGGCTATGACCTGGTGGTCGGAGCTCGTATCTTTTTTTTTTTCTCTTCCCCCTACCTGACCTTTCGGTCATACGAGGTCGTGGCGGCAGTGGGGTATTACGCTGGGGTAACGTGTGCCACTGCCACCAAAGTAGATGAGAAATGGGGGAGCTGGCACACTTTTTTGAGCAGCCAATCAGAAGCCAGCATTTGGTCACGTGACCTATGGCGGGAAATTTGAATTTGAATTTTTGCCTCGACCTAACCTTAACTGCCACGTGGTCTTGCCTCGACCCTACCTTAACCACCACGTGGTCTCACCCCGATCTAACCTTAACTATTAGGCCACGCCCCTTTTTGGTCACGTGACCCTTATGCTCCGCCCCTTTTTAGTCACGTGATCCAGTCACGTGACTCGCAGCGCATCCTGGTCTACGCTCCGCCCACATGTTTTAGTCACGTGATCCAGTCACGTGACCCATGGAACCTCCTGGCCTATGCTCCGCCCACAATATTTACCCCCTCCACCCATTGAAGGGCCAGGTACCCACCTTATAGAGCATGAGTGTACCCGACCGCCATTTTGTTTTTCTGATGCCGCCATTTTGTTTTTCTACTGTTTGAGAGACTTGAGGTTTTGTTGAAGGGTCAGGTACCCATGTTAAAGAGCATGAGTGTACCCGACCGCCATTTTGTTTTTCTTATGCCGCCATTTTGTTTTTCTACTGTTTGAGAGACTTGAGGTTTTATTGAAGGGTCAGGTACCCATCTTATAGAGCATGAGTGTACCCGACCGCCATTTTGTTTTTCTACTGTTTGAGGGACTTGAGGTTTTGTTGAAGGGTTAGGCACCAACCTTATAGAGCATGAGTGTACCCGACCGCCATTTTGTTTTTTATACATCGCCATTTTGTTTTTCTACTGTTTGAGAGACTTGAGGTTTTATTGAAGGGTCAGGTACCCATGTTATAGAGCATGAGTGTACCCGACCGCCATTTTGTTTTTTATACATCGCCATTTTGTTTTTCTACTGTTTGAGAGACTTGAGGTTTTGTTGAAGGGTCAGGTACCCATCTTATAGAGCATGAGTGTACCCGGCCGCCATTTTGTTTTTTATACATCGCCATTTTGTTTTTCTACTGTTTGAGAGACTTGAGGTTTTGTTGAAGGGTCAGGTACCCATCTTATAGAGCATGAGTGTACCCGGCCGCCATTTTGTTTTTATACATCGCCATTTTGTTTTTCTACTGTTTGAGAGACTTGAGGTTTTGTTGAAGGGTCAAGTACCCATCTTATAGAGCATGAGTGTACCCGGCCACCATTTTGTTTTTTATACATCGCCATTTTGTTTTTCTACTGTTTGAGAGACTTGAGGTTTTGTTGAAGGGTCAGGTACCCATCTTATAGAGCATGAGTGTACCCGGCCGCCATTTTGTTTTTTATACATCGCCATTTTGTTTTTCTACTGTTTGAGAGACTTGAGGTTTTGTTGAAGGGTCAAGTACCCATCTTATAGAGCATGAGTGTGCCCGACCGCCATTTTGTTTTTCTACAGTTTGAGAGACTTGAGGTTTTGTTGAAGGGTCAGATACCCACTTTATAGTACGTAACCTCCCCTACGGTTATATAATCATAACCTATACGGCGAAGGGTCCGGTGCCCACTTTATAGTATGTAACCTCCCCAACGGTTATATAATCATAACCTATACGATAAAGGGTCCGGTACCCACTTTATACTCTGTAACCTCCTCTATGGTTATATAATCATAACCTATACAATGAAGGGTCCGGTACCCACTTTATACTCTGTAACCTTCTCAAAGGTTACATAACCTTTACATTGTTTTCGTGTTTGTGCAACCTTCTCAATGTTTACATAGCCTTTACAATATGTAACTGCATCAACATGTAAACAGGTTGCATCTTGTATAGACAAGTTGGATTATGTCCAGGTGAAATACCAATATGGACCTTGAACTGTTTATCTCAAACATATAAATAAATAGCATAGTTCCTTAATCCTATAACTGCTTTTGGACTTTGAATTGTTTATCTCTAAAACATAAATAAATGGTAGGGCTTCCTAATATTTGAATAGCTTTTGGACTTTGAGCTGGTAATACTCTATCTTTACTTATCTCGCTGAAACATAAACAAAACAACTTTTCAATGTACTACGTATTTTTAATAGCTGATAGTATAAGTAATGGTCTTAAAAGGATTAACTCGTCAATGTTCTACGTATTTTTATTCTCCGATAGTTAAATAATGGTCTTAAAAGGATTAACTTTTAATCCATTAAGTTCCTATCGAACTTTTAATCTCTAAAATATATTAACAAATCGAAACGTCTATCACGCTGGCCAAAGAGGTTAAACCTTTTCACAGCTTTGAAATATTTTCAAAGTACACGAGTCGGTATTAATAACTTCGAAATAAATTTTTATTAATGAATATTAATTAATACTTAATCAACACAAGTTCATAATTAGTACTAATACTACAGGTACTCTGTTCGACTTGCCTGAGTATCGCCTGACTTGGGTCAGAGCAGGTCGACTCATGCTCGCTTCATAAACATGTAAACAGGTTGCATCTTGTATAGACAAGTTGGATTATGTCCAGGTGAAATACAAATATGGACCTTGAACTGTTTATCTCTAAAACATAAATAAATGGTAGGGCTTCCTAATATTTTGAATAGATTTTGGACTTTGAACTGGTAATCCTTAAAACACAAATAAATAGTAGGGCCCCATATTCCTATAACAGCTTTTGGACTTTGAGCTCTTAATACTCTATCTTTTACTTTCTCTCGCTGAAACATAAACAAAACAACTTTTCAATGTACTACGTATTTTTAATATCTGATAGTATAAATAATGGTCTTAAAAGGATTAACTTTTAATCCCTAAAATATATCGACGAATCGAATCGACTGTGTCACGCTGGACAATTGATTTAATTATATTCAACAAACCTGGCTCGTAATTGCACTCGAATCAGTCCTCGCCATGTTTTCGAGTCCTTTCTGCTACTCTCGGATGTCCTCGGAGCCGTACGAGACTGTTCGCTCTCATCGAGGTAGTGGGTGACACTCGCTCGTCTTCGTGTGTACTCGGATCCCACTATGATCTCCCCTAACTCTATTTATCATCTGTTTATAACACTAACACAATTTATAAAATATATCGACGAATCGAAACGACTGTATCACGCTGGCCAAAGAGGTTATACCTTTTCACAGCTTTGAAATATTTTCAAAATACACGAGTCGATATTAATAACAACGAACACGATGCAATAAATTTTAATTGATGAATATAAATTAATCATTAATTCATACTCGAACTTTAAACAACTTTTCAATGTTCTACGTATTTTTAATCTCTGATTGTATAATCGATGGACTTACAAATTTACAAATATATCGATAAATCGAAACGACTGTATCACGCTGGCCAAAGAGGTTGCACCTTTTCATAGCTTTGAAATATTTTCAAAGTACACGAGTCGGTATTAATAAATTCGAATACGGTGCAGTAAATTTTAATTGATGAATATTGAGGAATATTAATTAATCCTTAATTTACACTAATTCATAATTAGTACTAATTCTAATTTATATTTTATTGGTACTCTGTTTGACTTGCCTGAGTATTGTATGACTGGTCAGAGCAGGTCGACGCATGCTCGCTTCATAACGGATGGTAGGGGGCACTATGATCGCTGGTGGGGCAACATGACAGCCAATCAGATTCGAGTATTCTCGTCCAGGAACCAGTGGCACTCGTGGCCTCTGCCATTTCGACTCGAACCCCAGAGATAGAACAAAGTTTTGCTGCTAAAATTGTGATAATATTCTAATTTTTCGAGTGCAACCCAGGCTATGAGATATAATTAACGACAACGAAGTGAAAGAAGATACTGACTGACACGTCCGTTGAACAATTGAAGGAAGAATCAAGCGAAGAATCTTCAGAAGAAGAAATTCCGATCTTCTGTTCCAGCAAGTTTTGTAAGATGAAAGGAGAATACAAAGTGGTTTGTTTGAGCTGCGGAAAATTGTATCTCACTGGATTTATCGACTTGTCCGATTGCGACCATAGAACATTTTGGTGTTATGATTGCCGTCGTCCACCTATGAAAAATTATATTTCTTATCTAGATATCTCTGCAATAGCATTCAAGATTGATGAATTATTTAACAGGAATCTTAACATGGAGGAAGAAATTTCAGGAAATAGTGTAGATACGATACCTAATGACCATGACTCGACACCTGATGACCATGAATCAAGACCTGATGGCCAGGATTCAAGATCTCTCGGCCCTGATGATGTAATGAATTATGACCCTTTTATTAATGACCCTGATCTAGTAAATTACGACCCTGTTTTGGCGGCTAATAGCTACAATCCGAGTCTCGGCCCACGTCCAACAACTGAAGAAGAAATAAGAGCTTGGAGGGAACGTGTAAGAGAAGCAGAGCTAGAGATTCAAAGACAAGAAATGAGGATGCAAAAGGCTAGGATCATCGATAGAGATTTTTTGGGGGCCTTTCAAGAGATCGTTGATCAGGACATGCGAGGACTCTACTATTCGACACCCTGCGATGCCGAGATTTGTTCATACCGGGGACGATACCGTGTGAGCTGTACGAAATGCTTACGTGTCTTCCACACAGCATGCGTCTTCTTGCCAGACCACGATTACGAAACAACAGTATGCTTCTACTGCCCTCTGTCGGATTCTGAAAGTGACATAGATGATGACGATAACTCAGAAGAATTTGTTACAGATTAATATTTATAAATTTAATTCATATTAAATAAAAATTATCAGTAATTTTGTTTCTTATATTTAAAGAATTTATGTAACTAAAAACATATTTTCTTATTATCTTATTATATTATAAATTATTTCTTTAATAAATAAATTCTACTTGAACTGTTGTATTCTCTCCTCCTCCCCTTTGTTAATATCATATAATGCATTAAAATATATTTCGAAGATCACAACTCCTAGTCTTCTCTTATATAGTTGCATTTCTTAGTGTTGGAATAAAAAATAATATATTTGATTAAGCAATTCATTTTTACCAAATCATACTATTATCCGAGATTGTTCCGAAATTATAACCTCCATTATGGAATCAGAATTTTCATGTAAGACGTATTGGTGTAATATAATATTCAAACGGCTAGATTGTTTTTTTTTTTGTTTTGTCGAAGGGTCAGGTATCCACCTTATAGTAGGTAACCTTCACAACGGTTACATAACCTTTACCATATTTAACTTTAATGATATCAGGATAGATAATGTCACACTTGAATAATTCTAAATATCTTAATTCATTTGCTGAAAGTAAACGATGGACTTTGAACTGTTAATCTCTACAAAGTATACAAAGAGTAGAGCTTCTTAATCCAATAACAACAGTTGGACTTTGAACTGTTAATCCCTAAAACATAAATAAATTCTAGAGCTCCTTAATCCTATAACAACTTTTGGACTTTGTGCTGCTAATACCAAAATATAAAGAATGAAATAGGACTTGTCAGTCCTTCCGCTGAAAAGTAAACAAATTTAGATTTCGCAATAATGCGTTATCCCATAATCCTTCCTTCGAAAGTAAGCAATGGACTTTGAACTGCTAATCCTTAACAAGTTTAACTTTTATACACAAACAAAGATATAGGGTATAGGTAATAAAAGAAAATACAACTTTATAAAATAAAAAAATTTATTTCATCATAATATTAGATACAAGAAATAGAATTTTTAAATAAATGAAACATCATCTTTATAACCAATTCTTCCATTATACACTAAAGAAATTATTTCATCGCTATTGTTAAAAGTCTCGATGTCTTCAACCGACATCTTAAAACGTTTAGGAAGATACACTCTGATAGAATTATCATGATCCTTTAACGTAGCGACCAACGCTAATCCCATTTTCGTTTCAACATGTTCCAGTTCTCCGATGATGTATGGCCGTCCGATTTGAATATAATTCAATTTATGCACATAGCGAGCGCCATCGTTTAATCGGTTGAAGAGAGCTTTAAAATCTCTGATAGAACTAAAAATAAAACAGATTCACATAAGAAGAGAGCAGGTTTAGAAAAAAATAAGAAATGGCCAAAGCAATAAATATACTTACGAATTCATGATGATTGAAAATGAAGGATCTGCTATGATCGGATGCTAGAACAAAAATGAATCCTTAGGTAGTCGCTCGCTGCGGAGTATTGGTGGAGAGTAAATCTACGCTAGTTGCGCATGCGTTACCCCCTCCATCAACCATACTTTTCCCTGCCACCACTCCAACAATTTCAATTTATCATTTTCGACCTTGTCAATTCCCCCACCACTAATTTTTTTTTTCGCTGAAATATAAACAAAACTACTTTTTAATCTTATACCAGTTCTCAATGTTTATATTTTATGCAATTTTCCCAATTTTTAACTTTATCTACCTTTTTTTTTCTTTAAATTTTCCATAATCTCCCCGATGTTTATAAATTTCTGTCCGCTAGAGCGCAGCACCTTACTCCACTTGAAGATTTCCCTGCCTACTTTACATAATCTTCTCAATACTTAACGCTTATCCATACTCACTTCATAATTCAAATTGTTTTGTTTTCTTTCATAAAATGATAACTTTTTATTAGATATTTCATTATCGTCTCCGGGTCAACATGTCTTGTTTTGTATAGGGGACTGTCAATATTGGAATGTTTGCCATCATCGGATGATAGATAATATTAACAGTAACTAATATAAGCAAAATGTCAATATTAGAATGTTTTGTCATCATCAGATGATAGATAATATTAAAAGTAACTAATATGAGCAAAATCGTGGCAGTTGGAGCACAATTCTGACCACACTTTTGCTATATTGGTTCCCATTTGTATGATATTATGTTGTTTTTTTTTTTTTTTTTTTTTTTTTTTTTTTTGTTTTTTGCGAAACGTTGACTGATCAAATATTTTCAGCTGTTTAAGAGATTCAAATCTTTATTGATTCTTGATTCTTCCAGAAATATACTGATAATTTAGAAATATTCATATTAACCCTTCTCCATACTCGCTTCATAATTCAAATTGTTTGATTTCTTTCACCAGAGGCTACAAGGGGTCACGTGACTAAAATATGCGGACGGAGCATAGACCAGGATGTTCCGCGATGGTTAAGGTTAAGTCGAGGTGAGACCACGTGGTGGATAAGATAGGGTCGAGGTGAGACCACGTGGTGGATAAGATAGGGTCGAGGTGAGACCACGTGGTGGATAAGATAGGCTCGAGGTGAGACCACGTGGTGGTTAAGGTAGTTTCGAGGTGAGACCACGTGGCAGTTAAGATAGGGTCGAGGTGAAAATTCAAATCCAACTGCCACGATTTTGCTCATATTAGTTACTTTTAATATTATCTATCATCTGATGATGACAAAACATTCTAATATTGACATTTTGCTTATATTAGTTACTGTTAATATTATCTATCATCCGATGATGGCAAACATTCCAATATTGACAGTCCCCTATACAAAACAAGACATGTTGACCCGGAGACGATAATGAAATATCTAATAAAAAGTTATCATTTTATGAAAGAAAACAAAACAATTTGAATTATGAAGTGAGTATGGATAAGCGTTAAGTATTGAGAAGATTATGTAAAGTAGGCAGGGAAATCTTCAAGTGGAGTAAGGTGCTGCGCTCTAGCGGACAGAAATTTATAAACATCGGGGAGATTATGGAAAATTTAAAGAAAAAAAAAGGTAGATAAAGTTAAAAATTGGGAAAATTGCATAAAATATAAACATTGAGAACTGGTATAAGATTAAAAAGTAGTTTTGTTTATATTTCAGCGAAAAAAAAAATTAGTGGTGGGGGAATTGACAAGGTCGAAAATGATAAATTGAAATTGTTGGAGTGGTGGCAGGGAAAAGTATGGTTGATGGAGGGGGTAACGCATGCGCAACTAGCGTAGATTTACTCTCCACCAATACTCCGCAGCGAGCGACTACCTAAGGATTCATTTTTGTTCTAGCATCCGATCATAGCAGATCCTTCATTTTCAATCATCATGAATTCGTAAGTATATTTATTGCTTTGGCCATTTCTTATTTTTTTCTAAACCTGCTCTCTTCTTATGTGAATCTGTTTTATTTTTAGTTCTATCAGAGATTTTAAAGCTCTCTTCAACCGATTAAACGATGGCGCTCGCTATGTGCATAAATTGAATTATATTCAAATCGGACGGCCATACATCATCGGAGAACTGGAACATGTTGAAACGAAAATGGGATTAGCGTTGGTCGCTACGTTAAAGGATCATGATAATTCTATCAGAGTGTATCTTCCTAAACGTTTTAAGATGTCGGTTGAAGACATCGAGACTTTTAACAATAGCGATGAAATAATTTCTTTAGTGTATAATGGAAGAATTGGTTATAAAGATGATGTTTCATTTATTTAAAAATTCTATTTCTTGTATCTAATATTATGATGAAATAAATTTTTTTATTTTATAAAGTTGTATTTTCTTTTATTACCTATACCCTATATCTTTGTTTGTGTATAAAAGTTAAACTTGTTAAGGATTAGCAGTTCAAAGTCCATTGCTTACTTTCGAAGGAAGGATTATGGGATAACGCATTATTGCGAAATCTAAATTTGTTTACTTTTCAGCGGAAGGACTGACAAGTCCTATTTCATTCTTTATATTTTGGTATTAGCAGCACAAAGTCCAAAAGTTGTTATAGGATTAAGGAGCTCTAGAATTTATTTATGTTTTAGGGATTAACAGTTCAAAGTCCAACTGTTGTTATTGGATTAAGAAGCTCTACTCTTTGTATACTTTGTAGAGATTAACAGTTCAAAGTCCATCGTTTACTTTCAGCAAATGAATTAAGATATTTAGAATTATTCAAGTGTGACATTATCTATCCTGATATCATTAAAGTTAAATATGGTAAAGGTTATGTAACCGTTGTGAAGGTTACCTACTATAAGGTGGATACCTGACCCTTCGACAAAACAAAAAAAAAAACAATCTAGCCGTTTGAATATTATATTACACCAATACGTCTTACATGAAAATTCTGATTCCATAATGGAGGTTATAATTTCGGAACAATCTCGGATAATAGTATGATTTGGTAAAAATGAATTGCTTAATCAAATATATTATTTTTTATTCCAACACTAAGAAATGCAACTATATAAGAGAAGACTAGGAGTTGTGATCTTCGAAATATATTTTAATGCATTATATGATATTAACAAAGGGGAGGAGGAGAGAATACAACAGTTCAAGTAGAATTTATTTATTAAAGAAATAATTTATAATATAATAAGATAATAAGAAAATATGTTTTTAGTTACATAAATTCTTTAAATATAAGAAACAAAATTACTGATAATTTTTATTTAATATGAATTAAATTTATAAATATTAATCTGTAACAAATTCTTCTGAGTTATCGTCATCATCTATGTCACTTTCAGAATCCGACAGAGGGCAGTAGAAGCATACTGTTGTTTCGTAATCGTGGTCTGGCAAGAAGACGCATGCTGTGTGGAAGACACGTAAGCATTTCGTACAGCTCACACGGTATCGTCCCCGGTATGAACAAATCTCGGCATCGCAGGGTGTCGAATAGTAGAGTCCTCGCATGTCCTGATCAACGATCTCTTGAAAGGCCCCCAAAAAATCTCTATCGATGATCCTAGCCTTTTGCATCCTCATTTCTTGTCTTTGAATCTCTAGCTCTGCTTCTCTTACACGTTCCCTCCAAGCTCTTATTTCTTCTTCAGTTGTTGGACGTGGGCCGAGACTCGGATTGTAGCTATTAGCCGCCAAAACAGGGTCGTAATTTACTAGATCAGGGTCATTAATAAAAGGGTCATAATTCATTACATCATCAGGGCCGAGAGATCTTGAATCCTGGCCATCAGGTCTTGATTCATGGTCATCAGGTGTCGAGTCATGGTCATTAGGTATCGTATCTACACTATTTCCTGAAATTTCTTCCTCCATGTTAAGATTCCTGTTAAATAATTCATCAATCTTGAATGCTATTGCAGAGATATCTAGATAAGAAATATAATTTTTCATAGGTGGACGACGGCAATCATAACACCAAAATGTTCTATGGTCGCAATCGGACAAGTCGATAAATCCAGTGAGATACAATTTTCCGCAGCTCAAACAAACCACTTTGTATTCTCCTTTCATCTTACAAAACTTGCTGGAACAGAAGATCGGAATTTCTTCTTCTGAAGATTCTTCGCTTGATTCTTCCTTCAATTGTTCAACGGACGTGTCAGTCAGTATCTTCTTTCACTTCGTTGTCGTTAATTATATCTCATAGCCTGGGTTGCACTCGAAAAATTAGAATATTATCACAATTTTAGCAGCAAAACTTTGTTCTATCTCTGGGGTTCGAGTCGAAATGGCAGAGGCCACGAGTGCCACTGGTTCCTGGACGAGAATACTCGAATCTGATTGGCTGTCATGTTGCCCCACCAGCGATCATAGTGCCCCCTACCATCCGTTATGAAGCGAGCATGCGTCGACCTGCTCTGACCAGTCATACAATACTCAGGCAAGTCAAACAGAGTACCAATAAAATATAAATTAGAATTAGTACTAATTATGAATTAGTGTAAATTAAGGATTAATTAATATTCCTCAATATTCATCAATTAAAATTTACTGCACCGTATTCGAATTTATTAATACCGACTCGTGTACTTTGAAAATATTTCAAAGCTATGAAAAGGTGCAACCTCTTTGGCCAGCGTGATACAGTCGTTTCGATTTATCGATATATTTGTAAATTTGTAAGTCCATCGATTATACAATCAGAGATTAAAAATACGTAGAACATTGAAAAGTTGTTTAAAGTTCGAGTATGAATTAATGATTAATTTATATTCATCAATTAAAATTTATTGCATCGTGTTCGTTGTTATTAATATCGACTCGTGTATTTTGAAAATATTTCAAAGCTGTGAAAAGGTATAACCTCTTTGGCCAGCGTGATACAGTCGTTTCGATTCGTCGATATATTTTATAAATTGTGTTAGTGTTATAAACAGATGATAAATAGAGTTAGGGGAGATCATAGTGGGATCCGAGTACACACGAAGACGAGCGAGTGTCACCCACTACCTCGATGAGAGCGAACAGTCTCGTACGGCTCCGAGGACATCCGAGAGTAGCAGAAAGGACTCGAAAACATGGCGAGGACTGATTCGAGTGCAATTACGAGCCAGGTTTGTTGAATATAATTAAATCAATTGTCCAGCGTGACACAGTCGATTCGATTCGTCGATATATTTTAGGGATTAAAAGTTAATCCTTTTAAGACCATTATTTATACTATCAGATATTAAAAATACGTAGTACATTGAAAAGTTGTTTTGTTTATGTTTCAGCGAGAGAAAGTAAAAGATAGAGTATTAAGAGCTCAAAGTCCAAAAGCTGTTATAGGAATATGGGGCCCTACTATTTATTTGTGTTTTAAGGATTACCAGTTCAAAGTCCAAAATCTATTCAAAATATTAGGAAGCCCTACCATTTATTTATGTTTTAGAGATAAACAGTTCAAGGTCCATATTTGTATTTCACCTGGACATAATCCAACTTGTCTATACAAGATGCAACCTGTTTACATGTTTATGAAGCGAGCATGAGTCGACCTGCTCTGACCCAAGTCAGGCGATACTCAGGCAAGTCGAACAGAGTACCTGTAGTATTAGTACTAATTATGAACTTGTGTTGATTAAGTATTAATTAATATTCATTAATAAAAATTTATTTCGAAGTTATTAATACCGACTCGTGTACTTTGAAAATATTTCAAAGCTGTGAAAAGGTTTAACCTCTTTGGCCAGCGTGATAGACGTTTCGATTTGTTAATATATTTTAGAGATTAAAAGTTCGATAGGAACTTAATGGATTAAAAGTTAATCCTTTTAAGACCATTATTTAACTATCGGAGAATAAAAATACGTAGAACATTGACGAGTTAATCCTTTTAAGACCATTACTTATACTATCAGCTATTAAAAATACGTAGTACATTGAAAAGTTGTTTTGTTTATGTTTCAGCGAGATAAGTAAAGATAGAGTATTACCAGCTCAAAGTCCAAAAGCTATTCAAATATTAGGAAGCCCTACCATTTATTTATGTTTTAGAGATAAACAATTCAAAGTCCAAAAGCAGTTATAGGATTAAGGAACTATGCTATTTATTTATATGTTTGAGATAAACAGTTCAAGGTCCATATTGGTATTTCACCTGGACATAATCCAACTTGTCTATACAAGATGCAACCTGTTTACATGTTGATGCAGTTACATATTGTAAAGGCTATGTAAACATTGAGAAGGTTGCACAAACACGAAAACAATGTAAAGGTTATGTAACCTTTGAGAAGGTTACAGAGTATAAAGTGGGTACCGGACCCTTCATTGTATAGGTTATGATTATATAACCATAGAGGAGGTTACAGAGTATAAAGTGGGTACCGGACCCTTTATCGTATAGGTTATGATTATATAACCGTTGGGGAGGTTACATACTATAAAGTGGGCACCGGACCCTTCGCCGTATAGGTTATGATTATATAACCGTAGGGGAGGTTACGTACTATAAAGTGGGTATCTGACCCTTCAACAAAACCTCAAGTCTCTCAAACTGTAGAAAAACAAAATGGCGGTCGGGCACACTCATGCTCTATAAGATGGGTACTTGACCCTTCAACAAAACCTCAAGTCTCTCAAACAGTAGAAAAACAAAATGGCGATGTATAAAAAACAAAATGGCGGCCGGGTACACTCATGCTCTATAAGATGGGTACCTGACCCTTCAACAAAACCTCAAGTCTCTCAAACAGTAGAAAAACAAAATGGCGATGTATAAAAAACAAAATGGTGGCCGGGTACACTCATGCTCTATAAGATGGGTACTTGACCCTTCAACAAAACCTCAAGTCTCTCAAACAGTAGAAAAACAAAATGGCGATGTATAAAAACAAAATGGCGGCCGGGTACACTCATGCTCTATAAGATGGGTACCTGACCCTTCAACAAAACCTCAAGTCTCTCAAACAGTAGAAAAACAAAATGGCGATGTATAAAAAACAAAATGGCGGCCGGGTACACTCATGCTCTATAAGATGGGTACCTGACCCTTCAACAAAACCTCAAGTCTCTCAAACAGTAGAAAAACAAAATGGCGATGTATAAAAAACAAAATGGCGGTCGGGTACACTCATGCTCTATAACATGGGTACCTGACCCTTCAATAAAACCTCAAGTCTCTCAAACAGTAGAAAAACAAAATGGCGATGTATAAAAAACAAAATGGCGGTCGGGTACACTCATGCTCTATAAGGTTGGTGCCTAACCCTTCAACAAAACCTCAAGTCCCTCAAACAGTAGAAAAACAAAATGGCGGTCGGGTACACTCATGCTCTATAAGATGGGTACCTGACCCTTCAATAAAACCTCAAGTCTCTCAAACAGTAGAAAAACAAAATGGCGGCATAAGAAAAACAAAATGGCGGTCGGGTACACTCATGCTCTTTAACATGGGTACCTGACCCTTCAACAAAACCTCAAGTCTCTCAAACAGTAGAAAAACAAAATGGCGGCATCAGAAAAACAAAATGGCGGTCGGGTACACTCATGCTCTATAAGGTGGGTACCTGGCCCTTCAATGGGTGGAGGGGGTAAATATTGTGGGCGGAGCATAGGCCAGGAGGTTCCATGGGTCACGTGACTGGATCACGTGACTAAAACATGTGGGCGGAGCGTAGACCAGGATGCGCTGCGAGTCACGTGACTGGATCACGTGACTAAAAAGGGGCGGAGCATAAGGGTCACGTGACCAAAAAGGGGCGTGGCCTAATAGTTAAGGTTAGATCGGGGTGAGACCACGTGGTGGTTAAGGTAGGGTCGAGGCAAGACCACGTGGCAGTTAAGGTTAGGTCGAGGCAAAAATTCAAATTCAAATTTCCCGCCATAGGTCACGTGACCAAATGCTGGCTTCTGATTGGCTGCTCAAAAAAGTGTGCCAGCTCCCCCATTTCTCATCTACTCACCAATGAACTATACTTTTATTTTATTGTCTTATTGTACAATATTCAATGAGAATCATTTATTTTTAGGAACAATAATCCTGCTACTGTGGTGCAGCCCGGTGTACGTCTGCGCAGCTTAGGGCTGCACCTTATCCTCTCCATCCGTCCGGTGCCGTCCAGCCCTCCTGGTCAGCCGCATCCATCCGGATCCCATCTTCAACTCCATCCGTCCGGATACTGGTCCAGCCTTCCTGGTCCACCGCATCTTTCCGGATACTCCCCCTAGCTGCATCAGTCCGGAAGCCAATCCCGCCTACCCGGTCCGCTGATTCCGTCCGGATCCCATCAACCATCCTCAGGCTCGCAGACGTCGGGTGGTCTGGCCCTTCCCAGTGTGAAGTGCTCATGGCCCACCACCTCCTTCCACCCGTATATGAACTCCTTGATGAAGGGGTACGCTTCTCCCTCCATCAGACGGGGGAAGTCCGACTCAGCGAGGGCGAAGATTCCGGTCTTTCTCGACAACCTGGCACGGTGTCCTTCTACTGCGGTGCAGGATACGATGACGTGTTCTGCTGTTTCAGGGACTCCACAGGTGGGGCACCGGGGTTCTATTTCTTTTCCATGGTCGTGCAGTTTTCTCCGGAAACCTCCATGCCCTGTCAGCATCTGCGAGACCCAGTAATCAGGGAGGACCAATCTCACCTTCAATCTTGCTTGGACGGTGGGGAAGAACTTCCTCAAGGTAGCTCCCTTCTGACTACCTACCCACCGTCTGTTCCATTCCTCGATGGTATCCTCCCTCAAAATCTTCTTCCATTGGTTGGTGGTCTCGCCAGCTCTGTTACGGAGTCCCTCCGGAAGCGCGTCGAGCCCCTGCCTCAGCAGACTGAGCTCTGAGTAAAACTACAATGGGTGGGGATAATCCCACGGAACGGCCAGACGTAGGTCCTTCTTCATCGACAGCCAGAACGCTACGGAGCTCGTATCATTAATAATTTAGGGCCTGTCCGCAATGCGCTTAGCTATAGTGGCCGAGGCGAGCGTCATATCAATCTTACTCTGAATCTTTGCTCCCGCAAATGTATTGCCGGATGGTTCGTTCATTACGAGTTGACATCTCAGCACGCACTCATCTGCCCCCCTTTCTCTGGCGTTTGTGCGCACTTAACCCAAAGCTGTGTTCCATGAGTTAGTGTCGGAACAGATTATCGCACTTATTCAGAAGTGCGATAGTCTGTTCCTAAGAAAGACATCCTCCACGACAGTAATAGTTTTCTCTAGATTTGCAGGACTTGGCGACATGTGAGGATAGACTAGGACAAAATAAATGCTCTCCCATCTGACATAACTGCCTGATCTGCCGTGGTGAAATTTTTATATATATATATATATACCGGCTACATTTTGGCTCCAATGATCTTATATTCTTTTTGTAGTGTTGTTGTAAAGGTAGAACAATGCCATAAAAGTGAGGGCAAATTTCATTCAACATTTCTATATGTTTACCTAAAATGTGTTGATTTTTAAGGTTTTGTGGACCTCTACCCATCCAAATAGAGATGGATGGTTGAAAATTTGTATGTGAATTGCGTAGTGTTAGAGAAGTGCCTGTGTTGCGTCTAAACTTTTTTTCTCTCACCGCGGCCATTTTGTTTTTAATTATTTGTTGTTTTAGTGAAAATGCGACCTTAGTGACGGTGCTCTAGTGCTCAGGCGTTTTTTTAATATTTATTTTTAAAATTTTATTTTTTCGAAGGGTCAGGTAACTCATTGGCAATTCAGTTTCTGGAAATACACTTATATTAACATATTTCATATTTTCATATATAATTTATTTAAATCATATTTTAACGATGTTTCGAACTATGCTGTCCATTTTCCAGTTTTTCTTAATTCTCTTTATGTGATATCCATATTATTACGTTCTATGTTTTTTTGTCATATTTGGTTTACTTTTTATCATCATACAACTTATTGTTTATCTGTCCATGTTTTCATTTCTTTAAATAATTATTATTTTAATGGATACTAACAAAATAGCTATCCCGTCGTTTTAGTTTATCCTAAATCAGTTGTATTAATCCATAAATTCCAATTTTTCTTATCATACCATCTCGTCTGCCAAATTATTTTTCCTAACTCGTTCTTCTTTTGAACGTTCTAGGGTCGCATATGGACATGGGTTCGAGATCATAGACAGCACTTCGAATATAAAAACACAGATGCTGATCCTTTCAATTCCAAACGGAGCTTATTTTTCTCCCACATGGGTTGGTTGATGATGAAGAAGCATCCAGATGTCATTACTAAAGGAAAACAATTCAATTTTTCCGATCTAGAAGTCGATTTTCTTGTAATGTTCCAGAAGAGGTATTGAGAATTTAACATTTATAGACTTTTTATATATGTATGTATATATATAATAGATAATGATAACTGTACGATTTATATAATATATTTTTATAGACACTACGTGGCTATGTATCTGCTTTTAACAGTAATACAGCTGACGGTCCCCTGTTACCTATGGGATGAAATAGCAGAGATCTCATTCCTTGCCTTTATTGCCAGGATTGTTACAGTGTTACACATTAGTTGGTGCATTCACAGCTTACATGATTTTGGAGAAATGAAACTAAGCACGTAAGTGGCTTCTTGAAAATGTGATTTCATAAAGATAGAATAAATAACCAAACAATCTGGAAGAATTCAGGCTAAAACAATGTTTATAATAAATATATTATAAATAAATATATTTAAAAATGATATTAAATACTAAATAACGAATAATATTTAGCATATCTAGGAAATGATTATTTAGGGCATTAGCCAGGAATAACAACTCATCGCAAAAATTGTTTACTTAATGCCAAGATTGTAAGCTTTCTTCGAAAGAACAGTACGAAGTCTACATAAGAGTTGTAGGCTAAATAATTGTGAAAAAGCTGGAAACGCTTTTAATCTCTTAATTTGCATGTATATAGAGTAAGTTTGCACCGAATTTCTGCTTTTGCTTTATATGGGGTCCTCCAAAAAACCTCGAAATTTTTGGACTTTTTTGGTTTTTCGACTATAATTCCTAAATGGTGCATTCAATCGAAAAAGTTATTTCACAATAAATTAAAGAACATTAAATTTTGATTAGATTCGTACGGCTCCATATACCAGTAGCTATTCCGAATTTAAGAAAATATTTCATACAAAACTTGAAGCAAATTTAACGTTATTTAAAACTTGTAATGAAACATTTTCACCTCAAATGCATTGGGAGCGAGTTACTGAGGAATGACTGATTTTCTTAGCAGTTTTTTAAGATGACGGAAAGCACACAAGAAGGAGGTCGAAAACTTGGATTTTTAAACAGAGGAACAATATATACATACCTATAAATCAAAATTACTCCACATTTTGCAATCCAAAATCATATCTATACTGAGCTAATTTTCGAGTGGTGTACTTGTCCGAATCTAAAAGTTTAATACTCAGTGAACGCATAATTTGATACTCTACAACACTTATTTTATGAGTTTTTCTCTTCGAGTACTCATTTCCAAGCTACAGACTCATATAAAGTATTTTTCCTCAGTTTTTGAAAAACAATTGCCGTTTTATGACCCTGGTTTTCGACCGCACCTTTTAACCGAATTCTTATGTTCTAGTACTCATTTGACGCAAAATTTAAACTTGCAATCAAAACGTTTTTGATTGAATGCACAGTTTAGGAATTATAGTCGGAAAACCAAAAAAGTCCGAACATTTTGAGGTTTTGGGGGCACCCCTCATAAAGCACAAGCAGAATCTTCAGCTTTTCAACGAAGCCATTACTTATTTAGCCAATGCCCGCTATTTTGGCCTATGTTTTCTGGTCTAGATTGTTTACCTCTTTTGCCAGACTCCGTTGACAGTTTGTCTCATATCTTTTATGAGACGGTGAATCCCAAAATCAGCCAAGTCCATTTTCCATTTTTTTTTTTTTAAATTAGCATAAAAAGAGTTGAATCACAGAAAATTTATCAAAATGCCCTTTAAAAAAATTATGCGCTCTGCCAGAACAGACGCCGCAAGTCATCTAGATTATACAGTGTTCATAATTTTACCCCAGCAATTTTTAATGTTTACCATTTACATTGTGCTGCCTATATAATGTTATGATATACCTTAATTTTGTATTGTAAAAAAGAAAGAAAAAAATGCTCTGTGTTAAAACTGTTATCATTAAAAAAGTTTTCTATCATATTTTAAATGAAAAAAAAGTTATGATATATTTTGATTTATTTATGCATTTTGATATTGTTTCTCGAAATATCATGAAACATTAATTACAATATCTGTTCTCATATATTAAAAAACAATATTTTTTTAATATCCCTCCTAAATTCCAAAAAGTGGTAAAGCTGCCATGTGGTAAATTTAATTTGTTCTTAATTTTAGTTGGTAACTATTTATCGAAATGTATCTAAGCGGTAGTGGCAAAAAAAAAATAAGATAACATCAGTTGTGCATTGATAATACCATTCTATGATTTTATAGGGGATCCGTGAAAAATTTATAAAAATGAACTTAGCTGGTTTTGTAATTCAACGCCTCTTATTATATTCTTTTTTAGTTAGTTCCTTTTTCGAGTAACAGCATGAATTGTTTTTGTAGTTTTAGATAATTATTATTTATTTTATTATAAAGTTAGATAGAAGCAATATTAGCATTGTAAAATATTTTATCCGCAGAGAGCAAAAGAGTGATGGTGAAAAGAGAGCTCAGATGAAATGCGTCGGCGATCGCCGCTGTTTGTTCGACCCAACGCCAATTGTGCTGAGCATTTCTGAAAGAATTGGCCTCACATTTCGTCCAAAGCATGCTGATTAAATTGAATTTTAAAACGTAATTGTGAAAAATAAATAAAATAATATTTATGCGTAGGTGTGTCACTAGATTTCCCATAAATCACTGTTTAAAATAATATTATTGTGAGTTGATGCAAAAATAGTAATGGTTTCCGCCTTTATTTAAGACCAATAAAAATGTCTAATGTTAATTCAATATTCAATCAAAACAAACCAGTATGTTGTTCAGTATGTTTAAAGTCTTTATAAAAAAAATGACAAAGATCGATTTTCGTCAAATTTATTGTTACGAATTTAAATTAAGGTGCAGTGCTGCACAAACTGCTAGTTATATCAATGAAATATGGGGTCAGGGGATCATTGACGAATGCACACTGTGATTGCACAGTGTAGCTTTGGTTTCCTGTCTTGCTAGCCTGACTTGCACCCGAAAAATGTATAGTGACATTATGATGGTCTACTGTCGTTATTATCCACTACATCTTCCTTAACCGTGGCGACGCTATCACTGCCGACAAGCATTGTCAAGAAATTGGTGTCATACATCGGAAGCTGCAACGTATTTGCCCAGCATTAATTAATCAGGAGGGGCCGATCCTTCTCCACAATAATAAATACTCTGCGCTTCGGAGTTCATTTTTTCCAGAGATCCAAATTTCTTTCTTGCTGGGATAAATAAGCTTGATGTTCGTTGTACGTAAAAAAAACTTCGTATTCATGCAGGAAGGGATAACATTTTTAGTCTGTCTGTAGTCAAATCTTTTTTTCCCTCCCCCTATCTCATTCTTATGTCATATGGGGTATTAGGGAACAGTGGGATATTACATAGACGTATCTGAATGCCACTGCTGCCAGTAAATATGCTCGTTATTTATTATTTTACAACATATTTGGGTAGGTTTATTTATGGAAATGATTAAACTATATATTTAAAATAATTTATTTAAAATATATATATATATATATATATATATATATATATATATATATATATATATATATATATATGTGTGTATCGAAGGTTAGCGGAGATGTAGAACCTTACAATAAAAGTACGGGTAAATTTCGGTTTTTTTGTGGGTCTCGAATTTTTTTTCTTACTCCCCCGTTTTTATAATATATTTTTTAAAGTTAAAATACGACTTTAGTGACGGAGTTCCACTGCTCACGGATTTTTTTTTTTTTTTATGGATTTCTTCCTATTAATTAATGTTGCTATTGTTATTATTTAGGCTATCAAAAAACATCGGTCTTCATATTTGCTTGGTTATATACCGTACAATATTAAATAGAATATTAAGAACGAGAATAAACATGTAAGAGATGCTCCTTATAGAAAAACTTATCTAGGTTGGCTGTAACGACTACTTACCCGTTATTTACGCTCCGAAGCAATGCGGGCGATCTCTTGTAACGAGCCGACATTTTAGCCAATGTGTGTCAAAGGAATAGGGTCGTTAGGACGGATTTCGGCTCCGAAAGGTACGATCGGACACAAATAATCTTTCCTTATTTGTCCATCACTGGCTCTTCAAGTTTCTGAATAAATAGGTCACCTTTCGGACTGTCCGTTTCTATGAAGAATCCCACGCAGGTTTTATTTTTTTCAGAAAATCAAAATTAATAAGTAGTGAATGAGGTAAACCGCTTTCCTTCCCACGGCTCCAAAATTGCCATTAAACATTTCATAACATAAATATTATGTCGACACTACTGTCAAAGCATTTTTATTGGAAAAATGAATAGCAAATCCAGGTAGATATAATAATGAATGAAATTAATCCAGGCGTAAGATGCAATATATGAAGGGCACAACACATATTACAAAAAAATACCCGAAGCATGTCAAATAAAATCTTTCAAAATCAGGAGTTGGTATCGAACGGTACTCTCCTCTCTCAAACTGTCAATTATCGCCAAGCTGCATCTCATCCATTGATTGTAATAGCATGTAAATAAAAATTCAAGAAATAATGATTTCATAAGTTTAAGTATCGTATTTTTGTAATTGGGTTCTCCCAAAGATTAAATTTAGTCTTCACCAAGAGTGCAAATACAGTAATAACGCTCTCATGAAATTTCAGCTTCTCAAATCAGATATTGACAGTACATATCCCAACATAGCTTTTTAAAAAAAGTATATATTTTTCATCTAAAATTACCACTTAAATGCACAGTGGTTACTATCATTTCATTTACATACTTAACCAGCATAAAAACTAGTTTTTTATCAAATTATTATTTTTTTTTTTTTTATAAAATCAAGTTTCTGTTGATATGTTCTTGAGTATGACCTTATTTTTGAGATTTCAGAAGATAGCTGACGAATATAACAAACAAAAATTATAAAAATTAAAGGGGGTGATCAATAAATTTCTAATGTTTTACATTCAATTCTCTATTTTTGTTCTGGGCTTTTCTATCAATTCTGAACTAGTCCTGAAATTTCTCTCAGCTCAAACCGCTTTTTCAAAGATTGAATCTAACTCGTCCCGGAATATATTACTCAAGTTTCAGATTCACAATAGGTAGTTAGAAATATTTTACATAATAATTCTACCATTCCCTCAGAGGGCCAGAGTTCCTTCCAAGCGAGAATGATCACAAACCTAGCAAATCAGTAACTGAATCCTTTTTGGACGAGATAGCATATGTCCATTCGCTACCTCCAATCTATATTTGCATCGAGTTGTTCAGCAGAGTTAAAATTGAACCGCCTCCACTATTTCTCTGCCAGAACATTAACGTCGGAATTGTTACAAATAAAGCATAAAATCTAATTCTTTGTAAAGTGCTGCAATATGATTATGATTTGGGAATTATGCAGAGGTATCTCCAAAATAGGAAAAAGTTCTTTACGGTTTTATTAATAAATTTTCTTTCACAATGGAGATGTCCATTTCGATAAAACATTAAACGACGGGCTGATCAGTGAAGTCGCGAATATTCACTTCTGTTCTTTGCATCAATTTTTTAACCCAGCTTTATCACGATGACATGTGCTTTCCACCCTTCCAGTTATAAATTATACATAATACTGTTTGTTTTTCATTTGGACTGTATTATCCTTTTTGTGGTTTACAGTAGAAGCTCCATTAATAATACCCAATATGCTTATTACACTTTTAAGTCTCAAAGTGTGTGAACATCAAAAATGCAATAACAAGAAATTTAACTTAAATAGCAAAAGTTACTCTTGAATCCTATGAAGAATACTTTAAAAATCTTACCAGCATTATTTTTCAAAATTGTTGTCTCATAATGAAACCATTTATAAAAAAATAAATTAAAAATATATCTAGACATTGTAAAGGAGATGGAAAATAGACAGGCTCGCCGATGTTCAATAAAGAAAGCGAGGGAAGGAAATTGTAAGCGAAAACGAAGACGACTTGTACCGAGGAGTGAGAGTACCCAAGGGACAGAAGGACCTGTTCTTTCTCTTATCTCTTTTGCAAGATATCGTAGAGATCTCAGGAGAAACTTGGCATCAATATAGCCAGCCTTATGGCGTTTTGAGTAATGCATTCATTTTAGTAATATTTAATAATAATACACGGGAACATTTATAAAATAATCAATTATATTGCATCAATAAGATGTTAGTAATTATGATTTTTATAGGTAATCAATATTTTACAGTTGATATATACATAAATTGTTTTTATTTCTGCGTTTATTATGACGGAAGCAATTAAAGAAAAAAGCTGTTGAGTGCGGTTTCATGGATTTTATTTTCACCGAGTATAATTGGAGAAAGGTTAACAGGAAAGATGGTAATTGCCAAGATAATATTAAACGTAATTTACTTCTAACAGTTACGAATTTCAATTCAAATAAAAAAAATTACTCTAAAAGATTACAAAGTTTTTCTTTTACCCTCTTTCCAAGTTTGATCTAAAACACAGAAAGTAGAAACTTGACAATATTATATCACGTAAAGTGATGGCTGACTAAAAATAGGCCTGAAAATGGACTAGTGGGTCATTTCGCATCAATTTGACTGATAAAAAAAAATAATTTTTGAATTCTTGAATGAATCTTGGTATTTATGTTTCATGTATAAATATTTTTATAATATTATAAATATTTTATCTGTAACGGAATGATAGGGCATCGGATACAATGACGTATTCAATGATGTATTTATTTAAATTCACTTGGTTAAATTTAGTTAAATTCATCTGGTTGCACCCATTCATTTGCTCTAAACTTAAAGTGTGCAAAAATAAATACCCTAGATAATCCCACCGTATATATATGAAGATGCACTGTGTATGTTATATTTTAATCAATAAAATTTACTGTGCTAAAAGTCACTAAAAAAAAATCCTTTTTTATGTTATTTACCATATCCGACATTATTCATGGTCCATTGTTAGTTGAATGTGCTTCCACAAAACTTTTTGTTTCTTTAACGGATACCATTGAGATACCTTCTTAAAATTTGGTATGTGCTTTCTTATATTAGCATTATGCATATATTTTAAATTGAATACATTAAACACACAAGAACATTAATTTTTTTTTTTAATTCAGTTTCTCGATTTTGAGCTATAAAAAATGTCTTTCTTTTTAATATATAAGCGTGTGTGTGCTTAATGTTAATGTTAATTGAGATAACATCAAAAAATTTGTTATGTACATTCTTCTATTAGCAATTTTAATTTATATGTATTAAATTAAAATCCATGTAGTACTGAAAGAATTGTCACTATTTTGAGCTTTTTAGGGTAATTTTTTTGGAGCTATTAGTTTTTCAATGATACAAAACGTATCAAAGAACAGTCAATTTATTTTTTTTTTATAACTCTAATTTTTTTTAATGCTAATTGATAGTGCTACTTATGTACAAAAGTCATTGAATACTGAGGCACCAAGTTCCAAATCATTAGCTGATTTGACATGAAATGACATTAGCTGCTATTTAACAATATTGTAGTTATTTCTAAACTGCTATTTACAAATAAAATTAAATCATATTAAAGTTTCATTCGGTATTTTATTCAATTTTTTTTGCAAGTTTTCTATCCAATTTATTTCAAAAGTGTGGCTGATTATTTGACAGATACCCTAGTATTTTAAACCATAGCAAATATTTAACCAGTTAATCCAATAAAATTAGTTTTTATTAGAAAGTATCTACTACTAAAAAAAAAATAGCAAAGGTTGCTTTTAATTTTTATGTTAACCATAAATTAAATTATAATAAATTAGAGAGAGAAAAAAAAGTTTGAAATATGAAACAACAATGAATCAAATAGTGATTTATATTTATCATTTCAATCCAATTCAATTCATCTAATAAGGTCCCAATAAAACAAGTCAGAGGAATCAGATTAAGAACGGATATAATTAAGAAGAGACAATGCTTCTTTTTCTAGATGCAGGGCTTGGAAATG
The DNA here is from genome assembly GCA_948150685.1 of Rhaphigaster nebulosa. Lineage (NCBI taxonomy): Eukaryota > Metazoa > Arthropoda > Insecta > Hemiptera > Pentatomidae > Rhaphigaster > Rhaphigaster nebulosa. Next base: position 25,568,285 of record OX411311.1, read on the forward strand.
GCTTGCAGAAAACATTAAGTAAAAGTTTAACTGATCGTAAAACGCAAAATACTTTTCAATATTTAAATTATTTGATATTTTTACAGGTACTTTTATTTATTTTTTTATACATGCCTTTCTTTGTTTTGTTGGTTTTTGTATTGTCTTTCAATCGGCAACTGATTTTACCATAATAATAATATTATTTGCTAGAATAATATTCTCTGAAAAGGCATAAATTAATCTCACTGCCATAAAAGATTGACGGAATAACGGTCTATATTACTTTCAAGCAAAAACAGGTGTCACTCTAAGTAGGAGAACTTTTCATACCAGCATGAAAATAAACCTGCAATGAAACTTTTTAATTTTGCGACAGAGCTTCAAAATTTTAATAGTAAGTTTCTTTCGACTCCGAAATGCGTGTCAGGTATAACCTACCGCAAAGCGAACTATCCGAGATCCATCTTTTATGGCGAAAATACTACCAAATTTTTAAAAAGTATTCATTTTAATTAATTTAAGTATTAATATACAGGTTATGTTTAGCAAGTACAAAAATTTGTGGAGGAGAATGAAACGAAGAATGGTTAGAGATTTCTTTTATAGATATTTGGAAAATAATAAGTCTCTAGTCTATAACTTAGCAAGCTAATCAATATTATTCGTTTGATAACTGTTGATGAAAAAACATATTTACTAAGTTTTTTAATTTTTTCTTAGTTCGGTGAAGTAATCGCGTTTATCGCAAAAAAAAAAAAAAAAAAAAGATATTGTCTAATGTAAAACCTAGAACAAAGCCATTAGGGAACTTAAGTCTCTAATGGAAGAAAATTACTCGAAGCATGTTGCAGATGAAAACAATGTTTGAAATATGAAAGCTAGTTTGAAAATATTCCTCACACGGATGGAATTTAATGTCCTTTTGTTTCCTTAATGCACCGTAATGCCTCTTCGTTGAAAGTCAGCTGTGGATTATTCTAGGCTGCAACTACTGTACTTCCTCCGAGCAAGGGCATCATCAAATTTAAATTTTTAGAGGTAAATTGTTTCCGTCGAGCGGAGAGCGGAGAGCAATGAATCTCTAATTTTCAAGAAGGCTGGTACTAAAAGCGTGCTAGGCAAATTAAACAGCAAGTGTTAAAGTGAGGCAACAGTTAATCTTGGGCCGGGTCTAATTTAATAATATCCGAGGCGGAGATGAGCTGTATCAGGAGCGGATCCTGCCGGGAGCAAGTTTCCTTATTACCGTAGGCCCAATGGTTCGAAGCACTACCTATGATTACGTAGACCCAGCTGCATAATAAGCAGCCGCGGGACGTCTCTTGTTTTATATGTATATTGACACTGCCGGTTCGATCTCGGAGATTGGAGTGCACTCTCGCGGTGCAGCTGCTCCATTATAAACCACTGTCTCTATTCACTGTTGTCTAGGCTGCATATTAATCGAATTATTTCTCGGTTGTCGTGACGTCAGAACAAGATGGATCGTATCAATATATGAGGTAAAATGTTCCGGTAGAGCACACTGCCCCAATATTGGCCATTTGTGTAATTAAATTTTAAAATAAGACAGCTTGGAATAAATATGATACCATCTCATAGGGGTTTAAGAAGTGACGGCTCGTAGATAAAATTGGGGGAGTGCTGCTCCAGAAAAATTAGGCTTTTAAAGTTATGTAGCAGTTGAAGTTTACAAAGTTACCTTCACAAGCCAACTGTGAAAGAACAAGTACGAACTTACAACAAATAATGTAATGACAACTTACAAGAACACCCCAACATAGTCACACTCGTGTTAGGTTACATCCGAAAAAGTCTGAAGAGATGCTGGATGAGAGACCTCCTTGACTAACAATCATCAAGGAGATGCCGTTGGGTACTGCTCCGTTACTTGCCTCTCATATCCTGTCCTTGAGCTGAAATTTTTCCAATTCACTGGTTGTCAATATCAATGACTGACTGCTGTGAATGAACATTTATAAGCAAGTTAGAAAAAAGTAGCCAAACTAGATTCGCAATAGAAATGGGTTAGGATGAATCAATTTGAAATTCAGTCAGTTAGAATAACCAAAAGTAGCAGGTATTATATAATGAAAAAATTGGCTAATCTAATGTATTGAGGAAATTAAAACTTGGCTTGGTAATCTGTGGTTAAGCTCATAACGCAAGTTTATGTCAGGTTCTAGCCCCTGATTTGTTGCGAGTTAAGCGCTTTTTTTTTATATGCACAAATGGGAGAATAGTCGATATCAGTTGTAAAATAAACTTCTCCTTAATAAATTTTATTGGTCTGAATATTGGTTTTAAAAATATTGCCAAAGAAGCCTAAACAATATGATTTATTAGAACATCTTCTTTTACAAAATCCTTGGATTAACACTAAATTTTTTTATATAAATGAGCCAATGTTGACTTGTATGAGAGCCTTGTGATTTCAATGTTGAAAATTCATTAATCGATGAGAAACCACTAGAACAACAAAAGATATTGAAAGTAGCAAACAAATCTTTGGTCCTACAAGAATACCTATCTAAGATGATATGCTTGCCTACTTACTTGCCTCATCTACGTCTTATAGACTTAGAAGAGTAGCGCTAACGAGTCCATCGTGCCCTTGAAATCACGGCATGCTGCTATCATTAAATGAATTCTTGAAGGCCAAGAAACAACTTATAATTGTTATGTTACTGACACATTTACTTGAACTAGCAAAGTATTAATCAAGAATATACCTACTTTTCTATCGTTTTTCCTTACATTTTTAGCATGAGCCTTACTCACCATATCTTCTGCATTGCATTGTTTTTTTCTTGATGAAGAGGACAATTTTTTTAGGCAATGAAAATAATTTAATGAACAAATATAAAAAATAAATGTGTTCCTATTCAAAATAAGTTCAATAGAATAATAGACAAAGTTCCTCATGATGATACCATCTTATTCAATGCAGGTTAGCAGGACATGATAAGGACGATATAACAAGAATCATCAGTGTATCTACGAATGGCGATCAAAGCTATCTTGCCACTTTGTTTACTTTCAGAGCCCATCTATCTCTTGTTCGAAAATCAAAATTTTAAGAAAGAAGGATCTACTCACTCGTAGAAAAATAGAGTAATAAATCTCTGTTTTGGTCTAGTTTCCTTTATTTAAATTATATTAAATATTTTTAATTCAATTTCTTTTCAATTCCATTGGTTAATTGCCAAATTTAGACGAATTTAATTAGTCAAACACCTTTTCTTTTTTTTCTTCGATTTTTTTTTTTTTTTTTTTTTTTTTTTTTTTTTTTTTTTTTTTTTTTTTTTTTTTTTTTTTTTTTTTTTTTTTTATAAAATCGTTTCTTTTTACTGTCAATGATTCCTCAGCCCACTCATTCTCCTGGCCTTCTGAACCATTTTCGTTGATCGTTTAGGAATAATAAGTTATTAGTTTATAGAACAATAATTCACTCACAACCTTTCATTTGGTTGAATTGAATTTAGATTAAGATAAATTATAGATTAAGGTAAAATATTGTACTATTCAGGTTTTTAGAACTTTTTAAAAAATTAGGTACTAAAAACCTTTTATTTGTCTGCAAGTATGATGGTTTGTAGACTACATCATCACTGAACATATTTGTTTTTTTACAACTTAACAAAATTTTGTCAAAATTCATCAAATCATTATTAATGATTAAAAAGATAAAAATTAACAGAATTTCGAAAATTTAAAAAACAAATGCTTTTCATCATTATACAATACATAATTGGAATGATAACTCCGAAATCAGACAAACAATAGGTTTTCACTCGTAATTTAGCTTTAATATTACATCTTTTTTTTTTAAGTAAAAGTGTGTTATTCATAATTTATAAACAGTTCTGGCATTACTTTTCGTCAAAACAAATTTCGAAAACTTTCAGCTTTCTGAGTCATGTTTAGAATAAGGCCAAGTGAAAAATGTTAAGAGTACTTCTAGACAATCTGACAAAAGCAAACGGTGTCATTGTATTCACTGCCAAACGTATGTTTGAAAGAATATTAGCAAATGAATACATGTTGTCCAGTCACTGAAATTAACTTTATAATACTATCTTCTATTCGTTCGCTTATGTAGTAAAACTGCTTTGGTCTTAAACGCCATTTATTTTATTTATTTCTTTTTCCCAATTATATATTTTTATTTTGCACATATGCACAGAAAAATATGTTGTTTTTTTTGCCCCTGTTCTAATTTTTTTCTTTTGTTATTTTTAGTTTACTGAAACTTTGGTTCTAGTCATCTTCAATCTATTTAAAAGTCAAATGTCTGATAACAAGTTATTAGATTTTAAAAACTTGAAGACTGATTCTATTTGCGTATTTTATGATCTCAGTGGTTTTGATAAATCAGGGCTTAATCCAAAACCATAGATGTGTGAGGTAAGATATGGGCATTGCTGAAAAAAATTTTCCTTTATTTTCGTTATTTTGTTCGTTTGTTGCACAAATCTTCTATAGTCCAGTCAAATTTTCAAAAGTAGATGCAAAATTTCCGGTAGAGCTAATTTTTTAATATGGTGTCTGAGATAGTTTTGTAAGTGATTTCTGACATTCTTCCAACCAAGTTTGCTGCGGGAGCCGCCATCTTGAAAAAACCACAACATTTTTTGTCAAAAAATGTTGTACTTAGTGTTCTAAAAGTATATTAAATTCACAACAATTTGAGACCAAATTAAGTTTTCTACCTTAAACAGTTTTGGACATACAGCTCTTCAAATTACTCATATATTTTTCAAAAATAGAAAAATCTGAATCACCAATCTTTGTCCGAAAGCTTTTAAATGAACAAATCTACAATAATCCATCAGCGGAGAACTATAAAACTACATTCATTTGTACTTCAACGTTTTGCATAAGATAGAAGTTTAAAAAATATTTTATCGTTGTCACGAGAAAATATCTTATGTACCATTTTGGTAATCTTCACATTCTGTATTTTATATTGTTTTAGTGTCTAAATTAATTTGGAATAAGACTCATTGATAATGAACCAATATATAGTTACTACTCAGAAAATTAAAAAAAAAAATGACAATTATTATAAAACTTGAACATTACCGAAAGTTTAATTTTTTTTAAGTCTACTATATACTTCATCTTTATATATATATATATATATATATATATATATATATATATATATATATATATATAATCTAGCTTATTATCTTCTTTCTTATAAAATAATTATATGTCCTTTAATAAAATAATTCTAACATTTCGAAGTTAAACATTTCGTCACGAACGAAATAGAAGACGTTAACTACCGAGATCCCTCCCTCTAAGCGCTATGAATAAACAAGTGAATTTCTTGTTTTTGTATTGAATGTTTCACAAAATCCTACTAGGGCTTACTCAGCCTCTGCAAAGCGGGTACCCTGAATTGGGAGAAAATTCTGGTGTTTATGCGTGATCTTGGCCAAATCACTTCCTTGCACAACCGTTGGGCTAGAACTAGTACGGTCCTTACTAAGTACTTCAACCCAAGACCCTTCATGGCTTTAATGTATCAAGGTGAAGGATGATTTCAATAAAGTTTATTTCAAAAGATTTCATAGCTTTGGCATATCGTGGGCTTTTTGCAGTTCTATTTACAAAGCTACTTTGTCAGAGGATTATAGTGAAAGCTGCGAAATGTAGTCAATTTGAAATGAAAGAGGTGATTTAGATAAAGATCTGTAAAAAAGGCAGAGCCCACACAGCTCCTGAATTTGGGACATACGTGGGTTACTGAGGAGTCCATGTCGCAGAAGATTTGTAGCCAACAACCAGCTGATATTAAAATATTTATTATATACTTGCTTGATACAATGCACATTCTCGTATAAAATAATATTATATAATAATATTATAACTTCATAAATTGTAGTTAAAGAAGTTCCTCGTCCAACTCCTTTTTAGCCATATGTTGGTGTTGTCAGTTGTGGCTTACAGGTTATCTTGTAGTATTATATTAATAATAATGCTCTCTATTAATTTAAGAGCCTTAGAAAATGTACGGGTTGCTATTGTTTTTTTGTTTTTTAAAATATAATAACAATTCTTACGGATAACTCTCATTTACCTTATAATGATAAAATCCATGTCATAAGAAGTAGCAAACCTTATTTGTTAAATTGCAGTTTCTGTTTATTTTAAATGTTACACAAAATAAGCATAATTAATTTTAATCTCCATTGGATGCCCCTCTAACAAGGCTGGAAAGGTCGAGATTTATTCTGTGGACCACAATGAAATTATAGTCAGCTCTCACAGGCCTGAATCAAACTGACAGCCGCAAATGGTTTGAGCGTACCAGTGTCTCTCTGTGTCTTCGAAGCTAGACCAGTTGACTATACTGGTTCTTGTCAAGGATTTATCCGGAATAGCCGAAGGGTGACGAGCTGGAAAAGACTCCAATGGCATTTCCCACCAAAACGACGGTAAACGGTTCCAGCCGAAATGTATTAGCCTGTATAATTTGCCTACCATTTTGAAGGAAAGTGAGACTCATCGGAGCGAGAGGACGTACCTGAGGACAATCCAGCAACAAAGGAGTGGCGGAGTTATGATGACGTACCCTGAAGGTACAATGCCGCCGGATAATGGCGCTAGCGGTCGCCGAGATATTGTCGCTCACCGGCTCCTTCTACTCCAGGTCTTCGTATTTTGTCCAAACATTCTCTAACTGTAGTTAGTTCTAGTTTTTGTTCTGGCATCGACAATCAGACATTTTTAGTATGTATTTATAATTAAAAAATAAATTATGATTAAAACAAAAAAACTTGTCTCAAGAATCTCGAATATCTATTATGACCAGAAAGAGGTTTTCTTTTATCATAGCCGAAAGTGACAAGATGGATGTTATCTTATGATCTGCTCCCTGTATTGCCCACTCATCATCCCTTCACTCCTAGATTAATTTTCTTTTTATTCTTGTTATTTCTCTGTAGAAAAATTAAACAGTTCACGTATCCAGAAAACTATAAACTATTAGTTCTGTTAACAGTTGACTTTGCACGCCAATTTTAGGATTTTAATTCTATTTTGCATCCGTTTATTCCAATCGCAACGCAAATCAGTACGAAAATGGCTTTTTATAAACCTTTTCCGCCTCAGTCGAAATTGTTCACTTGTAATATAGACGACGTCAGCAATATAATTGTAAATCTCAATGTAAAAAAATCGCCAGGATTTGACAAGATTCGAGCTAGAGATATCAAAGAAAATTCACAAATAATCACCTATTATGCAATTGATCAATTTTTAAAAATAACTTAATCTCCTCACAATTGTTGTAATTATTTGATTGCGTTTCATCTTCAACATTCTTGGTCCTGCGTAAAAAAAAATTCTTACACACAGCAGCAATATAGCAATATTTACCCAATACAACCATCTTCGTTTAGCAGTTTCCTCCATTAAATACATCCAAGGAATATTCATTTCATATTTGAAGAAAATCGAACAACCAATTTGGCCGTGATTATGAAACAAACAAATTTTTGATAGCACTGCCCCATTAAAACGACCACGTTTTGGGTCGGAATTAAAAATTAAAAACCCCTACAAATACATTGATTTTTCCTGACTTCAAGAAACTTTTGTGGCAAATTTGAAGAGAATGAAAAACGCATTTTGTCGTAATCGCATAACAAACTGGCAGATGGCCAGAAGAAATACCGAACGATCGAGTTGAAACAGGAATTAGCTTACCCTCAGTCAACACTATTCTGCTTTCTTCTTTACGAAAGCCAAGCGTAGCCTCTCACATTAAGAAAAGAACAACGACTTAATATTTTTAAAAATTTAGTATGGAAAAGGAAGTAGGGAAATATTTGTCCCGAAGAAAAATTAGTCGACCAGAGCATAGCGCGTTTATACAACGCGGACTTGCATCTCCTCCACCAGTTGAAAATAATAAACTGAGACTAAAATAGGCATATAAGTTGTTGGTCGGCTTGGATAAGTAAAAAATCATTAGGTTTATCAGCGCTGAATTAAAGAGTTAACGCAGAAGAATACTGCAGTTTAGAGAATACGTTGTCTTGTAGTTTTGGGTTTTATTCGGTGGAGGGAGAAACTGTTGATGTTATCGGCAACGAACCTTTGGTTTCACTAAGCCTTATTATCTTGTTACCATGTTGATAATCCAGAATAGTAGCATATTTAATCGTAGCGACGTAAAATCTATATTTACCCAATGCAAGCATCCTCGTTTTGAAGTTTTCTCCATTGTACGGCCAAAATTCCTTTCTTTTAATCTCGTGCCACTTTACTATGGAAGGCTAAACTTATTGTTCGTCACTTAAAAGAAATTAGAGATAAAAAATACTTGATGGTGGCGAAGTAAGCAGCTTTTCCGATTTCGAAAGATGATTCTATTCATGTCACTAATAGTACGTGATATGGGCCATATCCGATTCTAGTTCGAGCCGTACATATTGTAATGAGCAAAATTAAATTGAGATTTTCGAAAAGGACTCATCTTCGAAAATAATTTTTTTTTCAAGAGACACAAATAACTTCGGACTTATTTGAACAGATTTTATTTCCTTCGTGTATTTCACCACTACAACAACCAGACATCAGCAACTCTCGCTCATAAAATATCGGCCTGCATGCTTTCAAAAAATAAAACAAAGATTATTATCCATTTTGAATAAATCCCTAGATGAATACTTAACGAAATTCATAATTCAATTAACTCCAACCACTTACTTCAAAGTTATTCAATGACGTATGGCCGTATTCATGCTTCTTCAGTAATAAAATATACTGTTGATTCATTTTTCCATCCATCTCATTTAATAAAATTGAACTTCTAAATTTATCCCAAATTAAGAAAAGTATAATAATTTTGTATCCATATGATATAAAAGTTCAGCCTGCGTATGTATGTCATCGCAAAACTTGAAAAGTAGTGGGTCAATTATGATGCGGTTTTTACTATTATTTAGAGAATTTCTCTCAGAAGTTTTATATGCATTAAATTTTTCGAAATACCTTTAAAGAGAGAAATGGAGAAAACTATTTTTTTAAAACAGACAACAAAACTAATTTTGTAATCGTTGTCATAACAATATCTCACATATGGAAGCAAGTTCACTAGAAAAAAAATTTAACAAGAGTAAAATTTTTGTCTGGAAACGTCATTTGTTAATAAAATCGGAGATTAAGAGGGAAAAAAGTGTAAAAAGACAACTATCACAAGTTTAACTATTACCTCAAGCACAGAATGTTATATTTACTTCTTGTAAAACATTTAAAATTAAAACATATCGTCGTTGCCACCATGAAATCTCCTATTTGACCAAAAATCATTTATATGATTTTGATTTTATTAGAAACAACATTTTATCTCGTTTTATCTCCTAAAAGCACTAATGTGTTATAAAATCGTAACATGATTTAAATTGATCTATCGTTAGTGTATATCGCATTGTGAACAGTAACCGCTAGAAATCACCCATGAGACACTTCAAAGACGGTCTATACTTGGGTGGTTTCATTGTTATTTACCGACCATGCTGGAATGATAATCAGTCTGGGAATGTTTATGAACGCAAAACTCGAAAAGTAGCCAGTCAATTTTGATTCGGTTTTCGCAACAGTTATTCATTATCATTTAGAGAATTTCTTCGAAAAAGTTTATATGCATTACATTTTTCGAAATGCACCCCTTAAGAAGAGAGATGAGGAAAACTATTTAAAAAAATAGGTAATTTTGTAATCGTTGTCACTTTCCACTACACTTTACCGCCCCTTGCTAGTGCATTCCGTTCCATTCATATGTGCATGTCAAAATACAGAAAGCTTCATGCAGATGTGCATGTAAACATACAGAAAGTAAATTAATTTATTGAGCAAAGAAGAGTTTTCATGTTCGTTTGGGTGTGGAAGGCACCCGACTGCAACACCAAGTTTTAACATTCATGTACGTCAACTTCACTAACAACGAACCGATTTGATTAAGTAGATATGCAAATACATTGCGCCTTTAGAACGAATAGGGTTGTAAAATATTAAAGTTATTTCCGTAGTCGCGGTTTTTATTTATTATTAAATTAAATTTTTAATTATTGAACTGAATATAAACACGAATATCCTAAAATTAATGTACAACATATTAATGAAATCATTACAATGCTTAAATGGTGGTTCAGCCGTTGAATATAATAGCTTAGAGAAACGTTGGTCTATATTTGTAAAGTATAAGAAGACGAATTTCTTCTGCCTCGTTATCCATTACAGTCCTTTCTTTGCTTTTGAATAATTTCAAACGATTTTCACAAGAACCCATTGTGGCTAATAAGGAAAAGGTCTCAAGTGATGGATCGCTTTATGAAAAGGAAGCGTTATTATATATACTTTTTCTGATATCATGGAGCCAGACATTGTATGTCATTGACGGATTGGCTCTAATACAAGAAATCTTTCCTTCGAAAAATTGATTATTTTTTTTTCAATTTAATAGTAATTTCCTACCTGGACAAATCACCTATTCAAGTCACTTAGCTGAAATTACGGCCACATGTCGCAGTATTTCATTATTAGAAAGTATAACTAGTTTTCCGTAAATAGATATCCATTGTAATAAATTTTTCTCACACTAGAGTTTCTTTTTAAAGCATATCGTTTCTTCAGTATAAAGCGTATTGAGGTATTTCTACAATAACTTTCTCACGATAGTCGGTAACATGTATTTTTTAAATACAACGGTTTCGATCAATTTCAGATTATCAAATTAGCTAACAATGGACATTGGTTAAATGTATTTAACGATTTTTCTTGGTTGCTTCAAAGATGTATATATATATATATATATATATATATATATATATATATATATATTTATATTTATATATATATTTATTTATTTATTTATATCCTTTCCCCTCTATTAAATATTGTACTGTACATAATAAATGGGAATAAAACTAGTGTAAGAACGTCAGGATTTAAGTTGAAACTAACTGAAACAAATTTGATAGATATTTATTATTCGGATTGTCCATCCCTTAGCTCATCCTCATACGATTATTTTTATAATCTTATTATTGATTTTAATTATTTTTTTGGCTGCAGGATTGTCATGGATTGTCATTGATCGTCAGTCGGTGACTTGAAATTACCAATGTAATAAAATGGGTTCGGTTCCATGTGAGATGTTTACATTTTGTTAGTCCAACAGATCGCTCATATAACTCCTCTTTAGCTTGAACGGTTGTAGTACAGAATGCAAGCACACACGTTAGAGCGTCCTTGTAGTTCAACGTATGTGTAAATTATTATGTACTAAGTTGCATATCGATAAAAACTTTTTGGTTTGAATTTTTTAATCATTATGACTGTCCTGTATGTTTGTTTATATAGGCTTATTTCTAAACAGGTTAATTAAGAGAATGTGTAAATCAGTAAATTTAAATTTGTCTATCGTCATTGCCGCCGTGAAATATAATTATTCAATTCCTCCCATGTATCTAACACATGATTTTACAAGACAAACGAATAAGTGATCTATGAGCAATTTTATAAAATACTAGCTGTTCCCGCACGGCATTATCCGTGAAAAGAATTGCGTGTTAAATGCCCTTCAATTTTTTTTTTTTTTTTTAATTTAGTCATATTTCTTTAATATCTTTCAAGTTGAAACTTGAATTCTGAAAACATTTTCTAAAGGCACTTAGGCTCTTTTTTATGTCATTTTTATGCTTCAATTATTAGAACTCTTGTGGAGGGGAGAGAGAGGGGAAGAGGGAGAGGGGCTACCAGAACTTTCAAAGAAACAACCGGTTACCAACAAAAATTTTTACTGTAAATATTCCAAGGCCAAAGAGGTGAAAATTATTCTCGGTGATCGACTGCACTGTTTAGAATTCGTCTTATTTCATTTAGATGTTTTTTAAGAAGAGGATCAAAACGATAATAAATTTGTCAAAGCGGCAATAAAGCTTCATGTTTTCACACTTTTACCAATTTTATCAATAAATGAAGCTTTAAAACTATAATTTCACTCTTGTTAAAATGTTTACATAGTGAACTTTCTTTAACGTGTATCGGGTTACCATAACAACGATTACAAAATTACTTATATTTACTTTCACTTACCTATATACGAAGTATATAGTAAGGGGAAGTATTGCGATCGTGAAAATTTTCGAATTCGAATTTTCAACGGAAATACACCTTTTAAGGCCCACTCAGTCCAAATAACCAAGTCTCGCAAAATGGTCTCTGTGTGTGTTTGTGAACAGCCTAATGAACAGCTCGAACAACAAAACGAAAAGCTGTACGATACTGAAATTACGCATTTAAGGTAGGTATATGGCTGGGATGCTACAGCAACTTTTTCGTCAAAATCGACTCACCGGAAGTGCCACTTCATATAACCGATTTAAACTTTTTTACAATTTTCTCGGATTTGGCTCTAACGATTTTGACTACATCACCGAGAAAATGCAGGGAAAAAAGTTATGATGAAATTAATATTTTATTTGCGCATAGTTTAAAAAGTATGCATTTTATGGTAAATGATGTATAGAATTGTATGAAAGGTAATTAAATTATCTAAAAAACAATAAAAGAATTATCAAAGTCGGATCAGTATTAGCAAAGATACAGTGTATTTTATGAGGAGCACAAGACGCTAGATGGATAATCGAGCGCATCCGAAAGGAGAAGGATACGACCGAACCTCCTCCCACCAATCCGCCAATCTGTTATAAGCAATACGCTCTGCAACAAAGTAATTTAAGAATACAAAAGCGGAGATTAACTTAATAATTTCTACTTTCACATTATTTAAAGGAAAGAAAATGTTTCCATGGAAACTAAACCGAAACTTTTAAAATATATTTGCAACTTGACAAAGTTAAAATATATAGGCAGTATACAGAATTGTTGTACTATAATTGTTTAAAAAACTGTTTTATTGTACTTAATTGGGAGAAGATGTGAAGAAGTGAATGCTGCTGGGTTTATTTCAAGCAGTATTTATATGAACTCTTTAAAATCATATTAAAAAGATAATTATTATTGGACGGTAAGGGAAATTTGTGTGATGTGCGCACCGCACCAGATTTATTTAATAGTTTTCCTCATCTCTCTCTTTAAGGGGAGCATTTCGAAAAACGTAATGCACATAAAGATTTTCGACGAAATTCTCTAAATGATAATGAAAACCGAATCAAAATCGACTGGCTACTTTTCGAGTTTTGCGATCATAAACATGCCCAGGCTGAATTTTTATATATATAGATAGTTTTATGAACTAATTATTAACATTCCAACATGGTAGATAAATAACAATGAAACCACCCAAGTATAGACCGTCTTTGAAGTGTCTCATGGGTGATTTCTAGCGGTAACTGTTGCGAATGCGACAAACACTAACGATAGAAAGATTCCTTTTGATCAATTTAAACCATGTTAAGATTTTTTAACACATTAGTGCTTTTAGGAGATAAAGGGAGATAAAATCTTGTTTCTAATAAAATCAAAATCATATAAATGATTTTTGGTCAAACAGGAGATTTCAAAGTGGTAACGACGATATATTTTAATATTTAATATTTTACAAGAAGTAAGTATAACATTCTGTGCTTGAGGTAATAGTTAAACTTTTGATAGTTGAAATCGTAACTAATGTTGCTGCCGGAGAGTTTTTCAGTTATTTATGTCAATAATTCAGGATAAGGGGAAGATATGTCAATAAATGTTTTACTACGAATAAGCACAGTGAATAAAATAGTGTCTGTCATGTTTGAATGCTTGAAGATGTCCGAATATCCGAAATGCGGTAGAAGTTTCTGTTGAATCGCTGACCATACGGGCTAATAATGATAGTAGCAAAATATATTTGTTTTGTCTGTAGTACATACTGACATCTGCAGAAATGTTTAAATAAAAGAATCATTTTCAGTTCTGCAATCAGTGTGAATAATATTTGTTTTGGTACACTGCTCTGCAAAATTCTGTTTCATCTAATTTTATGAAATTTACTATGGAAATACATTGTTTTCCTACATTTATTTTTTAATAAAATAAATACAATGAAATTTTTATTTTATTTATAATCTATTGTAGTGAAAATGAATGAGAGTTTAAGTTGCACATCAAAGATGTAAATAGTAGCATTGGAGATTTTAACAACAGCAATAGTTCTGACAGTAACTCTAACAATGGTGATGATGTAGTTCATCCGAAACGAAGAAGACTTCGACGATTGCTATAATCATATCGATTATAGAAAAAATCGATACCTGAGAATAAATCTTTACCTATATGAATCAATATTGGAGAAACGTTAATAATTAAGAGGAGCTCAGTGCATTTCAGTGAATCTCCTTCGTGTTTGTATTCGACGATGTTGACCCTTTTGAATAGTTGAGGAAAAGCAGGAAGTGTTCGTTGATTATCGTTCCTAGAGAGTTAAGGAAGGATAGAATTTAAGTTCCCCTTCCATGTCAGTTACTGATACGAAGGATACGCTAAAAGCCCAGATACCAATGACTAGTGTAAACATAGAAAACGGATTGTGACACGCAACTGTTTACAGGGGACAGTCAACGACCGGAACTCCTCTTCGTCGGGAAGGCTCCCCCTGGACGTACCCCCACCATGGAGTTCTTCTGGAGGGGAGTCCTTAGCAGTCCAAGCCGTAGTCTGCCGGAATGTGGTGCCACGGCTAGCAACATGTGGATCTTCTTCATCATCATCACCCTACCCCATGTCGTAAGTAGAGAGCTTTCGTAAATGGTAGAAGGGTTGGTACCACTGCAATACTGAATTTTTGTCCATCTTCACTAAGAAATTCATTTTAATTTAGGTGTCTGTTTTGATTAATTTGATCTCTTCTATAAATTTGAGACAGTCGAAATAAAAATCATTTATTTATATCATTATATAACGCAATCATTATTTTTAATTTCATATAGTAATTACTATATATATATATATATATATATATATATATATATATATATATATATATATATATATATTAAAATTTCCCTAAAATTGAATCATTAACCCAATGAAAATTTATTTATTAAATTGCCAAAACTGTGGCCATCCATTTTCCTCACAAAGGTCGTGGTTATGAATATACTCGCAATGGACACTTTTTATGTTACAAATAACATGTACATAATATTAATAATTATTATTACAATAATAATAATAAAGGTTGGAGAAACTGGAGGTTCAATGCCAATACCACCAATTCCACTAACAACTTATTAGCTCCTTCAATCGAACGCCGACTAAGCCGCATTATTCAATTTAATGTAATCCTCTCACCTACGTCTCCTTCTATTACTTAGCCGGGTCAATAAATGTGATTCCAGCACTAATTACTTTTCTGATACTTCTAACTTTACGCTCTTTCATCACAACAACGCTATATAGTTTTACATACACTTATACAGCTAAATATCTACCGAGTTCCAGCAGGATGCCAAAAGCATCGGAATCCGGTGCTGTACTCCTAAGCGGCTATCCCTCTTCCTCTAATCACAGATATGAAGAAATTATTTTATATCAATAACATGTATATTATTGAGTAATAATAACTAACCGAACCAGTAGCGGATTTAAGCACCTGTCTGGAGCGACAGACAATTTTTGGGAAGTGGCAAAATTTGAATGAAATTATATACATTATTAGATTCTAACGAATTTGTAAGTTTAAAAACGCTGCTAATTATTACACGATTGTGTATTCTCTAGAAATTGTTAGTTATACATCCAAATTAATAACATTATTTTTTAGCCTTTAGTATAATAATAATATAGTATGGTATATAAACACTTTATATTATTCCTCTATTATTATAAATAGAGGACCTTTAATCGGTCACCCTTTTGGGTCAAAACGGCTGATGGTAAAGTCGAATTCCTCGGATCATCCTGGAGTGGCCTGGGACTTAGGTGCCAAATTAGACAAAAATCGGTAACGTAGTCTCGGAGATTAGCCGCGGACTGACGGATTTTTCAATTTTCTGATTCTAGATATCTTAAAACGTTAAACCTCATACTTTGAGGGAGGAGAGTTTTTTATTTTTTTGTTATTTTTCTAAGAAGTGGGCCTATATCGGCTGTACATAAAAAATACACAGAATTTTTTTCCATTAATTTAAATTTAAAAAAAAAAACGCTGAAAATTATTATTTTATGGTTTATTATTTCCATTCATATTTCAAAAACACTCAGTGTGTCAACACACACCACTTTCCTTACTGTTTTGGGTTAAAGACCTATACAAAAATTGTTTGCTATATCTTCGCTAGTATTTCCGATTAAATTTTTTTTTTGTTTTGCTTTGATAATAAAATTATCGTTCAAATGAACGTCTGGAAGAGACTGAGAGATTTATAGTTTTCGAATTAACAAAAAACTTAACAAAGGTGAATCGGTTTCCATATGAACATATGCAGCATACTTTATAAGATTTATGTACAAAGTTCAATGCGCCATGTCTCTGCTAATGGACTATTTCGAAGTTATTTTTTTGGTTTGTTGGCAATTACGTTCGGAATGATTATTACATTTTTTCTTGGTTGATATATATATGTCCATTGTTGAAGATAATGAATCAAAACTATCTTGTTTTACAAATCATTTTGCATGCTATTGCTTTTATATTGTTAAATATGATTTGTCAATTACGTATTATGGAAAGAAAACGATGAAAGTGTTAGAAAACTTGGTTCAAATTTATACTTTTGTTTTTTTGTTTTGTTTTTTAAGGAGACGGAAAAAATCACTAATATTTTAAATTTGGCCTTTCTCTATAATAGGAAAAAGGAGGTTAGAAATAGGAAAAGTTCTAATGAAACGATTATACTTAATTATAATGTATTTTTGTTTTGATATAGTGATATAAAAATACATACTGAAATGTGCACTATATCCACCTGCCTTACCTATCATGTTGTGCACTGAATTACCTTTTAATAAAATAACACCCAGCTCTCAGGAACTCTTTTCAATGTCCTCTACAATCTTGAGGGTCCTTTGATGAATTGAATTCTTGACAGAACACGTGTCCAATTTCATTAATTGCTAAGTTACTTCTCACGTCCATTTATGTAATGTATATTTATTGGAAAACCGGTTATTTGTCTAAAAAATGCCATCTATAATCAAAGCAGGCTGTGTCCATAGGTAACATACATTTTAAAAAACTGGTAGATAAAAAATTGCGATTGTGGAATCAGCGCGCCGATCCGTTACTAAAACTCCAAGACTTAGTTATCTTTCGTAGTCTACAATCAAGGCTAGTTCATTAACTATTAAAAAATTTTCAAATTCATAAATTCCAAAACTATCAAATTCATAAACTATTAAACTATATACAACAACAAAAAAATTGCATCACCCCTTCTTTCCCTAATAACAGTTTGCCACAGCAAAGGCAGTTTTTAACAAACGTAGTACAATATTAGTAAATAATAAACATAGAGTTTTTGGTTTAAACCAGATTAGAAAACAATTCCTGAAAAAAAGAATAACCGGCCAATTCAGCATTTATCTTCAGTTTATATTTAGTTTTTTTTTTTTAATTTGATCCTGTTCATGATTTGTAGAAACGGTTTACGTTGTAAGATCCATAAGTTTCCGGCCTGCCCTCGTTCCCCTACTTCAAGTTGACTGAGACTTGCCCGCCGTGTATGGCTATGCCTGCACTCTCCATACCCATCGCCCGCACTTCCTCAGTCCTGTCAGTCCATATCTAACCTTGAAGGAATCTGTGCGTTTTAGCAATGTTCAAGATCGAATACCGTGCGGTTATTAAATTATTTTGTAAAGAGGGCCTTACTCCTGCGCACATTAAAGAGCGCTTGGATGGCGTTGATGTTGGATGGTGGATGGGGAATCCTCCCCCTCGTATTCCACTGTAAAAGAATGAGCAAAGTTATTTAAGTTAAGGAGAGAGAGTCTGGATGACGACTCGCGTCCTGTTCGCCCATTGGAAGCTGTCACTTCTGAAACAATCCAACTTGTGGAAGCTTGTGGAACTGCTGTCTGCTCGGAAGCTGAGGAAAGAAATAGATGCAAGATTGGGGCTTTCAAAAAGAAGTGTTCTGAGGGTCATTAAAGAATATATGCATATGAAGAAGGTGAGTGTATGATGGGTTCCAAAAATTCTTTAGGCTGCTCAAAAAGAGGAACGCGTTCGCTGCTGCAATGAATTTTTACTTGAATATAGTGCCGACCCAAAAAATTTCTTGGATTCAATTATATCTGGGGATCAGCATTGTCTAGTATAGAACCATGTTCTATACTATGACCCACTGAGCAAAAGAGAGTCCATGGAATGGAGAAGGCCAGGAGAGTCACCTCCGCAGTCAAGCAGCGGTGAAAGAACATTTTTTCGAACAAAGAAGAAAATTATTTTTTTTCATGGCATAGAAATGTTGCCTAAGCGTTGTATTAAGTATATAGAACTTAGAGGAGAATATATTGAAAAGCAATAGCATTGTTTTTCTTTCACCTTTCCTTCTTCCTCAGGCCGGAAACTTATGGGCCTTACTACGCATCAACAGGAAAACGCCATCTAATTGTTGCTTTGAGGGAGGAAGTGTTGTCAACACCCCTAATCCTTCAACGGTTAAACGTAGGACAAGCGTCTTCAATGGGCAATAAACTATGAAAATTGGTCGTTACTTAAGTGGAGGAATTGTTTGTTCTCGAATAAAACACGCCTTGTTTCGTACCTGACAACAATCACATCAAAGTTTGGAGGGTCTCTGGTAGGCCAAGCCGTATTATATATCCCTGTGTCCGGGCTCAGCAATATGGTGCCTCAGTCAAGTTATGGGCTGGCATTATGCACAACTCCAAAATTAAACGTATACCTATATAGGATGTCATGAATGCTTAAGTGCATTATACCTGAGTTATATCACTCAGTGGATATCCTTGATCCCAAAGTAACACCTGTGGTAATCAATTATGGACTACCATATTACTACATATACACCTGCTAAAGGATATTGGATCATGAGTGACTTTCGGAAAAGTTATATCGTTGCCACTATGTTAAAGTAACGAATGTAAAATGTCTCATTTTTCGAATTGTTTAGTTCTGCTTTCAAAATGAAATCTTTTAAACACTAACTCAGGACTCGGAGATAAAAAAAAAAAGTAATTCGAAGTTTCAAGTAAAACGTAAAGCTCTTATTTAGTCTGTCAAAAAATATCTATTTTCATATTTGTCAGTTTAACGTGATGGCGACGATAAATGGTACATGAACTTACAAATAAAATAAATAATAGTAATATTAAATTAAAGCTGTCGGAATTGATAACGAACGAATAACAAAAATCATGTTAAACGCTAAATTGACAGTGGCACCGAAAGGTAGATTAGAGGATTGTGTTAAATCCGATCTTGAAAATTTTGGATTTAATGAAATTCAGTGGAGGAATGCATAGAAAGGTATTTAAGCCTTTTATTATAATTATTATTAATAAATTAAAGATATATGTTATAACTAAACGAGATTTGAATACAAAGAATTTATAAACACGATTATAATGAACGAAATCTTATTATGAACACGGAATAAAACTATGGTATGGCATCCATCCAACCGAGGCAAGGAAGCAATTCAAACACTAATCGAACAGGTGTTGTAATGAGCAGACTGCACACCTGCGCAATTCATCAATCATTGCCAAGTTCTCACGCTGATTGAAAATATTTCAACTTTAGGGTTAGCACTGAATTGCTGTTAACAACAACTCTGGTAGTTATTGAATATTTATACAGACGCAGTACGTAGATAAACCACATCAACAGTGAAATGAGGCGGTTATCAAACCGGCGGAACAGGATTTAAGCTTAAAAAATAAATAAAACATCTTCATCCTTTTTTGGTCAAGAACTATTTTGTGCAGATTAATACTTGGCTACAGGTTTGTATTTATCGGTATTAGATGACCTGGAGATCAGTTTCTACACCACAGACAAAAAGAAATCGATGCTGATTCGTGTGAATGAACTTTCTTTATGATAGCTTCTATTTCCGTCCCTCGTATGCTTGTGGTTGCTGAATCAGTGCGGTTAATACAGAAGTGCTTATTTATTTCATAGACAGAATCATTCACATCTTGGAATATTTAAAATATATAAACCATATACAAAAATTGTAATTAGGATATTTTTGAAACATAACTAAGAAACCCATAAGGTTGTTAGGTTAAAGTACATTTAAAATTAATCTACATTTCTGTTTCTTCAGAACTAAAAATGATATTAACTGAAGGGTCAAGTGGATAAAGTTGATTAGCGAAATTTTTGGAAAAGCTGAATTATTGATGCGGATAAATCAATTTAGTTTCAATATTTCCTCCTCCTATTCCACATAAACTCAACAGTTGGTCCACAACTGAGTTGGTAAAAGTGGAAGGTGACGATACATATGTGCTTTATAGTGAATAAAGGTGATTCAGTTTTATCAGAACTTGTTATCAGAATATGCCGACTTGAATATGCTACTGATCCTTCAATTATATTCTTGGATAAAAGTGGTAAACTATCAATTTACCTGCTGTCGCATTCCATAGACGTCGTTTTTTTAAAAAGGCTCAAGTGCCAAAAATTTAGGTTTCAATTTATTATGTAATCTAAACACCACCTCTATCGATTCCCACCAACGATACCTAAAAAAATGGAAATGGTCTATAAATCGACTATTGATAGTGTAAGCACCAAATACTGACGACTCTCAGTAGTCACTCTGACCTTGACCAGTGCTGGAAGCATTATAAAAAAAATATATAGAATAATTATAAAAGTTTTGCCACCTAAATATATTCGTACTGTACACAATAAAAATAAATTGTTATTTGGGAGGAAAAAAAATTCATGTATTTTCTGTAAAGTATGCTAAATATACTTGTTTGGAATTTTTGTTCAATTTTAAACTAATGATGTTTAAAATATTTCGTTTAAGTTATTTTTGTTATAAACTAAAGTTCATAAGTGTATAAATTTACCCTTATTCCGTTAAGCGCTGTATGTATGTATTATATATTCACCTATCCTTCAAATAAAATGAATGTATGGGATTTCAACTCTTTGCTCTAGAGAATTTAATTAATTTGCTGGCCTCCATAAAAACAATCAGTAAAATTATGGCTTTTTATTTATAATTATGTTTGTAATCAAATCATAAAAAAGTCTGTTCTATTAACTGTGGAGAACTTGAATGAGTCATTTAAAATTTCTAAATCATTTAAATATAAAATTCTAAATCATACTATTATTTAATCATTATTGGTCTGTGTGAAAACAGGCCAAATGTCATTTTAATGAGGAAACGAGAATGAGAAAATAAAAACGTTGAATTTTTCAAACTTTAATAAAACCACTCTTATTATTTTTTTTGTTTTATCGACTATTCTCTTTTCAAAAGAAAATTATTTCTCGGTAATAGATAAAGCATCCATTTGCATGGAAGGCAATAAATCAACTCTCTTAATTTTTAATTAAGAATTGATGAATTTATACTTAAAGCGCTAAAGAGCTAAGGTATTTCTATTCACTAATTTATTAATAGCCTTAATGTACTTCCAGGAAAATATGAAGCAACTGGTTCAAAATATGAAACTATTCATTATCGGTAACTTCGCTATCCGCCATAATTGATTTGTACCCCTAGCAAAATGGAATATAGAGGATTCAGAATGGACCAGATCTTAATACACTGTGATTTTATTGAAGTTTAACTAAAATCTATTTAATAGAGATTGATCCTTCTATACCGTCATGCTAAAATCAACTAAACTCTATTTGCATGACCATATTAGCTACAAACGATTTCAGGGAAGAAACTAATTATCATAGTTTTAAAACATATTTAAATTAAAGCAGTTTATGGAATCCTAATATTTTTACTCTGATTTTCCGACTAGATGGTAGTAGCATTTAATAAGTTATTATTCTAAACTATTATTGTAAAAATAATATTGACAATTTTGTTGTTTGTTAAAGAAATTAGTCAATACATTTTTATGTTTCATTTTCTTAAATTTATTTTTTCGAGATCGAAAGTTTCTCGACAGACGGATTTATTATCTGACATCTCATTTCCATATCATATTATTTCATCATGCTGACAAAACATATAAAGAAGTTATTAATTTATTTTTTTGAGAACTGTCACCAAAAGGTACTAGTCACGCCAGCATGATGTTTGCGGAACTGTTTTTTTTTTTATATATATGCATTAATTCGGATTTGATGATTTCATAATCGTTTCCGCGTCATTAGAACACTCGCGATGCTAACAATTATTTCAAAACGGTCCATCTTTTATCAAAGTGAAAAAATGTGACCAGAAGCCTAACTTTTTTTTATCTGTTAAAAGCCGCAGATGTTCCCGTTAGCCGGCTGCGGCTAGGGTCCGGTAACACCACACGGCCACCCAAATATGAAACACGTCCTACGAAATGGCGATCACCTCCGTATAATACGCATTATAATACATCCAATAACAATAGTTTTTTTCTTCTTATAGTGCATGAATACTTTAGGGATACAAACAATTTTTATGTTTTCGTGGAGTCATCGCGATTTATATGTAATAAAAAAAAACACGCTTTGTTAATTTGTTAATTTAAAAAAAAAAAATAGATATGCTCTTGATTAACGCTTTATCTTCCGCTGTCAATATAATAAAAAAAAATATTGTTTATTACCTATCATCGTACACAAAAGTGTACGTAACTCTCAAATCCCAACTTTTCAGAAAAGATAAAAAAAAAAGTTAAACAAATTAAATAGTATTTATGCTCCTACAAATGATAAACTATAGAATAGAAAAAAAACTATTAATTATTATGTATAAAATTTACGTAAAAATAAAATGATTTTAAATCGAACCATTTTGACGATATTATTATTCTTGTTTCTGTCAACAAAGTAACACAAAAAAAAAAAAAAAGAATAAATAAAGCTGACCAATTTGATAAAATTTTGACGTTTAAACCATTGTTTGCTTTTTTGAATACGTGATTGAAACCGGTTTAAAAAAAAAAAAAAAAAAAAAAAAAAAAAAAAAAAAAAAAAAAAAAAAAAAAAAGAGAAGATTTCATTACTATAATTTAATGTTTTTTTTAATTATTTTTAAAATGTAACGTCCTTATGTACAGAAAATATTTCTAAATCATCGGCTTAAGCAACAGATAATCAACCAACTCTAACCGGAAGGAGGTGGCGGAAATGTATTCTTGGAGCTTTGCTTCGAAATAAAAATCCCCGTTTCTGACTGAAATTCAGATGCAGATGTTGGAACTTAGCCACCACAGCCTTGATCTATTATATACCAAACGTTAAAATACTTTTGCAATAAAAGATATATTGCTAAAAATTATCATACATACCTTCAGGAATGCAGTTACAACAATTAATTTGGGAGGATGGCAAAATCTAAAAAAACAAAGAATAATTTTGAACGGATTTCTCAACAATAATTTTCTTTTCTATTCAAACACAACATGGTATAGACAAAATCCCAATTTTTTTAACTTAAGAGCTATTGGTATTGGTTATACATTTTAGTAACTTTTTGGGTAATACGTTAATAAATAAATAAGTTTCCCAAAAATTTGGTTTTTCAAATTATAGGGGGGGACATCTTCCTCCAAGCCTCCCTCTCTCCATGACAACATTAAAAATTATCTTTTAATATTCAGTTTGCTTGTTCTAAAACCGTTTGTGATCGTTTATTGTGGGTAATAATTTTTCTGTATTCAATTTTGGATTACTTAGGAGGAATTTTCAATTATGAATTGAAAAGCCTGTAATTTATTAAAATATGACTGGTTGGCAGTTCTTCATAAAACTTGATCTCGTGGGAATCCATCGAGCTATTTCAGAATGTCATTGGCCATATATCTCATTAAGGTGACGAGTCATTTTATTACTAGGCGATACATAGTATTTTAGCAGGCTAATGGCTTGCACACCGATTTACCACTAAAATATTTATTCGCGTCAATTTAAAGAAGGGGTACGGAAATTTCAAGGGAATTGAGGAAAATATGTAGATGAATTAGATTTTGGAAATGGATATCTGCCATGCTAGTGGTATAATGAAAAGGTCAATCTTCTATATCGAGGTATGTTACGGCAAACAATGCTTTCTCTATTGACACATTTTAAAAAAAGAATGGAAGAAAGAAAGAAACCTGTCAGTGCATCAACTGAAATATCGGGCATAATATAAACTTCAAAAGCCCGAAGACGTCTTGAAAGGCACGTGAAAAGCAAGGAAGTGCAGATACATAAAAGACTTCATGTCGTCACTAATGGTCACAGGGTTCACTTGGACTGAGTCTCCAGGAACTGGAGAATAAAAGGGGTTGAGGACATCTGTAAAAAAAAAGGGGGGGAAGAAAAAAAGACTGGTAAAAAAAGGAGGCTGCAGAATAAGCGTACGTGTTGGAATGTAACTACTAAGTGAGACACATTCGCATCTTACGGAGCGGAAAATTCGCCGCCAGCTACCACAATCTCATAGAGAGCCGTTGCCGATCTGTGACTTACGGTAAAGGCTGTTATTGTGGCAGCGGGCTACTGGGATTCAACTGGGGCGTTGGGTAATATCCCAACTTCATGTCTAACACTCCATCTTTACCCAAAGAAGGGTTGGAACCTTAAAAAAAAAAAACATCGATATTCGGTATTATGCGATATCGCGAAACCATTTTTCGATATCCACCGATAACCGCTAGATAAATATCGATATATCGATAAATAGAAAGAAAATGGATGACGAAGCAATGACAAGTACTTCAAATCAGTATAATGTTAAACTGTGAAGAAGATTATGAAATAATATAATTATTATTTACAAAACAATATTTTTATTAGCCATGAATACACTTAAACAAGTAATTTTTTTTTTTAATTAGGGTGGAAAAAAATCGCGTTTTTAACCTTTATCACCAAACCATACGATCTCTGTATTAAATATTGATAAGCTTTTTGATGTGAATTTATTATGACCACCAAGTAAAGTACCCCTTTCGCTTCTTGGATTTCAACCAAAATCTATTATATTATTTATATTGATATAAAAGTCTAATTCACCAAATTAGAGATGTTTTGTATTATATTCTAATATAATTTTTGATGAAAGTCTAATATTATCTTCGACTATAGTACCACTTCGGGTTTGCCAATTTTAACCAAATTTACTATGTTGATTATATTCACATGTAAGTCTTACATACTAAATTTGAGAAGTTTTTATGTTTTAATATAATTTTTTATGAAAATTAATAATGGCCTTCAAATAGGTAATCATGCAGTGACAAAATAGGGAGGTTCACAACTAGATTTTATTGTAGTCCTAAATACAAAATTTTTACTTTCTACGGCTAACTGTTTTTGAGTTATGCGAGATACGTTGGTACGAACTAACGAACCTACGTACAGACGTCACGACGAAACTTGCCAAATGGTTTCATGGATGGATATTTCCGTTGAAATCTGAAAACCGAAAATTTTCGCGATTACAATACTTCCTTTACTGCGTACAAAGAAGTAAAAATAGAATAGGATTATACTTTGGCAAAAAAAGATGTTATAACACATCACGTTATAACATCTTGAAGACTTTAGGCTCTATTTCATATTCTATATTCTTCTACAAGTTTTTCAATAATAAAACCTTCAAACTTCTAAAAAATGTATTTATCTTATTACGTTTCCGATTAAATCGTGCATTCTCAAAACATTCATAAAAAAATATGCAATTGATTGCAATCTCAATACAATCACCATTTATATTATTATCTGTTGGTCTTTACATAGGATTAATTAACATTATTTTTATATAAATCTTATCTACTAATTATTGTTTGGTAATTAAATATTGTTTATTCTTATATTTACTAGTAAAACTCAAGAATCGTGACCCCAACATGGGAGGAGGTCCAGATTTTTAAGACCTGACTTCCAGCTTGTCCACAACAAATACTCACAATCATGCCAACGGTCCGTTATCAGTTGAGGTCAGGACCTTACTCTAATTTAAATTATAACTGTTTCCCTGACTATCTCATTCCTTTATAACTGTTTTAATTAGATTACAGCTTTCGACTTCAGCTCGCTCAAGAGGTAAAACAACGAAAGCATATTTACAATACTAACATAACTAAAAAAGGATAACATAATAAATATAACCATGCAGAATTATAGACAATAAATTCTATAACCAAAATCACGAAAGATTGATTGAGTAAATGTTTATTTGAGTATTTGTTGTGGGCAAGCGCAGCTAGAAGCATATTCAGGTCTTAAAAATCTATACCCCCACCATGTTGGGGGCACTATTTAACCGAATAAAGGAAATTTGATAATTGAAATAAAAACACAAATTTTAGATGTATTGTTCGCCATTATAGAGCTAATCGTCGGTACACCAATTTTTTAGCTACTGCTAAACCTTTGTTAAAATAGGCGAAATCTTGGAAAGCTATGGCAGTTTACTCATTTTGAGGTAGATGTTTCCCATCCTCCATGCATCACTACTTCCTTGCGTCGAATGTCTTAAATCGTGTAATTATGGCCAGGTCTAGAGAATGCTGCTTAGAGGTTCTGATGGAAGGCAAAAACAGAACATTTAAGTCACTGAGTGATGGGGTACTGTTGTGGGCCACTGTTTTTTTATTCCATATCTGATTGTACCCATTGGTTGAATATTTTGCATTGTGTGGTCCATGCTTTTGTGTTTGCACGATAGCCTATCAGTGACGTTTTTTTTTTTAAGCACGTTGGAGCGAACTTAATTATTCTGATTAATCCATGTAGATGGCTAACAATATAGTTACAGGTTTTTTTACATTTAAGAGTAAACCGACCGAAACTCAAAGAAACGATTCCCCTCTCACTCACTCTCTTCTCTTAATAAGATGAAGAGTTAACAAGATTTTTTATTTGGAAATTCGAATTATAAGGGGTTTACATTACTTGGAAGACGAAAATAAATACGATTTATCGAGTGAACCGGTTTTCATTGTTATTATGCGAATTGAAGGGAGATTTTCAAGGGAGAGAATCCATACGAATTATCGAGATAAACATATTACCGGAGTATGAATTATCGAGATTCTACTGTAATATAGTTTAAAATATAGGTATCGTCGATGTATCGTTGTAAAATTAATAAAATCGATGGAAAATATCGGTTTTTCTACTTCGATATATCGCCTTTCGATTAACCAACCCTAGCCCAAACCGAGTCTACGTACCAATTCTTCCGAAACCATGTCCAGAAAAGTTGCAGTGGAATGTTAACCTTTGTAAGACATCAGATAGGCTGTAGGAATACGAACTGGATGTCATTAAAACTGCTTGGTCCCCTGGACACGTCGGATTCCAAGAGCGACACTTAAAGCTTGCATTTCTAATTATAAACGGTTTAGGTTGGTGTTGAAGTGATCTTATCGTATATTTGTTCCTACTCATAACGGTATAGTACTTTTATTTTTGTTTCTCTGTAAAAATAGTAGTTATTTTTTAAATGAGTGAGTGAATTATCAAAAAATATCTTTATGCCTTTCATTTCATTCCCTGTCACAGTTCCTGATCTAAAGAAAGTAAAATATTTCCTTTTACTGCAGGCAGTCCCCGTTTTACGTCGCACTGTTATACATCGTTTCGATGTTACGAAGCGAATTCAAAGTTATGTCACTTGCAATAAACTGTTATTATTTTATCGATCGAAGCCCTTAAATTATCAATTTAAAAGAAAAATGAAGCTATTAAATTAATTTTAAAAAACTATAGGAAAACACGAGATGAGAAAAAAGGAAAAGTTAGATAGTTCGAAACAGAAATCAATTCAATTAGTCTTTCCCGGAAACCATTGCATTCGTTCGGAGTCAATATTCAACTTATTTTTTTTATTATTAACTATAAATATGTTTCAAAGAATACTTTTCTTGTCTTACTTTATAATATTATTTCCTCAGTTACTTCCAGTCCTTGTGAAGTGTGACATCCGCAAGGAATTATAATAAGGAAAATGAGTGATGAAGAATATAGTCGTAAAATTGAGGGACGGAGAATAATCGATAACTGAATTCGGAAAAAAATAGGTTTACCGTAAACTACAGTTCATACAATAATTAAAGACAAGACAAGTCATTTAGAAAAACTGCTAAATGATATAAAAAATGCTTCCTCGATGGATTTGACAATTCGAACTGTTGTTTTATGATTTGTTGGAAGTACGGTTTACAAATAATAAATAAACAAAAACAACTAAATTTAAAAAAAATTAAGTGTAAATTATACAAAAGACTATTAGGTAAACTAGAGATCACAAAATATGACTTTTTACAAAATATGATTGGGCAATAATAAAGAAAAAATTCTTGAAAATGGACGGACGTTCCGAAACATCGAAAAAAAATTTAAAGGCAACATTTTAAACTTTAAGATTAACATAAAGCTGTAGGATTAACATGATGCACAGCTGAATAATTTTATTAATTTATGAAAAAAAATTAAATTAAAAAAATACATTGATTATCCTTTTGACCGTCAAACACAGATGGTTTTTAATAAATAAAGTAAAATAATGAAATGGAATTTCAAGACTAATCTGTCACACATGTTTATACTTTGGTTATTACGACCTTAAAATTATAATTTTATTTATGGCGTGATAAGGAGCATTTAGAGTTTTTACTCTTTTAGAGGTTAGATTTGGAAGAAATTCGATAGTTTTGTGGAGTATCAATGCTCAACTCTTTATGTCTGAATTGACATGATTGCTTATTAGGATTTACTTACTTTAATGTACTCCTATTAGGGCTTGATCAACGGGGAATAGACAAGATTTGTAGCAACTAAGTTGGGCTTTTGGGAAGTTTAGAGCATTTGCCTCTCCATTTTTCAAAGGGTCGGAGTCGGTGAACAGTTGATGGACGTCAGTAATCTTTTATGGAGATTACATGTTAGTCGCTCGACCAGCAGGCGTCCTAGGTAGCGGATCCGTTCAAAAGGAATAAATGGAGAAATTTTTAAAGAAAACTTACAGCAGGATGTTAGGGTTATGGCGAAGGTTAAAAACTTAGTGCATAGTTCTATCCTTTGCTCAATTATTACATCTTTCGCTCAGTTTTTTCACTCATCATTTCGTCATTTTAGTCGAAACGAGTCAAGTTTTTTTAACATCTTTTTTTTCCTTAGTGGATGGAAACATCGACTCCTCCCTTCTCCATTAGAGGTAATGTTGAAATTGTCTCAATTACTCCTGTCATTATTCTTTGTTTGTCTTCTTTTCAAGACAATAGTTAAGAGAGACTGATGACCTGGCTTAATGTCAATGGCATTGGGTATCGTTAAGTTTTTAGAAGAGGAAATTCAAGTTTTAAGAATTGAGCTACCATTTGAAATAATTATGTTCAAGGACGATATTCTAGTTCATAGCCAATAAACCAGGCCTTCTATTCTTCTACTTTTTCTGAAATAAAATATTTAATGATAATTTCATAAGACCTACGAAGACAGCTAGAATATGCGGATGCTAGGAAGACCCGTTACCCTACAACCGCCAAAGGCTGTCACGCCTGCGCAGACAAAAGGCTTTCCTCAATGGCCATTCTAATGAAGGGAATAAAAAAGAGGCAGCCATTTCATAAGAAAGGAACAACATTAAAGCTGTTAATTAATTTATTTATAACGAACTTGTTGAAAATTATTCTTATTTTCAGCAATAATTTATACAATATGTATTAAATAAAAACTCTGAATTAATCAAATTATTTGATAGGACGACTCTTCAATCCGGAAGATCTTGTCTCGTATAATAAATCAAGAAAATGAAGCGCACAGCTTGGTGTAACGAAGTATTTGGTGTAAGTCAAAATTATGTAATGCATTACAACTAGTAGACGAAGATGACAGCCTTGAATTTTCATATCTAAAATTGAGAAATAAAAAAAAAAAATTAAACAAAAAAAAAATGCAGATAGCATGAATCATTCCCACTTTGCTGTGCGGTCAGTACAGGCGTATAATATTAATTTATTTATTGCCCCTACCTCTTAGGGCAATTGGCGAAATTACATTTAATTAAATTCTATTAAGAATATTTAAGACATAAATGGAATATTCCAAGAACAAAGCCTCAAGTCTCTCCAAATCCATTCATTGTTTCACCAATTCAGCCGTCATCTGGATAGGAAAAGACAAGATTGCATAAAAAATAGCCATCAAAGAGAGGCATAACATCAGTCCAAGAAATCACAACAAATACTAAAAAGTCCAGAGATATTTTTATTATATGTTATACAATGTTTTGTTTCCATAATGTAAGACTACGATTAACGATTCAAAATGGGATTCTGGAGAGACAACTTCTCTGTAGATATCGTTTTCATTCTATGTAGCGACACCATTTGATTTTCAAATTCTCTTTCTCATGATGATATGATTGGATGAAGACACCTGTGCTATGTAACAAATTTTCGGATAGTGATTTTTTCATTGAATGAAGATTTTTTTGCTTATCTTCGCCTTGCAATATTAACAACAAATTCTAGGTTAATCGCATAATTTCCTTAGTTGATTGGATAGGTCCATGTCTTTAAAAAAATTTTTTTTTTTTTTTTTGTCACTTTCTCAAATTTTAAAGTTGTAAGATACACATGTCTTCGATTACGAACCATTCAAACTAAATAAAGTTCCATGCGGTACATCTTCAATGTGTTTTTTCTTTTTAGTATGAAAGTACAGTGTATTATGAAATCATTATTTTAAAAAACCTAACTTGCATAAATAATTACATAGGAAAATAAATACATGTTTTATTTCTGTTTCTCAAATTTTCTTCACTGAAGTTCCTTAAACGCAAATGAAAATATTATCTCTGTAACTACATAAATCTCTATGATTAAATTATTACTAAATCGAAGTAATTTATTAATGAAATTTTGAAGCTACGTTTATATTGACTACGTATATCGTGAATTATATCACCTTCATGTTTTGTTTTTCCATATTAGAAGTTTTCTGAAAGGATACAAACTTTAGTGGCATTAAGTTAAAGTTCGTCATTCCTGAATGGGTTATTAGTGATATAGCGTAATTTCATCCATTATCACCTAAAACAACACGTGCGGAAGAACCATTTTAACAAAGATTTTATCTGAAGACGAAATTATAATTATATCAGTAATATTCTCTCCCTTTATAGAAAATTTCTAGAGACATTCCTAGATCAAAGAGTAACGCTTAATAACTTGGAGTAAACATTCGCCTGCCCAAAAAAATTATTAATCATAATATACTACATAGTATATAATAATATTACCACAAAGTATTTGTAGATTGTACTATCAATTTTACTATACAGAACGCAATGTTTAAAAATAATATTTATTTTTTATATTTTTGTTTATTCATTATTAGCCTGTTTAAAAATCTCCACAAAGTCTGTGAAACAAAAAAAAAATTCATTTTGTATTTATTTAATTTATATTAATTCCTATATTTTATGATTAGTTTTTTTATTTCACTAACCGAGGACTTTCCCAAACAGTCTAGTTTCTAGACTCCAATTATAAAACACAGGCGTTGATTCCCCGAGGGTTAGATACATTAACGTAACTATTTTTTACGTTTCTTTAGTTTCGTTTTATTCATAAGGATGGACAAAAGGCATAGGGAAAAACACGGCAAGGAAATGTTTTTTCGGCATCTATTGGATTGAAAAAAATATTGATTTTTATACATCCACTATACTATTAGATAAAAAAAAAGGGTTAGAGTATTTATTATGAAAATCATTTGATTTGTTATCATCGTAAAACTAGAAAAAAATTATTCTTTTACACATTTTAGATTAATTCATTGCAATAAGTTTGATATTTAAATTCCGCAAAATCATTAGTATCGATATAAACTACATTGTATGATTCCGATGTTTTGAATGAACTAAATAACTAGAGTTAGAGACCCAAATCAGTAAATTTTTCTTCCACCGCTACCATTTTGATATTTTCAATTTCGTATTTTAGTGAAAATGAGAACTTTGTGACGGAGCTCTTTTGCATTTTTTTTTGTTTTTGTTATTCGTTGTGTGAGAAATTTTTCATGAAAATATTTGCTGTGAATGAAAACAATATATCGACGGTCACAATATGAAAACACGTAATTGTGAAATACCAACTTTTCAACTGGAACGAATAATTATTAAAACATTAAATTTTCATCATATTGAGATATGTTTTTGTTTATTAAAAATGAGAGCAAAATATTAACAATTAATTCCTGTGCGAAAAATTTAGGCAAAGATATAATAACATCTAAATCAAAACTTTTTATACTTACGCGAGATATGCTGAGTATCAAGTGATATTTTTTGAACGTCTGCTTCAGAAATATGTACCTATAGGCTCATCATGCACCTGATCAGAATTAATTGCGGTGCACGCCTTGAAATGTGTCAGTATTGTATTTTAAGCAGCGCATTCCATTCCAGTGTGGCCCAGAACATGGGTGTCCTATAATTTTATCAGCCACTCTCCTCAATCCATAAGAGCTCCTTCCAAAGCATCAGATTTCAAACCCGCGTTTTCTCTACAGCATTATCGGGAGAAAGTACGATACTGGCTGTTGTACCTTGTTAAACGTGTAGTAGATTTACATTGGAGACCTAATTTTCCAATTTCATATACCTTGTTTGTATAGAGTCGCCATTAAGTAACCATAATAGGTAGTCTCTAAAGTTTTTAACATCATAGCACTAAGGCTATCATTATAAAATATAATTCACATTCCGTAGATTGAAGTTGGGACAACTTTCTATTTTATAACACTAAATAGTGGTTATTTTTGATGCGCTGTTATTCTTCAATTAAAATGTCTATATCCCATGAGCTGATATTTTTATATATTATTAAAAAATTCTTTCTTACTATATAGATAGATATCCCTTTTTGCTATTAGTTAATAATTTACGATATATATGCACAAATATATATATATATATATATATATATTTTTTTTTTTTTCCCTGTTAGTTCTGATCTTGTTGATCTTTGGCCGCCTGAACCAGCCTTCTCCACCTCTGTCTATCTTGGGCCACTGCTTTATATATAAGCAGTTCATTAGTTTAAAATGTTATGGTCATTCTCAACATTTCGACGTTAAAAAGGTTAATGGGCTTAATCGTCAATCAATCCAAAATGATTTTTTTTTTTTTTTTTTGTAAAAAGTTCCTCTCGAATTTCTCTGTTCTATGCCAAATGGGCGTTTTTGGATGGTGGCCCATAATGTTTTTGTTTCTTAAACCGTTTAAATCAGTTTCTGAATATTCGAGAAAAACAGTTTAAAATTTTGTTAGCCTCCCTTGCAAAATTTCATTTTGAGGATTACAACCATTGACCTTTTTACTTTCAATTTAAAAAAAACGGTTATCAAATAATTTCAGTGTTCCTTCAAAAACTTTTAACTACAATGATAATTCATACTTGTCTGATTTTTTACTTTAATTGTGTGAATGTGTGTGTGTCTGTATATAAACTAACTCTAGCCCTAAAACGAAAAGTTGTACGAAAATAAAATTGCGTATTTAAGGTAGATAGATATGAGTCTGTGACGTTACAGAAACTTTTTCGTCAAAATCGACTTGGCCATTTTATAATTTTTATAATTTTCTCGAAAAAGGTTCTAACGATTTCGATCAAATTCATTATATCAATGTACATATCAGCTGTGTCTTGTCCTCATTTAAATAGACTGACTGACTCTTCTTGGTTTCATAACACATAAATATGAAACAAATTATTATAATATGTTTTTTCTTATTTGTGTGTTTATGTATTGACCGCACCCCCCACCAAGATTCTCCTATATATCTTTAATTTTGTTTATTTAAAATAATTAACCGTCTCTTATTGTTGATATTAATAAAAAATATATACATGTAAACTATGAAGGAATTTGATAATTAACTAAAGGAGAAATATTTTGAATAAAGTTGAAAACTTTGAAATTTGAAGTTGAAAATAAATTTCTCGAAACAAGAGTAGTAATAAAGATGCACAATATGCCGTTGGAAAGCTAATGATTTTCGAAAAAAATCTAAAAAAATCTTCTCAAAAACAAATTTTTTTTGACAGATTAATATTCTATATCTAAAAATTTTGCAGTTTATTTCGAATCTTAAATTTTCCCGCGTCAAATAGCTGTTACAAATCAACATTTTTAATAAAAATTTGCTTTATCTCCGTGAGATGTCCTCTAATTATTTTTTTTGTAATAATTTTCCTTAAGTGGAAAATATTGCCATTTGATAGAAAATTCCTCATATTTTGAAAACCTATATACATATATAAATTAACACATGCATGAATCTTTATTATCATATTTTTTTATTATCAGATATTGATTATCACATCTATATTTTATGATGATTTGGAGGTTTTTGCATGGTAAATGTAGACCACAAAAAAAAAAAAAAAAAAAAAAAAAATATGAGCGCTGTTTCAACAATATCTTTGCCAACCAATGGCAACATTAAATAAATTAGTCCATCTACTAAGAAACCTCTGAGAAATACGGAAAGACATTTTTTAGACTCAAGGGATCCTAGAAAAGTTGAATTGATGTGGGATTCTCACCAAAATTGTAATAAAATATGCTTTCTAATAAAAGTCCCTAATCAAAAAACTAAATATACGTGAACATTTAAAATAAATTTATAAAGCCCATTGAATTTTTCATTTGAAGTGCAAACGAGAACGAGTTAGTTGAAAGTGGAATGCTCTTGATTATATTTAACAAGGCGGTTTTGCTAAATGTTTATCTTAAAAAACAAAACAAATAAATTTAAACAATATTTTTAAAAAAATCAAAAATTGGATTGACTATAATATTAGTAATTGCTTAAGCGAAGGGTAAGGTACCACTTCCAGCAACAAGAACTTATTATGAAGAAGTAGAGAATCAGGAAGAGACTGACGATGAGACACTTCCTGCAGACGTGCTCCTTGGATATTCCCACGACATCTATCAAGGATTCCAGGACTTCGACGACCACTGAATGTCCAAAGTGTTAATGAGTGCTATCTTTTATTCATATTCCGCTCTCCCAATCTCGAAAATAGACGTGGCATGCATGGTCCACATTAGGGTCATCAGATGTGCAAAGTAGAACTTAATTGCCAAAGGACTAAATTATAATTTCCAAACCAAACGATTTATTCTTTAAGGGAAAAATCTTTATTTTTAATAAAAGTCCTTAAGCTATCTAAACTGTAAACTGTAACGACGCCTTAGAATTAACCGGATTAAATTATTACCTGCTCAAAATAAGTTTTTCAGATAATTTATAGTTGTAAATAATTTCTGTTTTATTGTTATATGCACAAATAAAGGTTTATTATTATATAAATTACTACTTATTCCTTCATACAAATATAGTTGTTTCAGCTATACATATTTACTCCTGTCAATTCTACAGATAAAAGCGAAACTGAGAAAAACCTGTTTAATACTTAGCACTAAGAGGAGGTTAACATTAGCATATCATATGGATTATTCATTTTCTAATGCCAACAAAGCTTTGTCTTCAATATATCTAGATTTAATAGAAATTCTGGATTAAGTACAACAAATATCCTGCTACTATTACACTATTATTAGGCTCCTTAAAATCAAATTACACTTGCGGTTACACAGTTTATGAGTAAAATTAATTACCAAAAGTCATAAATATTCAAAATAAAATAAAAATACAAATGCAATAATATAAAATATAAATATAATGTTATTACTAACAGAATTCGAAATTTTAAGTAGCTAACAGATTGCACGTTTCCTACAAATTTACTACACGAATGAGATTAAAGGCTTCGATTCGTGGGACTCAGAATCGATTTATAAAATGGATTCGATTGTGGTGTTTACGGTCGGGCAGACCGCTACCGCAGTGACGGTAATGAGCGACTGCGGGCGGGACACAGACCTTCACCGCTGACTCTTTCCTCGTGACGCTGGCGTCACGATGCAAGACCATTCTCCGGCACTGTTAAGATTGGAGTAGGTACTTGTTAGGATTATAGTGAAATCTCCTTTCCTGATAGTTGCTGAAATATTTTTATTAACAAGAACTTTCTTGTAATTTTTAAGGAATCAATCGAGGCAATAAGGATATAAGTTTCAATTAAACCTAAGAGCGAGAGATTGGGAGAATAATGAAGTTTTAGCGAATTTTGAATGGATAACAATCTTTGAAACTACTTGGATAGTCTATGCTTATGTGACGGAGCCTGTGCCAAAGTGCACAAATAGTTTAAAACTGATGATGGATTTATCCATAAAATATTTTTAATCATTCAGGAAAATGTGTACCAATTTTCATCATAATCACCCCAGGCGGAAGATGAATTGATTGTGAAACAACATCAAAACCTTTGGCAGTCTACAAAATATTTTGAAGATATAATATGCACCTTAGAGAATTTTATGATGGGGTTTATTTTATAGGAATTTATTTGATTCATCACCACAACTCAGAAGCTATGCCTAAATAGGTGTGATTGTTGTCGAATAAATTTGTTTTTCTGTCTGAGGGAGATTCATCAGCAGTTATTTTTCGCTTGGCTTATTTTTCGAGCATTGATGCGATTTTAATGCGAGTCATCTCCTTAGTAAAAGTTTCTTATACTTCAAAACTGCGTCTTGAAAGGGAATGCTCCACAAGATTGGAAGGATTGGTCGAACTCTTGTTCTGGCTACCTCGAAGTAAATGAGAAAAAAAAAACCCTTGATTCCAATCAAGAAGAAATATTATATTATATGTTTTTTTGGGAGGAAGAGGGAGTGAGAAATTACGAAACTCTTGCTGAAAGTCTACATGTTCTGCCACACATGCTCTTCTGCTGTCTATTAGTGTAATCCTAATGGAAACCATCTATTAACTGGATCTAGGCCAGAAGCAACTCTTCCTGTACCACAAGCATCCCATCTGATTAAATCCTTAATGAAAGTTTGATTCCATTAATCGCAGTTGCAAAACTGTGGTCGCGACTCCGTTTGAAGTCGGGGATTACTTCATGTTAATGACAGGGACAACATCTTCAACTATCTCGGTCAATTGCCATTAATTATGATTAAATCTTTGCCACGTGCCACGTTTTAAGTGATAACTTTCGTGTCCAAGTTTGCTAGAGCGTGGACTTGGCGTTTCCCATAGTAGGAGGGAACAGCATTGGATTACCTATCTTCAGTTCAGTTTACGCTTAAAATTCATCTTTAAAAAAAATTTATTCCTCCACCTTTTAAATATAAAATTGATTCAACTAGATTAAAAATATCTTCAACTATTCTTAAAGTGGGCAAAAATTAAATCTCGAAACTGCTCGATCTCTCGTTTCAAAATTAATACATTACATTAACCATTATAACGGATCTTAAAAAAATATTATATATCTATACATCTGTGTCTGAAGGCATCTATTAGTTAATGCCTCGTTCGAGGCAGGATACTACTAACTTCTTGGATCAGGAATGTCAAACTCGTTCGCCACCGAAGGACATATAAAGCATCATATATTAAATCGCGTGCAGCAAATAAAAAAACAAATGGAAATAAAGATGAAGCATAGCTTGTATTATAAACAAATCAATACATATTAAATAATAATACACAGAATATTAACATAGTAAAAAAAACATAAGTATATAGAAATGTTTATTTTTCCAATTTAAACATTATTTAAATAAAATAATATCATTTTTTTTAAGAGACAGCAATGTTTTTTCTTTCACCAAATCTTCAAAATTTGGTGGAATTTGTTGAGCTGTTGCTATTTTAAAAATGCCTTACACATGGTTGTCTGTTAATCTTGAACATTCTACAATTTTATAAATTTTTAAAGTGTATCATAGTTGTTCGTACAAATTTGTTCCACCGAACATTGATGAAATACGTTCAATTACTAATAGCACATTGGAAAATCTGTCCGGTGATAAATTATTATAGAAATGTGGAATCACAATAGCCATATATTTTTGTTTCATTCGGAACCACACTGAATATCGATTAATTCAAGTTGTAAAGTTTCATCAGCAGTATCAACATCAATGTACAAAGGAAAAGTATATAAATAATTGAAATTGATTTTTACATTTCTTGAATTCCAAAAATACTCGTCAACGCTTTTATTAAGTGCAAAACAACTTCAGTTATTACGACGTTTCGAAGATAAACAAATGAATGTCACACTCACTACTTTTTAGGAGAGAAAAAAAAACCACGGTCTTGTATTTGATAAATTTTTGATTAATGTAATTTTCAGAGTTAGATGATTTCTGCATTTTATTAATAATATACGATTTGGCTGTCTTTTACTGGTTATTTTTACACATTCACTAAATTTTCGGTTGCCTGTTCGAGATCTCGACTATTTGTAAAGACTGCAAAACCACTTCCCGAAGGTCGACGAACTAGCGATTATGGTAATGCTCCAGCCTGTTCTAAAATAAGACGGTGATTTGTCTGGTGTTATCAAGAACCGGTACCGGCGGGTGACAACTACTCTTGGAACATGTTACAGCATCCGTTATTCATTCACCATCCACATTCAGTATCTTCGGGACTGATTAATTTCGCTATTAAGTTAAAGGATATTGACAAATTACTTGGCCGCGAGATATTTCTAACGATATCAAAAGCAGCTTAATGTAAGTAAAGAGTTTTGGTTTGATCCGCATCCAGCCTTCGAGTTCTTCAGGGCGTATAATTATTATTTTTAAGAACACTTAAATAAACTTTCCCATGAACGGCTTATGTATGTATCCTTGTAAACTGTATGTTAAGAGATGAGACTTTCTTTTAAATTTACATGTAGAGCAATGTTAAATTTCAATGCTTTGGAATCCATTAAGAGCTTAATATAAAATGCTATTTGTCGTCATCACCGGGCGTGTTTCGAAGATTCTTACTTACTCTATTACTTTGATCATGAAAGTTTCATGATACATGATCAATTAATTTGTATTTTTTTTTCTTTAGTTTACTATTCTAATTGTCATGGGGATTTGTTTTTGTGTGATTGGGTTTGAGTGATCAATTGATGCTCTCTATGTTCTGCCAAGATGGTTACAGAGTCCTCAGCCCAAATGGGAACCTTATAAATCTATCGGTTGGAGCAAAGTGGCCATACTGTTAATAATGCCTGCCGTAAAATAGACGGTCAGGTATCAATGGCTGCCCCTGTGGTCATTCTTGGACTGATTTTATTATTATTATGATAGTAGGCATTATTATATAGTTCATGGATCATGTCTCAAGGAAACACTTTATTTATTAATTAAAGTCCAATATGATGCCCATATAGAATATTTTGCTATAATCTACAGCCTACAATATTAGTAGACAAATATTTTTAACAGAAATAATAAACAATTTTTTAATGCAAAATCGATAAATTTAATTAGTAATATAAAAACATTTTTTTAAAAGTTTTCTTTTCATTTTTTGTCTCCTTCTCTCATAAAACTGACTCTCATTAATTCGAATTCTTTGATTTGCTTCCCGATCTCTTGAGAAAACCTCCATATGACAAAAATAAATAGGATAATTCGAAAATAATTTTAAAACTTCATGTTCAGCTATTTCTATCAGTCGAAAGTTACCTCTATAACTTAAATTTACTGGATTGCACTATAAGTCAATTTTTTAATTTAAGTAAGAGTCAAGCAAGGAACAGTGTTCTACTCTACACTGTGTTTATTAATTTATTTACTATCTTCCTTGTCTCTCGGCAATACGGGCTTCGGAAACGTCTTTCACCGCTGCCGAAAATTACTCTTAATTCTTCCTTTAATTCTCCTTTTTTTATATTGTTCCTGTAATTCTTCTTTCATTATTTCCTTAAGTCAACATAATTTCTTTAATTCTTCATTCTCCGACGGAATTCTTCTATGTTATAAACATTATTTTTAAAATCTAACAGTGCAAACGAGAATCCACTCTTGATGACTAATTTGAATTTTATTAATATTAAACAGAGAGACGTTACTTGATCCATTGATTCTAATTATAAATCTAATCTGGAAGAGTTATTTCCATACAACTATATTTCTCTTAACTTTTTCACTAAACTGTTGATGAATTTATTCAAAAATATATATTTGGTGTTATTTTTATAGCCAAAATATCATCATATACCAAAATCTAAAATCAATAAAGGTTTGAACTTAAAATAGAGCAACTAATCTCAACTTAACGAACTATAGAGAAACGATTCGAGATCTTACATTCCCAAGATACGGTAAAAAAAAAAATTCTCATGCTCCTTTTTATTGCTGAGTTCTTTAATAAAGAGATTTTTTAATTATCTCTGTCTTATCTTGTGGAACCATCCATGGAATTCCCAAAATAAAACTTATCCGATTCTAAAATCTTGATTGTCTTAAAAAAACAAAACACGTTGGTTAGTTTTATGTCCTAGCTTTCTTAAGCATCTGATAGCCCGATTTATTATTATAATATTTTATAACCTTTTTTTTTTCATACAACATATACGTCGGTCATAATGTGAAGCCAAGTAAATGTCATATCCCAACTTTTAAAAATTAAATTTTCATCATATTGAGATCTCGAGTTTTATCGAGAAAGTTGTAAAGTGTATAACCAACGGTATAAAGTGGCACATGTAAGATGGTATAAGTCGATTTCGGAGAAAAAGTTGCTGTAACATCACAGGCACTTCTTTTAATTTCAGTTTTGTTAAACTTTTCGTTTTGAAACTAGACTAGACAAACAAACAGAAACAGACAAGACTTGGTTATTTGTATTCAGGGGACGTTAAAGCGTGTATATCCGTAAAAAAATCGGATTCGAAATTTTTCACGATCGACTTACTGATTACTTCATACATAGGTAAATTAAAGTAAAACTATTTACTACAGATGGGTCATAAGTAATTAAAGGATACAGCTGTTATTTTCTAGACTTTCGCATCAACAATGTCTCGATTTTTTAAACAATTAGTGGAATGTCCCAAGGACGGTTTAAATCGCTAAAATATCAAACATAATATTTATTTATTTATTTCACCTCGTGTCAGTAAAATTATGGGAAACAGTTTGCTGCAAACAATAGGTGCATAAGCATAATTAAATACAATAATACAAATAGTAATAACCTTATTTTTTAAGGGCGTGTTAATTGTGCTTTGGAGCGCAAGCTTTTTGGGGACGGCGATGTTTATTGGAGTTATATCTTTTTGTTATTATTTATATAGTCATATTAATTATATAGTCAATTTTATTCAAAATCTTTTCATGACAATAATAACCAATGAACCTGTTCCAAATGAAATAGAAACTATTATATATATGCATATCTTGCGAAGAGAGACGCATTATTTTTAGAAGCTCACGAGCGGCGAATATCTTAGGACGGGTCTGATGTTAGCCTCCCAAAAATACAGAAACCTTCGATGAACAAGATGTCAAAACGAAAATAAATTTTTCTAAATGGCAATAAAGTTTCACTTCAATAAGTTTCACGTTTTCACACTTTACCCTCTCCCTCTTTCCCTTAGATTTTATTTACAAAATTACCTTTTCACACAAATTTCACACTTATTAAAAAGTTTATTTAGTCAACTTGCTACCACGGATATAAGTTGTCATTACAACGACACGTTCAGAAATTTGAACACTTTATCTCTTAGCAATTATTATAAGATACCTTTGTGTAATGATTTACATAGAGTGATGTATGTACAAGTGATGTAATTGTTGATCCAGGAATGAAACTTAAATGGTTCACAATAAGGTCAGAAAATGGAATTTGCGATCCCGAAACGTCAAGATAGAAAATAAATAAGGTCAGGCGTCCAAAATGTCCGATGTGCAGTCAGAGACTTATTGTTAGATGGAAGGATTGTGTTAATCTGGATCCACACTATATAACAAAAGATTTATTATATTTTAAGTTTCTAGCAATTCCTAATTTATATATATATATATATATATATATATATATATAAAAATAAGAGTTACTGATCACATATCTACTAACTCACTCTTTTGTTAGTTAGTAGATATGTGATCAGTTCTCATGATGGCAAGGAGCGAGGAAGATTTAATGCTTGCGGCAGCTGCTTGTGTTATTCTGGCAACTCATCGTAAACGAAGATATTGGATGAGGCCCTCGTTACGAGCTCGGCAATTGTACAGTGGGACTTCACATTTGAGGTACCTGGAGAGAGATCATAATGAATCATTAATTGGAGAAATGTGAAGTGACGCAAGCCTCCAAAACTTCGCAAACAGAAAGATCAAAAACAATTGAACATTGGACTTACAGTTCGAACATCGAAAGGAAAATGTCGATATTCTATATCGCATAACCATATAACGACAATCATACATCAACGACAATCATATATCAACCGACAATCGCTAGAAAAATATTGATAAATCGAAAGGAAATGGATCAAAAAGCAAAGAAAAGTGCATCAAATGAGTATAATGTTAAACTGCGAAGAAGGTTATGAAATAATATAATTATTATTTATAAAACAATATTTGTATTAACCATGAATCATTATAAATTAAGATGATAAAATATAATTATACTTTGGCAAAAAAAAAAATATTATAACACATTTTTATCTTGTAGATTTTTAGCCATTTTTCCTATATTATATTCTTCTACAATTTTTTAAATAATAAAACTTCTAAAAATTGTATTTATCTTATAACGTTTCCGACTACATTGTGCATTATCAAAACATTCATCTAAAAGCATGTAATTCATTTTATACACATCTCAATACAGTCACCATTTATATTATTATCTGTTTGTCTTTAAATAGGATAAATTAACATTATTTTTATATAAATCTTATCTACTAATTTTTGATTAGTAATTAAATATTGCTTATTTAATCCAGAGATATCGAGATCCCGAGATCGTACTGTAATATAGTTTGAAATGTCGGTATCATCGATATATCGGATGTTAAGATATAAATATAAAATATCGATTTTTCAAATTCGATATCCCAACCCTAACTGGACTGGCTTATGAACAACTTTCAAGAATAGCAGAGACTGGCGGACGATAACTTCCTTCCTTTTTCATAACTTCTTTTAATCCGACACTGGCTGGCTTGCATATAGCCTGTTATATGCGGCTTTATAACAATGTTGTACAACTTTTAAAAACCACTTATTTAACGAGATTTGTCACATAGTGTGGACTCAGCTTTAGGTATGATCTAGTAGATTTAGATTCAGTGGAATGAGGCAAACAAATTGGTGGTGTCGACATCGCAAACTGGGGTCCCCTTATCCTTATTATTAGAGCACTATCAAAGTTCTTTCATGATGAGCATAAGAGTGCCAACAAATTTATGATTTCTAGGAAACAATTTATTAGGGGTAATAGTTCCAAATTTAATATTAAAATTTCTTCACCTAATATTAGATTTAATATTAAACTTAGTTATACCTAATTATTATGAACCTCCATTATATTATTTATAGTTTTACAATTTTTTTGTTGCAGTTAGGAGTGGGCGATAACAAAGAATCTAGGAGCCTTTTTCCAATTTTCCAAAGAGCATCGACGAAACCGCCAGAGATTAGAAAATGTGATTGCAGTAAGTACTTCGAATAATTCTACTTTAGTTTAACAATAAAAAAGGCTGGCAGCCTATTACATGAAATGTGCCCATCAATAAATAATATTGTTTTTTATTTTGAAATAAGGTCATAAAAAATGTTTACCATATTTGAAGAAAATATTATTATTTTTTTTTTTATCTTATGTGGGATAGCCATGGAAATGAGGAAATAGCTGGTTCTAGGTAGCCCGCCAGGATTACAGGGGAATTGTTCTGTAGAAATTCATAAAGATCTTGACAAGCTAATGATAGGCTTCAACCTAATA
Source organism: Rhaphigaster nebulosa (assembly GCA_948150685.1). Lineage (NCBI taxonomy): Eukaryota > Metazoa > Arthropoda > Insecta > Hemiptera > Pentatomidae > Rhaphigaster > Rhaphigaster nebulosa. The sequence goes on from OX411311.1 coordinate 25,612,228, forward strand.
AAGTGTCAGGTGTTTTCAGCAAGCGATCGATTTTGCTATGAATCTCGACCTTTCCACTCTGACTAGAATAGTTTGGTAGCCTGTAGGATAACCCTTCATGTCTGCCTTAATTGGAGTTGGTAAGGATATTAAATCCTAAATAAAAAATTCCTTTGCTAAGTTATTCGATATCTTTAAAAAATAATTTAACTGATTAGCAGAAATGTACAATTTTCAGGCTGTGTTAAAAATTACCTTTACATTAAAAATAATATTTACTGAAATTAGTTACTGGTTCTGACTAAAAACTAATGTTAACACAAGTACTTTATAGCTCACTGCATCACAGAAACTCACTGGTTTTTGCAGAAGCAATACAATTGAATTGTTCAACTTTAGTTCACTGGCTGTGAAAAAGTACTTGTTTCCAGGAATGCCTAATCATCAACCATGTGCAGACAGTTGCGTTTTCTATTTACCCCCGGTAACAACATCCGGTTCTCAACTTCTTTTGTCTATTCCATCGTGGTTCGGTGACCTCGAAGCACTGTATTCGTCATGTCCGCAGAGGAAACGCCGCCTAATGGTCTCGTCACGATCGTACGAACAGTATGAAGAACGAGGAGAGGCAGATATCATTTCATTCATCAGAGTTCATGAGTCAAATGGAATCCATTCCTTTCATAATTCCATTCAAGTTTAGCTATCATTACTTTCACTTGCCTATCTATAAAATATATAGTAAGGGAAAGCTTTGATTTGCATCTTGCTAATCAGGAACATAGCGTGTGTTTAATTAATGTGTCTAAATCTACCAAATCTTAAAACAAAATAATAGTTACAAACCACAAGAAGGAGTATGGTTGGGGTGCAGTCAGATATAAAACAAAAAGTAACGTAAAATACTTCTATCTCTTCTTCTGACTCTATCTTGTAGAGTCCCTATCTCTGCTGTCTATTGATAACGAATCAACTCTAACGAAGGCCTATGATTTGGGCCGAAACGTCGGCACACGTTAAACGATTTATACATTTTATGTTTTAATGATTTCTGATTTCTCTTAAATAAGAATTTACTCCATGATTTAAACATGAGGGTTAGGTCTAAGCAGAGACGTATTCATAGGAGAGTATCATCACTGTTTCCCGCCAATAATTTGAAAACCTGAAAAGTTGGAAAATTTGAGGATTCAGAATCTAATTCAAACTACGAAAATTGTGGTAAAATATTTTACTCAAAATATTATTAAAATTTAAAAATATTACCAATACTTTTTAAGTTAAAAATTGGGATTTTATCTTTCAAGTTCAATAACGAAATAAACATAGTGATATATATTCGGAAAAAATATGACTCTCCCTTTTTCATCCTAAGACTCTTCAATTAATACCAACATTTTATTTAACAAACTAAGATTTATTTATTCGAAACATAATTGTATTTTGTGTATTAGATATGTAAGCTGGTACGCTTTAAGGTTATAAAAGGTTCATTCATTATAAATATACTGGATTAAAAATTGTCATTCACACTATTTACATACAGCTTGGAAAACCGCGAGTCAAGCTCTTCCATAGCAGAGCCCCAATACTTCGGCTCATTATTAATATGGAAGCCAATGGAGATTGAATTAGCTCGTCGCAGCCATAGTCATATAAATGAGTGGAGCTGAAAGGATTAAACGAGAGGATTGCAATGATAACAAAATTTGCGATGAAATTTTGATAATTTGAATGGTTTGAAGTCAATGACATAAGGTTTGATGTATTTACTATAATCCATAGGGTTTAGGTCGGAATGATCCACAGATTACTTTCCTTAAGTCCATATAATTTTATGATAAATAATTTAGCTGCTTAACAGAAACAAGAACAGACACTTCTTAGAAGTCTATGTAGTTTTTTTTTAATAGTCTTTTGAGTTTTTGCCTAATATCTTGCACCAAGTAAGAAACCGTCCTATGTTTGATATCGTTATTGACATGATATTAAAAAATATTTAATTCAGTATATTATACTGAAGGAAAGGAATTGCGGTGAAGGTTATAAGTCAAACGCATGTAATTAAATTTACAACTTGAAATCGCCATTCGTTGCACTGTTGCTCTTCCTGGGGGAAGAATTCGTTATTATGGTGTTACAGCAGTCATTTCCGAAAAGGTCTGTATAGACCCTTGGGGAGGGGAGGGTCAAATTCGACCTGCAAGTGGTATAAAATAAATAAAATAAATGGTGGTCCACAAAAGTGGATCTTATTTATATGGTGATATTTTAGCCTACATTCAACATTTAAATGTCCTTAAACATACTAAGGAACTAAGTTTGAAGATATATTGATAATGGAAATTCTAAAGCGGATTAAGAAATCTACGTTTACATTGAAGAAACGGATGTCGTAGAAGAAACGAAGATCTTAAGGTGCAGTTTATAAAGGGATATTAGCAATTCTGGCTTCAGAGAGACCTACCTGTTATATATCCTGTATTATGGATTATCATGAGAAAGGTTTTTCTTTTCCATCTTCATAGCTTGCGGAAGAAGTTTTCAGCACGGTTCCCAATCGTCTTACAAAGAATTGAAACAGATTTCTAATCACTCGACGAGGTGATTTAAGGTCAAACCTGAGTAAATTGAAGCCAAATATTGAAATTTTGCTAGACAAAAAAAATCTGGCTATTCCTTCCCATTAAAATCACTAATTTTTTTTATTTTGTATATTTATTTGACGTAAAAATGTTACTAGATTTGCATTTTCAGTATTTTTAATTAATAAATGTAAAACTATAAAATCCAAACACATTTAAAGTTGACGAATTCGAAAAATCGATATTTGGAAAGGAGGAGGGTTTACCCATAACGGATGGGGTCGTTATGTTTGTTTCGAGAAAAAAAGTTCGGAAACCAGTAGCAGGATCAGGGTCAGATGATTCTATAATTTCTGTATCTTCAGTAAACCTTGTCAAACAGCATTAGGTGTAAAACAAAGAACGCATGATGTTGTCTTCAGGAACTGTATTCTCAATCAAAAGGAAGGAAAAGTGGTGAAGAATCAGGGGCACATTCGGGTCCCTTATTAGTTTAAATTAGTTTACTGAAATTTTATGTTAGGTTATAGGATACAATGGCAAAGTAAAGTCAAGTATTGATGTAAACTAAGTACTTTGCAGAAAGCATAGAAACATTCAGTTTTAAAGCTAGGTTTATTTTACCACCAATAAAACTATTTTCGAGGATAGGGGTGGGGGAGAACCACCGATACACCCCTGAATCTTAGAGATTAATAGGGATAAACCTTAAGGGTATTGGTTTTTGAGATTGGTAAGCAAACCAGATCATCATATACCATAGCGATAATCATTAGAATGATGATAAACAAATATAACTACTTAGAAGACTATTTACTATTTACTAAATTTCTTTTAATCACTTCTCAGCAATCATAAAACAAGAAATTTCTATTGGCTATTATTGATAATAAACTTAAATATAAAATATATTTAGTTAAGCGGAAAGATGTTTGTTAATTTTAAATGTCAAAAGAGCGCTGCTAACAAAACACAAATAGGCCTTCATCCTCATCCTCAGCACAGATTTTTGATCTTCTAACAAAGGGAACGACATATCGCTTTATTTACAAGCTCTGGGGTTAAAAAAAAAAGAAATTTTAACAAATAAATAAAAAGCATAGCAAAACTACCTCAGTAATTGACATTACAAATTAAAAAATTTTTAATAGACTAACTTACATATTTCATAAAAAAAATTAAATGTATAAAGGCCAAACAAATCTGTGTCATTTTACTGATTATACAAATCAGTAAAGCACAAACTTCAATTTATAAAAATAGAACATAACTATATATTTATTAATATTTTTTGAAATAATGTTTTGAATGAATATAACCCTATGCTTGCTTGTTCAAGGCGTGAATTATTGCATCCGAAACTAGACAGAAGTGCAAACTGAATCCATCCCGGTGCATATATACCGATGTCTCAATAAACTGGAAAAGTTCATATTGGTTCGGAAAGTAGGGAATATCGCGGTAAACAAACATTTGCCCTGCTCAATCATATCGTATCCAAACATATACAACAGTTTCTAACAGAAAGAAAATTGTCAAGCAGACGACCCTGCATCTCGAACACTGGGCACATACACCATATATTGCTCGAATCCGATTTAGACATACAATGAGAACGGATTGTATGTTCAACAATAAGCAGGTAACGGGTGTTCACTAGTCAATGAAGGCGCTTCATCACTATTCATCATGATTACTGTATAACATTGAAATTACCAATTTAACTATTGGTAGATTATAAATTTTACTAAGCTTTTGTTGTTGTTTAATTTTATTTTCAAAAATGCATAAAAATTAGCCTTATATTAATCCATTTTTAGTTTTTATAAGTAAATTATTGCCAACATACCGTCCCCACCATGTTCAACTGTTCAATTAGTCACTTTGAAAAGAACTTACTAATCGAGGCACTCATATAGCATAAAGTCTTGAATTCCTATTCCTCTATGGTTAATTTCTTCTGTCTTTTAGGGTTTTGGTTTTCGAAACATTACCACAGTGCTTCGCCTGAAAGGTTTTCAGAGTGACGATATGAAAATCGCATTTAGTTTGACCTGGTAGAGACGATATGTCAAATAATTGCAAGTTTTTTTTTTTATTCTATCCATGTTAATTATCATAAGAGAGCTTAATGCTCGCTATAAGGATTTTAAAAATACAAAGATGGTTACTCTAGAAAAATTTCCAGAGCACGAACTGTGGAGGATTTATTCCATCATTTACTTATTTCATCTGACCCTTTGATCTCAAAAACACCAATCTTTTCCGTTAAAAGACAACTTATTATAGCACTATTATCTAGTTTTTGCTTTTAGTTACGTTTTAAGATCAGTTCTTTATGTTTCCAAAACGGTCAATACCCTATGACTTCTGGACGTGTATACGCCGTCTGCGACTTTTCTCCGAGCCTACTGGGCCGATTTCATTGAGTTTTGGCTTCCGTATCACGTTATTTATGGTGATAGAAGAAAAATATAAAGTGTTTTGCAATAATTATATCAAACTGCTCTGTAACGCCAAAAACTATTTTGATTAAACCATCTTAAAGTCGTCTCCTTAAATCTCTTATCATAAATAGTACAATCCCGAAAAAAAGTAAGAAAAATTGTTTTGACAAAAAGAAAATTTTATATGCGTTTAATTAAAAAAATATACATTTTATGGTATCTTTTATAAATAATCACTCGAAAGGTAATTTAAGTTCATCTCACACTTCTCAGCTGTAAAAGAGGACTTGAATAAGTAAACTTTTAAGGTAATTAAATTCTCTTCAAAACAAATAAAAAATCATATCAATCGGACAAGGTTTTAGTATTTTGATAATTGATAATTTAATTGTCTACAAAGCTAAACAAAAAAAAATCAAAATAAGATCAGTATTAGCGAACATATTGCAAACAATTTCTGTAATGAATTTTAATCCAAAGCGGTAAGGAAATTCGTGCGTTGGGAACAGCAGATATTTTTAATACATAACTAGATATTTGAAAATAATTAGCCATTGTTAATAATTTGCAGCGTTCATGCGTGGATCGCTCCCAAATTTAACAGTGTAACATCTCAAAAAAAACAAATGCTTCATCGTAATCACCCATTTTACATTAACCAGGTTATATTCAAGCCCTATTCTCATATCCTAATCATTTTCCAAAAGCATATTGCAGTAGATGGTTGAGTGATTTAGATCTAGGGTAACTATCGAACTATACCTCACTACATTTACTTTTACTTTTTTATTTGAATATTTAATTGTTGAATGAGTAAATCTTTACTTATTTACTGCTTCTTAGTTTTTAAAAAATATTCTTACAAGATTTTTTTCTAAAATATTTACGATTCACGTCATAAAATTAACTTATCAACATTATTTATTATGATGCGGTAGGCTTGAATAGAATATTCAACAAAGTAGAAGAAAGGATATTGCGAAGATTCCTAATAATTAATTTAGATTTTTGGGACACTTGCTCCGATTTCTTTGATAATGATACTCACTTCCCTCGGATTTTTTTGAGATATAAAGTCTCATTAATCACTATAAATCGAGCTTTAGTGGAAAAAAAAATGTACATTCATACATACATATACATATATATATATATATATATATATATATATATATATATATATATATATATATATATATATATATATATATATATGTATGAATGTACATTTTTTTTTCCACTAAAGCTCGATTTATATACATATATATATATATATATATATATATATATATATATATATATATATATATATATATATATATATATAATCAATCATTGGGCATCTGAAGGAATTTATATGGCTACAAGATTCGGAATTGCGTGAACAATAGCGAAAAATATAATAGGTGTAGCGTCGAGGTAATTGAATTGGGGGTGTGATGTGATTAGCCCAGAACCAATCACTAGAAAGGTATAAGTACTAAACCAATAAATAGACAGACGTCCGAGAGCCGATCAAGACGTGATTCGATGGAATGAGGTATGTAACGTAGTGCATCAACTCCGGGTTCGCGGATTATTATTTTTTTAATTTCACCTTCAAGAAACATCTAACAAACCGTGAAGGAATTATACAGAACACCATCATCCTGAGAGAAATGTAATCGTGCAAGTATAAATATCCTACCTCAAAAAAAAAAAGAAGTATAAAATCAATCTATGTTTACGTGAATACAATGAATGTGAAAGGTTTCGAAGTGAAAGAGAATAAAAAATTATAACGTTAATCTTGTCATCTTGCCTGGTACCACTCTAAATTGTTGAACCTCCTACTTGTGAAGTTATAATCTGTTTGGTGTAATTTGATATTGGACAATTAGTTAGGCGGTACGAATTAAAATTATATTTATTCTGCGATGTAAAGCTCTATAGAATAACAATTATAAATAATTGTTACAAGTAATAGGTATAGGAGAGGAGGAGAATATGAAATACCATATATATTTTTCCTTATCAGGAAAAAATGAAATATTTTAGATCATCATTTATTTAACTTTAGTTTCAAGTGTTTTCAACATAGTTTGGTGGTTTTCTGTACCAAATAAAAAGCTTATAAGAGATGAGTTTAATTTAACATAATGAAAAAAAAAGCTTTTGTCGGGTAATATGAAATGGATATGCAGTGAAATATGGAATACCTTTTGTAGAATAATTTGGAATGGGGTCCATTTTTCAATAAAACTAGCAGCCAAAATGATCCCCTCCTGAATCCATAGAAAATTTTCTATCACAAAAGACGCATTCAGCATCATCATTCTCTGGTTGTGGTGTAGTTAGTGGTAAGAAGTCCATCTGGGAGGGTACATCAGAATGGCAAGGATTTGTAAAACAGCTGATTTCACTTTCAGGCGGATTTTGGGTCTTTTTGTTCTTTCTTGTCAGTCCTCCTTGGCATCGAGCGCTTCCTCAGTCTCCTCTGCAGAATTTTTTTTCGAACCTTTTTTTTTTTCCTTTTGAAGGGTAATATAGGGTACTATGATAACTATTAAGGCAATGGTAGCTATTCCATGTGCTATATTCCCCTATTTTTTTAAACTTATGTCAGCGAAAATTCTTTACTCGGGTGCGATAGATTGTTAATGAAGGAAATGAAGAAATAATACTTTAAGGGAGGCAATAGAGGAGGCAAATTACGATTAGAAATAGGTAAGCTGTTCCATAAAGATAGAGCACGAATAAAATGAATTATTTTCAGAAGGAAGTAGTTCTATGGGAAGGGGTCCCATAATACCTGGTCTGCTGGGTTCTACAGAGGAACGCGGGGTGAGAAAATTCAAAGAAAATATAGAAAGGTTTTTTGGTGATAAGGAATTTAAAAGAAAGATTCCTAGGAAGTATTACCTTTACCTTGTCTTTACGAAACAGGGAAAAGCCATTCGGCATACTAACAGGAGATGCATAAGGTTCTGTCGACCGAAAAGATAAAGTCAATGAAACAATTCGTTAGTCTCTTCAGTCTCATCTCAAGCTTTACAGATAATCCACCATGCAAACATAGTTAAAGGCATTCCTTAATTTTCTCTGACTCTGAGAGCCGCGTCAAGTGCACATGCCTTATAATACAACATCCAATACTTAAATTATACTCCTTATGAGATATACTTTATCTTACGACTTATGGATGCTACTTCACAACAAATTTTCTGTGGCCGTCTACGCAACGTTTATATTTGGTGAAAAAAAAATGTACGATACTAAAATATATGTCATTTAATTATTTTTTAATTTAAAAAGTGAATAATATGAATACTAATTATTATAATTAGTGACAGACCTGCTTCTGTTAGTGCACAGAACAGAGCTAGTGGCGGAAGCTCATTACAGTTTTATTTATTTTATTTCACAAACAAAAAGTTCCATTTTATCATTGTTGGTATTTTGGTCCATTGAATTTGCATTCAATATTCTTTAAGCGTGTTGTAAATGAAAAACTAGATAGAGAGCCGCAAGATAACCGAAGCGTCGGGACTTGCCCTAAGAACCGCTCGATGACAGGAGTGAGATCCGTTGGATTCTCTTTTCAATAAGACCCGGCTATTGTCAATGCACCTGTCAATATCTCAGATGATCTTTTCATCCTCGGCTTAGCTTTGTTGCCTATACGCTCCTTTATAAATGTGGCTGTTTCAATTCCGGGCTGTCTGGGCTAAGGAGTATGTCCAGAAAATTTCGGGAATGCTGTTAACAAGGCACATTCACTGAGCATTCTCAGGATTTTAAAATTGCGATTTTTCACAATTTTTACTTGAACGTAAAGGGGACGATATGTGGTGCTTGCAGTATTGATTATAGTTTAAGTGTACCTATTTGATTATAAAATATTAATTTATCCAAAATTTAAACCTTTTGATTGATCTAGATATTATAAATTTTGAATTTAGAATATCCATTAACCTAATAGTCCATTAAGTCTAAAAAAAAATATAGGATAATTAGTGACACGATCATTTGTTTTATAAACGAACTTTTTTTTTTTTTTTAAATTCGACGTCAAGAAATCCCGGGAAACGTAGGTCGTGACTAAGAGTTGGATCTAGCCGTGTGAATAGATTATGTGGTAATATTAAATGCAGCGGTGTTAGATTTATCTATGTAATTTGAGGCCATCAATAAGTCGCTATTAAAGAAGAGGATACAAGTTAGGGTCTAAGGTTATCCCAGTGGATCTGAAGAGCCTAAGGCCGCTCTGGGAAGTTCGGTCTTAAGATAAGCCATGGTATAGCAGTATACGAGTATCATTATATCTATATTAAACATTTTACATACATAGGTTTGGCTTATAATAAGTCAGTATAACCATATTATGTATGATTGATTTTTATTTACACCCATTACCTTTATAGACCGGATAGGCCTATAATGCTCCGAGCCTGGTATGCTTTAAGTTCGGTGGGATTCTGCCTGTATATCTGGTTTTATTCTCCTTCATAGCTTTTTTCCAACTGCTGGAGTATTTAAAGTTGTATGCAGAATCGCTGATAGACTGCTTAATAAATGAGCTATAAGATAAACAAATATAATTGCCTAATCATACGAGATGGACAAGATAGGGATATGAAAGTGATAAAGATATAGATACATATGCATGCAAGATGGTTTGGGCTAATGAAATGTTTCATTATACTTCCTTCTACATATATATTTAAATAAATTAATATTGCATAAATGGAAAAATCAAATAAAGAAGCCAAGAGACTCAAAATAAACATAAATAAATAAAATATCATCCGTCGAAATTTCGCCAATCCAGACATCATCAGGACAGCAGGAGAGAAAGAAATAAAATGTAAAGAAAAAACCCAATAAAGAACAAAATGCAGCACACCTCACATCCAGAATCAAAAGTCACCAATCAGAGACAGCACCCCACAATGAAACACCGAGGCACATACTAAGGTGTAAGGGAGGTTACAGGACACAACAGCTGTGAAAAGTTAAATTACAAACAGCTGATCATAAAAAAAAAGAAATACTCATACTAAAATACCAAAAATGAATAAAAGATCATATAAATAAATTAAATAAGATAAGATCAACCAAATACAAGAACAAAGAGAAAGTTTTTTCTTTATATTTTATTTCTTTCTCTCCTGCTGTCCTGATGATGCCTGAATTGGCGAAATATCGACAGATGATTTTTTTTATTTATTTATGTTTATTTTGAGACTCTTGGCTTTTTTATTGGATTTTTCCATTTATGTCTAATTTTGAGCTTCTGCTTTTGCATATTAATTTAATATATTTGTGTTCTGACTCGAGGATACTCAACCAGTGCGGGGAACATTCCTTTAAAATCATTCGAACACGAACATTTCTTGATATTACCAATATCAAATAAGTACCAAATCATTGAACATTCGTTGAAATTTTTCTGGCCATCTTGTAAGTTTGGATTATTTCGATTTGTGTGAATGAATCCTTATCACTTATTATTAAACTTTTGAGATAATAATTTCTTCGTGAAAAATTAGCCCCTTTCATTTAGTTAGTAATGATTTCTCTCTAATGCATATTTAATATTTAATTAAAGGAAATTTCAATAACTAGGTTCATTTTTGCTCTTCCTCAGTTTTAGGAATAGCAATTACCTTTACTTTATTAATTTCCAGAAGCTAATATCGTGCATAAAGTATTTAAGGTAATTTTATAAAATATTACTATATTTCTCAAGGACAATGAGTAATAGTAAAATATTCAAACCCTATTTATATAAATTTAAATGAATCAAACAATATAAGACAAAATTAACATTAAAGTTAAATTAACTAACACGGATAAGTATGTACAATATTTAAATCCAGCCTAGGAAACTCTGAATCAAGATTATTCCTCCCTCCACTTGTAGAGGGAAAACAGAACTCCAGGTAATCGCAGCACTTTTCTCACTGTTATTGAAAGCATTTGGAGGCTGAGCGAGGGCCCTATACTTAAGTGGAGAATCTGGCAATTGCCATAACTTCAGTCTGCATATTTACAAACAGGTCTCTACCGTTTCAACCTTTGAGGGTTATAGGCGAGCTAAACAGAAATTGTTCTAAAAGATTAGGTTCTGATGAAATTTGGATAATTATTATGAAAAAAGGTGTAAAACAAATATGATATTATGGCCGGGTTATTATTAATTTTAATCCACGTAATTAATTAATTATACATCCTACACTTACAAAGGGCCTTAATTCGTGATCGAGTAAATTCCAAAGATCAGCTTGAATACTAATGCCCTTGTATTGTCTCTTTAGGACAACAGTCATCGTGTTATGTCGTGTAGCCAAGTCAATTTATCTTTAATTAACATGGTGGTTGTGAATACTAGGTATGTAGCATGAAAATTATTTGACAATATTAAACATGAATGTTCGAGTTGAATAAACCAATGTATCTTAAATATATCGTTCTATATTACATTTATCTATATTCTAAATGATGGCTGGAGTGCGCCATAATGAACATGTGATTGTTAACTCGTCGTATTAAGTGCAGCAAAACAGTGGTCATGAAAAAGATTTAAGCTTTGAAAAGTTGTTGATCAGGACCATTAACTGTCTCAGATTATAGTCTGAATAGGAAGGATAGGTTCTCAACTAGAAATAAGTAATTATTTGTGATTAAAACTGTGGAGATACTAGGAACTGAGCAGAGGTTTGAAAAGTTATGTGACTGCACCACACGACATATAACTTGCCTCCCCGGTGAACAAACTTTATTTTTTATTTTTTTTATAAATGAGTAAAACTAATACATTGGACAAGTACTGTACAACGCCCAAAATCAAAAGACAGCGTAGTATTTCGTCACCAGAACTAACAAAATTGGACAGCTCCAGTAAGAAAAGTAAATTGCTTTACATAAGAATGGATCAAAAAAGAAATAAACAAGAATTGCTAGATGCAAAATCTCAATTAATATACCAAGAATTAGAAACGTAATTCTAATTGAAAGAGTTTTAGTTCTGGCAACTAATGCTGATATAAATGAACTAGTAAAGCAAATGAACGAATTTATTCATTCGTTTGTTTAAAAACACTGAAATTTCTTGTAATCCTGATTTGTGCCCCCAAACCAGAATAAAAAAGACCAAACTATTAAGACTTAGGAGAGTAATGAAAAAATCGGCAAATAAAGGTATAAAAATAAAAGTAAGAAATGATAGGCTGTTTATTCATGATAAGTGAAAACACGTATATTAAACGTGTCAGTAAAAACATGATCACAGTCACAGGGTTTATTGTGTAAAGACGGCGATGCATTGGCCCTACTGAAGGATTGTACCGGACTGGACCTCGGGCAGCTGGTGACCTCCATGCTGAGTCTGGAGAGAGATAAGGCGGCCAAGTATCGTCACAACAATGAACAATCCATCTATGTAAATAAACATTTATGAGGGAAGGACATCTGTCAAGAATTTAAACATGATAAGAAAAAAATCAATTAATGAGTCAATTAGTTATAATGAAGATGACAAAGAGGAAAATGTGATAAAAATGTTGTTATAATATCGGTGACATTAAAAACAAATTAGATAAGGTAGATTTCTTTAGTTTTATTTATTAATATGATATTTTTTTCTGTACAAAACTTTTTTGAAAGAAGATTATAATCCCTTTATAAAACAAGAAACATAAGTACCTGACCAAGGAAATTGTTTTGGATATAAATATTGGTACATAAATAATTAATGTATATAATTTTTGCCTAGGTTGTGGAGAGAGGAACGAGGCTACCAGGATCGTGGGAGGACAAGAGACAGACATGAACGAGTTTCCTTGGATGGTGAGGCTGTCCTACTTCAACAGGTTCTACTGCGGGGGAATGCTCATTAACGATAGATATGTTCTCACGGCGGCCCACTGCGTCAAAGGGTAAGCCAATGCCTACCTGATATTTATATGAAATGAATGAAACGTGCTATTATATAAATATATAAAAAATTAAAATCGAGAGAAACATACAATAAAGAGAGAACGAATATCTCCAAAACTTAATAACCGCTAGGACCTAGTAAAAGTTCAGGTATCCACTGCTATCTTTTCGATTATAAATCTTTTGTAAAAATAAAAATCTCATGGAGGATCAAAATTAAGCAGGAGTTAAGTGACCTTTACAGAGCTCCTGGCATGTCAAGTAAGGAAGATTAAGATGGGTGGATTAAGGATCAGATAGTGGAACCCTGTGGATTAATCTGGAACTATATGGATTAAGGTTCAGAGTGAAACCCCACAAAATACCGAAAAGCATGCTGAATGGACACCCCGAGGAGAAGATTATAAAGATTACACTGGAAGGATGTTGTGGAAACAGACTTCAGGTCCATCGCTGTAAGGATTTAGAGGAAAGCGGCCGAGACAATAAGAGGATTGAGGAAGTGACCAATGTTCTTAATGGACCGTAGAGCCATTAAATAAAAATATCTACCATTTTACATGTTAAGCTTCATAATAAAAAGATGCTTTTTCTGATATTAAAATTGTCAATAAAAGCCTTAACTTCAGTTAATCTTCTGTGCCCGAAGCCGTGATGGCGTTGGGGCGAGAGTCCGAGATTGAATAGAATAGAATAATGTTTTATTTAAAATATTTACATCAGCATGTTATGAAAACGAAGTTGAAAGCAAGGTGTTGGTTGCCTGAATTATTTACACAGAATTAACAGAAACAAAAAAGCAGCAAATAGCTCATTATCTTCTACTATAAAATTTATACTTACTTCCAAAAATCCAATATACATTACATTATAGAGAAAAATAATAATGATCCTTATTTCCTACACATTAAAAAAAAAATACATAATATTTAATATATAATTTATAATGCAAATTATTATCAAAACTAAATCATTAGCATCAATTAAAATTTAATTTTTTTTTTATAAACTCTTGCCTATAATTCTATGGTATTTTACAATAAACTATCCTAATTTTTACCAGTTTAATAATCTATAACTTCATTTTTATTCGGTAGATTTTTATTTAATTATTATCTTAGACTCTCCGACAAAATTGGGCTTACAGCAACAAACTGATTTGCATTTTCTATGTCTCTCTTATTTCATATTCAACATATCTGGCTATCAATCTTCTTCATTATATATTTTATAATTTAAGTTTAAAAGTTCAGACAATAGTTTATATAAATTAAATTTAATAGAACTGTTTGCCTTTCTTATTGTATGTTGGTTAGAAATGTCATTATACTATTATGTTTTGTTTCTTTTCTATCTAAAATTATATCAACAAGAATGAGGTAGTTAAGTTAGGTTTGGAATAGGTTGGTGCATATATACTCTCACAACAACAGTGAAAGTACTCACATATCCAATGTGAAGTATGCGATGTGCTCGATGTAGAAGGCTTAGTCTCTTTCAATTGATAGCGAACAAGGGAGATTTTATATTCAATTTATGTTCAACATATTTGATGATACCATTGATTACTTTTTTTGCTGGCAATCCACGTTATTTTTTATCTATGAAAGGCTGAATTGAGATTAGTATTACTTTCCTGTTGAAATGCAACAAACCTCGTATTCTACGAGCTATGACACAATAACGTTAAAGCCTACCCTTTGAAATAAGCATGTCTACAGAACACATTAACTCAACATTTAGCAGTGCAGAGAGACATCGAGTTATTAACACTCAGAACAACTACACAGATATTATTAGGTAAGGTGATATACAGAGGAACCATGATGTCATCTGCAGTCTCATTGCTTGGTTGGTTTCATAGACCCTGCGGCTCTGTCCCATCATGCCGCGTCACTTGTCAAGAATATGTCTTCGGGGCTTCCTGTCTGGGCTATATGGATTATATGTATTTGTGCAATATAATATAGAATGAAATATAAATGGATGCAGTAAATGCATATGTAAATAAATAAAGCAAATATACAATCAGTTAAATTCATACATACCCCGCACAGAAAAGTAGTACTAAAACTGTTATTCTGGTACTGAATATTACAATAATATTTAGATAAACCTATCTGGAAATAGAGAAAGTTTGTAGAAAACCAACTCTATGCAAAGAAACTGCAACTTTCGTAGTTCTTTTTGGCTGTGAAGAGAGATTTTTTTTGTTATTCGAAAAGAAAAGAAAAAGAGAATTCAGAGACGTGGTAAGGATGTATATTAACTTTATCGCAGCCCAGTCAACAAAATCACTACTTATCAAGTATAATTATATAATAATTATATTATTATTATAATTATAATTAAATAATAATTATATATAAGTATATAGACAAGAAGTGTGTTTTCCAAGATTAATATTCTAGATATTAATATTTAATCGCTGATTTTCTCAGATAAGGCCCATTAAAACTTGTTGGTCATTTGATAATCAGAAAGTACTAATTGACAAAATACCATTTAATTTCTCTAATTATTAATTAAGAATTATTAACATTTAAATAATGAAAAATATTGTTGTTAGCTTTCAGTCAGTAATTTAACTGTTAATACAAATAATAACAAGTTTTAGCCGGAAGTCCCACGCCGATACCACCAATAATCCTTTCCCTACTATAAATAATAGTACTATTTAATTTAAATACTATAATTAATAAATTTACAATTATATGCATGACAGTTTAATGAATTATCAACATGTTTCAACATCAATTTTTGGCTTATAAAAGAGACAAAATGATGACAACCATCCCTTCGTGAGCCAATGCGACATCACTTGACTATTCAGCAACAATAATTCACTTGTAACAGTTCTATTTCAGAAATGATTTCCGCTTAGAGCGATCATTACCCCCATTAAAGTGAGCTTAATATACATGATTCATAGGCTTTTGGGGGCAGAAAATGCTGCATCTGTACAATTAAGTAACAGTATTCCATAATTCATGAACTCTATTGGTCCTCATAAATACCGTTAACGTAAATTGCACAGATAGAATATTACAAGAGCCGTTAAGTGATAATAGGACACCCAGACGATGCCTGGTCAAGTCAGGTCATCCGACTATAAAGACGAGAGAGACAGTTACTATAACTAAATCCCATGCATAATATTCAACAAAGAATAACTACCGGCGTGGGATGACTCGTCTCAAACTTCTATTAGCTGCCTCGTTCAGCCATGATTTATAATATAAAATTTCTCAGTGCTTGTTTGACGAGGGATCATAAAGTTCACACGAACCAGGTAATAATTCAAGTAGTACCTGACATCCCTGGGTGTCTTTTCCTATTAGGGCACACCATGAGTAACTATATCCAGCTTCTAGATCATATATTCATTTCTTTTACTTTTAAATGATGAATTTCTTTGATATAAATTAATTTCCTATGAGCAATTACACTCATTTCTTATAATTATTACTTAATTATTACCCTATTTATGTCTCAAATACTACTGTACTGTACTACTATACTACTAAACCCAACTTTCATTTACTATCTTTCTTGAAATAAATTTTAAAAGTTCCCATTTAGTTTCCCAGGAAATTCCATTGAGTTTCTATTAACTAATATATAAAATTTGATTTAATAAAAAATAAAAATCCCGACCACGGAAATAATTTGTATATCTTACAGCCCTGTTAGTTGTCCTAAGGAACGGAATTTACTTGCATATCTACTTAAGCGCATTGGTGGATTCTTACGCCCATGAATATTGAAACTTCCTTTTATAGTCGGGTTCCTTCCACACTCAAACGAAAATTAAGGCTCTTCTTTTCTCAATACTTTAATTTTCTTTGTGAATGCTTACGTGTACAGATGTTCTTGGCTCCTTAGTTTTCTGTATTTTGACATGCACAGATAAATGGGACGGAACGTACTTGCAAGGCTCCCGACTACTACTCCAAGGTACAATATTCATGGGCGTCAACTTCACTTACAACCCACCAATGCGCTTAAGTAGATATGCAAGTACATTTCGTCCACTAAGACAAATAGTAGGGTTGTAAGATATATATAACTTATATCCATATATGGAGTTTTTATTACTTTTCTCGGAAATTGAAGGAATGTAAAAACAGCTGACCTCGAAAAAAGATTTGAACAAGGGCCAAAATGGCCCTAGAGCGATTTGTTCCCGAGGATTTATTCTATAACCTTAATTTCATAAAATATATGTGATGTTCGATTAAATACCTATTATAGGCGTTTGAACATTGAGGGGAAGTGGTGCTTACTTTTATATTTTCGTAATTTTCCTGAAAAGTAATCTTTTTTTTTTAATAACATTTCTATAGTAGATAGGCACTAAAAACAGCCTCAATTTAAGGCCCAAAACAGGTCCCTCCAACAATTACAAGCCTAAATGTCTAAAGCTGGCCGTATTTCGTGGTTTTTAATTTTTTTTTTTCCGGAAAATTGTGTGCCTACTTCAATAGTTTAAAAATCATTTTTCTGTCTCTTTAAACGCCATTAGGTATTATATTTTACTTTTCTTAAACAAAAAAAAATCTTAAACGTGAAAACACTTTTCGGCCTGTTTATGAACTTTTTTCACCAGGTCGCTACATATCGATTTTATCTGAAATACATACAATTTGTTTTAAATATTTGTCTCCTAATTATCACGTTGAGAAAGTCTATTGGAAATTTATTTTTAAAAATAAATTATCGCGCCTGGACTATGTGGCATTCGGTATTTTCTAAATAGTTTGATTCTTAGGCTTTTTCCACCGTCTCTTGCCCTGTATTAATCCTCTTGGTTTTCAAAATGAAACTTTCCATTATACTGGAACAAGTAAACAAATTATAAGCAGCAGCAGTAGCAACCAATTGTTATTAACGTGTCTTAAGTTAATGCTTAGCAAGAGCTATCGTGGACAGATACAGCATTGATTTCTATTTTTTATCAACCATCAGCTATCCAGTGAAATAATAATTTTCTTTTTATTTATGGCAGGATCCTGGATTGATCCTCAGCCACCTGAATACAAGCTCTATTATCTAACCTCATATAATCCAGCCAGCTCCTTATGCATTCTTTATCATTTAACTTATATTCGCTTCAATACTTTTATTTTCTAGGCCATTCAATCTTTCATGCAAGAGCCGTTGTTTCCCATCAATAACTGTTGGTTTGAGAGATGTTTTAGGAATTTAGATTTTGAGATTCTTAATTTCTTTGAAATTCAGTGCTTCGAAATCCAAGAGAGCTGTGTGGGGGTTAAAAAAAATTGTGAAGGCGATTTCAACTATATGTATTTACCCTAGTTATATTAACGTTTGTGTGAAGAAAAAAAAAGTATTTGAAAATCTGCTAATCCTGATAATATATTTTATAATATATATATATATATATATATATATATATATATATATATATATATATATATAAAATACATAATAATATGAAGATCCTCATCATATCCTCCCTCTTCTGAATGAAAACTTAGGCCCATGTAATAGGTTCCAACGCCCTCTTCAGATCCAACGCCACCTTCTCTACTTTTAATTCTAAATAATTCCCATCACGTTAAGCTCCTCTGTTAAAACTTGGGCATTACTATAGACCAAACCTTGCCTGGAAAACCCACATCCCGCAAATTTCCCGACGGTCAATAAGTACCTTCAAGTTATTCCATCTTTCCCAACATCTTCTTCCACAAACAACCTGTAAGCTCCTTGTATCCTCTCTTATTTTTCCCAACTTTGACTAGGGCAGTGTAGTATATGGTAGCCTCTCGATCATACTCGAGGACTGAAGAGAATCGTGAACTGCTTTTTAA
This sequence comes from Rhaphigaster nebulosa, assembly GCA_948150685.1. Lineage (NCBI taxonomy): Eukaryota > Metazoa > Arthropoda > Insecta > Hemiptera > Pentatomidae > Rhaphigaster > Rhaphigaster nebulosa. Next base: position 25,630,993 of record OX411311.1, read on the forward strand.
GATTTGTCTTCGGCACTTCGAGCCGGTCCGACGTTTCCCATCTTTATGCGAAAGTGGCTCTTTCCCTCTATCCGGCGACAATATTTTCTCGGATCTTTCCTATGCCAAACCTCCAACTCCCAGCATCCTTCCTACATCTACAGATTACAACAAGTCCACTCACTGGCAACAAGATCGCGTCTTTTTGATCTCAATACCTCTTCCCACAGAACCAAAACATTCGAACATTCTTTTCTTGCCCCCTCCACTATCCTCTGGAATTCCCTCCCATCTAGTATCCGTCATGCTTCTTCTCTATCCTCATTCAAATTCCATATTTTCCAACATCTCCTCGCTTCCAAAAAAGTTGCTGTATAAGAAAAAAAAATTAATGTAAGGTAAACAATTTGATCAAAACTTTATGATGTTTAAGTGGAAATTTATTTATAATTTTCATTTTTCTCTCCTTTTTACTTTTTTTATTCTTTTTCTTTGTTTTTTCAATACATGTACATTTTTGTTAAGTGAAGAACTTATTTTTTGTTTATTTATTTTTATTACTATTGATGTAAAAACGTATGAACTTTTATCTTTGTAGTTTTTCGGCCAGATGTAGTTTACTTTATATTCGTTAATTTTTGTTATTCTGAAGGAACCTAGTCCCAGAATAAAGCAAATCTACCTATCTGTCTTCTTCTTCTTCTTTTCCTCCTCCTTGGCGCTACGATCCGCGTGGGACTTGCCTCCCCAACAATTCGTCGCCATTCTTATCGGTCCGCCGCAGCAGCCCTCCACTGAACCCAATCCGCCTCAGATCCGCCTCGCCGTCCTCGACTTGAGTGGTGGTCTGCCTCTCCTTCTCATTCCTTTAGGTCCTCCTTCCATTATTTTCTTTGGCAACTGTTCCACTGCCATCCTCTCCACATGCCATCTGATGCGTCCGGCTTTGATGTGACAAAATCGAGTTTTCCGTTCAGCTCCATCAGCTCTCTGATTTATCTTGACCTCCATACCCCTCCTTCGCAAATCAGTCCGTAAATCTTGCGAAGGATTTCCCTCTCCCAAACGCGTAGCAATATCTCATACCGTCATATCCCATGTTTCGCTGTCATACGCAACCACCGGGTGAATCATCGTTTTGTACACAATTTTCCTTGCTTTTCTTGATAGCCTCCGGAACTTCGTTACACGCTGAAGAGCAAAGTAACATCGGTTCCCCGCAGCTATTCTGGCTCCTGTTATTATCGTCCGTTACCAAGGAGCCAAGGTATTTAAATTGTTTGCGTACCGTGAAACTATGCGTGTCTCTACTTAGGTCATATTCATTTTGTAGTGGTTGGCTTCGGATGCATTTCATGTAGACGGTTTTATGAAGACCTCGGTTTGTTGTCGCTACTTCAAATTCCTCCAATGAGGCTGCTAGTGCTGGTAGGGTTCTTACAGCGATCTCCACATCATACGCATATGTCAGGTATTGCGTCAAGCGGTTGCACATAGTTCCACCTAAGTTGGTTCTGATGACCCTCACTAATTTCTCCATACAAATAATGAAGAGGGTGGAACATTGCACATGGAACAACTTATTATATTAACGTTTGACTAAAGAAAAAAAAGTGTTATACATCTGCTAATCCTGAATATATAATATATATATATATATATATATATATATATATATACACACCCATATGTAATATATAATAATATGAAGATACACATCATATTCTGTTCAAAGGTTGGAAATATAGGAAACAAAGAGAAAAAGAATCACCACTAGAAGAAGTGATTATATATCTAAGAAAATTGGACAAATCAAAAGTTTAAAATATTAGAAATTAATTCTTGCCAGCAATCACTGCATCGATATAAAGTATCCACATTTTTTATATGAGCTGTGAGACTCGTTGTATCTTTCTTTCTGCTCGCCTGTTTCCTAAAGATCACCTTTTTTGCGGACATCTGGACGATTTTTTTGATGAAACTAAATTTTATGATATGAAAACTTTGAATATCATTTTAAAATTCAATAATTCAAAAGTTATAAATTTACATTCGGAGAGTATGGAAAATTTCCTAATACAAACGGCTTGATTATAAAAGGAGGCTATTTTGATTGTTGTATAAAAAGTTCATAGATCCACTTTTGAAAAAGTATGGAAGGGTTGCATCTCATTGAGATAAAGCAAATTTTTTATTGAAAATGTTGATTTGTAAGACCTATTGGGCAGGATAAAATTTAAAATAAACCGAATAATTTTCAGGTGTAGGATATTAATTTTTAAAAAAATTTGTTTTTGAGAAGTGGATATATTAACTTTTGATAGAAAACTCCTCACATTATTGTACAAAATAGAAGTTATTGTTTTTTAGTTTAAGCCTAATCTTGCATTTATAAATCGATGATCCGTCAGAATCCGAATTCGAGACATGGATTTATTATATTTTCTTTTAGAAAATATTAATATACTTGATAGCTAAATAATTTCCCTGTTACTATTTTGTTCTAATGGGATCAGTTTGTTTAGGTTCATGTGGTTCATGATAAAGGTAACTTTGGGAGAACACGACAGGTGCAACACGACGAGGAAGCCGGAGACCAGATTCGTGATCAGGGCCTTCACAGGAGACTTCAGCTACGTCAACTTCGACCACGACATTGCAGTCCTCAGGCTCAACGCTCAGGTACCGCTCACGGAAACCATAAGGCCCATCTGTCTCCCCAAGGATCCAGGTAGCTTGAGAAGTAGACACTAGATCTCAAATAGTATTTTTAAAAAAAACATTAATGGTATTATAAATTATCTCCGAAAAAAGGTCTTAAAAAATTCAAGTAGTAGTTTACATGTATCTAAAAGTAGCAGCATCTATGGAATAGAATGTCAATTATATTCAAAATGATGTACTGGAGATATATGATATATGATGAATTCGGATCCTACAGACAAAATTTAAATTTTATTTCTCTCATTCTTTGGGAAGCATATTTTCACCTAGTAAAATGCTCAGATTACCTTGAAAATAAATTCCATACCCTTAAGAATAAACTCTTTTTTACTTCCTTGTACGCAGTAAAGAAAATATTGTTATCACGAAAATTTTCGGTTTTCAGCTTTCAACGGAAATATCCATTTTGACCATCTCTAAATCCATTTTGACTAGTTTCGTCGCGACGTCTGTGCATATCTCCCATAATTCAAAAAGGGTTAGGCGTAGAAAGTTAAAATTTTGTATTTAGGATCACAGTAAGGTCTAGTAGTGAACATCTCTTTTTGGTCTCTGCATGATCACCAGAAGTGGTACTTTACTTGAAGGTCATAATTGATTTCCATAAAAAAATTACATTAAAATATAATGAAAAATTTCTCAAATTTAGTATTTATAACTTGCATATTGATTTAAACAATATACTAAATTTTGGTCTAAATTGGGAAACTGGAAACGGTACTTTACTTGTAGGTCAGTATAAACTTAGATCAAAAGTTATATTAAAATCAAATACAGAGATCATATTTTTCGGTAATCAAGGTTACAAACGCGACTTTCTTTCCGCTCTTATATTAAATAACTTCCAAATGTATTCTTTCCAACTAACAATTAAACTATTGGCTTCATTAAGAACCCGTTAGCTGATGCTGAGGAATTCACAAGTTAATTGCAGCTCGGTAGTTCTAGCCATAATAAGAAAAACACCCCCTCTCCCTTCAATGAAATTCAATTGAGTTCTTGTCCAGTATCACACTAATAGAAATCGTCTTCAATAACCTGGGCCCTAATTATTAATAAAGTACAAAGATAGAAGTATAAGTGGTTAAAATGTTGTGGAAAGATTTGTTTTTAGAGGTTACAGGTTACTTATCGTCTTTAGATAATAATAATTTTATTCAATTGTTTTATTATGAAACAGAGGTGTTTATAAAGTAAAGTTGTTAAAAATAAAGATGTTATATACTTGTTATATATTGTTAAAACATTGTTATAATGTTGAAACACGAAAACATTTAAAATAGTTATATTAGAAACAATAAATTTAAAAAAAAATTAATAAAATTATTATTATCTAATGACAATAAGTAACTTATAACCTCTCAACACGAAACTTTCCACTTCTATTAGTACTTTTGTACATTATTATGAAATAGAGCCCTGGTAGTTCTGACCGAAATACTATTCATGGCAATTGAGCCCTTGTTAAATGATAAAATAGTAAAGCCTATGTTATCCACGGAAACCAATCAGTGACGTTAAAAAACTGCAATGGTACGTATGGAAACGATTTCACATAACTTTAAGACAGATTTAGATAATAAAATAAGTAATCTTCGAAGGGAATAATAATAATTTTACTTCAGTTTAGAGAATTGTTTTTTTTTTTTTTTAAACATAATGTTATATTTAACTACTAGGCATGAAAATATATTATAAAATGGCATTTGATAATTATTTAATAAAAACATTTTTATTTCTGAGGAAAGAAAAGCTGTGCAAATATATTGGGTAGCACATCAAACTATATACCTTATTCAGAATTGTTGTTTGAACATAAAGACTAGGTACATTTTCAATTACAAAACATATATGCATATATATATTTTTTTTTCATTAAACCTATCAATTTTTTTTTTTTTTTTTTTTTTGACAAATAATGTAAACACTTTACTCCATTTGATCTTCCTCTACCTCATCAGTTAGTATGCATGTGGTGGTGGATGATTTCCAGGGAGCCAAGAACTATATTTTCAGCCAGCCTTTATACGTCCTTAATATCGACAACAAGCTCCTTCATGAAGCTCCTAGTTGTTATCCAAGCTCCGCGAGCTCCGAACCGAAGGCTTCTTCCGTTGAACTCTCACGCCCAAATTCTTGCTTAATCCTCCTCAAGGGGAGGAGGCGGCATCCCTATACTACTACATGTTAACATATAAGGCACATTTTCTCAAAATCCGCTTGATCGATCATTTTCAATTTTTTTTTTTTTAGTAATATTGACTCTTGGAGCATTTCCCGATTTTTTTTTTTTACCTATATTTAAAAGATCTGTAGCAAAAGTTTATAAACTTAAGCAAATTCAGAGAATATTTTTCTGAGGGAATGTTCATTATTTGCCAAAAATATAAACTGGGAAAAACGCAAGAAACTGAAAAAAGAAATCAAGTTTACAATTTACTGATTTTTGTAGTAAATTTGATTCAAAAAGACATTTGTAAATTTGTTTAATATTATTCTTAATAGCTTTTGGAATACTATTATTACGTAATAATATTTCCAGTAGATTACCATTATTCTGCGGTGATATACTAAAAGTCCCTAACTGGTAATCATTTTTTTTTAAATACATCTTTGTATTGTACCCGAATTTCTCTAAAAACTAAACCTTCTCATGACATTAGAAAGCCCTATATCCGATAGTTAGATCCTAATCATTGGTTTTAGGGCTTTTTCTGATGTATTAAAAAGGTTTAGTTTTTACAGCAATCCGGGCTCAATTGAAAAATGTATTTTTAAAAATGATTTGTAGTAAAGCCTTTTAGTCCAGGCGGAATAGTTTATTTTTTTTTTAATATATTACAATGGTACGTTCTCAACGTGATAATTAGGAGGAAAAAAAATAGAAACAAATTTAATATGTTTTCGATGAAATCGGTATGTAGCAACATGGTGAAAAAAAATTCATGAAAGTGCCGAAAAATAGTTTTTCACGTAAAATTAGAAAGAATGGTCTAAATATTATTCAGTACATGTTGCCCTCTATTATGTCTTATACTACTTTATAAATTTAACTTTTGACATTTATCTGCAATTAAAGTTTTTAGGACCTTCCATTATTATTATTATAAAATCAAATTTTGATGCCTTGTATCTCTGTTGAGAAAAACTTTATAAATCCGTAATTTTTTTTTATATAATTCTTCTATTGTCTGTTATGCTGTCATATTAATTTCATGTTTGATGTTTATTTATAGGTCAAGTTTTTAGGAACTCAAATTATTGAAAATATCAAAATCAAATTTTGATCTCGTTTGGGACAAGGTAGCTAAATGTCAAGCATGAAATTTTACAGCAACACACAATAGAGGGTTCATCAGAAAAAAAATTCAGATTTTTAAAGTTTGTCCCAATAGAAATACAAGATGTCAAAATTTGATTTTTTTTTTATTTTCAATTTTTTTAAAACATTTACTTGAAAAAAAAGCCAATCTGAGTGTTGGATTTTTTTTTTTGAATACCGTACACATAGGTAGCTACACACCTCTAAAATATTAAGTCTGAGATTAGATTCCTTAAAAAATTGAATATTCATCAATTTATATGTCTCATTTTGAGGTGGATGTTGACTATTTTGGGTCAAAATTTCATTAAACATATACATATCTCCTTAGCATAATATTTAAACCGATTTTTCATGAATAATATATTTTTTGTTGCATAAATTCACCAGTTCATAGTGATATAAGTTAACGTAAACCCCTTCAAACGCAAGAAACAGCATGTTTTATAAAACAAAAATAGCTGCCATTGGAGCTAGGAAAGATATATAAAATTAAAATTATAATTTTTGAACTCTGCAATAATGTAGGAATCCACAAAAAAAAAAAATCATTTTATTATAAAATGGTCATGTAGCATCACTTGGGTCACTTGAATTGAACAGATCCTAATGGGAGTATAGTAAAAATATTTTTACGTGATTTTTCTGATTTTTTTTATTTTATTAATAATATTTGTATATATATCATATCATATATATAAATTACATATATATATATATATATATATATATATATATATATATATATATATATATATTTTTATATATAATGAAATACTCATATATAGAAATTTTTTAGTTTAATATAAAACAAATTTTTTTTCATATTTTCGATTTTTTTTTTGCCTACCGCCTTTCCCGCGGAAATGGAGGCATATATATATATACATACATACATAATAAGGTATATATCATATATTTCCTAATAGAGTTATACCCTTAGTATAGTTATGCATAATACTACCCATATCAATCGTATGGTTGTTTACTTTGGGCTCTGATCTCTCATTTCCTATTCAAATTTATTGATTAATTAATTTTAAGTAATAACTAAATAAGAATTATTTTTTCTGGTATGTTATTGTAAAAACTATTCATTCTACTGGTTGATAGGTGTGGATTTAGATGTGAAGAAAAAATTTAACAAAATCTATGTGATGAAAAACAAAAAAATGAGGAAAAAGAACCGGTTTTACATTTCCGGTAAATTGAATTTCATAAAAGAAATTATAACGAAAGGGATCGACAGAACACTCCTGGCGGTAATGCTAACAAAGTTTCCTCTTCTACCTTTCGAAAGGGCGCCCTCACTAAATTTTAATTTTACTAATCAAGTTTCGCCTTAACTTTTGTGAATTCCCTCCAACTTCTTTTTTGAAGTTGATAGATAACATGGAAGAGGTCGAAGGAAAGTTTGGTATATTCGATGTTAAATAGAGAGAGATAAGTGTTGAAGGGGGTTTATGAATATTAAGGAAGGGAAAAAGGAGTGCCGGAGAAACTCGAAAGAAAACAGACGACTTGAACGACCTTATGCCAATCCTCTTAAAGAGTTTTTTTCAACTCTGACACGTGGATGGTCCCTATTAAATGGTTTTAAGTTTCCTTTGTCCGGATAAACGGTCGGTGTCACAGCGAACTTACCTTCAAAAATTAAGGATTGAAATCCTAATCTGTATTCCATTACAATGGAGAAGAATTGTTGGTATTTTATTATGTATAGCCAGTGTTCGAATACGGATATGCTAGAAAAATCATTTAATTTCTACCAGATGTAGATCGACTCTGGAGACAGCCCTCTTTAAGCAAACCGTCTTTATAAAGTGAGTACCTGATCCTTCGATTGATTTGGGGGAAGATAGGAGGTGACTACATCATATACCTATGTAACCATTGGTCATGAAACAATACTTCCATACCAAGTACTAAATCTCTTATGAATGGTAGTGGAACAGCTTCTTTTTTATATATTTTTTAAAGTTATTACTTCATATATATATATATATATATATATATATATATATATATATATATATATATATATATATATATATACATATATATATTTGTTTTTTATTTCTTTGATCACCTTCAAGATTTATACCATTGGTAGATATAACAACTGCTACTCATTTTTATTTTTTCCCACAGCTTCTTATTTTCTCGTCTCATGATCTCATTATAAGTCCTTTGGATCGGCGACTTTTTGAGACGCCTCACTGACTGGAGTGTTGCATGAAAATTTATGAAAGTTCCATTCCTCCACTGTTTCACCAAACTTCATTCGAATAAATTTGTTCATTGGTCAATCTTTGCGGCAAAGGTGGCGATAAAGGATACTGAAACTCCGGTAAATCATTAGATTATATTGCCTGGAAGTTTATTTGTCTATATTGGTTTAGGTTTAAACCAAGTTTTCTGGATGACAAAATAGGCGTCAAGACTTTACATAAGTGTTGAAAACCCTTCAAACGAACACTGAATTTCACTAGTTGACTTCCCTCTTAAATCACATATGCCTTTACGTTTCAGTATAAAAAAGTTAATTATGTATGACCTTTTTTCAAGGTCATCTATGCCAAGTTTATTTTAGTATATCGTTTTTCAAATTACCAAAAGACCCTAAGGACAAGTAAATAAACTGTATTTTAATCAAATTTAAGGTTTTACAAAGACTTTTCAAGTTTTAAAGAATATTTGTATTTTTTGTAAAAAAAAAAAAATGTATTTTTAAGAGTATTGCTCTGTCAATAAATCAGTAGTATGAGTTCATTTAAAATTTATTCATGTTTCCTATACATTTTTTTACCGGTTCATGCCAACAGCCATTTAATAAACATCTGCTGAAGTATTTTAATTTGTTTTAGAAAATTAGTAAATTAAAAAAACGTACGGTTTATTAATGCTCAGAAGCATTGCTCTGTTTGGACTTTGAACCAATATTTTTTTTTCTGCATGCATTTTACTTCTACCCTAAAGGCAAGTTTTCCGCGGTATAGCGTTCCAAAAAAAAATTATTTTTCGGCCCATCCTAATGTACACAGAGCTATATGCATAATATGTTGCGTCTTAGACAATTCTTTTATTATTTCTAATACTGATCTCAAAGAGTCTGGAATACAATGAATGGGATCAGGAGCGAATTTGGAAAAGTGGTGAGGGGGGGAGGACCCCCAGAACCCACGCCATAGAAAATCTAAATAAATGACTTATGCATTGCAGATGAATTTTTAGTTCATATTGAGGATTTGCCGCGAGGGCCAGCACCATTTACAAAAATTATATAATAGAATTATAAATTACAGACGAATGCTGTTTACATCGTAGAGCCCAGCAGCTGAATATTAGATCCTGGGGCCCCACACTGTAAAAAAATAAAATTTGAACAATACAAATTTGCTATTGAATATAAAAAATTGGAATTAAAATTCAAAATTATGAGCTGAATCTATGAGTTTTGAGAATAAATTTAAATGGCTTAAAATACTGCCGTTTTCTATAAAAATATTCAAATCATTCTGAAGTAGGACCCTCCTTCCCATTTGGGAAGTATTCTATTGGCTTTCTTGCCAGGCTCGTACTCTCATCATTACCAGTACAAGTACCCTCCAAACCCCCCTAAGCAAGGACGCCCCCGTAATATCGCTCGCAAGGTCTAGATCCGCCACTGGATGGCGTTGATAACTAGAAACCATTCCAATAGTTTTAATACAAAGAGTAAATCCTTAACGTTGCCAAACATCCTTTTCATACCCTCTTAAAACGCCAAGTTAATGATATGAAAAGTGATAAAACTTGGAATCACTTTTCATATCATTAGCGTAATATAATCTTACAGAGGCTCTTTACTCTGGAACGAAGGCGATAGCCACCGGTTGGGGTACCCTGAAGGAAGATGGCAAGCCGTCCTGTGTCCTCCAGGAAGTGGAGATCCCGGTCATGACCAACGAAGATTGCAAGGCGAACACAAGCTACAATCCGAAAATGATAAGCGACAACATGCTCTGCGCCGGCTACGATGAGGGCAAAAAGGATTCCTGTCAAGTGAGTCATGTTTATTTAATTTAATATGTTAAAAAATGTTTATTATCATATTGTTTTAGTAGTTTTATTTTCTAGATGTAAAAAGGTACTACTAAAATGAAGAATGATCATTCAGTAAAAATATTAAACTGCCTTTAAGTTTGCCCCTCTTATTTTTTCATGCAATTTATCTAATTGTAACAATACTACGGTAGCAAATATAACTTCAAATTTGTCATGTATTTCGTAATTATTTATTATAACATATACAGCTTTTCAGAAAACATCTTGAAAACAAAAATGTTCAAAATAAATTCAGTTGGAAAATATTCTTAATAAAAACTAAAGAAATATAACGATGAAACAGCATAATTTCTATTTTTCTGATGATAAAACTAATAAGAAGGCAGACAGTTTATGATTTTCGCAATTGTGTGTAACTTCAGAAGTGATAATATTTTAATTAGGGATTGATCCTTCTATACCATCATGCGGATGTCAACTCTATATTTTGATTTGCTATCGTCCAATATATGTATAAAAAACATCACTACAGAAATCCTTTGGTGGAAAATGCACCAACTTCGCTGCTCCAATAATAAATTGTGGATACACATTCTGTATACAAAATTTCTATACAATTATATTAAACTGGAACTAATTACATAACTTCGATCTTTCCGTGGCTTATTGTGCCTGAACTAGGTTTCTTGTACCCATCTCAGGTCGGACAGTTCTTTGAAAGCCCTCTATAAGGTTTGTTTTCACGAAAGAAAAGGGCATGTGTCATGAAAGATTGAATGGAATGTATAGATAATTTTTTATATCTCAATGACAAAAAAATCTTTAACAGAATAAGCGATAAGGAACGTGGAATATATTCTATATAGTATATGGAGGAATATTTTTGCATACTCGAGTACTGTTCAACAATAAAAAATTGAATTCGTCTTAATGTTCTTTAAACCCTAATGAGTATCATAAACATCGTATGGCCTCAAGAAAAATAATTTAAATTTCAGTAATTATTAGGTTTTGTCAAATGAAATTTTTTTTTTCATTAATGGTTTCTAAATATTGTTGTGTTAGTCATTAACTTATATAATTGCCATTAATAACTTCCTTCTCTCTTTTCTTCCTTTTTGTATGTTCTTTTGTTAGAGCCATTTTTCACTTGAAATATGTATTTTTTTTAAATATACAAAATTGATACATATTATAATATGTACATACAAATTAATATGCATGCACAATCACCTAATGTATTAATGGGAAAAGAAGAGAAATATAAAAGAGACAGGATTCGAATTTGATAACATCATGTAGGGCCATAGACGCAGACATAGGGGGGAGAGGAGAGGAATTGCCCCTCCTCCCCAATAAAAAAAGAGAGGGGGCGAGAGAGTATCATTTCGTCCCCTCAAATAATTTGATGTATAAAAAATTCAAAAAAGTAAAATAAAAATGAATAACAAATAATCTACATGAACCGATTAAGAAAATAAGAAAAGTCGATTAGCTGGCTAAGTTAAGGCCAAGAAATAAGATTAAATTTGAAGTAGAATCCAAGTTGTATGTCTAGTTCAGCCCGTTGTTCGTTAATTCATTCATTAATTTCAAGAAGAAATAGGGTCTCGATCGGCTAGCAGAGTTGGGAGTAAGCTCAACTCAACGGCTCCAGTTCACTACTGATGCTCAATAAGACTTAGCAGGGGTGATGGCCGCCCCTCGCTCTCCTCTCCCCATCAAAATGGAAAGTCTGCACCTAAGTCTCGGATTAATTCGATCTAGAAAAATTGTTTCAAGTAAATCTTAAATTGGTCTCAATCTTAAATTAATCCGCTTCTGCTTCCATTAAAAAGCAAATTGCTTCCACTTCTTTAGCATTGTCCTCTAAATGTTGGTGTCTCTTAAAGAGGCACTTCACAACAATAGAATAAGTTGTTTTTTTTGTTTGTTTTTTAGAGATTATTTCAAAAGTAGCATGTAGTCAATGGTTCTCTACGCTTTATAAAATCATCTAAAAAAAAAAATTGTTCAGGAAATGATTAAGAGCAAAGAAAGCTATTAGTATTAGTGCTATATAATTTCGATAATGAAGTTTTCAAAATATATGTAGTTATTAAATAACATGAGGACAATCAAGCTAGCCGAAGAGTCTACCATCTTAACGGTTTGCAATCACTGCAATCACTGAACGGTAACTTTATTGGCCGAGTTTACGATCCGTAAAGCAGACCATCGGAGCCCAGACGCTTAATGGATACTAGTCATCGGTGAACTACCGCGCCAAGGACGGAATGATGACTGGAAAAGATTTCGATGACGAAGCGCGAAGAATTGGCAGGACAAGTGGGAACCCGTTGTCTTCCTGCCCGCTGGCCCCATAACCCACAAACATTGTCTTCCTGCGACCGTTGTCGGCTAATTGGGTTACCTTCATTAAAATGGAAAGGACATTTCTGTTAGGATAGTGCAGCTCGGAAAAAAGCGAGCTGATTTTTCGTTACGTCCTGCCGAAAGTGACAATTTTTAATACATAAAGAAAAACCAGTATAATTGGCCTAAATAATTTACAAGACGATAACACAACATCAAATGTGAAGGATAGTTTTTCGTTAATGTTATTCATTTTTATTTTCGAATCCAAAGAATATGCTCAACCTTCACTGCAGCAACCTGTAGTTACCTCCCTTCCTGCCTTATTTGATGAGGTCGTTTAACCCAACTATCAAAAAATATTTCTGTGCTGTTTGGGTAAAGGCATAAAAATCCTTTTTTTTTCTTCTTTTTTTTCGACAATTGATTTAAGTTGCATTTTGTTCTTTTTAATGAACTTTACCATTGATAAAAAAATATTAGTCACTGAAACAGTGTTCACATGGAATTTCCTTTTTCTCAAAGTTGAAGTTCATTAAAAAGAACAAAATATAAATCCATTGTTAAAAATGTTATCAAAAATTAAATTAATTATTTAAATTAATTAATAAAATCATAAATTAAATCCATAAAAGTTACTCATACCCCTTTACCCAAACACCACAGATTTGTTAACCGCTCACATAAATTTAAAAAAAAAAATAATATAATATAATCTTTAGAGGCTTAAGAAACAAATAATAGAAATTCTTGGTGAAAAAAATATTAATGTCCCCAGGTAGTGTATTGTCTATAAATACTCAAGGCTCATAACAGGAGTTATGGATTTTCTAGCGTTTATTGCGATACAAAAGTAAGTGCTTAAAGTTGATTCTTGTGGTACAAAATACAATTAGAAAGACAGAATATATATGTAAAGGGCACTCCTTACCTTAGTAAAAGAAGTTTAGAGAGGGCATAAATAAAAAAATATTCTCAGTAAAAGGACTTTTGTTCAGATATACAGGAGCCACCCCTTTTACAAAAAGTAAATTTTTAGAGAATCTGGAATTTGAAAAAAAAATATCTGATGTGGCAACACATAACTTCCTTGTACGCCTATTAACTATAAATCCGTTCGTATTTCGCATAACTCAAAAACGGTTAGTCGTAAAAAGTTGAAATTTTGTATTTAGGATTGTTGTAAAATGTAGTTGTGAACCTCCCTTTTTGGTCACTGCTTAATCACCGGAACTGGTACTTTACTTGAAGGTTATAATTGATTTCCATGAAAAATTATATTAATATACTTTGCAAAACTTCTCAAATTTGGTATTTATAACTTATATATTGATTTAAATAACATACTAAATTTTGGTCTAAATTGGAAAACCGGAAGCGGTACTTTACTTGGAGGTCATATTAGACTTTTATCAAAAATTATATTAAAATATAATGTAAAACATCTCAAATTTGGTAAATAGGACTTTTATATTGATGTGAATGTATTTACTATATTTTAGTTAAAATTGGTGAGCCGAAAAGGGTACTTTACTTGAAGGTCAAAATAAGCTTACATCAAAAATTATATTTAAATTAAATACATAAATCATATTTTTCGGTAATAAAGGTTACAAACGCAATTTGGTTTCCATCCAATTAAACATTTTTATTACTTGTTTTAAGTGTTAAAATTTAGTGTAAAATACTGGTTTTCCTCCCTATTTGTGTGTGTGTGTCAATAGATGGATGTCGCGATGCCGAGTGTTGTTTTTGAGATACTGCGATCTTCGGAATCTAGTAACCAAATTGAGGATCACTTTTTGAACCACCGATTTATAGTTTTATAGGTGTACAAGGAAGTCATGTGTTGTCCACATCAGATGTTTTTTTTATCAATATTCTTATTTACGTACTTATACTCTCCATCCTTTTTTACTTCCTTGTACGAAGTAAAGAAAGTATTGTAATCGCGAAAATTTTCGGTTTTCAGATTTCAACGGAAATATCCATTTTGACCATCCCTGAATCCATTTTGACTAGTTTCGTCGTGGCGTCTGTTCGTATTTCGCATAACTCAAAAACGGTTAGCCGTAGAAAGTTGAAATTTTGAATTTAGGATTTTTGTAAAATCTAGTTGTGAACCTCCCTTTTTGGTCACTGCTTAATCACCGGAAGTGGTACTTTACTTGAAGGTCATAATTGATTTCCATCAAAAATGATATTAAAATATTATTCAAAACTTCTCCAATTTAAGATTTATACTTTATATATTGATTTAAATAACATACTAGATTTTGGTCTTAATTGGAAAACTGGAAGAGGTACTTTATTTGAAGGTCATATTAGACTTTCAATAAAAAATTTTTGTAACTCTCCTCCTCAAAATTTGAGGATGTTTTACGTTTCAAGATACGTAAAATCCAAATATCGAATAAATAAAAAAAAATCCGTCCGCAAAATTTTATTGTATTTAAACGAAAGCTAATGAAATTCCCTACAAAACGAAATAAAAATCCTTTTAATCGGGCCATTATTAACTGAGATATTGCGGAAGGAACTTCTGAGACTGATTCTTCTGGCGGCTAGTCATTCTGCTTGCTGACTTATTTATTGGGCTTCTGACTTCCTCGTATCTCTCTGTTTTATTCTTCCTTGGACTATTTCTTTACTTCCTTTAGCTTCCTTAGTCGGAAACTAGTAACCAAATTCAGTATCACGTTTTGAGCCACGAATTTATAATTTAATAGGCGTACAAGGAAGTCATGTGTTGCCCACATCAGATATTCTTTTTTTTAATATTGCCATTCTTAGACTATGACGATCAGTCTAAGAATGGCAATACTTTAAAAAAATAGCAACTCAATTCGGTTGAGTTGACAGTCTATTTAATTAAGAATTTTTTTATGTGTCTCTGAAGCGGAAAAAAATATTGAAGAGTTATGTTTTTAACAGAAGTATTTCTTTTAAGATTAAATAATGATGTAGCAAAGAGTCTTCTAAAAATTTATATTTAATTATGTACCAATATTTCAGTGCTCTCATGCTAAAATATATAATAAATATCAATAACAAAATTTTAATTCTCATTGGTTGAAAGCTTGGTAAAAAAATAGGATCAGTTGCTGAGTCAGATAATATTGTCTAAGATATTTGTACTAGCCTACTTCTTAATTAACTATTCCGAGTCAAAATGTGTTGTGGGTTCCAATTAAACCCCTTAGTATACCAGTTTTACTAATACTGTGCGAATTTAATTCTTGATTAAATCGAAGGATAGCATTAGTCTAGAATTAAGTCTAACTCCTGGCCCAACAACCGGTTCTTAGTGTTTATTATTAAACAAATATAAATATGATTTTTGATTTTTTTCTGTTTTACATGATCCATGTTCCATAATCAAATGAGGTACTTGGTCCTAGTTGAAAAATCTTCAAAAATAGAAAGCGTCAGTTGAATCGATTGAACTAATATCTAAAACAAATTAGTAATTGTCATTTAAAGTTTTAAATAAGTTATTTTAATATATCTTTTATTTCAGGGTGATAGCGGCGGACCACTGATAAGAGAAAGGGAAGACAAGAGATACGAATTAATCGGTGAGTAGACATCACTCCCCATTTTGTTATTAATTTATTTCATATATTTTATTGGAATGGTCTAATTACTTTTATTATAATTATATTAGATAATTAATTTAATAACTTTAAAAAGATTAGAACTTTCCTTATCTTCGAAAAAGAAAAGTCTCCGGAAATTTTCCATCATTCTTCTAGCCATTTCTGGTAGGACATTGATTTCTTGCCTGATCCTCTCCTTTGAATGATCCAAAGGTCGGTGTTCAAACACCTTCTCCTTGAGATATCATTTGAGAAAATTTGAGCAGTTAATCTGGTCAACTTACTGGCCATTCCATGTCACCCCTCAAAGAGATCAATCTGTCGGAGAACACAGGTGTGTGAGTCGCGGAATCACATATTCTCTGTTTCGATTTCATCTAACTTAGGACAGTCTCCAGAAGGTAGGATAGTTTCCGACATGTGCACGTAACGGTCAGAGTTCACAATTACCGTTACACCCCTTCCTAAAAAAAATACGGAACGATAAACCGAAGTCACCAAGAGCAGTCCATAGTACAATCCTCTTAAAATGTGACAGTCATCCAACCAGAAATGACCGTAAACACCTACTGCAATAACGGCCGAAATTTGGAAGATGTAATTTTTATAACCCACTGATATAAAAAATATTTAAAAGTATTTTCAAAGCATTTTTTTGAAAATTAAACCCTTTTTTTTCTTTTCTAGAGGCATTAGTTTCCTTTTTACAGCCATTTAAAATGTGCCAATTATTTCTGCCCTATTCTGCAGTGTTTTTACAATAGTTTTCATTCTTTTTCCCGTAATTTATTTGGAAACAGATTCCAATTTCATATATTTAATTTGTACGAAGTCTCACTATAAATGCACACAATCTATAAATACCATTTAAATAATTTAATTAGCACATGTATAATTATGAATATTCAATTAAGGGAAAGTTGTGGCATGGTTCCTGTCGGGATAATCGGGGTCGAGAGCACCGAAAGTCAAGCATGAACATTAATATAAACATTGGCGGATTTAGACCTTCCGGGACCCCCTGGGCGATACGATATTGTGGGGCTCTGAACGCTAAGATAATGCGGAGCTCCCCTTGGTTAGGAGTGTTTGGAGGGTACTGGAACTCGAACTGGCAATGGTGGGGAAAACTAAACCAACAAGTGGGCTTATAGAATGCCCAGTGGGAGGGGAATCCGGAAGCCCTCCTTCGGAATAATTTGAAAATTTTTAATTCTCATGACAGCATTTTCTTTAGCAATGGCGAAACTCATGAATCCAGCTTAAAATGTTTGCATTTTAGTTTCATTTTATAATTTTTTTGTATATAAGCAAATTTCTATCAGTTGACATCCGCATGATGGTATAGAAGGATCAATCTAATTAGGGATTGATAAATTATTTGCCACTTCTATAATTTTGTTTATATTGAAAACTAGTTTCGAATGTTATACATTCATCTTCAGTTCTATGTAAAAGCACACAAAAATTAAAAAATAAGCAATTCAAAATACAGTTTGGTATTATACATATTAAATTAAATGTAATATAAATTAGTATCATAAATGTTTTATAATACTAATTTATAAAACATTTAATTTAATATGTATAATAATACCAAACTGTATTTTGAATTGTTTATGTTTTTTTATTTTTGTGTGCTTTTAGAACTGAAGATGAATAACATTCGAAACTAGTTTTCAATAAAAACAAAATTATAGAAGTGGCAAATAATTTATCAATCCCTAAGCAAATTTCTATAGTTCAAATTTTATTTTTGCTTAGTGCGAGATCAGACAGTTAGGTGTTACGCTCTACGATATAAAGTTTATTTAGTCGTCAATCTTCAATATTAACTATAAATTTGTATTTGATGTGTAAGTCATTTATTAAAATTTTCATGGGCGCGGGACACTGGGCGTTGGCCCCCCTTCCACTCCTCTCTTCCGAATCTGCTTCTGAATAAAACTTGTCAAAGCTTTTATCTTTATTTATAATTCATATCTCTCGCCATAAAATAATACTAATATATTAATCCCCGTCGTTGACTTACATAATATGTAAGTAATTATTAGAATGGATGCTCGTTAATCGAACGAATTTCATATTATGAAATCCTTTCTAATAATAAGTAATGATATTTGAGCATATAAGTTAGCAAAGTAACAAGTTTATTAGAACGAAAGACAAATGTTTTATCAGGGCCGTCCTAAGAAAATTCGACGCCCGTGAGCTACTGAAAATAATGCTCCCCTCTTCGTAAGTTATGTATCCATATAATATTTTTATTTCATTTGGAAAATGTTATTTGCTTATCGTTGTCATAAAAAGATATTGAATGAAATAACTAAATTGATAATAATAACAAAAAAAAATATAACACCAAAAAAATTTCGGCCCTCAAAAATTTTGTGCCCCGGTTCTATAGCCCATCTAGCCCTGTGGTTAGGGTGGCCCTTGGTTTTATTTTTTCGAAACATATGAAAACATTGTGGATGATCGGCCGCATCTCCATTATCTATCTTTCGGTACTGCTGTCCAAATGACTGCTTCCAGTCTGTTATATTTACTTCGGGGTCTATCTCTGGCTCTATAGAGTGTCCAATATAAATCGGCTCAAATGCTTCTCAAACGGATGATCTAATCAAAAAAATGCCTGTGGAAAAATTCATAGATATACTTCTATACTTTTATCTATCGCTATTGCTTTTTAACGCTAACGCGATATGTGCGGTTGAAACACGGCGAAACCTTAAAAAGTTGTGAAAGATCCAGTAAATCGCATTTTTATATCATCATTTTATAATCTTTTATTCTGGACGTCATTATTATTGATACGATCATTACAAGGTACATCATGTTTTCATCATCTTTCTATTAAAAAATAAAATAGTAGTTTCTTAAATAAACATCGTTTCCTAACTACTTATTTAGATAGTGAAGATACGTAATAAACATTTACCAAGTCACCAAGCTTACATAAATTTATACAACACATTACACTACACAATTACAGAATTGTACACAGTAATGATTACAACCTAACACAACTACTGATTGAACATAAAACAATATCTAAAACGATTCAACATTATACAACTTATACTTCCAATGTCTGCCAATGAAGGCAGACAGAACAGCCCTTCAGCGATACTTGCACGCTCAGCAATCATAATGATAGTTACTGAAGAACTGGTTACTGATTTAACCAGTTACATTGCTACTGTCACGGTTCCGATAAGGATAAACATTATGTGGGTATTATGTGGACATCCGAATCCTAACCTGTGCTCTTTTTTCAGGAGTCGTTTCGTGGGGTAACGGCTGTGCTAGGCCCGGTTTCCCTGGAGTCTACACCCGGGTCACCAAGTACATCAAGTGGATCGTCGAGAACTCCAAGGACGGCTGCTTCTGCAACCACGACTGACATCACCAAAGCTTATAATTTATATTTTATTTATTATTTTTAATAAAAAATTAATCAACACTCGTTGTTCAATGATTTTCCATTACTAAAGTACTTGAATTTGTGATGCAAGAAGACCGGCTCTTGCAAGAAATAAAATTTTAAAACGATTTCGTTCTTTAAACTATTTCAATTTAGCACACCATTTGTGAACAAACAGCAAAGACATAACATGAGGAATACGGCAATTTTTAAAGGGTTTTGCTGTTTGTTAAAAAACAATGCGCTGTATCGAAAAATAATGAAATTGTTTTAAATTTAATTGCCTATAAGAATCCGCTATCATACAGTCCAAATTTTAGTACCTACTCCATTCCTACCTATAACACAAAAAAGACGCACTGGTTGACGATTCAAATCCGATTACCTCAATTAATAATGTATCGAGAGCTCTGAGTATAACCGCATGTTGTAGATAATTTAATAGCAACTAACATTTGTTAATAATAATTTATTTGTTTATTGTAGTTATTTGTTAATAATAACAACAACGTTTTTTAATATAATGCTTCCTTCTAGAGAAGAAGATATAAGATAAAATGAAGATTTGTCTGGAAAAGTGATTTTTTGGCGTTTTGTGCGCTAAAGAACAAGTGCATCCCATCAAAAAATTACCCGCTATAAGTTAGTCTAATAATTATATTCTCAATCGGAATCTGTCATAAAATATATCCCTTCCCATTGGGAATGCTGGTGGCCTGAAGAAAAATTGGCAACATAATCAACTGTACTACCAAAAGAAAGTTTTTTTTTTTTGGTTCCCTCTGCCTAGTCATTTCAGGCATATGGGATCAACTAAAAGAAATCAACAAATGACAGGCAAATTACATATCTGAGACATGAAAAGTTTTATCATGAAATTCAAAAGCATTGAAAGATGTTCATGTTTGAAGGGATATCCCATGCAATATATTTGTATCTCAGAGGTATAGATACTACATCCATTATTTACCAATTTAGCATTATTACGCATTTGTATTTTTAACTTTTTTTGCTTTGAAGTATAGATAACTATGTCTTAGATCAATCGTAAAGAGAGTAACATACTTTTGAAAGAACACAATCTATCTATACATTAGCTCTCCAGCCCCTGTAGAGCTTTGGCCTCTGACATTATTCTCGTCCACTCGTTCCTGACAGCTGCATGTTTAAAACACTAAGTCCACTTTTATTTTAAGGAAAAAATCTTTCAAACTGCTCTCCTGTAAAGGTAGAGAAATGGGCCATATAATCCCTAAGTACAAATATATTATAATTATAACACTAAATAGTTAAAACATTAAAATACTGTAAAACTGTTACAGTAAAACTCAATATTTTATAAAGTATGATATATTTTTTTTTTTAATTTCAGTAAAGCACGTTTATTATATATAGATTATCGTGTTTAACTAAAATACATAATTTGAAAAAGAATTTTCTCATATATTTCTTTCGATCCATTTTCTTAATACAAATTTCTTTTGAAATCCAAATGAATGAAGTTAAGAAAATATATTTTTTATAGGCAATCAGTTGTTAATTTTAAGCATTTATATAATTATTCAATAATATTTACAAACCAAATTTAATAAGATGCCTTATATTATATATTAGCATGCCTAATTTTAAATTACCCAGATTCAATTCATTAAATATATATGCATATAATTTTATAATTACATATTTTTAAAATAAAATTATATAAAATTAGCCATTTTAACTCTTCAGATGCCAATATGTATCATTAATCTGGTATCCACAAAAATCTATAGACAAAGTATGAGAAAGCTAATAAATGCATATACTCAGCCCGATTCAATCAGCAGAATATAATGTTTCCTTCGGACTGGACTGTTTGGTCAGAACTGGTAGCTAATGCCAGATAGAATCAAATTGCAGCTCCCCCTGCTCCCCTCCCCATCCAAGAGCCCTTCAGACTAGCCTCAAACCTCACAGGAGGGTGTCCATAACAGTTCTCCAGAGGAACACAGGGTGTCCAGTTGTAGGCGATCTAACACAATCCTCCTCTAGTTTGATTGTCTTAAACATATCAAACACAGGAATATTATCTTACTATTTAGTAATAATACTTAATTGAAAGTTCCCTTCTATGTAATGTTGTATGATTTAATTTTAACTTAAGATTTCCCTGAATGTTTTAAAACCTATAGAAATTATGTCATACTTAAATAAAGATAATATAGATAATATTATTTTAATTTAGTTTTTAGTATACACTGAGAGGGAAAAAAAGTGGTTATTCTTAATTATTGGTTATGGTTTCCTATCAACCAATAAATAATATCTTAAGAGTTTAATAACAGTAGCATACGCAGAGAGGGGATCAGGGAGATATATTTTCTCCCGAAATTTTGGAAAAAGTATGATTTTATATACACCAACATGATTTTTGTATTTTTAATAATAATTTTTTATCCAATTTTCATATTTATTCTTATAACTTAGCCTCAATTAGGTAGTTATAGACACTTAAGTGATTACTTGTCTTCTTCTTATTATTAAATCCGCCCAACCCTCACCCCCACCCACAAAAAAAAATCTGCATATGTGCCTATATAATAAAGTTACATAAAACAAATCAGTAATTTTATCAAAACAAGAACTTTGTTTCAATTTTTCTAAAAGCTACACTTTTTTATGACATTAGAAAGCTATAAAACCAATGATTAGGGTTTAGGACTTTCTGACATGGAATGATGGCAGTTTACTGATTCATATAGTGACTTGTTTATAATGAATATAAAAATAAAATTCCGATTATTGTTAAATTGAAACCTTTAATAGTAAAATAGTAGAAACATCACATATCATAATAAATAATAACAGCATTTAGAAAACAGAAATGTATTAGTAAGTAAATTGACTAACTAAAATAATATAACATATTGATTTAGAATAAAAGGATGTTGTTAACTAATTATATATAAGATTCATATTATATGTTATAGATAAGAAGTTTTTGAAAATGGAAAATTATTCCGAAATGTAAAACTTTTAATAAAGGTACAAAGAAGTATAAAGATGTCCTATTAAGCTTTCTATATGCTTATATCTCTGGGAAATATTATCAAGCCTTCATAAAGAAATGAGTCTAACTTATCACACACATCATACATAACATGTTTATTATGGTTTAGATCTGGAATACATGTTGGCCTCCCTAAACAGTTTTCCTCATATCTTTAAGTGTTCTATATTTTTATTCAGAAAAAAGTAAACCTTAGACTGAGTTTTATGGTTCATACAGCAGAATATTGCAAACATAAAACTGTTCTGCATCAAAATCCTCCCTTCAACTGAAGTGTTGTTTTCTTATGTTTTGAGGTATGCTAAACACAAATCCAAAAGGCAGAAAATCTCTATCAGGCACCATTTTATGTCAAATTTGTGTTTTGGGTAAAAAAATGAGGTGTTTAATAGAATTTTTTGGACTTCAGATTCGAACTCAGCACACAAAATATTAAAATCAGGAAAATTTTGTAAAGGGAGCAGAAAAAAAATTTCTTTGGATTTTTAATTTGCTGAAAGAACTTTGCGGAGTCACTTTTTAATTTGATTGGCCTAATTAGCAATTATGATTACCCCTCAAAATATAGGTTTATCACTTAAGCACATTTCTGAGCCTACGAATTGATGCCCTTTCCTCATTTCAATTACAAGGGTGTTGAATGAATTTTATTTTTAAGGCTCATGTAGACTCTTTAAATTTTTTAATCTCTCCAGCTCATATTAAAATCAATTATCCCCCCACAACTTCATTATTTTTCCAAAAAGCATAATCTTTTAAAATTTAAAATTGCACAATTTTTAAGACAACTCTGCCATTAAATATTTTTTTTAATAAATCACTCAGACTTTTCATAAAATTAATAAATGCCCAATCTGTATATATGAATAATGCATTTAAAACAAAAAACAGAATCATGGATATAATAGATAGATAGATAGATAAAAGAACTTTATTCTGGAACTAGGTCCTTTAAGAATAACATGAAGGAACAAATAAAACAGTAACATTGTCTGGCCATAAGACTACAAAATACAGACCAATTAATTTTTACAATATCTTCATTAAAATAAATAAGCAAATTAATAAGTTTTTTTTTATCGAAAAATATAATTAATTTGAACAAAACAAAAAAAAAAGAGAAAAAAAAACAAGAAAAAAGTAAAGAAAAACAGAGAAAATGAAAAATACAAAAATAATGAATTGATTAGCAAAGTTGAAGTTTGTACATTAAAAAACTGTTATTCACTTCTGATCCAGATGTTAATCCTAAACTGAAATTTCGCCATTAGAGAGGATCATTTTGGAGAGAAAGAAGGTGTTGGAAAAGGAGGGATTTGAATAAGGATAGAGAAGAAGCATGGCGGATATTAGAAGGAAAGGAATTCCAAAGGGTAGAGGAGCGGGCGAGAAAGGAGCGTTCGAATGTTTTTGTCCTGTTGGACGGGGTATGGAGGTCAGAAAGGCGAGATCTTGTTTCCAGTGCGTGGACCAAGGATTTGAATTGTAGGAGGCTGTAGATGTAGGAAGGGTGGTGGGAGGTGATAGTTTGGTATAGAAAAGATCCGAGGAAATTATGTCTACGGCTGCAGGGGAAGAGCCACTTAAACTCACTGTAAAGGTGGGACACATGGGCCCGTCTCGAGGTGCCGAAGACAATCTTAAAAAGCAGTTTATTATATATTATAGTTCATATTATATTAAGTTTATATTAAAGCAAATACATTACATATGTAAGAAACATTTAATAAATACAGTTGTTTTTATTTACATAATAAGTACTTTTAGGAGCACAAGGGAAAATTTGATCTTTTATATATCCTGGCATTGTATTATACTTTAAAATAATATTAATGCAATTTAGACTTTCAGATTTATTTTGTCTCAATTTTTAAATTTCTACTATTTTTTGCCTGTTTTTATTTTATAACAAGCCTTTGATACTGGAGTACTATTTTTACAATATATTATATTTTTTTAAAATTATATTATTATAAAAAGGATAAAAAATGAGGTATGAATATAATTCTGTTACCATTACAAATTGAATTTCTACAAAAGAAAACCAAACTTTTTTAAAAATTATTTTTGTTATATTATATTAAACTTTCGAAACATAAACAGAATTAATTGATTATTATTACTTAAAAACATTTTAATAATTATAAAAATTCTTAACTCATTCTACCAGTTTGTTCTAAATATTTATAATTATAAATAACAAATTATAATTATAAGAACAAAATGCTACAGTAAATCTTAATATGATCAAGGAAAAGTCAGGAAATTCAATTTTTAAAATTAACTATATGTCATAAGTCTTCTTAATTAAATTTAGTTTCAGTACAATATACATTTTTGATTCTTTGTTCATCAAAATGTGAAACAATAGCATGTTAAAAAGAGGATATTTAGCTACCATCATATCAATCATTAACTAGCATGAAGACTGTGATGTCCAAGTGTGTTGGTGCAGCACTTCTGCATTCTCAGGTATGAAATGATGCTGGTTCGAATCTGGCCTAGGAAGGTTGATTTTCATTTTGACGTCCAACAGGAAGAAATATCAATCTTAGTAATGTGACTAAGAATAGGTATACCTGTAAGATTATCTGTCCTAGTTGGAGTATAGTGTATATATAAATATGTAAAACCAATAAACACTAACTATTAAGGTTATTAGTTTGTGACAAAGGAAAGAAAAATGATACACATTCCTATCTTCAAAAGAATGATTTTGGCAATTTTATTTATGTAATAATACTTCATAGGAATATCCTAAACGCTACGTACTGTACGTTATTGTTTGTGTTATTTGTCTTGCTTTTCTGGCTAATCCTGCATTTCTTCTGACCCAAGGAATATATTTAGATACATCAGTGTAAACTCCAGGGTTGTTTTTAATTCCACAGCCATGGCCAAAAGAGGTAATTCCTATAATTGAAAACAAAACCATTTTTAAATTTTAAGTATACTAAAATCAACCAAAGTCTATATTACCAATTGATAGAGATATGTTATAATAAACTAAAGCTATTATAAATCACTGCAATAATGAGAGCCTATTTTTAAATATGATCAACTGGATGACACGTTTTTCTTGTCCAAAACTAATTTTCTGTTTTCACTTTCGCTCTCACTTCTTACACAAATATTTTAATTTCATTTTTGAATAATGATTCCAAAGTATTACTTATATCTAAAAATATATAGTAGCTTCATTTTATATTTAAAATTACAATTAATGAAGGATATGGAGAGAGAGAGAGAGATAATACAACTCAGGTATTTTAAATTAAATCTCAAAATATGTGAAATTTTCTCTGGTATTAGGAAAGATAGTAATACAAAGGCAAAAGTGGATATTATCAACTTCACTGAGCAGCCCATAGTCAAATTGCTGATCACCAAAGACTGATCATCAAACTCAAATACATCAAAATCTCTGTGTCTTCTAGAGATATTTTAGGAATCGTATGCATCTTACGAAGTGCATTAAAACTTTAGGATTAGATCTAGAATATCTTCAGGTTTAATTTGCTAGTTTTAAGGTTTTGCTAGTTTTAAATACTGCAGTATGTAGAAGCCAAGGATTTCACATTCACACAAAATGAGCTCAGCATTTTCTTCATCCTCCAGACACTGACTGCACTTAGAATCTTACGCTAATTTCATCTTCTTGAGATGATATTTTAGAGCCTAGTGGCCCTTGAGGAAACCTCTTCTATAGTTTTAACATGAATGCAAAGAAAAATGAAGTTCAAATGTAGTAAATAATATAGAATATAGAAAATAAATCCATGTTTTAAAATATTTCCTTCATAAGATTTACTTTATACAAGATTATAAATATTTACCACATAGTCTTTAGTTCAAAATTCACCACGGTGTCATTCCATGTCAGTTCAACAACACCATGACATCCACCATCTCAAATTTTTATGAAATTTGGCACGGTTGTTCTATTTATTGGTATAAGTAGCCATCCCAAATTGTATTGCTCTATCTCTAACAGTTTAGATTTTACAGCTTCTTAAAGATTTTGGATTATTCCGATTTTTATTGCTCAGCCTCAGAAAATTAATTTTTCTTTTCTGGTAAAAGATATATTATATCTATGTTAGATACCAACCAATATAGATCCAATTTTTTCAAAGTATACATCAATATGTTAAGAATAATTTAAATAACGAACAAAGCTGCCATGTGTTTATTTGGGGCCAGAAAAACATGTTAGTGTCATTTGTAGGATTTTCAAAACAAAATGCAGAGTTCTGTGAATGGATTATCTCTTTATGTTAAAAATGATAATCATGATTCTTTTTGTTTCTTTTTTTTTAATGTTCAAAAAGATACCGCTACCATTGAAATAGAAAAATTAGATGGGGATTTTATTCCTTCATTCTTTTTTTTTTTTCACTTCAAACCTCAAATAAAAATCTGAGATGATGTGAATTAAAAACATTTTTTAGTGGTTGATTTTAAATAATACTGATATTTTTCACTCATCCTCAAACACTCTCTCGTTTCTCTCCTTTTTTTTATCATTTTCTCCAGTTCAGAGAATTATAAATTTAACACCAAATTAATTAACAGAAATAAAATCACTAATTACTAATCACTAATGGAATATATTGAGACCAATATATATTTGAATTTTCATGTACTGAAAATCTTTATACATTAGATATTTTTTAGGAAACTCGAACATTTATTAGAGAAAAACTTTCAAATAACACTAATAATTCCTTGATAACATTAAAAATGTTAACATTTTAAAAATTGGATGATATTAGATATATTAGTAATTATGTAAATCAGAAAAAAAGGAATAAAGAGTAAAGAAATCTAGAAAATAAAAGATAAAAGCATTCCAAAATGTGTAACAAATGTTGAAATATATTTGAAATGTTCCTGAAAAAGTTTTTACTTCTCTAAATAAAATTGAAAAGTAAAATTTCTAAAATTGTTTAAATTATATATATATAATATATAACTTTTTCAGGAACATTTCAAATATATTTCAACATTTGTTACACATTTTGGAATGCTTTTATCTTTTATTTTCTAGATTTCTTTACTTTATATATATATATATATATATATATATATATATATATATATATATATATATATATATATATATATATAAAATCGCACAATTTTTATGAATGAAATATGTAAGTATGTATATATTTAACAAATAATATGTACAAATAACAAAAGAAAAGGAGTATCTCTGTGCATAAAAACAACTTGATGACTAGATCAAAGCTGTGCCTTTAATTTTTTTTTAATCCTTAAAAAATTCCTTGTACCAAAACATGCAACTGTAACTGTTTTTAGCATTTCGATGGCTAAGATCTGATAAATCGTAAATGCCAAAAAAGTATATTTCACGTTATTTTATTATTATTATGTTTATTTTATATTTATATTTTATTACACGTTATTTTAATATTACATGTTATTAATATCATGAAAATACATGCCACTGACTGGTGAGATATTTTATATGTAGAGGAGACCAATGTGAGTGAAAAATAGAATGTCATAACAATTCATATTATCACGAATAAAGAACAGTCGAGAAATGAAAAACTGTTGTATTTTGATAAGCCTCCACAGTCATGAAAAATACACTAAACATGGGTGATTTTGTTTATTTTTAATAGCAGTTTAAAACAGTGTTTCTTCTTTACTGTGTTCAGCAGACACAAGATATACTTAGCCATCACTTTACTTCATAATTTTGGATGCCAATGAAGAAATATTAAATTTTTCTATAGGTCCTAATTTTTAAAAATCAAAATTTTTTTCAGTGAATATTCTAATTTAATTCATAGAGGTTGAACTATTTCATATAAAAAGTTGAGTTACCTCTCACAAAATAATTTCCAGCATTGTTGACTTGCAATAATGGACCCCCGCTGTCACCCTGAAATTATAATAAAAATAACTTACAGGTTTATAATTAAATCAATGCAGAGTAACATAAATTTTTGAAAATATATACATTTATAATAACAATTAGATCTTTGAATTGCCAGATCATAAACTTTAATTTCTAAGAGATGAGACATGGATTTCATTCTTGTATTATTTAAGAATAATTTTCTTTCGCTACATATAAAGATTTAAGTTAACGTTTTATACAGTAATTATTAGCCAATTTATTAACTTACATTGCAAGTGTCTACACCACCAGCTTTCAATCCAGCACAAAATGTTTTAGGAAGATTTGCTATATCTCTATAATTTCCAGTCTTTAAGCAGTTGTTCCATGAATAAACATTGACATTCGCTTCTTGGAGGGTACAGGGAAACTTTTGTCCGTTGTTGACTAGATTTCCATAACCAATTATCGTTCCTTGGCTTCTGCTTCTAAAATCTGCATCATAAAAAATCTATTTGAAGAGATGGATGGTGATTAGCTGTGATAAATTAATAAAGATGATTATTTAGTTGGGAAACAGTCACACTGAATTATAATAAAAAGCAACATTTAATAAACTAATGTTTTAGCTAAACCATGTAAGTCATGTTCAGGGTTTGATCATTAGAGCAAGCTTCTATTAATATCGCCTGAAACTGAACAATATATTCAATATATTTTGGCGGAAACGTCTGCTGTTGTAATAAAAAACATTTTTTCATTTTTTTTGTTTTTTATTATGATTTACTTGACTGAGACTCTACTAAATAATTATCTTTATAAAAAACTATATTCAAACAGAACTAGTAATTCATATATTAACAGAATTATATGGCAATACAAATTTTATAAAAAAGAAAAAAATAAGTGTGACAATCTTTAAAAAGTCAAGAAAATTCAAATGGCAATACTAATAAATTAAATGCAATATATGATAGATGAAGTTGGATAAGTTCACCTACACTATGTTACTCACTAGCTGGTGGAAGACAAACTGGTTCAAAATTAACAGCCGATTCTAATTGTGCTACAGCAATATCATTTTTCAAACTATTATAGTTGAAATTTGGATGTACAACCACTTTTGAAATTCTTCTTATCAAGTCATTTTGTCCAGAACATCGATTTTCCAGAATAAAGACTGCTTTAAATGCATTCTTCATTGCAGGAGCTGGAATACCTCTGCAATTGACATTTTTACAGTTATACAGATTGGTAACAAAAAAAAAAGATTTGTTCAGATACATGACATTTTTTAAATCAAATACATGTTCCAATATTCTGATCCAACTTAATCATACTTTTATGCATTAAAAAAAAAAAATGTTAAATATTTTTGTAAATAAGTTCTAGGTTTACTATAAAAGTCTAACTTTTATTTAAGTACTTGAAAAAAGTTTCATTAAATATTTTTAAAAAAGTGATATTTTTAAGAAAATTGCTAAGAGTCAATAGAAGAGAAGAAAATTGGACTGAAAATAATGGTATCACTTTTTTTTTTGTTAGTTTTTTTAAGATTACAGTCGGTGGTCTTGTTTAGTCAGGAAATTACAAATTCTCACTAAAAAAACAATTTTATTTTCATTATAACATACACTAAAATTGTTTAAGTTACAGGATGTCTCTCTTAAATAAAAAGGAAGAAAACTAAAACTTTGTAAGAGAGTTAGTGTAATTACTACCGACCACATCATTACTTAACATGAAATCTGTATAAAAAAAAAATAGCTATTCTGATTTGAAATGAGAGTTGTTTCAAATTGATAGAAAATTAAATTGAGTAGGTTTGAATGTTCTGTTCAATTACCAGTATTTAGATTTACTTTTTGGTGAAATGAGTTGCTTTAACAGAACTATTAAATAAAAGTTTTTAAAATAGAAATTCTATAAAAACTTTTTATAATTCTAAAGCAGAAATCTGCATTTTAATTTATTTTTATGGAAGATGGAGCACTGCCTTTTGCAGTTTCAGATTACACCAGGTATCTAAAAAATTAAAATTTGCCTAATCAAAACGTCATTTGAAGAATAGATCCATAATTTTTTTATGGGCATTGCCATATGAATGTTAAGATGCAACATGTTTATATGACTGATATCGTCTTGTTATATGATTGTTTATATCCTATTCCTCTTCAGAATAGAAAAGAATTGATGATTCAAACAGCCAAACTACATAATAGGTAAAATTTATCTAACACATGTCTTAAATAAACAAACTAATGCTTATTTACTTACATTTATAATAGACTTCAGACAAGCTTTAATCATTGAAATATTTCAAGAGCTTCAAATAAATCACAATACATTTACTTTCAAATTATGGATGTTGTTTTATTTTAACTCTGTCCAATACTTAAATTCATTTCATAGAACTTTAATATTAATATCAGCCATCACTTACTAATTGGAATGACTTGAGTGAAGAAGGTTTTAAGAGCACCATTAATGATCATTCCACTTCATCTTTCCATTTTTTACCAATAAGTAGTGATTAATGCTCCTACAGGCCATTACTTTGCTCCTATTTGTTTTGATTTTACATTTGTTATAAACAGTCAGAAGGATGGGAACTAGTAGCTTTGCTAACCACAACAATACTTAATTCGTAATTTTGTTCACACCTTTAAGCAGCCTCAGGTCTGTAAAAGCTCTGAATATTTTATGATTCAATATGGTATACGTTATACAAAACCTCATCGTTGCCATGTTAAGACAGTTTGGTTTTCCTAGGCTAATTTTAAGTTTTATAATTAGGTGTTTTTTAGGTGTTATTAGGTTTTTTGTATAGGTTTTTTTTGTTTTAGGTGTTTTTTAGGTGTTATTACTGACGCCATATTGACCTGAGTATACGGATAGTGTAGTCTGCCCGATGGGCGGTCACCTATCTAACCACTAACTATATTCTTTAACTGTTAATACTGACTCGTTAACTAAGTATACTAAGTACTAACTGCATTCTTTAATTTTGATTACTATTATATGCGCCCTAACCTGCTCGGCCATGCTTGTCCTATAATTGTTATAATAATGAAATAAATTCCAATATTATAATTAATTAAAATACATTTCATAACAGCACATTGAACACAGATTACTCACAGTAAATACACTAGGGTCATCTCTCCTAGGAAGCTGCCCTGGATGGGGAAGCAAGTCAGGAGGCTCTGAGGAGGCAGACCCTCCATCTGGCTCGAGGACAGTGGGCTAACAACTTGCTTCCCCTAAATTATACCATTGTAAATCTCTTAAGGAAAAGCTAGACTGTCTTTTGTGAACAACCTAGGCAAGTTAAAGGATCTTCTAAACGGTTAATGCTGGGTATGTGGAATGTGAGAGGATTGGCACAGAGTTGGGCAAATAGAAACCTGGAATGTGTATTGCTTTAATATGGTGTTGGCGTATCAGTGCTTTAGGAGATAAAATGGAGGGGGACCAAACAGTGGATTTGGGATCCTATATGTTGATAAACAATGGACATGAGAAGAAAATCTTGGAAACTGGCTTCATGATTAGGAAAACCCTGAAGTATATACTGTTGGGATATAAAATGGTCTTGGGAAGAATATGTGTAATAAGACTAAAAGGAAAATTATTCAACACCTCCATCATTGGTGTAAATGCAGCAACAGAAAATACTGAAGAGGAAGAAAATGATGATTTCTATGAAGCACTCTCTCAAGGATATGACTTGTTACCACATCATGATGTTAAAATAGTTATGGGTGATCTAAATGCAAAGATTAGAAAAGAAGAAGTCTTCGGACCAACCATGTGTAGATTCAGTTAACATAATGTGACAAACAATAACATTTCTTAGTTAAAGTACCTTACAGACAAAGGAGAGAATGTAGTTCTCGAATAAAAGGGAAAATAAATCTCAGATACCAAAGCCAAATTTTAAAAATACCCAAACAAGCTAGAAACATTTAAAGAAACAGGAGTAATTTCTAAAGAATTTTGATGGAAATACAGAAATGAACGATCATTGGGAACAGATTAAGACATCCATCAAGCCTGCTTGCATCAAGGTGCAGAGGAGGTACTAAATATAAAACAGAAAAGTACAAGTAAGGAGGAGTACAAGTACAGAAGCGAGATTGAGAATGCTTGCTATGGGTACAAGAAGAAGTAAGGAGTATATCTCCATGTTAAGGGCCCTCAAAGAAGATATGTAGACAGAATAAGAGAAGTTTTGAAAAAGGTAAGCTAGAAATGCTCCAAAATGATTATGATGCCAATTTACCAAGAAAGTTTTATGAAGGTGTGAAGAAATTTAAGAATGGTTTCCAACCCAGAACTGATGTATACTGAAATAAAGACTAATCTGATCAGCGACCCATCTCAAATCATGGAAACATGAAGAGAATATTTTAGTAATTTATTAAATATTCGAAAATCACTTCCAAACAGTCTAGTGTGAAACTGGCCTAGAGTTGAACAGAATGAAAACATCAACACGAATGATGTGGGACCTCTGGATTATGAAGATTTTGTGGATGTGATAGCTGCTCTGAAGAATAACATAAGTCCCAGTCTGGATAGTATTGATGCAGAGATGGTGAAGAATTGCGGAGAAACTTTACAAAAGAAGTTTTACAACCTAATGCTGGATATCTGGATTACAGAACAGATGCCAAAAGAATGGACTACTACTGTCATATGTCCTGTTTTTAAAAAGGGAGAGAAAACAAACTGCGACACTTACGAGGTATATCTTTGCTAAGTAAGGTATATAAAGTTTTTGCAATTCTGCTAAATAAAAAAGTTCAGGTTTGATCTGAGAAGATTTTGTGTAAATACCAGTGTGGTTTTAGACCAGGTAAATCAACTAATAATAAAAGGCTTAGCGAACCCGGAGGTTCGATGCCGATACCACTAATCGCTGTCTAAAAATCTCGGTCCACCCAAATTCATTAGATCACTCTTAATACAATCCTCCCACCTACGTTTCGGTCTACCCCTCGGACGTTTACCAGCCGACTCAGCGTTTATAAATTTTTTAGGAATTCGTTCGTCACTGAGCCCAACAACTTTGTAAGCCCATTTCAACCGTCGCGATGATATCACTTCGATTATATTAACAGGGTGCATGCTCCGCAATTCCGCGTTGTGTAATCTCTTAAATTCTCCAGTTGACTCATCCTTTTTCAGACCAAATATTTTACGCAGTACCTTATTCTCGAAGACCTTAAGGCGTTGTTCGTCCTTCAAGGTTAGCGGCCACGTTTCACACCCGTACAGAACTGTAGGTAAGATAATAGTTTTGTATATTCTAAGTTTTAAGTTTCTGGACAGAATGCGCGACCTAAGTAATGTTGATACCGAAAAATAACAAGCATTTCCCAGCTTTAACCGCGCCTTTATTTCCTCTTGAATTTCGTTTTTTCTAGTGATCACGGACCCCAAATACTTAAATTTCTCAACATGTTCAAACCTATTTTCTCCTATATCTATATCCTCAAAATCGCCTCTGTTTCTATTGCTAACCATATATTTCGTCTTATCCGTATTTATTTTGAGGCCAACCTCTTTCCCAGCTGTCATCAACGTTGTTGTATTCAGTTTTATAGTTTCCGCGTCCTCACTTAATAATACCAAATCATCCGCAAACCCGAGCACGGATATTTTACCACCCAGATCTAAACCCCTTTCGGTACGCATTACCTTTCTAATGACATACTCTAGTGCTAAATTGAATAGGTCAGGTGAAAGGGAATCGCCTTGTTTTAGCCACGAGCGAACTTCAAATTTCTCCGAAATATAATTACCGATTCTAACTTTATTGAATGTTTCGGTCATGCACATCCCTACTAGATTTACTAACTTCTTCGGTATTCCCTGTTCAATCAAAATGTTATTCAGTCTCTGGCGATCAATGGAATCATAAGCCTTTGAAATCCACAAAAAGCTGATGAACTACACCGTTGAATTCTAATTTTTTTTCTAATATTTGCCGTAAGGAAAATATTTGATCGATAGTTGATCGGTTCCGTCTAAAACCACTTTGGTAGGCTCCGATAATTTCCTCGGCATATTCCGTGATTCGACTAGTTAGGATCAACGAGAATATTTTATAACATACCGGGAGGAGTGATATTCCGCGATAGTTATTACACTCCGTCCTTGGACCTTTTTTGTGAATCGGAATAAGTATAGATTCTTTCCATTCTTCCGGCATTTTTTCATTTTCCCAGATCTTTTTAACCAAAAAATGTATTTTAGAAACTCCACCTTCACTGCACGCCTTTATTATTTCACTGGGAATGTTGTCGATTCCCGCTGCTTTATGAGATTTTAATTTTCTGATGGCTATTTCGACTTCCTCCTTACTCGGTTCTTCAATTAACGGTTCAGCACACTGATATTCAGAAGGAGGAGATTGACTATTATTTCCCGAATTCAAAATACTTTCAAAGTGTTTTTTAAATTTATTCACAATGTCTCCCGGATCGGCCAAGATATTGTTATTTTCATCTCTAATTCCATTCATAGCGGGTTCAAACTGTTTACGCGATCTGTTTATACCCTTGTACATGTCTCTTACGTTGTTTTCAATTCTATTAGTTTCTATCTCTATTATTTTGTTTTTAAGATATTCTCGTTTTTTATTTTTGAGGAATTTGGACGTTTCATTCATCAAGGCTCGGAAGTTAGCAACATTGTTATCGCTTGGATTATTTAAAGCTTTTAATTTAGCGGCTCTTCTTTTTTCACACATGTTTAGACAATCATTATCGAACCACGGTTTGTTCTTTTTATTGTCCCTTTTTCCAAGACACAAATTACTTACCTCTTTAATATTATCCCTATTTCCGATCCATAACTTGTCTACATCTTCGCGATCTTCATCTAAAGATTCCAAGGCTTCAAACCTATTCTTGATTTCTACCGCGAATTGATTTCTGATTGAAGGGTTATTCAATTTATCTATATCAAAATTTTCGGAACAAATACGGCTTTCTTTTCTTTTTTTTATATTAAGTTTTTGTCGAAGTTTCGTGATTACTAATTCATGATCTGACCCACATTCTGCCCCACGATAAGACCTCAGGTTAATTATACTATTTTGCCATCTTTGTTGTATCAAAACATGATCAATTTGATTACGTGTTTGTGAATCCGGCGATGTCCAGGTATACTTATGGATATCCTTATGTTTAAACGTAGTACTTTTGATTGTTAGGTTTTTCGAGATAGCAAAGTTTATTAGACGGATCCCATTATCATTACTATGTTCGTGCAAACTTTCTTCACCGATCGTCGGATAGTATACTTCTTCCCTTCCCACCTTTGCGTTTGCGTCCCCTAATATTATTTTCATGCAGTTTCGAGGTAGTTTATCATAAACCCACTCTAGTTTATCATAAAATTCGCATTTAACTACATCATCACTGTCTTCGGTAGGAGAATGTATGTTTATCAGCGCGATTTTAAACCACCGCCCCTGAAATATGGCCACAGATATCCTATCACTAAAAAATTATACGTCCTTCAATGCGGAGAGCAATCTATTCCTAATTAGAAATGGTAAATAAAAAGGTAAATCAACGATAGACCATATTTTTTCTATTAGACAAATGCTGGAAAAATGTAGGGGTATCAGATAGACTTACACATTTTTATAGATTTTAAACAGGCATATGACAGTATAAACTGGGAGAATTAATGAAGGTGATGCTGAAACTGGGAATCCCCAAAAAGCTAATATATATGACAAAAATGACCCTAAAGTTTAGTACATCATTATAGAACCCTGTCTCAATCAAGATCATGATTTATGAGAAAGTCATCAGACCTGTCGTCACTTATGGTTCTGAGACCTGGGTGCTATCTAAGGCGTCTGAAAGGAAATTGCTGGCATGGGAGAGAAGAGTTCTCCACAGGATCTATGGCCTGGTGTGCGAACATGGGCTGTGGAGAATTCGCACCAATGAGAAGCTGCGCCGAATATATGTGGAACCTGATTAGGTCTCAATTGTGAGGGGAAGCCAGATCAGATGGTTAGGTCATTTGGCACATATGCTCAGAGGAGAATTCCCCAAACGCCTGCTCGAGGACCGACCTGGTGGAAGAGGAAGACCACACCTGAGGTAGTTGGATGAGGTGGAGGACATCCTGAAGAGGCTGGGAATCAGAAGATGGTGGATGCTTGATCAATTGCTCAGGACAGGAGAGAGTGGAGGAGAGTGATAAGAGAGTCCCAGGTTCTTGCAGGACAGTACAGCCAAGAAATATATATATATATATATATATATATATATATATATATATATATATATATATATATTTTAATTGAGCTTGCCACTGATGAACGTTGCAAATAGAACGTGAAACGACAGTGAGTGTGAAAACTTTGCAATCCAACGTTCCACTCCATCGGTTTTCCATACTCACGGTCGGTTAGAGTGATTGGATTTTGGAGTGGCGTGATGGAGTTTAGTTGGAATTCCAGCCGCTAGGCATCACTCTAAAAAATTCACATCACACTCACGGTCATTCCTTTTTACTTGTACATACTCGTTATTCTAAAGGAAGTCCCAGAATAGTTTATTTTTCTATTCTATTTTGTGAAGAGCAGTTGGAGTGGAGTCATCGTCAGTGATCGCCTTAACGTTACCACCGAAACCAAGGTACGCGAATAGGTCCACACTAAATTGTTCACTTATATCTAAGAAGGAAAACCAAGGCCAGCCGAGAATGGAGGGGAGAAAAAAAACTTTGTTCACTAATAAAACATTAAATAGTGTCTCTTTGACGAATTTATAAAACCAGAGTTAAAGGCATTTTTTTTCTAATGACTATAATACATGCCGGATTCTTTCCTGCCCATTGTTCAGGTATCAATAGCGGATTTCCTGCAACCCAGCGAGGTTGTTTTTTTTTTAATCACCAAAAATCAATTTGAGAGCTCTGGGCCGTAATACAAGTGTAATATTCAACATAATATATTGTAGTTATATCCTGGCTTTCGTTTAGAGAACAAACTTATAACCAAGTGTTTTTCAAAATGTACATAAACATTAGAATATAAGACTGGATAAGTTTCAAACATTATAATAACCTGTAGCAATGTGCTGCTGTTAGGATATGTGACTTGGTGATGAGAGAGGCGCCGCATTCCACCGCCAGATTGCCTGGTTCACTCCTGGCCTGCACCAGAGCTACGTACCATGGGTACTGCTTGGCCTCCGTTCCTCTCCCACCCACTATCTTTCCGGTCTGGGACTTCGGCTCTCCACAACCTAAAATATTTTAAAATAACGTTAATTGATAAAGTAACATCTTGAATAATGTTTCAGCTAGAATTCTCCAACAATTAATATGGATTTAGATATGATATGAATATAACTGAAGAAACTGCTTATTAACATGGACCATTTAGCATAACATCAACTTATAAGCGTGGATCCAGTACATATTTATGAATATTATTAAAGTCTTACCACTATTTTTTGGACTACTGTGAAGCTGTGGCGATTATTTCATTTGTGCAAATGAATAATAGCTTTATAAAGAAAAATACAATTACTTTATAGTAGTAAAAAGAAATAGAAAATATTTGAAATTGAGTAAGTCTGCAGAAACGGAACTCGTTCATTCTGACAGATGCAACCAGCAACGCTTGAGCAGTGAAGGATCTGAACTGTACCTGAAGAGACGAGGGGACTGGGTGCACGTTGGAGGCAGCACTGTCTGCTATATTCGCTTCGTGTTCACAAATTCATTGAGCTCCAGCTCGACGCTCGATTTTTTAAAATAGATAATTTAGGGGAAAAAACAATTTCATTTCCAATTCATGTATAAATTATTTATTTTTGCTGTATCAATAAACTTGTTAACAATAAATAAATTACTCTTTCTTTCCTAAATAAAAATGATGCTATATACAATTAGCCCTTTAAATGCCTCCTAGTTTTCTGGAAACGGCCAGCTTTACGCTTATTTTGCCGAAGAAGTATAATCACAAAACTGAAGGCGATTCTACTTGTAACGGGTATTTTATGTTGTATTTTTGAATAGGTGTCTAAAAAAATTAGAGAAGTAAGTGTTAGTAAAATCTTCGAACATCACATTTTTATTTGTGTGAAACTCTATTACCACTATTCAAGAAATGCCACTGCAGTGAAGTATAATTGTTCACTAAATATAGATCTTCCAAACATATATTTATTTTTTTAAGAATGTTTTTTTTTTTTTTTTTTTTTTGCTCTCATTGGAACCCTATCGGAGATTTATACATTCTATGCCTAATATAGGATGCAAGTCGAGTTTCGGAAGTAAAATACTTATTTTATAGTTTTTCCATAAATGAATTTATATCAATCTGACCCACCCATACATTTAATAACCCATGGAAATATCCAAAATAATGATTGTTTATAGGTTTGTGTAACGAATCGAGGTTAAAAGTTGTAAAGAAAATTTTTTTTATATATATGAAGGTTATCAATAACTTATGTCTCAAAAATATATTATTTCATTTAAAACTGTTGGTTACAAACAAACCAACACTAAGCGAATTCAAAACTTGAAACAATTTGGGAAAATAAATGTTTTTCTTTACACTTGGTGTAGATTCCCATGTACGAAGATGCTGCTATTGGGGAAATCACACAACACAAATTTACATTCCAGTAACAATGTCCCTTCGACGATGAGATTAATGGTATCCGTTCGTAAAATGTCTGTTGACTAAATCAGACCCCAAAAAATTTCCTGATCTTAGCTAACAGTGCATTCTGTGAGTGGGAATGTAATTAGCCTGAACCCATTCTGCACGGGGCTCTACCTATGTCTCCGTGTAACAATCTAATCCGATTACCACTGTATGAACTGTTATGAATACATGATTCTTACGGACTATGAGGTCTCACTGCTCCTCACAGTTCATTGGGACCACTGAGCCCCCAAAAACACAGCAAGGACATCGATCCCCAGCTGCGGTGTACCGTAGAACGCCGAGTACTAACCGAGAGAGAGTACCCTCACCTAGTAATATCAGATATCTACCCAGACTAAAAAGACTTTGTATACAGGTGGAAAACAAGCACTTCAATTTGGGGAAAAGAGAATCTATTACTGGAAAACTTCCGGAAAAGAAGGCGATGATTAAGATAATGAATTATTGTGGTAAATAATTGTGGATGGTAACCAAATTTATATGTTTACTACCAGGGATGTTATGCGCATTCGTGTGATATGCCACAACTGCCAAACTTATGTTGCCGATAGGTGACGTAGGGAGAAAATGAATACATAAAAATAATAAATATATTCTTTATTTCAATTCACTAGAATAAAAAAAAAGTTGTTAGTTACCTTGACCTTGGCTTGTTTTTAAATTAAAAAACGGCACGCGAGCGTTTGAGATAAGATTATTCATTCACTGGCGTATAAAATAATTGTTAATAAATTATGAATGAAATATTATATATACATTGATAAGGTAGTGTTCTTCCTGGAATTGTTCAGCAGCCTTGGATAAAAGCTAGATATTTCGAATAATTTAGGTTTTACTGTTCTAAATTATGATCGTAAAATGATCCGATTGAAATGAAAGAGGCGTAAGTCTATGGTATGAATTACAAAAAAGCGACATTCGTAGATTTTAACGGCTGTTTAGTTACGAAGATTGTTTAGTCTAGAATGAAAGCCACTTGAGTCCCTCCTATGACCATAAACCTATGGTTTTAGATAAATTTTCTAGAATGAGTTGAGAATTAGTTTTGAAAGAAACATACTTTTTTATTCTGTGAGTTCACAATAAACAACATATTGATTTAATGTAGAGACAAAGATTATCAATGTGGAAAATACTTGCAAGAAGCGAACTATGAATATAGAATTTATTACCACACTCACGTATTCCTCAAATATTCTAGTTCAGAATACAAGTTCTTAAGGGCTTTGTCGTTCGCCATTTTTGTGCAGCGTTTTAATTTTGATAGTGATTTAAAAATGACTTTATGAACGGTTTACCTCAACTGGCAGGTTTACATTTATTTTAAAATTTCATCCTAACGGGATGTAGTAATTGATTAATTAACCTTAGACACTGTGATCAAATAAATTTAAACAAAAATATGCGCATTTTTATTCTCAATACCCAAATTATAGGTTGTATGATCTATTTTATAAACATGATAATCGACGCTCAAAATAATTTCAAGTTTATAACAATACTCGGGGATGTATTGACGTTTTTTCTCTGGTTTATTTCCTTCCTCACGGAGCTAGGGAAGCTTTGTATTGATACAGGTAGGGAAAAAAATTGATGTCCTCAGAATCGAAAATTAAATTTATTTTGTCTCGTGTCTGCCTCTAATCAAATCTATTTGACGGGCATAATACTACCGTCAATCCGATTTTTATGAAACTTTCAGGGATTGTGCTGGTTGTGGCACCTAGATGGTCCACATTAACAAATGGTGACTGGTGTTGTCCTGTTGGGAGCACCAGCTAACAAAGTCGATTAGTATAAACCTAGGAAAATACTTTATTGATTAATGATACAAAGTTGACATGACAATCTAGAGCTCTGGCGACAGAGTCGACTGGCATGAACCAGCGACTGCTAGACAAGAGACATACCATACCAGAGATCTACTGACAGAGCTACCTTACCATTAGTCTTATCATGAATTATTTCAGATAGGTTTTATACATAAAAAAAAGAGAAGGGGATATATAGGTAATTATATACCCACAAGAAATGGTGAGAAAACTATCTATCTATACCGGCCTACTTGACATACTATTTTGCGGTCATTTATTATATCAGATTTTAATTAGTCTTAAGTTGAGCCGACATTTTTATAATCCTCATTAAAAGATCGAAAAACTTAAATTTTATTGGAGAATTTATGTAGGCGTTCTAAAAACAAAAATGTTTTATCCTCATAAATAAATAAAATTGTACCATACAATGAAAGGAAGGTCTGTAGGGTTCAATGAAGAGTCTGGGTTCAGTATTTGAAGATAACGTTTCTTGACCAGCGGTTATACAAGAAGCTTATGGTCAACATCTACGCTTAACCGCTAGGTTAAGAAGGACCTTGTAACCACTTTACAAAATTGAGTGTGCACCAGGTGGATTCGAACCCTTAACTCTTTTTGCCTTCATACTCATAAAATATTGTGCATTCGAACAAAAATAATCATCTAACATCAAATTATTTAACTTTTCTCATAGTGAGTCATATTTCTTTTAATATGTTATAAAGATTTATGTAGACATTAAAATCTGACTAAAACAGCCTCATATTTCTTAAAGGAAACAAGTATCATATTTCAGTCTTATCAAACTATATACGTCACAAAACCGCTATTATGTCAACTCATAATTATCAACTGTTATTAATGTGAGGAAGTTTGTTTAACTATACAAAAATTTGACTCAGGTTTATCCAATGAACAGTGGTGAAAATTAGTATTTGGACAACCAGTTTTATTAAATTAATTGACAGAAGGAAATAAAAACTTGGCAAAATTAAAAAGTATACTGAAAACTAAAAAAAATAAATAAAGAATATGCATACAAATATAAAACTTAGCTTAACGAAATAAAAATTAAAAACAGTAAGATTGCTGGACAAAAAGTATTTACGATTCATTTGTTTTATTTTTGGTTTAACTAAATTTTATATTTCGTAAAAAGGCCATTGGCGTAAATAAGAGGCAGTAGATGTCGCACAGTGGGCTGAAACACCGAAAACATGATCGGAATTCAAAACTTCTACTTTACCCAATCAAATTAAAAATTGTACCCTTTATTGTCGAGTAACTAACAAATAAAAAATAATTATAATATTATATTCCCGGGAAGTTCCTCAGTGAAGGTTTATAGATTTGTGAAGTTCAAACATGTTAAGCTTTCTGAAATATCATTATTTAAATCAATTATTTAAATCACATTTTTTTTTTTTAGTACTAGGAAACTTGGAAAATAATTATAACTTTTTCTGTGTATTATGATAATCCTTTAATATGGTATCATTATTGGACTTGGTTGACGTAAACTGTGTAAACTTCACAGTTTTGTTTTGTTTTTATATTTATATTTTGTTTTTATATTTTATTTTATACTTTTATATTTTGTTCTTTTTGACTCAATAAAATAATATACCTATTGACTAATGTGTTTCAGAATATAGGAATCAATGCTTTGATTATCTTATTTATTTCTCGTTATCTGTCTTCCTTTGTGGTCGTTGGCAGTTATTGTGATTTCATTGCGACTACACTATTACTTGCAATTTAAGGTTACAAGAAAGTAGCTCCATAATTTTATGTTAAAATGGTGTTCGAATGAGAAAAAGAAGGACCTGGTAATTTCTTTTTTAATGGAAAAAACTGGGTTGTGATGATTGTGTGATTCCACATCCATTAATATTTTTATGTACGCATTTCATGCATTTCTACGCAATGAAAAAATGGTGGCCAAATGGGTATCCTTTTCCCCAACATCTCCTTCCCCTGAGAAACAATTGGTAGTCTGACATCTGATTGATCATCGCTGGAAAAACAGCATGCTAGTGTAGATAAATTAGCAGTTTTCATAGTGATACAATATGTTCAAAATAATTTTGCAATTACTGTTATATTTTATTTTTTGTACCAGCAAAAAACAGATTGAAATGTTTGTAATATTCATAATTTTATCAGA
This sequence comes from Rhaphigaster nebulosa, assembly GCA_948150685.1. Classification (NCBI taxonomy): domain Eukaryota; kingdom Metazoa; phylum Arthropoda; class Insecta; order Hemiptera; family Pentatomidae; genus Rhaphigaster; species Rhaphigaster nebulosa. The sequence continues at coordinate 25,674,077 of OX411311.1, forward strand.
ATATAAAAAACATTTTTGTTTGGAAGAGGATTAATAAATGTTAGCACTCATACAAAAGAATAATTCCTCAAACGTTAACAATTTGTTGTATAGAGAGTTAAAATAAAGAAAATGTGAAATTCTGCATTATTTTCGGAATAACCCACTAGTTCTAAATGCTGAAAGTACAAATACTATTTGTCAGCACTGTAGGTAATCTGAGTGTATAAAAAACCAATCTTAATCGAATTTTCCAGTTTTGTTTTTTGTATATTTTTTGTATGTATATTTTGTTCATTTCTGCAATTGTACCAAATATAATTTCACGTTATCCAATGCTGAAAAGGAATGGTGTAGCTCTGCAGGCAAGGTACTGGGTATCCTGTGGTCAGAAAATTTATTTTATTTTACATCAGACGTTGATCAACCCTTCGTGAAACCCTCCTCGGGCATACCCAACATCTATAAAATGAGTACCTTATCCTTCATTGGCTTAGGGGATTAATCTGGTGATTTAGCGTGGATTCTGACCTCATCAATTCCTTGGATAACAATTGGGCAAGAAACAATAATTCTTTGCCAAGAACTGAATCCTCCAAGAGTTGATTTGGTACAGGTTTATTCCAATCTTGATTGGATTAATATTCCAACATTACCAACTTTAAAATATATTATATGCTAAATTAAATTATTTCCAATGAAATTAAATATCTGAATATAAGTATATCTAAAATTTGCCATCATAATATGTAATTTCTACAATGGCTATAAAACTGTATATTAAAAAATTAACATATGTCTAAAACAGGAAATGTTGCCAGTTGAATAAGTATCTTTAACTGGCTATTTCTCATGTTATAGATACTAAATAAATTCCCAATCACCTGCCCGAATTTAGTTCTCCTTGATCGATTTCACCGATTCACATCGGAACAAGATAATATCGAAACCCATTGTCCAATGATGTAGGTCGATGAAAAAATTTCTATCGAAAAGAAAGGAAGATAACACAGCACAAGTGAAAGAATAAATCATACCCTTCTAAATACCTAAAGTCTAAAGTTAATTTCCAACAACAAAAAAATTCATTTACAATTATTTGTTTAAATTAAGCTGATGTTCATTACATTTTATTTGTATTTTCAATTATTGCAGTTACTGCTTGTAATATTCTCAGCATGCATCGTTTCAATTTTCGATGTTTTTTTTTATGAGACCTTCCTAAATCATCGCTAAAGCTATCGATTAGATTCAGAAAAGAACAACATTGCAGCCAGTTCGCATTATTTTGAATAATAATAAAAATTTATAAATCACATTGAAGATTGGTACCACGTGTTGCAGGATGTCTGTCGTAGTGAGTTCGATGTTTCTGAAAAATTTATAGGACAGTTTTGTATAAATGATTCAAAGAACTTCTTTCCAGACTATCACACGTCTACCAACAAACTGCACTAGCCATACTTGTTTCACATGGAATTCCCCTCACATGCTAATTACAGTATTAGAATTACTAATGTCATTTTATCTGGGAACAAAATGATGTACCATTGTTGATAATTCCATTGCAAATGGTCATTGCCTATAATTAAAACCTAAGAAGCGATTTTTCAATCGGGTTCCTGAATCATAAATATATATCTGTTGCCTTGGATTTCGTCTCCGTGCCTACTGAAAAACTATCAACATTGTATTTGTCAATTTCAGTTGGAGGCGGCTTGTGTGTAGTATGTTCCCTTTTCCATCTACTGCAAGACTTTGGACCGCATATTACAAACTTCTACCACCTTACACGAAATCCACTGACCAGAAACGTTTGTACTTAAAGCAACTATCAAGATTTAAAAATGAATAATGTTACTGTTATATTAATTTAATTTCTATTTCACAACTTTTTGAATTTTATTTGATTACATTTGTTTGCTATTTTCTGTTATACAGAGTTTAAAATGACTTATGATGACTGATTAATAAAAATGACTGAAATACCAAAATTTAATTTCAGGTTATGGATACGATGAAATTTCGGGTTTTTAACTCAAAATAAGTGAAAGCTAAATAAGCTTTTTTTCAACAACTAATTATTTCTGAAGGCCAAAATGATAAATTTAACTATTATAGAAAGATTTACTAATATATATATATATATATATATATATATATATATATATATATATATATATATATATACACACATATATACATATACAAAAAGACATGGAATTTGATGAAATTGATACTGGAACATTTGTACATTGGTGTCCTTTGACCTTTACTCTAACTCTTTGGCCAAATCGGACGAGCCATTTTCAGAATACAAACGTGCCAACGAAAATACGTTTGCGCGTGCGTAAGCGAATGTATTGGTATGGAATTGGTCAAAATCATCATCATTACAGTAGTCTTATTAAAATTAAAATTAATTTTCCTCCAACTTAAGGCTGAATTGGTTGAGCCATTTTTGAAGTGTTGAGAAAAATACGTTTGCCCATTTGCAAGCGAAAGTGGTTGATGATGCTAGACAAAATTGTAACGAGATAACTTTTACACTAATCGCCAACTTCTCTACAATTTCGAGCTACATCGGACAATTCGGCGAAAGTAGTGGATGGAACTTGATAAAATTGATATGGAACTATCTCGGTACTAGCATGCACAATCATTGAGAATTCAACACAATCGGATTAACGGTAGTAGGTGTTGTGCCCATCTCATGGATTTGACAACTTCAGTACTGAGGAAGCAATAAACAAACAATAATAGTAATTTCGTTTTCACACAGACGCAGCTGAATCTTTTCTAATATTTTACTAGGAGTCTTTTTTAATAAAAAAGTAGATATTAGACTTGAGGTCGGCTGCGTTCATAAGATATATACTAACCAAAAATGCTATTCAATATTTTTGCTGCATTAGGATGTTTTCAATGTTCAATGTTTTCGGCTTAATAAAAAACAAAAGTTGATGTTTTTTTCACTCAACATATTGTTTATAGGTATAGCTCTTGTTGATTACAAAGGAAAATCGCACCAAGAAAAAACAATGTAAGTAGCTATAATATTAATAACATCGACAACTTTTTTCTTGAAGATCAAACATTTTTCCATGATGGGATTTGAAAGGCTCGTTACAGGCGTAAAAGGAAATCATATTTCCGATTAAATTGGTAAAATATTTCAGGTAACTATTTCTATTTATTAATAGTGAAAAGAAAATTATTTTTCCAATACCTTCAAAAAATAAATTTGTTTCCGCCTTTCAACCACTGTGCGCCGTGTAAGCATTATGCTTTGACCAAAAAAAAAAAAATTTAATCCCGCGTTATGCATATGCCTTTAACACACAAACAGAAGTAATTAGCAGGAAAAGCATGTGACATCTTTTCCATGAACAATATAACATAAAAAACTCACCAGAAGCGACGCTGAAGAGGAGCCATTGTAGAGCGACCGATGCCAGCATCTGTTCCCGACGACAACTGCTATGGCATTGACATACAGCACAATTAAATACTCGCCGTTTGGCAGCGACAGGAAACTTCAAAATGTGCTTATTACATATACACAACCTACAATTACATGTCCGGAAACCAGGTTTTCATTGCCAATTTTTCTCTGTAGGATTTGATGAATCTCATCATAAAATAGATTATTTTATGACTAAGATGATAATTCTTTGTTTTCAATGCTATCTTTGTACTCTGTAGGTTTTTATAAACGAAAATCTAATATTTTATTTGGAATGATTAAATATTACTAATCGTACAATATATAATTTAACTGGGTCATTCTGAAATGAGGTGCTTGTTATCAAAAGTTGATATCTCCATTTCCACTTTTCTTTCAAAGTTACAGTAAAAACAAATTTCTCTACCATTTCGAACTTCATTTTTGCTTGAAAAAAACAAACTTTCTATTTAATTTTCTACGAGGAAAAACACATTGGAAGTGTGCGCATTAAATGCATCTTTGGGATACCTATCGGAACTCATCGAAATCTGTTTAGGTTGGAATTGGAGATGTCCACTTTTGATGCTCCTCGAATAAACTGCCTCTTTCGAAATCTGGATAAATAATAAAATAAAATATTCACATTGAAGGAAAGCTGTCTTGGTACCTATTCAAGTATTCTACCCATTCAGAGATGAGTGGAGGGGGTGGGCTCTAATCTCCCACTCTCATCAACCATACCCAGCTCTCGGTATCTATTTGATCAAATAGATTTATTTATTTTAAATATCCCTAACTTCTTTATTTAATAACATAAAAAGATGTAAATAACGCAAATTTGTCAATTATTCAATCGGCTTTCAAGCAGATAAAACAGATTTTATGTATATAATCTACTATAATTAAAAGACAAAAATCTAAAACCGCATTAATGGCTACAAGTGATAACTCTTCTGTTATTTTCAAATTTAGTGTTATTCTAATTCTAATTAGTGATTGTTTCATTGTTATTATTATTACTATTAATTTTTTAGCTATTGATATTACAATAATCAATTTTTTAATGAGGCTTAGGTGATAAATCAAATAAACTAATAACGCTTAAAGGTAACAACAATTGTTTGTCCTTAGAAATGAATGATATCAGTAAATTTTTGTCGCAATTTAATAGTTTTTTCGTTCAAATCTATGAAACGTTTTTTTTTTTTTAATTTTTATATAAATATATTAAAAAAATAATTAAGAAAAGCGGTATACGAGAGATACATTTCCTCGGGAACTAACGAGGATTGGCTCCCTATAGAAGACTTAACAAGGAAGTAAAGAGCCTTGTGGTGAATGAGAAGAATGCCTCGTGGGATAGGTGCTCCCAGCGCAATGATAGTACACTGGGAATCAACAGGGATAGAGAATCGTGGGGTGTTCTCAAGAAGCCGCGCGCACCTAAAAAGAGAAATGTTCTCTCACCGATTAGTGACAGAGTTTGGAAGTTGTACTTAGGGAGACTCTATGGCGGGGGAGAGAAGGGCCAGAATGCTGGCTGTTAGAGCAACGTTGAAAATAGAAGAATCGTCTCAAGGTTTGAAAAACTCAAAAAAAGGAAAGGTCCCCGGACAATGCGGGATCTCGGTGGAGCTGCTGAAGGCTCGGGGAAATAAGATGATGAGCATCCTTCTTGAAATAATTAATCTGGTACTGGGAGATGACAGGGTACCTGAGGATCTCCGAACGGGATTTATATCACCCATCTTCAAGAAAGGTGACAGGAAGGTGTGCCGGAACTAAAGAGGTATCTCTCTACAGAGTTCGAAGAGGTATTCTCTCTACAGAATTATTGGAAGGCTGCTCCGAGGTAAATAAGAAGATGCTTTCCTTACCCCTGATGATATGAAGGTATGATTCACGGCGGGACTTTAGAAATAGATAGAACGAAGAAGATAACATCTTCGTTCTTCGACAGTGCATTGAGAAATTTCGGAAGATGAACCAAGAACTCCTTATAGCCTTCGTTAACCTCGGTTCGATCCGGTTCTAGCCCTTGTTCTACCTGGTACACCCTCAAGTGGTCGCTCAGAGTGCTGTGCAGCCTTTCTATGCTCCCTCTACTTTTAGGGTGTCCTGGTGTATTAAGATGCCACAATACGTCGAGTTTTTTCATTTCTTCCCTAAGCTGAGCATTGTCGAACTCTCTTCCTCCGTCAGACGATATTCGCTCTGGCACCCCGTAAAATTGGAACCACGTCTGGAGAGCTCTCATTACCGCTTCCGCTGATCGTTCTTGGATCTCGTGCGCCATCGCTACTTTACTGAAGAGATCGATGATCGTGGCCCACTTGTATCCTCTCCAGGTAAACGTATCCACTTGTAGGTCTCCTAACGGCGCATCTGTAGTCGGCGTCTCCTCCTGTCTACCTTTTGGGGGATGTCTATCGTACTTGGTGGCGAGACATATGGAAGATGCTCCGATTGTCTCTGTGATGGACTTCTTCATTCCCCACCAAAAATACTTACGCCGTAATGCCTGCAAAGTTTCGGTCACCCCGCGGTGATTTGTCTTTCCCTGGTGATACGCGAGCGTCAGCTCTTTCTGGTCTTCTTCGTCTCACGGTCTCTACCATTAGCTTACAGCGGATAAGAGTCCGATCCATACCGATTTGTTCAGACCGCCATAATTTCTTAATCTTTTCCCAGATCGTGGCGTTTCCCACGTAGATATGGTAGGTCACCCCTGGTTTTGACGCGTCCTTCAGGGCTCTGCAAATTTGGTCCTCTCTCGCCCCTGGTTGCGACCAAATGGAGTTGATCTTGCTCCGTCCGTATCGAGAGTATTCTACTTTCATGAGGCCCGAAGTTCTGGTTTTCCAGATTATTTGCCGCCTCTTGTCGTTGATCAGCTCTTCTATCTCTTCCATCTCCACCGGTCTTTCCTCGATCAAGCTCGTCTCTCCTGGGGATTCTTCCTCTTCGTCTGGTTCTCGCGAGCCCTATTCTCCTTCTCTTTCAGGTGTCCATCCCGTCAAAAATTGATGCACGTCCCTCGATGGTCCTCCACCCTCCTCCTCTATGGCATTTATCATGATGGCCCTAGACAGCCAGTCAGCGACTACATTGTCTTTACCGGGCTTATACACGATTTCCATATTGTATTGGGCCAGGAGCTCCTTCCATCGCGTAACCCTCGCCGAGGATTCCTTCAGCGTCCCCACCCATTGCAGAGGCCTGTGATCGGTATGTACGCGGAATCGCCGCCCAAATACGTAGGGTCTAAAGTGGTCCACGGCCCACACAATTCCTAGCAACTCCCGTTCCAAGGCGCTGTATCTAGTCTCCGCGTCCGTAAGGCGTCTGCTGGCGTATGCTACCGGACGTTCACCACCTTCTGCTTCCTGGGATAACACTGCCCCTAACGCGTATTCGCCCGCGTCCGTAGTGACATTAAACGTTTTGCTAAAGTCCGGAAATGCTAATACCGGCTGCTCTTTTAACCGCTGCATACATTTACGGATGTTACTTTCCATTAGCGGCGTCACTATTATCATCTTTGCTCCCTTTTTTAGCACTCTATTGAGGGGGACGAGGTACTCTGCCATTTCCGGCACAAATCGTCTGTAGTAATTAAGTGTCCCCAGTAACCTGCGAATTCCTTTTACATCCCGCGGAACCGCCATTTTCCGAATAGCCTCTACTTTGTCTGTGTCTTGTTTGACTTCTTCACTCGTAATCGTGTAGCCTAAAAATTTGATTTGGTCCTGCCCTAAAAGTGATTTTTCATTCGATAATTTTAGACCAAACTGGCGGACTCGTTCAAACACGCTACGAAGGTGCCTCGCGTGCTCGGCTTCCGATTTACTGAACACTAAGAGGTCGTCCATGTACACCTGGCATATTGTTTCGTCGATTCCCCTTAAGAATTCGTCCATAAGGCGTTGGAACGTTATCGGGGCGTTCTTCAATCCGAAGGGCATCCGCATGAATTCGTAATGCCCCCTCTCAAAAGTAAATGCCGTTTTATGTTGGTCCCTGGGGTGTATTCGGATTTGGTGGTATCCCGCCTTCAAATCTAGCGTACTAAATATCGTCGCCCCACTCAGTCTGTCCAGAATGTCTTCAAACCTGGGGATCGGATATTTCTCATCCACCGTATTTTCATTTAATTTCCGGTAGTCTATTACCACCTGGTATTTTTCCCCATCTACTCCCGGTGAACTCTTTTTCTTCACCGCCCACAGCGGGCTATTATACGGCGATGTACTGTCAACAATTATCCCCTGCCTCTTCAGACTAGATAATTCTTCCCGAATATGTTGGCGTAGTGCTTGTGGGTACCGTCTTTCTTTTATATAGGTCACCCTCTCCTGTTTCAACGGTATCTCATGTATAGTTCGCCCCGTTACCCCGAGTGTATCTCCCTCCCTGAAGAAGATGTCCCTGAACTCCCTCCTAATCGCCTGCTTCCAACCCTCCTCATGAATAATTGCTCCTATCCGTGCTCTACCGTCTTTTATACGCTTCTGGCAATCATAACTTCTCGTTCCTATTCTCATGTACCATTTTCCCTTGCGGATCCTAACCCGCGCGCCTACTCTTCCCAACAGATCACATCCAATAATCCCCTGGTATTCCCGGGGCATACTCCCTACTATATGCACCGCTAATGTGCCGCCTTTAACTCCCCATCTGTTTAGTCCCAACTCCGCTTCCCCTTCTACTTTACATGGGCCACCCAGGGTGATTAGTTTACAAGTACATACCTGCGTCTGGGGTGCCCTCTCTCCGCCACACAGCCTCTCCAGCGCTCTCCAGCGCTCTCCGGGTCATGATGGTGTTGGAGCTTCCCGTGTCCACCACGCACCTTACTCCTTCGGCTACTCGTATGATAGGCAACCAGCAAGCCTCCTTTGCAATATTTTGACTTACTAACAGACGGTCGCCTCTCTGCTGGCACTCCCCTCAGATCGCCTCCTCTGCTCTCCATCGTCTGCCTCCTCCGTTCTTCCGGCCGCCTCTGGTCCCTTCGTTTCGTCGGCCTTCTGGTCCGCCCGACTCTTCTTCCGACTCGGATGAGCCCGATGCCTCAGACGGCTCTTGTGATGATGCGCTCCTTCTTAGCGAGTCGTCTCTCCTCCTTACTCTCTGAGCGTCCACCTCCATTGGTTCCGCTCTTGGTGGCTCCTTTCTCTGGTAAAGGTACGGGCAATGTCTTGCGATGTGTCCCTCAGTCCCGCATTCGAAACACCTGGTACGTGGGCACTGCGCTACCAAATATCCACTCTTTCCACATCCATGGCATTTCCTGTTTTCTCCTCCTCTCGTCCTGGTCTGGGGTCTGCTTTGACTCATCCTTTTCCCCGATACTGCCACTCTCTCCGGGTTGCTGTAAATCTGACCCTTTTTTCTCCAGGTCGTCGGCGTATTTCCAGGACGCCCGTAGGTTACCCTGCTCCACCCCGCCTCTTCTACTTCCATTCGGGTCTCCTCCTCTCTTGCGCTGCTGTCCACCATTTCTTGTGCACATTCCATGAATGAGCGGTCTCCTGGAAGGCCACCTTTAGTCCTTTGGCTAATTGATTTCTAATTTGGCTATTCGTTTCTTTGGCTAATTGAACCTTTAGGATGGTGGACACAAATCCCATCCTTCCTTCTGTCTCGGCCACACTCACCGCCTCCCTCATCTTCTCCGTAATCTGGTTAAATTTAGCCAACAGGGCTCCGGCGTACTGTCCCTTCGTCTGCTGGGGAGTCTTTACCTTTCTGAATAATTGGAAGATATCTTCTTCCAGTGTCCACCTGCCGCCGCCGTATGCTTTCTTCAATCTGTCCTTCACTACCGGCTATGGTGTCTCCTCATCCGCTTGTATCTGGTTCAAGATACTGCGCTTGACCCTACACACCAGGGCCGCTTTCAGGGCTTCCGCGTCTCCGGGGTTTACCAGATCTTCTCTTAGCTTGGCCTCGATTCGTGCTATTAGGCGGTCACCTCCTTTTATAAAGTGATTTAGCTCAACTTTGTCCCCCGAGAAGCGTTCCAGATCTGATACTGCGTTTCTCAGGTCCCGTGATGTAGCCACTCTAATCTTCATCCATTCCAGCGCATTTGCATGCGCCGCAACTAGCGAATCTTGGGGCAATGGCGGAACGTTCTGCACGTTCAGGACCGCCGGTCTCACCACTCCTTCGCTGGTCATTACTTAGTTTCTTTTTTTTTTCGTATCGTCTTTTAAAATAAAAATAAAAAATCTTTTACGAACGCTCCGTCCCAGGTTTCGGCACCAGTTAGGCGTTGGCAGCTTCAAAAATAAAAAAAAAATGAAAAAGGTTTAAGTAATGACACGCACAGTATCCGAAATAAGACTAACTTTATTCAGCTCTTAATTCGCCTTTTATACATTCTGACTGTTGTTTACAGCCGTATATGGTATTAAGGCTAATACTGCTGCACTCCGGGCCTTAACTTATATATAGTAGAAATCAAAACATACATTTTTAATCTAAAATGGACATTTTAAAGTGGGGAAAGATAAGAGAGGATACAAGGAGTTAGCGGGTAGGTTTTGGAAGAAGATGTCGAGAACGATGGAATAATTAAAGGGTACTTATTAACCGTCGGGAAATTTGGGCGATGTAGGGTTTCCAGGAAATGGTTTAGTCGATAGTAATACCCAAGTTTTTAATCGAGGAGCTAAACGTGATGGTGTGATCATTTAGGATGAAAGTAGGAAAGGTGTCATTGGATCTAAGGAGGGAATTGAAATCTATGGCAATGGCCTGAGTTTTCATAGCGTTTAATCTTAGTCTCATCAGGTTTGCCTAGGCACTGATTCTATCTAGGTCTTTCTGAATACTGGCAAACGCTACTAATAGCTCAGAAGGAGGAAAGGATAAATAGATTTGGAAGTCGTCGGCGTATAAGTGGAACAGTGGTGGATTGAATTAGGAACATCATTGATATTGGTATTGAAAAGCAGTGGGGAAATAATCGAACCTTGGGCTACTAGTGGGTACAAGGAAAGAAAGGAAGATAGGGGTTGATTAGGAATGGTAACTGCTTGAGTCCGATCGGAAAGGGAAGATTTGAACCATTGGATAGAGCTGTAGGAAAAGGATAGTGATTTTAACTTGGCAAAAAGGATAGATAGGTCCAGGGAATCAAAAGCTTCAGAGAAGTCAAGGAGTATTAATACAGTTAATTTTTTTCCGTCCATAACGGTATGTGAGTGGGTGGTGATTTTGACTAGAGCGGATTGTGTGGAGAAACTGGGGCGGATTGTGTGGAGAAACCATGAATTGGAGAGGATCGAGTAGTTTGGACTTTTCAAAGAAGTTTGATATATGAGATTGGACCATTCTTTCTAGGGGTTCGGAAAGGTTAGAGAGGATGGAAATTGGGCGAAAGTCTTTAGGAGATATAGTATTGAAGATTTTGTTAATAGGATGGACTTGTTAATAGGATGTTTTTTTCCACGAGGTAGGAAATACTGAGTTTTGGAGGGAGATATTATAAATGAAGAGAAGAACTGGAAGGATTTCGGAGAGACATCTTTTTAAAACTTTAACAGGTATTCCATCAGACCCTGTGGAATTGGTGTGAGATTTCATTATGTATGAAATAAGGTCGGCAGGGGAGATGTAGGAAAATTAAAAATTATCGGAGTTGAATGATGGTACTAAGGAAAAGCAGGAAGGAGGGGTTGGAAAAGTGTTAAAGGAAGCTGATAAAAAGTATGAATTTAATCCATCGGGTGAAACTGGGAAGACTGGTGAGGAAGAGGATTTACAAAGGGAAAGTTTGCGAAGGAGTTGCCGTTTTGATTTAGCATCGAGAGCAGAGGAGAGGGCTTCATTATAGTGGTTGGATTTCGCTCTCCTTACAGTTGCCTGTGTCAAATTGCGGAGTACCCTAAACGCGTGGTAGTCATCTGCTAGCCTTGTGCGTCTAAAGCGCCTACGGGCTGCCTCACGTCTTCTTTGCATATCTTTAGCTTGTTGACCCACCCAAGGTGCAGGCGGGCGACGGAAAGTTGAGGTTGTGAGTGGGGCATAGGTATCAAGGATATGGATGAGATTAGAGATGAGGATTATCAAGGATATGGATGAGATTAGAGGTGAGGATATCAACCATGGAATCAATGGAAGAACAGGAATATATTTCACTCCACTGCAGCGTTTCAAGGTCAGGTAAAATATTTTCATGGGTGAGGGCGTCTAGGTTACGAAATGATATGGTTTTAGGGAAGATCGCAGCAGTTTCGATATTGTAGGATATTTGGATTAATTCATGAAAGGATAGAAACAGAACAGGTAGTTGAGAAGGGGAAAGGAGATTATGTGCTGAATCGCTGACATGCAGATCTAACCAAGTGTCGGACCGGCAAGTGTGATAGGCAGGAGAAAATGGGACGATGAAGAGATGGAGGGAGAAAAAGAGATTTTCAAGGTAGAGTCTGTCGTTGGAATCAGAAAGGAGATTGGTATAAAAATCACTGGAAATTATTATATTGTTGTAGAGAGGCATATAATTGTAGAGAAGTGATTCAAATGATGAGTCGAAAGGAACCAAAGGAGGGCCATACACCACAGCACATAGGAGAGTATGTGCATTGAAGGATGAGATATCTAGGATTCGGGATTTCAGGATGTTATGTACATAAAGACCGACACCTCCACCAGTCCGGCCCATCCGGTGATGGAGAATAAAGGAATAATTAGGTAGAGAAACAGAAGAGGAAGGAATGTAGGACTTTACCTATGTTTGGGAGACTGTAATGGTATGGTAAAAGTTGTGGCTAAAATACTGCAGGAATTCATCATAATGAGCTGGTAAGGATTGGGAATTAACATGACAGGAGGTCAGGACACTAGACAGTATGGGAGATAAGACTGTATACAATATTTGGCAGAAAGATGCTAATAACTACGACGATCTGAAGAATAAAATCTGAAAAAAGTGAATAATGAACGTAGTAATTAAACAAAGAAAGATATAATAAAGAAAAACATGAGAAGATTGAAAAAATGCTTCCATTAAAGTAAAAAAAATAATAAAGAATAAAGAAAAAATAAATAATCCACGAAACACAGCAGTGTACTTTAAGTTTGAGGTCCATTGAGAGTTTCCAAATCCGACCAGTGGGTAGACGGGTGCCAAAACGTCAGCAGAAGATGTCTAGGTCTTGAGCCTGGCCAATGTAGATCATGGAGTGGCCGTCATCCTTCCGGCCACAAACCAGACGTATTTTAATATTCCCGTCGCTCAATCTGACGAGCGAGCCAGTATAGACGCCTATTAGTGGGAATCATTTCTTCCCCGATATATATCCGGTGAGAATCGTTCTCCTGCCAGCCAATATCCCGGGTGGAGAAGTCTCTCTTAACTTTTCTACGCTGCACTACCTCGTCTCGTACTGATTGCCTGATGAAACGGGCAATGACAGGAGGCGGTCGGGGGTCGTCTTTTTTGGGTCTTCGCCGCTCTACCAAGTCGAGGTCCTCAATATTAATTTTTCACACCAAAGCCGGCCCCCACGCTAGCAACCAGAGCAATAGGAGTCTCCCAGCTTGAATCTCCCCGACCTGGATAATAGGTTCTGTTCCGCCTTATTGAGTTTGACTTCTAGTTCACCGACCCTTGATTTTAATACTTTATTTTCGGAAGTCAGATCTTCCATCAGCTTCGATTAGCCCTTGAGGTGGCTTCGATTTTTCAAGCGAAGACTTGATGCTTTTGATGCCCTCGTTAACGTGAGCGCTAACCCGGTCTACTGCCGCGAGTATATCAGCCGCAGACGGTTTGGTGGTCTGCTGTTGAGAATTCCAGGACGGACTAGGGTTTTTTTTCTCTCACTGGGCCTGACTTTTTTACCTGGTCGCATTTCTTACAATACCACCTTTTTATTTTGTATCTTCAGCGCCTCTATTTCCTTATCATTGAGATTGTAGCATCTGCCGTGAAAAATTACGCGGAAATTGCTGCAGCTGACGTTACATTTGTCCTCTCTCGATATAGTACTATTACAAATTGTGCACTGCAACATTATGACAGATAAAGAATAAACAGTAATCACAATCGTCAGTGTTTGTCAACAGTGGTGAGTGTCAATGGCCTTAAATCCTCTCTGCCTTGGGGATTAACTTCGCTCCACAGCCCGTAGCAATGTTAAACCCGAACTTTCTTTGCTAATTTTGGGTGAACCGTGAATATTTGAAGTTCGTGGCTACGGTAGGTTTATAATTTATTGTGTGGCTCGTGAAGCCAGAGATAAAAATGATAAAATTACTCAGATGAGGTTTTAAAGAAAAAGAAGTACAGGCAAACATAGAACAGATTATTGGTATTTTTCTTCCATATATTAGGTAAACAATCACAAAATTTCAATTTGATACCATTAAAAATAAAGGCACACTAAGAAAACTAAAGTCATCTTGAATTGAACAATTTTCACGCCTTTTCAGACCACTTTTTAGGGGCCCAAAATTATAGCTAGACTTTATTCTTCTTCAATTCAAGGAACGGAAACCACTGAAAAAGATTCTAAAACACATTTTCAGTTTAGTTTTGTTTTTTATGCCCTACCCTCGCCACAGTGCGACGGAGCGTAAATCTGATTTGTACAATCTTACCGATGTTAATTGCAGTTTTCCATTTAAAACGACATTCTTGAAGCAGATCAAGGTGATTTTGAAAATAATACGAGGTCTGAGCTGAGTCTTTATGTTTGGAAAAATATCAATTGAGGCGCTTGGCTGTGCAAACCCTTCTATTTCTTCCATTGTCTCAGAAAAATCAATTGTGGTTTAATTTTAATCGTATAACACTGTATAAAGTATCACTATCAACCAAAAAAAGTAAGAAACTGGTACACACAATTTTTGCAGTAACCTCACTCGATATTAAAAGCATAAAACTTAAATTTGTTTTTCTAATTATTTTTTTTTTTTTAGTGATAAAATAATGTTCTCTAAACAATTTTTATTTACCAACTTTTTCCCTAAGATTTACAGCAGTATAAATGATTATAACTTTTAACATTAATAAATAGAGTTTTAAAACATATCCATCTTCATTATTAAGTGGTTTGTATTGATTATTAGGTTCTTGACGAATGAAATAGATAACTTCACTGCTTGAGTACAGAGAGTTATCGATACAAATTAATTGGATAAGTCGATTCTCAGCGTCGCACTAGTGATTATAGGATTGTATTGGATTGTGGAATGGTTGTTAGCCGACTTGTTGTAAGCCGGATAATAATGGTTAATATAGAAATTTATTCTGAAAAGAGCATTCTAACATCTGTATAGTAGATAACTTGATATCATTGCGCAGACCTGTGTATGTTAGTAAGTTATTTAATTTAAAAAATCATCTTATTCTATCAACAGATGGTGTACTTACATAAATTCAAAATTCACTCTTTATTTTGATTTACGCGATATATTCACCATTTTTAATTGTTTATTCTAGGTCTGCTATGTTATTTATGGATTATTTCTCACAATTACCCTTGGAACTTAAAGAATACATTTTCAAATTTCTGACTGTACAAGATTTATGGACATGTTTGAGTGTTTCAGCTGAGTGGAGGAGCATAGCTAATTTTGCAAAACAATGGGAAAATATTTGCCATCATGAACGAATTGACATTGAGGATTTTATTTATGAGGGTAAGAAGATCATGAAAAATTAATATTTAATTTTGGTTTGCTTTAACTAAATTCAAACATATCTTTTTTGTTTAGAGGAGGATGATTTTCTGCCACTGTGTAAATATGCAGTTTTATGGAGGGAAAATAGTTTTACAGTTAGAAAGTGGTGTACGAACGGTTTTAAGGAGCACATAATCCCTTACAACAACTCTGGAGAACTTACTTGCCGGAGAATTTTCACCCTCAGGAAAATGATGGCTGTGATATCATCAAAAAATAATTATGATCACTCTGATGATTCTATCCTTCAAATTCATTCTTTTGATAAGAAATCAAATTCTGTGAATGAAATTATTTTATCATTCATAAAACCTCAGGCTGTGACAATTAACAATGATTATGTTGTAATCTCAAGCAGTAATGTAGTGATTACATATAAGAAAGATGACGATTATAAACTTTACTTGGGTATAGCTTTTGGTGATGATTCTAAATTGTATTTAGCCACTGAAGATATACACAAATTTACCTCGTTATACTTTCAACAAACAGAGCCATTTGTTCGCATAGAGGCCCTGTTGAATGAACATTTATGGCTTACTTGCTTGAATTCTTCCTCTTATTTATTATACATTGTAAACTTAAAAACTCTTCAGTTTTTAGACCTGAAGATTATGTCAAGGCTCATATGTACAACTAGAAAATATGTTGTAGTATTGACCAGTGAAGACATACAGGTATTCACTCATAGTGGAGAGTTTGTGTTAAAATTAAATGTTCGAGGTAGGTTCAAAGCGACTGATGACTTTATTGTAACATCTCCAGAACAAGGGCAGCCATTAACTATTTGGACTATTAAAGGTGACAGATTGCATGTTATACCTGGACCAATATTCTTTGAACTTGATCCAATTAGACATCGTTTATATGAGTGTACTCAAAATGGTGAAGAAAATTGCAAATTATCTGCAATATGTCTCCGAACTGGTGCTTGTGTTTGGAGTACCGATGTGGAAAAATGTAGGTTGTCAGAAATCGATGACATGTATCTAGTCTGTGATAAGTTTTTAATTATAGATTTATATAAAGAAACTTATACTCCAAACTTCCATAATGCTTTTATTTATGACTTAGATAATAAAACATTATTATATAAGACTGCTTTAACTGGTTATACTGTGAAGATTTCTAATAACCTATGGGTTCTCAAAAGAGAAGATGAGTTGGTTGTTCAAAGGTATTGATTATTTAAAAGCTTAATAATTCAAATAGTTTATTTGTATTTTATATATTTATTTATTAGTATTGTATATATTTATTTTTTTAAGATATAATTACTGTTTTATTTTTAAAATTAAATTATTTCATATTTATGTCAAATACATGTTACATGTATACAAAACTAAATTTATGTTAACTAAACAACCTTCTGTTTCTACCTCTTGACATTAAAGTTATTTCAAAAACTTGCTCAACGGTAAATTATGATTTTTTAATTTCAATGATGATTCTGTCCAATTAAAAATTATTTTAAGATTAATTATTGATGGAAATATCAGTCCCATAGTCATTTCAAATTGTTATTTAGCAGCAGATTAAAATTACAATTAAACAGACCCAATATATATTTTTTTTGTATATTCCCACCAATTGCTTTTAGTAATATCAGTGAATTTAAAATAACACATGACAATATTTATATTGTTGTTAATGTGATCAAATTAACCTTGATATATTTCTTATTCTTTATGGTGTTATTTCATTTACATGAGTGTTTTGAAAGTGCTGAAAAACAATTGAATTTTTCCAAGAAGAACGACTTAATTCATCAAGAAAGAATTTTGAAAATTCAAAAGTTCTTTGAAAATTTATCAGAGAAATGACAGTTTCAGGTGACATTGTTAGAAAAGAACCTGTTACTAAAAGTAATGTGGAAATATATCAAAAAAGAGATAGTTTACACAAATTAGAGGAATAAGACTCTTAATTTAAATACTTACACAAATTAGAGGAATAAGACCCTTAATTTACATACAAAGTATTGATTATTTCAAAAAGGATTGTGCTCACGATTTTATATACAAGTAAAACCTTTGATAGGATGGACATCAGAACTGGTCCTCTTCTATTAGGAGGGTGATCAGCTGAGTAGCTCAAGTTAATATTTCCTGGTTGCTTGTATCTAATGCCATTAAGTTCATAAATTGAAGTACTGCTCTTAACCGATTATTATATATTTAGACTCAAGTCGATAACTGAGGAACAGTAGCAACCATCAGTGCAAACATGAAGCGTAAATTCATAGTAAATCAAAAACAGTTGATTAGTATTATTTAATGGAGCATAAAGCATGCCAATATAGTGCAGATTTAAAGACTTCTGGAATGCAATAGGATATTCCTACTCCTAAAACAAAAATTTGGGGTGATTAAAGTGGCCATGTGGATATATAGCAAATCTCAATGATTTTTTACTGTCCTTGAACATAAGAGTTTGGATGAATATCAAAGGAAAGTGGACTGCTAGATTAGTTATAGAGTTAGGGATAGTCTGTTCCTACTCCACCATGGTTCATAACTAGAAAGTTAATTGAACAAGTGCTCCAGATAGCCAAAATTATTATAGACCATATGATCTCTGCTTTGCCAAAAAGAAAAGGAACATATCAGTACTTGCGTTTTCACTTATTACATTGTGATAAATATTCATGGAGTAGGCAGGAGGCTGTATTTTTATGATAACTTAAAGGTCCCTGGTATTAAATAGAAAATTCAATGATTTTTATTTTTCTTATATTTATTTGTTATTACATCTATCTATACATCTTATCGAAAACTATGTAACATGCTGTTAAATTATTTATTCATTTACTAATTTTTATTTTTTAAATTTTATTATTATTCTAACTCTGTGACTAATTAAGGCTTGAATAAAAATTAATTTGTTTGGTTGTTGGTTCTAAATTAACTGATAGAAAATACAATAAGAAAGAATCAATTTATTAATAATGAAAATCATTTTTTTTTTAAATATGAAAATTTAATGATCAAAGGATTTTAGAAATTGATAGATATTAAAATGATAAGTATTTACAAATAATGGTGGATTGGTTTAGTAATGTGGAATATTCAAGAAATAACAAAATGAAATTATATATATCTTAATTCTAAAATATTAAATTTATATTCCATCTACAAATTAATAAATATTATTAAGATAGGTCATTAGATGTCTTCTTATGCCTGTTTAATATCCATCTTCTATTTCATTCCAAATAACGATGTTTCACAGCTAGACAATATTACTATTATAATTGGTCTTTATTCACTGACCTGGATTTAATTTTACTTTTAAAACTTATATAGTGACTTTAAGACATTTTAAAATAGTCTTGGTTCCCTCTAAGACATTAGAGGGAATGCCGGCTGACGAACAATATAATTAAAGATATCTTCTCCCCGTGGCGGTTAATCATCAACAGACGCCACAATCCTCCCCTCAAATGACTTGCTAATTAATAAGGCGTAATAAAAATAGTGCATCGATTTTTTTCTTATTTCTTTTAAATATCCACATTTATATTTTTCTTTTTAGTTTAAATAAAACATATTCTCATATTTGTAGAACAAATTTATTCTAAATACATTTTTTTTAATATATGTAAAAAATTTACTTTTTACTTCGTACAAGGAAGTGTTGTATTCGCGAAAATTTTCAGAAATTCAACAGAAATATCCATTTTGACCATCCCTGAATCCATTTTGACTAGTTTCGTCGTGGCATCTGTACGTACGTTCGTTCGTATTTCGCATAACTAAAAAACGGTTTGCCGTAGAAAGTTGAAATTTTGTATTTAGGATTGTTGTAAAATCTAGTTGTGAACCCCTCCCTTTTTGGTCACTGCTTGATCACCGGAAGTGGTACTTTACTTGAAGGTCATAATTGATTTTTATCAAAAATGATATTAAAATACTATGCAAAACTTCTCAAATTTAGTATTTATAACTTATATATTGATTTAAATAACATACTAGATTTTGGTCTAAATTGGAAAACCGGAAGTGGTACTTTACTTGAAAGTCATATTAGACTTTCGTCAAAAAATATATTAAAATATAATGTAAAACATCTCAAATTTGGTAAATAGGACTTTTATATCGATATAAATGGATTTACTAGATTTTGGTTAAGATTCGTGAGCGGAAAAGGGTACTTTACTTGAAGGCCATAATAAGCTTACATCAAAAATTATATTTAAATTAAATACATAAATCATATGTTTCGGCAATAAAGTTTACAAACGCAATTTGGTTTCCAATCCAATTAAACATTTTTATTACTTGTTTTAAGTGTTAAAATTTAGTGTAAAATACTGGTTTTGCTCCCTATTTGTGTGTGTGTGTATCAACAGATGGATGTCGGGACGCCGAGTGACGTTTTTGAGATACTGCAACCTTCGGAAACTAGTAACCAA
Source organism: Rhaphigaster nebulosa (assembly GCA_948150685.1). Lineage (NCBI taxonomy): Eukaryota > Metazoa > Arthropoda > Insecta > Hemiptera > Pentatomidae > Rhaphigaster > Rhaphigaster nebulosa. Next base: position 25,693,621 of record OX411311.1, read on the forward strand.
ATTCAGGATCACTTTTTGAGCCACCGATTTATAGTTTAATAGGCGTACAAGGAAGTCATGTGTTGTCCACATCAGATATTTTCTTTTGATTTGTGACTGTCTATGGTACTTTACCTAAATCAAAAGAAAAAAATTTAAAACAGTCTAACTGCAGTCGAATACTCTATAATAATTTAAATGTCAATAGTTTTTTCTCTTTGAAATACAATTGTAAGTCTATTTCTTTTGTATAGAATAATTATATTTAATGATACTTTATTAACATTTTAATCCTTAATCAATTTTATCATTACAATACATTTCAATATTAAGAATAGTTTTAGTTTTAGTCATATTCAACGCATTTATTGTTTTAAAATGAAAAGAGTGATTACTGAATTAAAGGCATGAATAAGCCATTAATAAATTTATATTTTGGGCATTATTACTTATAAAATGAAGTTCCTCAATGTCATGGTTTAATAACTTAATTTATGGTCAGTTGGTTGTTATTAGTCATTAATAAAAACATTTACTGCAAAAAAAAAATACAAGAATTTCTACTTTATGTGTAATTTTATTACCATAAGAACCATTCTCCACGAGCGGATAAAACGCCGCTGTTCGCCCGCCTGACCGCTTAAACTTTTTTCCTATTCTACACGAGCGGTTGAATTGACGCTTGTAAACAGCGCCAAAAACGCTGGTGGAACGCGCAGTCATTCTCCACTAGCGATAAAACTGCCCTACCAATGATGGATGTCGTACAAATAGCTTGTGTTGTCGGAGCTATTCATCTACAGTTATTAGAAGTATTAAAAAGAAACCTGTAAAGAAAAGTCCTTAGTGAACTCACCCTGCGTTATCGAATCGGCTCACCACTGGACAATTTCATTTAACATTTTGCGAGCACAGGGGTTATCTGGAATTTTTTTCCAATTTCATAGAACGTCCGTTGCTTCATTCGATGAGCTGTTTGAATTGATTAAGGTGTATATTTGTAAACAATCCACCGTGATGAGGAAAATCATTTATCCAACAGAGAGACTTGTGGTGACATTGATGTAAGTGCAAATTACAACTCAAATATTTGCATTACATTAGCCTATTTATTATGTAAGACAATGGACCAACAATTTATTAAGTCTTATAAGTTAAATGTGCAAAACTAAAACATGAAATAAATTGACATTATTGATCTTTGAGAATAAAAAAACAAATGAATGAACTTCTTACTTAATTACCAGTTATTGTAATACAGTACGATCTTGTTATAAATTCAGATATATTGTAACACTTCAAGTAGTTATCGCGCGACAGAGGAGTGTGAACTGCTCTCTGGCGCGACGTGGAGTATGATTCAATGTTCTACCACTAGCGGGAATAACGCCTCTGCTGGGGTTCGACCCGCCTGCCCGCACTTGGACGCCACCATTCCCGGCGTGCAAACCGCCCGTGTAGATAGTTAACAAATACTCCATTGTTCTCTTCCCCAAGCGGGTTTGTAGCGGACGAACAGCGGCCTTTTACCCGCTCGTGGAGAATTGGTCAAAGACTTCTTATGGTTTTTGGTTGACCGTAGATATACTTAAGGAAGAAGTTGGTCGGGGGATACGACCAAAGATTAGTGCATTCATAAGTAAGACATTTATTTTGTGCCAACGTTTCGGTCCGTGTTAGGCCATCATCAGGGCTAAAAGAAATAACAAAATAACATTAGTAAATAAACATAATAACGACAGAGGTAGTATAAGTTACAGTAAAAAATGATAAAATATAAATTACAAGCAAGATAAAAATATATGGAGTATAAAAGGTACAACTATAGACTAGGGGCGCGTTATCACGTGTTCATTCCGAGGTCACCCGGAAGTTGCCGGACTAGCACACTCTAGCGTCATTTGTGCTAACTAACTGCTTTGCATTCAATTGTAACCTTCGTATTCATTGGAATTATTAAAATTGTTCCTGCTTTAATTACATATTATTTAAAATTACTGGTGGTGTCGACTTTCGCTCGCTCAAGAGATAAATAAACCCCAAAAGTTCCTTTTCAGTTGAGATAGCGTCCTTACAGCAATTTAAAATATCACTCCTTTAAATTATTACAAAAATATGCCCAATAACAATGTAAAAATTAATTGAAATTAAAATAATCCATTATTTACATAGGGTATAATAAAATATATGAAACCTATTAATTAAAAAGACAACTACTATGAAGATTTGGGAATATGTAAAGCATATTGAGATAATTACAAGTTATGTAAAAGATGACAATGATGTTAAAAAAGTTGACATTTTTATAAATAAAATAATTATAAAATGAAGGAGTAAAGTATAAAGTAATGTAAGCCTAAAAATAGAGTAATACAATTTTAGGTCAATTTGAAATCTGTCTCCCGCCCCCATCACCTCCACCACTACTTCTTCACCACCACCAGCCATTCCCTTTTATAGACATCTACCATATCCTCCCTTTCTGAAAACATACAAAAATCTTTACACTCCTCGATTCCCAACCTACGAATTGCCTTCAAATCCCACAACAAACTTTCCAACCAATTTTATCATGTTAAAGCCATTTTATTATAATATAATAAAACATATATTATTAGAACATTATTTAATAATATTATAAAGGATTGAAAGTATAAAAACTAATATTTGAAATTTCATGGCTTACATATATTTTATTACACATAATTCAATATTGAATGGACATATGGAAAGAGATGGCTCCAACTTCAGTACTAAAACAGAACTCCAATTCAAAATTGAACATTAAACAGGCATACCATGCAAAATGACCACATTATAATTATATACGGTAAATTTATATCCACTAGAGGAACGAGGTTAATTTACATAAAATACATTGGTTTGGACTTACAACTATTAATGCATATGTGACAATGCCACTGTATAAGCATCTGATAATTTAATTTATGTCCTATACTTAACTAGTGGAATCAAGCCTATATCTTATCAAAATCAAATATTCCATGGGAAAGGCTTCATAAACAAATATTTAATTAAAAATATCCAAATGAATTTTTAAAATATACCTTTATAGGCCTGTGCAACGAAAATTCTTTGATTAACTTCATATTAATTTGTATTGTAACTATTATGCCTATGTTGGTTGTAAATAAGTTTAATTAATTTTGTTATTATGATAATTATCTTTCTATATTGTTTTGTTATTTTTAAGCACGAAATTTCACATAGATGATTTTATCTTTCCTTATATTTTATTAATCTTATCCTTCATTCTTTTGCTTGATATATGAGATGTTCTACGTATTTAATTTTTATTTTAACCTTCTATGTATTAATTTGTGTATCACTGTTTTATATTATTGTATATATTTTTCTGTTATACTTTAGCTAGTAAATATTTATTGAAACAAATTGTCTTTTGTGCTGCGATATTGCATTAAGTTTATAGTGAGGGGCATTAGAAAATAAGTAGGTATTTAAAGTTTTAAAATATCCTGCTTAATGAAAAATTATTTTACATGAAGCAAAAAGCCCTTCTGATATATTTGAAAAAAAGAAAAGTAGCTGCCCACTAGTTCTGGCTTCTCTTTCCTGATTCCCTAAAAATGCTTCAATCCAATTCTGTATTGAACATTATATACTAAGTTATCAAGAGGAATGAAAAAAAGTTTTACAAACCACAAATAACTCCTATAGGGAATTGAGAGTTGGCTGTGATAAAAAAAATATGAAAATATATTCCAAGACTGCACTCAAAACCTTATTAGGCCAATGATATCAAATTAAGCTCGGGTAAACAAATGAGGTAAAAATAAAACCCATTTAAATTAAACAAAAGCTTTTTTAAAATACTGTTTTTGTTTTTTTAGATTTAATTGTATTTTTAATTTCTTCTGTATTACACTTCTGTTATTTTTCCACTGAAAGATTCGTGATATGAATTATTATTTGATTGGAAACCTGTACAAATAATGAAGGATAGGTGCTTATTTTTTTTCTTCTGAGTAGTATTGATATATATGTTTACACCAGCCATAAACTTTTCTGCCTGTCGATTGAATAGTTTGTCTTTGAGATACAGAATTATATTTCAATTTTGACTGTCAACATTTTAAAATGTGTGAAGAGTAAAATTTTATCATCACAATCACCATTAAATGATATGGTAATTATACCCATGATTTGCTTCAAATCATTATTGTTTATTAATGATTTTAAAAGATTTAGGACCTATCTAGTAGACTGTAGTTTACTAAACTACTGAAAGCAAAAACTCAGTCTACTTTCTCTCACGAAAATAGTGCTTGATATTAATATTGTTTATCTATGTGTTAACCTAGCTTGAAAATAGCAAAATCAACAATTAAACTCCTCAAATCAAAATGAATTTGATGCTTAGATCTGCCTTTAACAAACTGTAACTTAATTTTATTGCTAGTGCTTATGGTTAATACCTTTCTCTGAATTTAATTTATCCCATTATAATACAAAGAAGAATCTTCTATGGGCATGCCAAAATACTCTTAAGTGTCTTTTTAACCAGATATAATTTGGATTTTGCAATGGCATAAAAATTAAAAAAAAAAAACAAATTTTATATTTAAAAAATAAGTCAAGGATATTGATTGCATAAAAGAAACACATAAAATTTATTTATTTTCTTTAAGTAAATGTTCCCCAAACTAACTAAAATATTTCAATTGAAATAAATTGTTCTTAACAAATTCATAAACAAACTTTAGAAATAGAAAGCATTTTCAATCAGTTTCATCAACTAAAATACACTAGGCATATTAATTCTTGGAAATTGGATTAAAAACTTTATGAATTGTTTTCCAAGAACATTTACAAAACGAAAAATTTAGAACCCTGTGAATAATCTCTTTTTAATAGATTAAATTTAAATAAACGTTTATTGTGTATCTTAAACCAATTAAAAACAATTTCGATTCCGAATAATAATATTAATTAATGGAAAGAAATTGTGATAGGGCACTGTTTCAACAGGTGAAAACCCAGCTGAGGTTAATCAAGAAGGTTATAATCCTTACACCGCTTATCAGATAAAGTGAAATAATCATTATGTGTGCTTATAAAGATAACTCAAATTTAGACCATTTGAAGAAACGTGAATATCTTAAGCAGCAACATCAATTGAGAACAATGACGAAAACAACAAATGTAATGTATTATTTTCTAACAATTATTTACTACGTTTGGAACTTTATCGATTATTTAATTGTTAATTAAATATTTATATTTTTAAAGGTTTTAAGTGCTGATGATATGATTGAAAGTTTGTTATCAAAGAAAGAAATATTTAAAATGAAAAAGGAAGCTACAAATTCATCAAAAAATAAAACCAACCAGGTAATTTTTACACTGCTTTTCCAATGATTGATATGCTTGTTCCTCCAGGCTTTATTCCTTTTTAAAACAATATGCTAGCAATTTTTTATTTTTTGTGACTAGACAACAGTTCCTCACTATTTGATCCCCGGCCATGAACCTCCTATTTACAAACATGTTTGGGACATTGTGGGAACACCAACAGGCTATGCAGATACTCCTAAACTAACAAATATACTTCTTACTAGTCGCTTGACTACTGATGTCCTGGGCTATATCTGGTCATTGTCTAATTCAAATTTAGGCCCAGCTTTGTTACAACATGATACATACACTGCACTAGCGCTTGTTGCTTTAGCCCAGGTAAAATGAATGATTTTATCTTTTATTTTAATTTTATTTCTGCATCATTTTATCTGTACTTGTTATTTTACTTGCAGAGTGGTTTTGGATTTACCAGCTCTGCTGTTCTAAACAATTTAAAGGAGGCTCCCATACCCAAACTAGATTTTAACGAATTACCATTAATGAAGCCTGCAGTGACAATGGCAGTGACAGATGTTTGCACTTCTACTACAATGTGTTCATTACCTCCTATTGTTCCAACAGCTTGTCCTCCATTGAACCTTCCTCAATCTCCAAATCTCTTAAACCCTGTAGTGTCTTCGGTTACTGCAGAATTTGCCTCAAAGTCAACAACACCTATTGCTCCTCATCCAAATTCAATATCTATTGTACCCAACCTGGCAATTAATTCTTTAGCTGATAATATAAGCCTCCTTGACTTAGACATGCCTTCTACTGTTGCTACTTCAAAGACATGTTTATCATCAATTTCTACTCCAACATTAATTTTAAATGAGAACAATTCATTTATATCAGATAAAAACTCTTTAGTTGATAATTTATCTCAAGATACTACTACAGCTTATGAACTCGGGAATAGTTTAGTTCAATCTAAATCTTTTAATGCCTCCAATAATCATCTAGATAATTTAAAAACCAAGGCTGTTGAAGAAACTCCAGCATCACCTCTATCTGATGACTTGTTTGGCGATTTTCAATCTGTAGAGTTTTCTCTGGCAAAAAATAAAGTAAAAGATGACATTGAATTTGATGATTTTAAAAGTGCTGACTTTACGGCGCTTAATCTTCTAGAAGTGAAGGAAAAGCCACCAGAAACAAAACCAAGTATGCTTTTTTTTAATATATATTTATTTATAATTTTGTTCTCCTTTTTCTTTCATTGTACCCCTCATTGTATGATATGCTTATTAGGGTTTATAATTATAGTATCAGGAAAATTGGAATATGGTCCTTGTACCATAAAAGATTCTCTGTATGAACTTGTATTCAGTATAAATTAAAAATATTATAAAGACAAAAGATAATTAGATATCAATTTCTAGCAAAATCATGCCAATTAATCAGCCCATAATTTGAATAAATATGGTATATGAATTTATCATGTATCTAAATTACAACTTTAAATAAAAACATATGATCTAAAATTCTTTTTCATCACAAAAACAATTAGATATATAGTATATCAGGGTCCTATTTAATAATCAAGCACAAGTGGAAAGGTTCATCTTCAGACGTTACAAGTTACTTATCGCCATTAGAGAATAATATTTATATTCTTTTCTTTTTTTTTATTTTACTGTTGTTTTAATGTAACTATTTTAAATTTTATCGTGTTTCAACATTATAACAATGTTTTAACAATATATAACATCTTGTACTCTACTTAATAGATATACTCTTTTTCATAAAAAAGTACAAGTACAAGTTAGCCCATGACTTACTATGCCTATGACTAACAACGTAAAATGTTAAAATACGATAACATTTAAAATATTTATATTAAAAAATAGTAAATTAAATAAAAAAAGATTGAATAAAATTATTATTATCTTATGATGATAAATAACCCGTAACCTCTAAAAACAAATCTTTCCACTAGTATTTTTACCACTTATACTTTTGTACTTTATTATGATTTTGGGTCCTGAATGTGCTGGTAGAAGATTTGCTTTATTTGCATAGCTAAGTTTTTGTTATTATTTTGATTGAGAACAAGTAGGTGCATCAGAAAAAAAACTACAATAATTGCTGTCTTTATTATTAGTTTCATCCTTTCATGTGTGGAAGAATATAAGAAAGTTTGAAGAACTTTCCTGATATTTCTGGGCTTTTTTCAGGTAGATATATAGATTTATTTAGTTTTGGTTAAACTTATTGAAGTAGATGTAGATTAAATAAAATCTAATATTTTAATCAATATAAGGATACCCCTTCTTCCTTATTAAGATTTTATTTAAATTCATACATTATTGCAACCAACGTTTTTGGATTTTGCCTCATATTCAAGATTTAGTTATTTACATTAGGATTCTGTTTTTCTTGAAAAACATAAATGGTTTATTTTTCTAGCACTATCAATTGAGCCTGGACTTTTTATTCAAGAGAAGGCTACTGGTATAGAAGATCTCTTTCCCAAATGTGTAGTCAAGCCAAAAGAAGATGGTATGGATTTATTGGTTGAAGAAGAGGATAAGTACTCTGCATTGAGAGGTTTAACGGCTGGTGATGAGTTTGATGAATTCGGAGACTTTCTAACAGCAGCTCCTGTTGAGCCTTCAACTCGTCTTGCTCCACTGGTGGAATGTCAGGCCAACATACAGGTTAGGACAATCACTAATCTGTTTATAAATAGATTATAAATTTCACATACTTTATATAGAAGTTATAAATTTCACATACTTTGTCTATCTTCAAATCTGTTTTTTTATAAATTAATCATCATATTGGGAGTACAAATTAGTTCGGTCCATTTTCAAAAGATGGCTTTGGCTGTTAGGAATGTTTCATAGTGACAGCTGAAGTGCATCGAATGCTTGAGGAAGTTTATGCTAACAATGCTCCAACTGATAAATCATGTAAGGAATGATTTTGACTTTTCAAGAATGGTGATTTCAGCGTTGAAGACCAGCCTCGCTCTGGACAGCCAAAAAAAAAAAAAAAAAAAAATAGAATTGTAGGTATTACTCGATGAAGATTCGAGTCAAATGCAAGAGGCGCTTGCAGAATCATCTGGAGTGACTCAACAAGCTGTGCATTACGAGAAAAATTGCCGGAATACGAACAAAGACATGACAAAGTTATTATTCTGCATGACAAAGCTCGACCTCATGTCGCAAAAGTTGTAATTAATCTGTTCATTCATTTTGTTCTGAAATAAATGCAGTTTTTACCACAAAAAAATGGACAGAACTAATTTGTACACCCATTATAAAACATTTTTATAACATATTTTATTACATGTTTAGAGATTGGAAACTTTTGTCGCTCCAATACTGCATTACGAAATTTCTTTTTATTTATTATAATTATCATATTTAGTAAATATGATTAGACAGATGCATGTTTTATGAACTTGCTATAGTTATAATAAAATTTAAAATTCATTTTATTTTATTTTTACCACACTTTTGTTAATGAATTGTTAAATTATTTAATTGCATATTATCCTATAAAAATCCATAGCTATAATTAAAAAAATGTCAAAAGTAAAAATAGCTAATTAATTTATCAAAATGTGTCTTATTTGATTTATTTTTTTTGGGTGTAGTAAAAAAGAAAACAAAACTGAAAAAATTCATTATCAGCACCCAAAAACATACCAAAGTACCAAGTTTTAACTTCCTATTCATTAACGTGAGGTTGGGTTTGTTTTGTTGTCTACTCAGGGGCTCTGAAACTCATAGATCCGTTGAAAACTGCACAAAAAAATTTTGACCCGATTACAATACTTTCCTTACCTATTAGTAGCGATAGGAAAGTAAGAACATGTGCACGGTGTTGAACATGTCTATATCTTTGCTAATAACGGTCCAATTTAGATGATTTTTTTTTAGATAATTCAATTACCTTCCTAATAATTAAATATTAAATTTACCATAAAATGCTTACTTTTTGAGCTATGCGCAAATAAAATATTCTTTTCATCGTAATCTTTTTTTTCCTACTTTATCTCGGGGATGTACTTTATTCTGAACAGTAAGAGAGCTTTAAGTAGAAGATTTTAGACAAGTTTCCTCAAAATTGTTAAACATATTTTTCGGCTATTGTGCTCAGTGTTCCTGATTTAGTCCACAGGCATCAGGGGCTGAAACCCAATATTAAAAAAAGCAACAAAATGAGTTCCCCCGGTCAAGATATAATTGTGACACAGACAGACCAATAACCGAAAATGTATTGTTGTTTTTTACTCAAAGGGCTCTGAAATGCATTGATCCGTTGAAAACTGCATATCAAAATTTCGACCCGATTACAATACTTTCCTTATATAGTAGTGGCAGGAAAATAAAAATAGTTTGGTACCATGATAATTAGCATTATTCGGAGAGATAATCATTTCTTAAAATTTGTATTAGTATAATAAGTTAAATTATTATTTGGCATTGGTAAGTATATTTCTTTCTAGGAAAGAGCTATGGAAGCCTGCTTAGACATTTTAGAGGAAGCAAAAAAAATTTTCTTATCTATTGAAGAAGTAGAAGTTCTGAATGAGGTGATGTCTGATAGAAGAGGTATCCAGTATTTGGAAGGTGATTAGATAGAACTTACTTCAATTTTAACATATTGTAAAATGCTCTTGAATAGTAATGAAGTTTATGTTTTTCTCATTTATAGAATTGATAGAAGTAGAAAGGATTGCGCAGAGGTTACAAGTTGCTTTAAACAAAGATGAGTTTTCAATTAAGTTAGAAGAGCTGTCAAATGCATTACTGAGGTATTTGGAACCTCATAAAAATTCCTATGTAAGTCTGTTATTTTTTAAATGTTATTTGTATTTTTTATTGTCAACCAAGTAATAGCCTGGACCCTATTTCATAATAAAGTACAAAAGTACAAGTAAAAGTGGAAAAAGTACTATAACTAACAAGGAGAGAATCCCACATGAGTCGTCTGGAGTTTGATGAAACTTTCTTAGGCGAATCTAGGCCTTAAAATATTGAATTGTGTAAAATATTAGGGGCCAATGTTCCCCAGGAGCTCCTCAAAAAAATCAGGAAGTTTGAATGTGTGAAACACATTTAATATTATGTCTTTGGTTCTAATGAAGGCAGAATAATGACATTAGTACCAAAATATCCCTATTGCCAATAAAATAATAGAAACAAATAAAACATCAAAATATTCAAGTATTATACTTGGTAAGAATATTAAAAACATCAAAAGCTCTCTCAAAATAGAGATTTTTGGGGGGAAAAACGTTAGTTTTCTCAGAAACCATGATCAGATTTGGATTTTCCGTCCCAAATAAACGTTTATTTCAAATTTTTATGAAAATCGAAAAACTAAATTTTTTTTGCTAATAAACAGCCAGCCATAGGGGGGCCTCCTTTGAGATTTTTTCAAAATAGGTGTTCATATTTTTTCTGCTCCACATGCACAGTGGATGAGTTTGAAATTATGCACAAATTTACAGCATAATTTAATCTATTTAAAAAAAATTGGACATTTTCTAGGATCGTAAAAATACGTTTTTGGAAGCAAAAACCACAGTCATGGTTTTTCATTTTTAAAAAGATTTTTCCTCAGTTCTAAAAACACAAAAAATTCAAAAATAAGCAATTCAAAATATAGTTTGGTATTATAATAAAAATACCAAACTATATTTTGAATTCCTCGCGCGGATCTCATTACCGCGTAGGGGAGCGTCCCACGGGTGGCGGATGTGGGGATGGTCGGTGGAAATTCCTTGGAAGTTCCTCCCGGCTAAGTCCGATGGACTCGCTGACCAACAATGAGAGCGCCCCTCCAGGCTTGCTGGAGGGTGTGACGTAGGTTTGAACGCCCTACTCACATATTTTTAGTTCACAAAATACCACAAAAAGTCATGGATCTCTCTGAGGTAAAACGCTCATTATCCGGAAGTAAACTAGTCCCCCGTTCGGGTCTCCGGGTGGGGACTGCTTCAGGGGATTCATGGCGCAAGTTGAAAATTAGAGATTTAGGTATAGGGACGTGGAACGTAAGAAGTTTGAATACAGCGGGTGGGTTAAAATCGGTGGCAAACGAGGTTAAGAGATACAATGTAGATATCGTGGCACTGCAAGAGGTTCGGTGGCCAGGGGAGGGTTCGTTAACAGTAGGGAACTATTCTATTTGGTACGGTGGGAGCGGTAATTATTGTTTAGGTACTGGATTTCTAATAAGGAATAGATTGCTCTCCGCATTGAGGGACGTAAAATTTTTTAGTGATAGGATATCTGTGGCCATATTTCAGGGGCGGTGGTTTAAAATCGCGCTGATAAACATACATTCCCCTACCGAAGACAGTGATGATGAAGTTAAATGCGAATTTTATGATAAACTAGAGTGGGTATATGATAAACTACCTCGAAACTGCATGAAAATAATATTAGGGGACGCAAACGCAAAGGTGGGAAGGGAAGAAGTATACTATCCGACGATCGGTAAAGAAAGTTTGCACGAACATAGCAATGATAATGGGATCCGTCTAATAAACTTTGCTATCTCGAAAAACCTAACAATCAAAAGTACTACGTTTAAACATAGGGATATTCATAAGTATACGTGGACATCGCCGGATTCACAAACACGCAATCAAATTGATCATGTTTTGATACAACAAAGATGGCAAAATAGTATAATTAACGTGAGGTCTTATCGTGGGGCAGAATGTGGGTCAGATCATGAATTAGTAATCGCGAAGCTTCGACAAAAACTTAATATAAAAAAAAGGAAAGAAAGCCGTATTTGTTCCGAAAATTTTGATCTAGATAAATTGAAAAACCCTTCAATTAGAAATCAATTCGCGGTAGAAATCAAGAATAGGTTTGAAGCCTTGGAATCTTTAGATGAGGATCGCGAAGATGTAGACAAGCTATGGATCGGAATTAGGGATAATATTAAAGAGGTAAGTAATCTGTGTCTTGGAAAAAGGGACAATAAAAAGAATAAACCGTGGTTCGATAATGATTGTCTAAACTTGTGCGAAAAAAGAAGAGCCGCGAAACTAAAAGCTTTGAATAATCCAAGCGATAACAATGTTGCTAATTTCCGGGCCTTGATGAATGAAACGTCCAAATTCCTCAAAAATAAAAAACGAGAATATCTTATAAACAAAATAATAGAGATAGAAACTAATAGAATTGAAAACAACGTAAGAGACATGTACAAGGGTATAAACAGATCGCGTAAACAGTTTGAACCAGCAATGAATGCAATTAGAGATGAAAATAACAATATCTTGGCCGATCCGGGGGACATTGTGAATAAATTTAAAAAACACTTTGAAAGTATTTTGAATTCGGGAAATAATAATCAATCTCCTGTTTCTGAATATCAGAGTGCTGAACCGTTAATTGAAGAACCGAGTAAGGAGGAAGTCGAAATAGCCATCGGAAAATTAAAATCTCATAAAGCAGCGGGAATCGACAACATTTCCAGTGAAATAATAAAAGCGTGCGGTGAAGCTGGAGTTTCTAAAATACATTTTTTGGTTAAAAAGATCTGGGAAAATGAAAAAATGCCCGAAGAATGGAAAGAATCTATACTTATTCCGATTCACAAAAAAGGTCCGAGGACGGAGTGTAATAACTATCGCGGAATATCACTCCTCCCGGTATGTTATAAAATATTCTCGTTGATCCTGACTAGTCGAATCATGGAATATGCCGAGGAAATTATCGGAGACTACCAATGTGGTTTTAGACGGAACCGATCAACTATCGATCAAATATTTTCCTTACGGCAAATATTAGAAAAAAAATTAGAATTCAACGGTGTAGTTCATCAGCTTTTTGTGGATTTCAAAAAGGCTTATGATTCCATTGATCGCCGGAGACTGTATAACATTTTGATTGAGCAGGGAATACCGAAGAAGTTAGTAAATCTAGTAGGAATGTGCATGACCGAAACATTCAATAAAGTTAGAATAGGTAATTATTTTTCGGAGAAATTTGAAGTTCGCTCGGGGTTAAAACAAGGCGATTCCCTTTCACCTGTCCTATTTAATTTAGCATTAGAGTATGTCATTAGAAAGGTAATGCTTACCGAAAGGGGTTTAAATCTGGGTGGTAGAATATCCGTGCTGGGGTTTGCGGATGATTTGGTATTATTAAGTGAGGACGCGGAAACTATAAAACTGAATACAGCAACGTTGATGACAGCTGGGAAAGAGGTTGGCCTCAAAATAAATACGGATAAGACGAAATATATGGTTAGCAATAGAAACAGAGGCGATTTTGAGGATATAGATATAGGAGAAAATAGGTTTGAACACGTTGAGAAATTTAAGTATTTGGGGTCTGTGATTACTAGAAAAAACGAAATTCAAGAGGAAATAAAGGCGCGGTTAAAGGCGGGAAATGCTTGTTATTTTTCGGTGTCAACATTACTTAGGTCGCGCATTTTGTCCAGAAACTTAAAACTTAGAATATACAAAACTATTATCTTGCCTACAGTTCTGTATGGTGTGAAACGTGGCCGCTAACCTTGAGGGACGAACAACGCCTTAAGGTATTCGAGAATAAGGTACTGCGTAAAATATTTGGTCCGAAAAAGGATGAGTCAACTGGAGAGTTTAGGAGATTACACAACGCGGAATTGCGGAGCATGCACCCTGTTAATATAATCGAAGTGATATCATCGCGACGGTTGAAATGGGCTTGCAAAGTTGTTGGGCTCAGTAACGAACGAATTCCTAAAAAGTTAATAAACGCTGAGCTGACTGGTAAACGTCCGAGGGGTAGACCGAAACGTAGGTGGGAGGATAGTATTAAGAGTGATCTAATGAATTTGGGTTTCGAAGGTAGTCGGTGGACCGAGATTTGTAGACAGCGATTAGTGGTATCGGCATCGAACCTCCGGGTTCGCTAAGCCTTTTATTATTATTATTATTATTTTGAATTGCTTATTTTTGAATTTTTTGTGTGTTTTTAGAACTGAAGATGAATGTATAACATTCGAAACTAGTTTTCAATAAAACAAATTTATAGAAGTGGCAAATAATTTATCAATCCCTAATATTTTAAGGCCTAGATTCACCTAAAAAAGTTTCATCAAAATCTAGGAGACACATGTGGGATCCTCTCCTTGAAGGTTACAGGTTACTTATCATCAATGGTAGAGTTGGGATTATTATGTGGTGAAAAATCAAAAATATGTAAATAAATCTATGGTGATTATTTCAGAAATGTTTAAAAATATATGTAAACAATTTGAAATATTTAAAAAAATATTATAAATGCACCAACAAAATATTATGCGTGTATTGTATAATATCTAAAATAAATTTTTAAAAAACATATTAGGATCACCTCAATTAGGAAGTAAATTTAAATCAGAGGATATTTCTTTAAAAATACTTATGCAGCTGAGAGCCTTCAAAAATATCTTCTTTACACCAGTTGGTTAGCATTGAGAAACTGAGTGAGTCCTCACTGTTTCAGTCATGAGATGGATTGCATGTGCCATGCAAATCATATGCACTAATTTAGAATAAAAATCTTAGAAAGTTTTTCCCGGTTTAATCATATAAGGAGCTGCATTATTCAAAAGCAGTAGAACATTGAGATGACACATCTCTGAGGACCAAAGGGATCGGTTAACAAAGTACACGACCGTTTCATGATTGCTCTTTTCTAAAACTTCACTACTCAGTAGATATGATTTTAAAGGAGCCTAAAGAGCCAACTTCCCAACTATCATGTTAGCAATGTATTGTCATTCGGCGTCCGTCGTTTCATCGACAAAAATCCAAATTGGCTTGTAGGAAATCTCTTGACGGATTCCTTTTTAAGTTTTAACATAAATTAAGCTTAAATATTTTTTAGCAATGTACTTTCGTGAAGCATAACTTGGGACAGAGTATTTCTCAAGAAAGGCTTATATATTTTTTGTAAAATATTGATATTTCTATATTTTTCCAACAATCTTAGCAGAGGAAGCTCACTGGAATAGAGATTCACGCAGGTTTGTTGGAAATCGATTGAGAACACTAAACACTGTGTACAGCTAGAAGTGAAATAGATCCAGTGCTTGTTAGGACTTGGCTGATTCATTTAGTTTTGAAATGATAACATAAAATAATATCGCTGTAAAGCATTTAGTCGAGTCAAATTATACATCCATGGTTGTAAAAGGTCAAGTAATTCCAATTTTTTAATATGTTGTGAGGATGTAAATGATTAGTAAGAAATTTGCAGCTTTGAAAGACCTGTGCGAACAGCATGAAAACCTAAAAAAAGCAAAATTTTTGCACTTTTTTCAGTTTTTACTAAATAATTCCAAAACAATGCATCTCACAGAAAAGCCTATTTTATTTTTTATTAACGTCGATAAACTTTGCTACAATTTGAGACCAAAATGAGCTCTTTACCACCTTTGCTTTCTTAGTTACAGCTCTTCAAAAATTGATCATTTTCTCCAAAAAGTCAAACATTTTCATAATCGTTATTTATTTTGTGAAATACCATAAAAAATATTCGTTCTTCAAGAACAGTTATGTAGAATGAATTTAAAGTAAATTTAATTAGCTTTCATTTCAGCTCATGAGGGAATGCTTAGTCGTTTTTTCCTTGAAAATAATAGACTATTACACTGTACTTAACGTCATCAGAGGGAGATGGAGTGCATTTTATATCTCTTTCATAATCCCTAGAACACAATAATGGGGGTTTTGGAGATGCCTGATGTATATATTTATATTCCCAATATATTTAGAGACTTCCAGCTACCTCCTTTGCGTCAAATGAGCTGAAATTCAGTATTTTTGGTTGGTTCTTAGCCAGAATAATAACATTGCAGTGGAGGTAAATTTCAGTCAAAATTTCTACCTCTATTACAATATTAACCAGTTTTTAAGGTTTCATGCATCTCTAAAGTGGAGGATTGAAAATTGTATTGTATTTGAAAATTGAGTTGGTGTTAGAGAAGTGCCTTTTGGGGGTATCAACTTTTTTTCTCGCCCCTGTCATTTAGAAATTTTGTATTTTAATGAAAATACGACCTTAGTTACAGAACTCTGCTGCTCACATTTTTTTTTTTTTTTAATTTTTGTTGAATACACTTTTTGATATATATTTACAAGTGATTTTGTTCTTATTTCTGCTATTTTATTCCAGATAGAAGAAGAAAGTGGTCCAAAATGTGGTATCTGTTTAAGTGAAAAGGGACCAGCTTATGTCAAGTATGGCATTAATAATTTTCATGCTCCTTGTGCCAACCTCTACCTTCACAAAGTCGATTCCAGCCTTCCTATTGCGCCTGTTATGTGATATCACGAGCGACCTTAAGCTGTTTTATTTTTTCAATTATTATTAATTACGAGCTGTATATCATCCTCTAAATGCATTATGATCATGATTTGTGTTTCATTAAGAAGAAAATAAGTTTGTAATTGCATTTATGATATATTTTTGTAAATAGTAATGAAAGATGTCAAACTAATCTGCTACGTGTTAAACATTCTGCAGTACAATTATTTTAAAATTGTTTATTGTCTTAATTGTTAAAAATTTATATGCATATATTGTTCATTAGCTGTAGAAATACTTTGTAGTTTCTTAAGATATCTTATATTATATTTCTAAAACATTTAACTGACAGGGTTACTGTTTTAAGCTCAAATCTTTCATAATCATGAAGTTTATTTATTTTTTTAATTTCTATTCCTTTTCTCTTCAAAGATAAAGTAGTATTTATATTATTCAATTATATATTTCTATAAAGAATAAATTCCAATATATTGTATTTTATTTCATACCATTGGCAAAAATATGAAATCACGTAACTCCAAAAGGGTTCTTTTATTACTGTATAAATTGTATGCACAATAATTATTATTTAATTAAATAATTAATGAAATTACATTCAAGTATTATGATTCCGTTCCTAATAGCATTTAAGTGTGTTATATTATGCATGTTTCCTTGCAATTAGTATAAATTTGGTATATTTATTCTAAGTTAATATGTGTAAATAATCTTGTTATTTTTAAGCTGATGTATCTGATAATTTATTTATATGTTATGTAATTTTATTTATTATTTATTTTTATAGATTTTTTTGTATAATTTATTTTTATATAATATTTTTTCAAATATTGTAGAAAGTTGGTAGTAATCTTGCATAGAAAGTGAGCAAAAAAATTACTTTAAATTATTATTTTTTATTTGTATTAAATTCTTTTATGCTATCATGAATTATCAAATTTAGGTTTTGAAGTTTATTATTATAGTATATTGAATAATTGGAAGTCAACTTTTGCTCACCTATTCAAGATTATGTTTTATAATTTACTCAGAGAATTTTAAAACTTAAAGTGGAACAAAATATTATGAATAATTTGTTGAATAAATCTGATTTCACTTAGTACTGTTTTGAATTTGTTTGTTTATAATCTCATTAGTTGTTATAATCCCGATCCTAGTTTACCCAGTTAGTAAAAACTCATAATTTTCTGTTAACTCCTTTTGTAATATTTATATGCCACTTTTTTTAATTTTTATATACAAACTTACAGTTCTAGAAAGAAAACTGTTACACCTAGCAATATTTTATTTCCTTTCTACTTTGTAACCCTAATAATGATTTATTTAAATTTTCTAAAACACCAATCAATTTTTTTTTTTATTTTAATATCTATTAGCAATATTAAAAATTATTTCATCGATTGTCATTTTTCCAGCAAGATGTAGGCTTGTAATGTAGTAGTGGTGTATATTGTCCTTTTTTTTTCTAAAAGTGGGAGGTGGTCCGAATGGAAAAAAAAAAAATCCTTCAGTACAATGGTGAATTCAAACAGTGATGGTGTTCACTTAAGGTGGGTTTACTCTAGAGATAATTTTGCTAATAACACAAGGTATTAACTATTATGATGTACTAACATAAAGATTTGCATTAAAAAATGTTTGATTTCATTTACACCAATTTGTGGGAAATGTTAATAACTTTCTAATAACACTTGCTATTAACATTGTTACATTTTATTCAGTAGCAAGTTAATAATATTGTGAATTACATTTTCAATAACAGAAATTTGGAAATTGTGGAAGTGTTCTGGAACAAAGAACATCAATCACTTTTTTGTTTTGTTTTTTTCCCTTACGCCAGGATTACGCTGGTTTATTGATCGATTTGTTCCCTTGAAGCCCAATGTAATTTTGCTAATAACAATGCTACTGGTATTATTTCAGTGCAAATCCATCTTAGTTGTTTAGGAATATATTTCTTGGCCATTTTGTCTAGTGCCACTCTGTAATCACTTATTGTGTGGTAATGTCACATACATACAGACCATTTGGTGAGACTTGGTTATTGGGACTCAGGAAACCTTAAAACGTGTATTTCCATTATAAACTGAGGTCTCAAATACAAAATTTTTCACAATTGCAATACTTCCTCTTACTTTTTATAGAGAATTGAAAGTAAAAATATATATTTTGTTTAACTCATAGGTCACATATAAGTTTTTACTTTTTTTAATTAAGAAAGATGAATCATTTTATTTTTAGGAGACCTCAACTCTTTCTGTAGCCCCATGAAAGGATGCATATATATGCATATAATTAATATTTGATAAATTAATCTTTTTAATCACCTACACTCTGAATTCCTTAAAATTTCTAATCAATCAATAATACAAAAATTATGAGTACAAATAATTTGAAAAGAATTGCACTGAGAAAAAAAAATAGTTATAATATGATGTAAAACAAACAGAGAAATTACATATCCCAATGTTTTATTAATTAAAATATATTAACAATATAAACTATATAAGTTGTATTTAGAAACCTATTCATTCCTAAATAGTTAAAAATAAAATAAAATCTTTTAAACTATCTAGGACCATAACAATGGCACAAATATGAAAGAAATATATATATGTGTATAAATCATTAAAAATTATTTTTGTTTATAAAAGACAAACATTTAATTAGTTTACAGTTAAGAATATATATGGTAAGATAAATAATATAAAAATCATTATAATTTTCTTCTAATGTGAAATATTAACTCTAAGGTCATTTAATTGCCAATAAACTGAAACTAATTCATAAAATAAAACCTTAAAAATTTACAAAAGTAACAAAATATGTTTTGACCATCATTAATAAAATATGGAAAAGAAAATGATGAACTAATTTCAAAAGAAAAAGTATAATTAATTGTTTCATTAACACAATAAATTTGCTTTTATGTTTTTAGTTTTTCATTACCATAAAAGTCATTACTTATTACCTCATTATAATTTAGGAAAATAATTGTTTTTTAAATTTAATTTATTATGCTGCCTTGGTTTATTTATTTTTTTAATTACATAAAGTACTGCATATTTGGGTGGTTTTACGGCCCAATTTAATACTTTTTGATGTACATTATAATGTTATTGAACATATATTTTACGTTTTTCGATTGCATAAAAATTCATTTTTTGTTTATAACAGATTTTCAAACAGGTCATGATGGTATCAAAAACATAGTTATAACAATAATAAAATAAATATTATAACTAATAATAAAAACAATCAATTATGAATGAGAAAGATAAATACAAAATATACAGAAATAAAATGGAAAAATAAAGATATTTTTGGTATAAAAAAAAAAAAAAACAGTGAATAAGTAAGAATATTTGAGCCAATCCATAACAATGAAATATAATAGCCCTGATAATTACGAATACATCAGAAATCAAATCAACATTGTTATTGAATGGACAATAAAAAAATATAATCTATACACTCTATTATACAATAAAAAAATATATACAGTGATGTTACTAAACAAATAGATAGATAATTAATAAATAAATGCTATGCATAAACTTGAAGACCATAAGAATTTAAAATCTTGTTTTCAGGAAGTAGTGTTTTGAGTATCACATGCTACATGAGTGTGTTTTCACCCTTAAAGCAGAACACTGCATTAGGAATTCTGAAGAATTTTGGAAGTGAATTGAAGGGTTCATTTTTAAATAAAAAATATTTTATTGGGAAAAGGGAAGAGCAACTTAATTTAAGAAACTTAAGGCTAGTTGCTGACAGTCATATTGACGGTTCCCACTTGGCTTTAGTGTAAACTAGTCCTTGGTTAATTTTATTCCTGAGCTCTCCTTATCCCGAGACCAGTTTAGTCCGAGAGTGACAGGTAGGTTTAGGTAGCCTTAATCTAGAACTAAGCATTGATAAGTAAAATATTTTAATATTTAGCAACTACTCATAGAATTCACTTATCACGAGTCAGATTTGATTAGCCATCTTCAGCAGAATTACATGTCATGCATGGTCAGACACTATAAGCTATTTTTTCTTGTTTCCACACCAACTTTTGAGCATGAATTCAAGTCCATGTGGTCCTAATAATTTAAGCTATTAATCCACTGCACACAAGTGTAAATAGCTTTTAAAAATTGAAATATTTATCTAATGGTTTATAATAATGTATTACAATATGTTCAATTTTTTTCAAAAAGAAAACTAATTTAAAAACCAGTAATTAGTAGATATATCTTGAAACTATACAATCATATTTACATGAACTAGGAAATCAACATAACATTGATATTTGTTTAGAAAATATTAATATTGTATCTATATAAATGAAGATTGCTGATATAAAACATATAAATCTCTCCCATTACAATTTTTTTTTTTAATCAAGCAATTCAAGGAGCATTATCAATCCGAGACTACTAAATTGGTCCTTTATATTAAGCCTTTTGTTTTTTCCTAAACTATTTATAAAAAAATGAACGAGCAACTTTGGTGGATGGAGCACAGCAATAGATGACATACAATTTGAAATATTAAGTAATATTAAAACCAATGAT
Source organism: Rhaphigaster nebulosa (assembly GCA_948150685.1). NCBI lineage: Eukaryota > Metazoa > Arthropoda > Insecta > Hemiptera > Pentatomidae > Rhaphigaster > Rhaphigaster nebulosa. The sequence continues at coordinate 25,714,826 of OX411311.1, forward strand.
TAAGAGATATAAATGACCATTAAAATTTTAGCTAGCATTTTAATGTAACAATATTTTACTATTATTTACAATTCACATAAGAACATTCATTATTATTATTTTTTTTATATTTTCTTGTCCATTGGTAATAAATATAACTTGAATAAAATATTAAGAAATGTTTTCTCGTTTAGATCTGAACTATAAATCTCATTTCTATAACCATAACCAGAAAGAGTGAAGCAAGTATTACTGACGGCCAGAATTTTGGCTTTTATTTTTTATCATCTTTGAGAAAAACTGAACAAAAAGACCTAATTACAAAGCAATACAAAAATTAATAAGTAGTTTCTCTCTTTCTACTCTTAAGAGATATAGTCATCATAAAATGTTGAAGCTTTTTTCATACAACATCCTGACCAATCACAGCAGTATTTACATTTAAGTGTTATATAAAATACATATCCTGAAACTAAATTCCAGGATTATATTTAAAACAGATATAATCACGATTCAACCTTATGCTTCTTTCATAAATAAAATGATGACTGATACCATTATGGGAAAAATCTCACCCAAATATCTCGGTCAGTTATTTCACTCAATACACAACAAAATATTCCCAAATAAATAGTATAATTTTTCACAAAACATAGTAAAAAAAACTACCTCCCATGTTTTAACATAATACAAAAAATGCATGTTACGCAGACAGGCAAACACATACCTTCAGAGGCATTCTTATTACAGCACAAAATTTGAAAGACTACAATGCTTGTTGGCCTAGAGAGAGTAAATAAGTTATTGAATAAGTTGAATTCTGAGGATGGGGCAGAACCCCAAAATGTTTGTGATATTGCTTGAAGTATAATAAAACCATAATAATGAAGAAGGCAAATTTTCACATCCTTTTATAGAATGACATTTATACTTCTTTCATTCTTCAAAATATATTGTTATTGATTTACTTTTTTCGAGACTAAAAGTTCAGACTTTTCGGAAAACTACTATCGATAGTGCTATCAAACTATTGCCAACCCTAATTCACTGTTTATTTTGCTGATGATGATTCCATTATTTGATGAGATGACGAGGTTAAAAATTTATTCTGTTACTAACACTACTGCTAAAAGAAATCAAATATTAATGTTTATTATTTACTTCTTAAATGTTATATTACTTCAGTTTTAACTCTTTCTTCTAAGTTCTTCCTTTACAGATCCATGATCCATTAATCATTGCAACAGAATAGTGAATGTCCAGCAAGAAAAATGAAGTTTGCTTGTATGAGCAAAAATGATGGTGATTTATAGAAGGCCACATGCTTCTTTTTAAAGAATCAAGAAGATATCTCTTGAAATGACAGAGCTAGAGTGGCTTAAAACTTCATTTTTTCATTGGTGTAATTTAAAACTTGAGCTATTCAGTGGTTTAAAAAGACCTTGTCACGAGTTTCAATGGTTTAGTATGAGTTTGACAGTTTGATTGGCATTTTAGAAATAAATGTTTAAGAGTAGTAAACTTCATTAATTGTAACTTCTTTTTTGTACAATATTTCAAAATATGATTAATAGTTTGTTTTATTTTAAGTTTGAATAATAAAAGATATAATAAGATTTTTGTTGGAAGTGTTCAAATGGCTGTTAATAACTAGCTATTTGTGAGAATAAAGGCTTTGAAAACTTGCAATTTCTCTCTTCTTTTTTTTTTTTTTTTCTGTTTTTGCATTTATTGTTTTAACGGATTTAAATAAATAAACATAAAAAGAAATTGTTCAGAATAAAAGTTAAAAGTTTGTTTTGGCTTCATGGTTATTTCAAATATCTAATTTAGAAGCATTGCTATTAACAAGATTAACTGAAGGAAAATTAAGTTACCAATTTGAGAACAGAGTCAATCTATGTGAATCAATCAATTAATGAATGACATTAAGTAGAATGTGGATGTGAATGTATGTATAGTTAGAAATTCAATAAATAAAAAAAAAAAAAAAGAAAAACAATAACTGAGACATATTTTAATTAATGAAAATAAATCACTATTAAAGAGAGATCCAATAATATTCAATAGCATTTATTACATTATTTACACTTAAGTTATTAAAAAAAAAAAAAAAAAAAATCATAAGATGTAAAATATAATACAGGAACTTCTATAATAAAGTTCATAAAGAGCCCCATTGAAATTTATAAACATTTAAGGCACATAAAGTTTCAAATACCAAAATATAAAAGATAATCTTAAGTTATTATGTCAAAAAATAAATCAGAATTGGACATTATGAATAAACAAACTAGCAAACTTTTTTCTAAAAAATCCATCCCAATTAACATTTTCTTAAAACTGTTTCTATATGATAAATTTTATCATCTAGAAAGAAATTATAAAATATTTAAAAATTAAATTTTACATAAAATATTTTTTTATATAAAAAAAATTATTGGAGATCAATAACACATGGAGGCACAATAAAACAAGGCAGTGACTGACAGGAAGTCTACCATGTATCATGTAGGATAGAGGACATCTTTATAACTGATTTTCAAATCCCAATTATGTTCCTTGATATATTCGGCCATCTGTAGCACTTCTTCCACGCTTACCTTGAACCAGGTGTTCAACTCACCAATAAGTTTAATGTTATCACAAGCATTGCAAAGTGCATAGGCAGCCTCAATTGTTAGCTAAAACATAAATTATTAATTTGAAAGAAAATGTGGCATAGAAGAAAAAATATGAATAAAATACATCTTCTTAGTATTTTTTAACTAATTGGAAACTCCTAAAATTTAGTGTACTAGAAATTCTGCTTAATATTAATTATTATAGCTTGCCCTCACCAGTACCAGTAGTTCATCCTCAAGAATGCACTCCCTGAGGACGAACTCATAAGATACTAAGTTGAAACTACTTAGCAATTTATTCTACATTCTGTGATTTTATTTGCAAACTATTTATACATACATATATTACAAGATACACATTTATATACACATAATAATTATTAATATTATATACACATATATTACAAGATATTTTGTAAATAAAATAAGGGATAAGGAAAAAAAACATGTAAGTTTCAACTTAGTGCTGCATTACTCCACCCTCGGGCTGCCATATTCTTGTGGACAAGCTATATTAATAAAGATAGAACTAACAAATGTTTTACATTATATTAAACCAAATTACATATTGAAAAATTAAAAGATTAAAATGTATAATTAGTTTGTCAATTTTTAAAGTATTTTCTAAGATTAATTTTGGCTATTTTTCACTTTGAACAAAACAGGGCACGGGGAAGTGGTGGCCCCATCGCCCAGTCTTTCTGACTGCAATCAGCTACTGGTCCTCAAGGTAAGGAGAAACCCAGTAAGGGAGTTATAGGCCAGTCACCCTTTCTCCAGAGATGTCATAAATATTCAGGAGACCAGTTATTCTGAGGTTACAGGGCCTATTTTGATGGGACAATCACCTGCACGATCATCAAGTGGCCTCGGAAAGGATTGGATTCAATGGTTACGACACGGCTCTCATAAGGACCTTCGGCTAGCAACTTGGAACATAAGGACATTTACGGGAAAGGAAGAGGAGATTACAGCAGGATGACGATTTACCATGTGGACGTCCATGGCATAAGTAAAGTAAAGAAAAAATGCAATGGAGACAAAAGAATGTCAAGGAAACATACATACATACATGCATAACCGGCACAACAACTCGTCACCGAGTCCGGGCCGCCTCAAGTAGCCTCTGCCAATTGGCTCTGTCCTGTGCAGCAGTCCTCCAGTCTCGCACGCCGAGAAGAGTCCTAGCATCTTCAGCCACACCATCCATCCATCTTACGTTCAGTCATCCCACTCTCCTTGCCTCAAAGACCTCTTCTGTGGCCACCTTCTTCATCATCCATTCTGGCTAGATGGCCAGCCCATCGAAGTCTTCCCAATTTTATGACATTGGCGATCTCGTTATCTTCAAAGTGCCCGTACAATTCCAGGTTCTTTCGTCTTCTCCATGTCTTGCCTACTTTGAAGGGTCCATATACCCTCCTCAATATCCTCCTTTCGAACACCAAGAGCTGTTTTTCATCCGCCTTCTTAATGGCCCATGCCTCCGAGCCATAAATTAGTACTGGACGGACTATAGTTTTGTATAGGCTGATTTTTGTCTTCCTTGACAGATATCGGCTCCTGAAGTTTTTTGATAAGCTGTAGTAGCACCTGTTAGCGGCTATTATCCTATGCTTAATTTCTTGGGAGATATCGTTTTGGGAGTTTATCTCACTTCCCAAGTAGATAAAGTTGTTGACCACCTGGAATCTATACTGTCCTACCTCGAAGTACTCCTCATGGTTTCCTAGCCCTCCAACCTGCATATACTTTGTTTTTTACTGGTTTACTTTTAATCTAACTTTTTTTACAGCTTCCTCAAGGGCAAGAAATCCCTTAGGGCTCGTTTGGATCTGGCCATTATGTCAAAGTTGTCAGCATAGCCCAGCTGCTGCACCAGTTTGTTGAACAAGGTCCCACCAACCTGATCTCCTGACAGCTCCTTCTGCGGCCAGGTTGAAGAGCAGGCATGCGAGTGCATCTTCCTGTCTCACTCCATTATCTGTGTAGAATTCCTCTGAAACATCAGCTCCAATACGTATTACACATTTTCAGTTCCTCATGATCGTTTTTTCTAGACGTGTCAGCTTTTTAGGTATTCCCATTTTTTCAAGTGTCTGGTAGAGCTCCATCTGGTCCACACTGTCGTACGCGGCCTTGAAATCGACAAAGAGATGGTGAGACGTAATCTGGTGCTCCTTACACTTCTCAAGTGTCATTCTTAATGAGAAAAGCTGGTCAATGGTTGATCTACCTCTTCTAAAGCCTGTCTGGTAGTTCCCTAATTGTCTTTCAGCAAAGACTTATACCCATTACATAAGAAAGGAGATCAGTCCGACTGCGGAAACTATCGAGGAATCGCACTCCTGTCATGTGCATACAAGATTCTAGATCCTATCTCTTTGAACAGCTGTCACTCTTTGCTGAAAGACAATTAGGGAACTGCCAAGGAAACATACCATGATATATTCGGGAGTAGTGATTGACACCACAGCCAAAGAAAAAGTTAGAATAATCATGAAATATATATTCACCAAAGTAGAAGAATGGAACCCAACCCAGAGTCTTCCAGGATTATAACCATGAATGCAGAAATTAGGGATTATCCAGGTATATGCCCCTACTGAAAATTCAGGTATCCTTTTTATATTGAATTTGAACGAGAAGTTATTAAGACACAGAATAAGAATAAAGAGATAATCATAATGGGTGACCTAAATGCAAGAACAGGAAATGACTTCTGACGAGCCCGTGATGTGATGGGAAAGCATGACAGCGAAGAAACAAAGAATACAAATGGGCAATGAATGATCGACTTCTGTGTAGACTTTGGCCTACTGATTGGTAACTCCCTATTTTCTCACAAAAAAGTCCACACGATTATGCTTAGTGCCCATGAAGGAAAAATTAACGGCATAATTGACTAGTTTCTGTGCAGTAAAAATATCAGAAAACTTTTCACAGAAGTCAAAGTCATAAGAGGAGCGGAAATTAGTTCAGAACACATGATGCTTATAGTCTCATTATATCTTTTAATTTTAAAGCCTTGGAAAATACGAATGAAATATCTCAGAAGAATAGTTGGCCGAACTTGGAGAGATCTTATCAGAAATGAAATAACAAGAGAGGAGTTAGAGGTGAAACTCTTAACTGAAATCTTGGAGAAAAAGTAATTAAAGTGATTGGGCCATGAGTGTCGAATAAGCGAAGATCATGAACAACATAAGTTCCTAAAAAATCAAATAAAAAATTGATTTTGCACAGTTCCAGGATCCTCAGATACGAAAAAAGTATATGACAGAACTAGAAACAAAGCAAGGGATTAATGCGGGAAATTAACTTTAATGCAATGTTGGATGAAATCCGAGAAAAGACTCTGCAGGCTGGAATATCGGTATATGGCACCAAGAGATATTCTTCCAAGAGGAAAAGATCAGAATGTTGTAGCGAAAGTTTAAAGGTGCTGTACAAAGGAAGAAAGTGGCGTTGAAAGCATATCTGAACAGCAAAAATGACAAAACCTGGGAACTGGGTGGAGAAATGAAGCAAAACTTGTTGTAAGAGGGGCTAAAAAGAAGAGTTGGGAAGGATATGAAATTATCTACAGAAATATTACAATAAAAATATAAGATTTTTCTGGAATAAGATAAAAACCCTGAATGGCAAGATGTGTAAACCTATAAGAAATGTGAAAGATAACTCTGGTAAAGTACTGACAAAGGAAAATAATAATTCAGAATAGATGGAGACAGCACTACGCGCTGGATGTTTCAGGATCTTGAATGGCAGGAAAATGAAAGAATAGACAGAAGGGCAGAAAGGATAATGAACTACAACGGCACTATATAGGAAGAAGAAACCATATCTACCCAGGGCTTATTAAATGCAGATGGTAGGAAGTGATTAAAACGCTTCAGAGTTTATTTTAGAAAGTATACATTGAGAAAAACATTCCTGTGATTAGGAGTACAATGAAATCATCCCAATTCATAAAAAAGCTAGTCATATCAGACCCTTGAGCCATGACTATGCCTAACTAGGCACAGTTATCAACAGAAATGGAAAAATTGAAGAAGTAGGATTAAAAAAGCAAACAACATATATTTCCAAAATCTGTAGTTGGGAAGCGTGAAGTGCAGAAAAAAGTAAAACTGCAGATTTTCAGTTCAATTTATCTTCTCACCTTCTTGTACAGAAGTAAGATCTGGGTCCTTCTCGACAGACATTTAAGCAGTGTCACCGCAGCAGAGATGAAATATCTCTGAAGAATAGTTGGCCAAAGAGATCTTATCAGAAATGAAATAATAATAGAGGAGTTAGGGGTGAAACTCTTAGCTGAAATCTTGGAGAAAAAGAAATTAAAATGATTGGGCCACATATGTCGAATGAGCGAAGATCATGAACCACATAATTTCCTCAAAGCAAGACCAATAGGCAAAAGACCCAGAGGCAGGCCAAGAATGTCATAGATAGGCTGTACGGCTCGAATAGGAGAGAAGAGGGGAAAGCGGCTAAATTCCATGAAAGCATTGGCAAAGGGCCAGGACGGTTGGCATGTTGGGTCGAGGTCCAAAGGAGGAGAGAAAAGAAGAAGAGAAGATAAACAAAACAATCTTATTATATAAAAGCCATTCTCATTAATCAATTTTTTTCTATTGTCCCATACATTATGAATAATCTAGAGTATATTAAATATAATTTAAAGAATGAGAATTTTTTTTACCGTTCCCAGAGATATCACATAACCATGGTGGCCAGAATTATGGAACATGTGTATGCTGAGATGCCTAATAGAATGTAATGATTTAGGGTTCTGTTCAATTACATCCATAATTACATCATTTTCAAACATATCGAAAGTATCATCTCTTTCTAGAAGAATCTGTAAATAAAACAAAGAAACAAATAAAATAATCTATTTACAAATGTCTTATATTTTGTAAGATGTTAACGCCTTTTATAATGTTGGAGTTAATTACTTTATTGGGAAGTGAATAGTCGATGATTCTTATTTATTTAATGCCTATTTCTTTCCTCAATACAGCAAATAACCTTAATAACAACAGCAAGCCACCATCTGCTTCTGTACCTCCTCTGTTTGGCAGCCTACCAGAAGTAGATACTCTAGAAATGGGCACTCTAGAATCACTATGGTTTCCAGTATCACTCATAGCTCATTTCAATCTTCAGCCAATTCCTCCCATATTATCTACTTATATTAGCTAGGATCCTCATCAATTCTCTGGAGATCCTCCAGCTAAAGAGCTGCACCATTTCTCTAATATATCTACCTAATCATATATCAATGCACGAAAGGTAATACCCATGCTCAATAAGAGCTGCATCACCTTATGAGACACTTCACAACACACTACCGACTCACAGCAGAGCCAACTGTTGGATCATCAACTAGCTCTTCTAATGCGAGAGATTTCGATTGCTATCAGGGGATGCATATCTCAGAATATCCATTACCACTATTTAATACATTGTCAGTGTCACTAGATAACTGAGGTGGCTCAGTGGCCATTCAAGGCTTGAGACAACGTATTGACCAGGAAGTTAAAGTGAGGGGTAATGTTGAATTCTCTACTAAACCTTATGCCAAAACCTAATGGTAGTCAGACTTATGAATGAATTTGAATGATTATAAAGGTTATTTCTCTGTTTGATAATCAAAAATTACCACCTAACTTCATACACTGATGTCTCAATGGATCATAAAAAAAAGAAGAAAAAAAAGGAGAAAATACACCACAGAAACAATAATTTCAATTGTTAATAAATAATATACACTTATTTGAAGAAATTCATCATTTAAAAAAACATATAATTGAGGTGTTAGTGTTACTGTGGTATGCGATGATTTTAATAAATGTCCTATTTTAAAAAAAATCTGAATAAAGGAAGAAGATTTCTATGAAAACCACTGTATGGCAAGGAGAACAAAATGTTAACACTTTCTGGAAAACTACTCAATCTTATCCAAAAATGCTTTAGAATAAATCTCTCATTAGACTGAAAATACTACATAGAAGAATAAAAAAGAATAATTTCTTTGATGTGATGACGTTCTGGCTTTAAATATTAATTTAACGGACTTGGACAGCCAAATGTTCGTCAACGAGAAATAAATTTATTCATCTGAACGGATATTAGAAAATGCTGAAAATTAAGAAAACCATATTTTATGTTTTACTATAAATACGTACGTACTTTTAAATATATACTTATCTTGAAGTTATTCTTTTTTATTAATAAAATGCTTGTCGCCTTCCAAAGGTGTGATAAACTTGTGGAACTAGTTTATTAATAAAAAAGAATAACTTCAAGATAAATACTTATTTATAAGTACATATGCATTTATAGTAAAACATAAAACCATGAAATATGATTTTCTTAATTTTCAGCAATTTGTGTCTGTTCAGATGAATAAATTAATTTCTCGTTGACGAAAATTTGGCTTTTCATGTCGGTTATTTGGTTGTCCAAGAGGTTTCACTGAGAGGGACAGAAATGCTTTATTTACAGCAATGCTACCCAAATACCTTGGGTGTCTACACACACAGCATACTCATCAATATAATACTAGACATAATATATATATAACTTTTTTTTTCTTTCATTTTAACTCTAAATACATTATTCTCATCGCTAAATTACCACATTACATATATATTACAGTATATCTATTTTTTTTTCCTTTTGTTTGCTGTAAACCTTCTATCATTCTCCATAATCCATCCCTTACTTCTCTCTTCCAGTGATCCTCAATTATTACTTGAAATAACGCCTTTTTTTTAAAAAAACTGAGTAATATTATTAAATATATTTATAATTAAACGATTTATAACAAAACTTAAACTAATAAATATACTAAATCTTCAAATATATTCACATTAAGAATATTATTTTTCTTAAGGGATGTAATACTGCTGTTAATGTTAATATTCACTATTTTGGGAATCTTCAATATATTTATCCCAGTACATCTTATTTCTTTATTTAGTTTTCTATCAGGTGTTATTTAATTCTTTCATGCCCTCATTAATTATCAAATTTGGTTTCTGAATTATATTCTTGCAATCAGGATTTAATTTATCTGTTTTTTATTGTATTAATTTGTTTAATAAATATTATGTTTGTTTAATTCTAAGTATATTATTATTTTAGAGGAATTTTGTGGTTAATTTTATTATGTTTGAAGTCATAATATATTTTACAATTTTTATGGGACAAAATAGTTCATTTGTTAGAAATAGGATTCCATAGCAGACTACAAGGAGATACAAACAAAAACGTCAAAACCAATTTGCTAGCAAAAATAAAGATAATGAGATCTGCTCATAGGCTAAAGCTGTATAGCTAAAAAAATAGTGCATAATTATAACAATATTACTTAATTCAGAATATTAAAACTATAAAATGTTATCGAAATTTGTCAATAAATTTGATATGAAAAAGACATTAAAAGTTAAAAAAAAATTTGAATAAAATATAAAATAATCACCTCTAGTTGAAGAATATTAGGAGAGTGTTTCATGATCCAAGTAAATGTTGATGGAGTAGTGATCCTTACTTTAGCACAACGCAGATTCTTCAATTCAGCAGTATTATCTTTTTCCTCGTGTATGCTAAGTTTTGCTGTAAGTTCTTCAAGATTGGGACAAAGTGCAGCAATTTGAGATATATCAATACTGTAAACCTATAAGAATTAATAAATAAACATATTACTAAGAAATATTAACAGAAATCAAAGTATAAAATAATCCTACAAGTTATCACCAATTATGCATCATTCGAGTTAAATCATGAAAACTATTTATACAAAAATTTTTTATCTTTTAGGTATGGGCACTGCTGTTATGGTCGAAAAAATTTATGATGTGATTAACAGTTAGATGCTGGCATCTTGGATGGTTGATGAGTGAATCATAACCTTTCCAATCGGTCAGTATTATTATAGTTATATGACATCATCTGTAAGGGTGGGGAGTTGAAAGATCTTATTCTGGGGCAAAGAAAAATCTTTCAACATCTTTTTTCAGACCCCGAAAACCCAAGAACCTTCAATTATTCTCTCCTGATTCTTTTTTCATCTGTTTTTGATTGTTTTTTGATTTCTAAATTGACAAACTAATGAGAGATTTGTACAACTATTACTTTTCTAAGAAATATTATAATCATACTTTCAATATACAACGGGGACAGAATGGATAGGACAAGGGGAGGGCTAGAGAGGGAGATGGGTGCGGGAATTTCCCCAACTCTTTTCGGAACGAGTGCTCTACTCACTGCTTGTGACTTCCCAGTCCTCCTTATCCCTATCAACGCCTACTGTCACCTCCATATGGTGCCCCCCAGGGAGTCGGATGGGACTCGCGAACATCAGACGTGGAGATCTTCACTTCTGCCAGTGTTGGCAGGAGTGTTGATTTTTTTTAGACAACCAAGCCGAGGTGGAGGGAGCTTAGGCTGAATGATGGGGGGTGCATAAAAATACACACATCAATTCGACCCACTTGGGGTACCAGGCGCACCCCATTTTAATTAATTGCCTTCTGCAAGGAGAAGGGGTAGTACCTGTAGTGACTATTTTTCCACCCCCATACTCGTGGGAACAAGATGAACCCTAAAACTGAAAAACTAACGGACGGACTACTTTGTTAAATCACCCGGATTCGGATACGGAAAATCTTCTGGATAGCTTGACGGTAATGGTAGAGGCACAGGGAGAGAGCTCAGTGGAGCCACCTATGGACCCAGCTGAGGAGACATCCAGAAGTTCGCTTGCGACACTCCTGGATGACATCACCAGACTTATGAGTTACACCTGGTGAGTCTGGTGAAAAGGGCACTGGCAGGGACAGCAAATCTTCGGAAGTGGCTGAAACCTCCAAACCCAGATTTTCCGTGGCACAGCGTCAGAAATTGAGGAAGCTTAAGAGGGCTGGTAACACCCCGGGGGTATCGGGACCCACAACCTTGGTTGTAGGGGACCATAACCCCGTGGGTCAAGGACCTGTCATGAAGCGGACCAGATCCTCTCCTGGGACCTCAGTACCTGTGGCAAAGAGACCCAAGAGTGGAGAGAAAATGATCTCCTATGCTCTTGCAAACGGAGGCAGCAGGATGGCGATTATCACCTGTGGATATCCATCCGTACAGTTGTCAAAGGAGCAGAGCGAGGAGGTTAAGACCCAGGTGATCAGCTCAGTAGATCAGCTGGAGGAAGATGGTTTGAACCCGAGGTTCAGTGGCTTTAGTCACCACCTCGGGGGCTGTATTATCGCCTGTGACGATGATGCCACCAAGAACTGTTATTATTATTATTATATATAACTTTTTGAGGAGACTCAGGATCCAAAATGGCAAGGCCCTAGATGTGAACAGTTGGACACTGATGGGCACCAAAGATAAGCTAACCATTTTCAATGGGATTCTTCGAATTCCGGAAATCAGCGTCAAATACCTGGAGTGGAGAAACATGATGGTAGCTTACAGCATCACCAAGGTTCTCCTTAAGGTATTTGAAAAGAAGAAACCATCGAAGTCAGATGTGGGGAAGACATGGATGGTTGTTGAACGGAGTGTACCCCAAGAGGAAGAGAAGGAGGGGACCATAACCTCTGTACTAGGCGGCATGGAAGTAGAAACTGGGCCGGCTGCGGAGGAGTGCTCTGTGGCTGGGGCCGGGGAGCTCTCTCTGATCGGGCACACCCTGGAGGGACCCCTGAGCGGGGGGCCAGGGGTCGTTCATCCGGAAGCCGGCTCACAATAACCATGGATACTTAACTGTTGCAGATCAACCTGCATCACTGCATTGCAACCTGTGGACTTCTGCAGCAGTATGTAAAAGGTAAGGACCTTACTTATTTAAGGACAGGATAAAGGGACTGGACATGCCAGAATACAGCATTATTGCTGTGCCAACAAGGCCCAGGACCTGCATCCTGTTCAGGAACAGACTAAAACTGTTACGCTTGTGGCATCACAGTTGTAGGGATCTGACAGCAGTGCAATGGTCCCTCTCTGAGGGTAATGAAGGGGAGAAGATCATGCTGGCGTCGGTGTACCTTAAGAAACTGATAGAGGGGATAGGAAAAGGTCTGTGCATAGCATCTTTAGATGCTAAGTTACATCACAGCCTCTGGGGGAAGCACAGATATCAACCAGAGAGGCGAGTATCTTTTATAATATATTGTTAGCAATGACCTCGAAATCTTAAATAGGGGCAATGAGGCCACCTTTGTTAACAGAATGAGAGCTGAGGTCATTGATATAACCTAAAGCACGTGATGCATGAAATCTAGGATCAAGGACTGGCACGTTTCAAGGGAAGAGTCATGCTCAGATCACCGCTATATCAGATTTAATCCATCTGCTAATAGCATGAAGGAGATAGTGTATAGAGATCCAAGGCCTACAAACTGGGATACATATTATACACATCTCGAGAAAGAGGTTAAGTGCTATCCTAAGATTGTTAGGAATTCTTAGCACTTAGAATGTCTCAATTCGTCGCTAACTGAGGCAATTATGGGATCCTACACCGATAATAATAATAGAGTGCGTAGGGTTAAATCCAACAACAATACATCCAGGTGAAATGAAGAGCTTGGTAAGCTAAGAGGTCTTACTCGAAGACTCTTTAATGCTACCAAAAATTCAGGCAGATGGGACGCTTATAAACAAACACTCACTGACTATAACAAGACTGTTCGCAGGACTAAAAAGGGAGCGTGGAGATGTTTCTGTAACGACATAAATGATACAGCATCCACGTTCAGGGTTAATAGAATTCACAGGTTAATAGAATCTAAGCAGACTGATGGGGATGGTCAGGGTTGAATGGGATTTCACCAATACTGACAAAGAGACCCTGTTCGCACTTTCCTGACTGTGAGCTGCAGGATGAGAACCTAACTAATCCCACTGTAGATGATTACTTTGGTGCCAGGGCTAAGTGGGCTGAAGCCAATAGAATAATTAATTCTATGAGGAAGGAATGGGCAATTAATACTTTTGCACCTTTTAAATCTGCGGGTATCGATGGGATTTTCCCTGCCTTACTTCAAAAAGGTCTACCTGTATTAAAACCCTATCTAATGGAATTATATAGAGGAAGTTTAGCACTTGCACACATTCCCAATAATTGGAGGGTGGCAAAAGTTTGTTATATTCCAAAGTCTGGGAAGGAGTCTTATGACAATCCCAAAGCATATAGACCTATCTGTCTGACATCCTTCTTGATGAAGGCTTTAGAAAAGATTATTGACAGACATATTAGAGATACAGTTTTAGTTGAAAAGTCACTCTAAAGTGGACAATTTGCTTATCAGGCTGGCAAATCATGCGAGATCGTTTTACATCATTTGGTCTCCAAAATAGAGAAAAGTCTAGCCGAAAAAGAAATTATGGCAGGCATTTTTATAGATATTGAGTGTGCCTTTGATCGTACTCCTTATGATACTATGGCAAAAGCTTTACAGAGAAAAGGAGTAGGACCATTAGCTTCTGATTGGATTAATTCATTTCTGAAAGGAAGGCTACTCAAATCTGAACTAGGACATGCGAAGCTATGGAGGGCTGTCCTCAGAGAGGAGTTCTGTCCCCACTCCTGTGGTGTTTGGTTGTGGACACTTTGTTGACCAAACTAAGCTCTGCAGGATTCTATACGCAGGGATATGCAGACGATATCGCTGTTTTGATTGGGGGCAAATTTCAGTGCATCTCCGGATTGCTCATAGTAGTAAGGGACCTTCTGAAAAAATGGTGCAAAGATAATGATCTTAGCACTAACCCCCAGAAGGTTAACTTTTCTATCTTCACTAACAGGAAAAATGTGATAATCAGGCTGTCACGTCTTGATGGCACTCTGATAAATATCTGCAGTGAAGTTAAATATCTAGGAAAGGGATAGTAATCTAAAATGGCTTAGTCATATTAGTAAGGTTAGCACGAAGGCACTTCGCTGCCTATGGGCATGTAAGGGAGCCGTGGAGAAACCGTGCGGTCTGAAACCCAAAATGGCCTTATGGCTATATAAGGCGGCGATCAGACCTACTGTACTATATGCTGCAATTGTGTAGTGTCATAGGATCAATGGTAATAGGCCTAAAGCCATACTGGGCAGACTACAAAGGCTGGCATGTCTTATGACGTCTGGTGCCATGAGCACCACTCCAACTGCTGCAATGGAGGTCCTTTTGAACCTAACACCATTGCACCTGGAAATTGAGGCGCAAGCACTTAGCACTGCGTACAGATTTACGAAATTAGGGCCAAGATCCAAATCTCTGGCTTACCAGGGACATGGGTCTTTGATCAGGATGAGGTGTTAGCAATGCGTTCTGACATACAGGTACAAAGTTATAGGGAGGGACATTATAGTATTACGATCAGCAGAACTAACTCCCATGTACCATACAATGGAGTTAATTGTTATACAGGCGGATCCCTGACGGTACAAAGTTCAGGGGCGGGTATTTGGAGGATGGATAAGCCCAGTGAGGGAATTTTCATATCCTTAGGTAGGCATAATTCTGTCTTTCAGGAAGAGGTGTTAGCAATTAATGTCTGTGCACAGTCTCTTATTGAGGAGGGCATTAAAAACAGACTGATTACAATCCACACAGATAGCCAAGCTGCTATCGGGGCTTTAAGTGGTTATGCGACCCGGTCAAAGTTAGTGGAAGAATGTAAAGTTAATCTTAAGAAACTGTCTAAAACCTACAGGGTAAGGGTTGAATGGATTCCTGGACATTCGGGAATTTCGGAAAATGAAAAGGCTGATTGCCTTGCGAGGAGAGGCTCTGAGGTGATGCCTTGTGCACCAGAACCCATATGTGGCATAAGCCTTAGCTATGCCAAAAGGCGTATCAGGGTGGCTGTAGGCAATAAAGTTAAGCACTACTGGGAAAACACTAGAAAACAGATACATTCCAAACTGTTTTTAGATGGATCCTGCCCCAAAAGAAGTGAAATACTTCAGTTTATGGACAAGAGTAACCTTAGGAGGGTGATAGGACTATACACAAGACACTGTCAACTGAATAAGCACCTCCACAATATGGGACTAACTGAGTCACTGACGTGTAGGCTATGTGGGATGGAGGACGAAATGGCTTTCCACATAATCTGTGGATGCAATGCATTGGCAAGGGTGCGGTACCTCCACTTTGGTTGTGACCGGATCACTGATCCTAAGCTCTGCGAGATGATGGACCCGATGAGTCTACTCAGATTTGCAAAGGCCACTGGTCTGTTTTCAACAGTTTAGGCCAGCGCACAATAGGCCTTAATAGGGCGCAGTGCATATATGCTGGGTTAAAAAAAGAAATAATAGATATACAACAAAACTTCAACTGACCGTCACTTGTTTATTTGTCAGTCTCTGTTAGCTGTCAGTACAGTAGACCCCCAAAAAAGCGAGGGTTTAAATTCATGGCATGAATATTTCAAAGGAAAATATTAACAGAAAAATAATTACGTAGCATGCAGAAATAAAAAGATTAATTTAATAACATACGCACATTTAATAACATATATTATTAGATAAAAATAATTTGAGAGTCAAATTATTTTTTTTAAATGACAACTACATACATAAGTAAGTTAATTACATTCATAGGCTTGAAATCTTGGCATTATTGTTCAATGGGAAGTGAAGGAATAAGAATTAGAAAATGGTTTATATTAACTAATAATAAGGAAATTATAAGCTAATAAATTTTAAGGAAATGTAACCACGCACTAACACCCTCTCCTTTCACTATCTCAGGTCTCAGTAGTAACTTTTGACGCAGTAAATATTACATTTTATTCACAAGCTTGAACCATAGCACAATATTTTATGGATATGTAGTATTGTTTATGCAGTGTTCCGCTTGAATTCGTTTTTGAGATTTTAACTAATCTTGAAAAATACTCAACTTTTTTTTATTCAGTGTATTCGTGTAAGTTACAGTACAAAGAAAAAGGGTCAGATCTTTTTTAGTTATTTAATAACAATTGTTTTTATAATCCAAGCCTGTAAAATTTATGTTAATATTAAAACTGGAATCAATTGATTGCTATTTATAAGTAAAGGTATATTTCTAACAGTATTTCTGTCATCCCTCAATTCGCTAAACTGCCAGATCTTTAGTCCCAGCAGTGACAGTTAATCGAAGTTATACAATACACCATCAATCATAGATGCCTTTTGACAGCTAACAAGAATTTCCTCTAGTAGACATTACTATGAAATCATTACAGAAATCACAACATAAGTTAAATTGAATCAAATATGATGTTTATCTTAGCAATGTAGCTTAGTAACACATTAAAATATCTCAAAAAGCATTCCAGATCCGGTATCAGTTAATAATATCGAGTTTCGATGTAGTGAAGATCAGAAACAGGTATCCTACATAATTACCTCAGCCTATTAAAAGAAAGGAGGCTAGTAATTTTTAAGGTTATTTTAAACAGATTTTGAAAATTGCTAAAAATGCCTTAACAAAGGTTAATCATATAATTTCAGTAATTTAACAAAAAAAGTTTCTCCTATTTGAAAAAATAAAAGACATGGATATAAGTTTAAAAAAAATAAATAAATGAAAATAAGTTTTTTATAAAGTCATATAAGCCTACCTGATCAATAAGAATAAGTCGACGCAACGAATGCCCAGAGTGATGAAGGTATGGAAACAGAACTGGGGCATAAAATCCAAAATCAAAATCAGCAGTTAGATTGGTTAATGGAGGTAAAATTCCAGGGGTTTGAGGAAGCCAAGAAGCTCTAGTGTAAAGCGAGTTGAGCTTGGGAAGAAACTTGCAAATTTTAGCAAGCTTATCTGGTGGCAACTGTGTGTCCCATAGTTCAGTTAGTTGAAGGTGGGCAGGTGCACTCTCCCGATTCTGAACGCTCAATACTGCATCACCAATGTTCCTAAGGGAAAATGAACAAATAAATTTAAAAATATAATGATTAGGTAAAAATTAATTTATATTAAAATAATAATAACCAGAAATACATATTTTATTAGTCTACATATTGATGTCCTAACTTAAAAGAACGAATTTTAAAGAGATATAGAATCAATACAGAATAAAAAAAATTTTTAGGTATCTTTCATTCATGAAAAGTTTTGAGAATTCAGAATTGTAAAATAAGTGCCCTGATTAAATGAAAAATTTCAACATTTGGACACCGGTCATGATAATTATTAAAATTAATTTTATTTAAAATCTTATTTATACAAAAATAAGATATTGGCACATATATTAACCATATACCATTTATGAAGATTAATGAAATAAATACCTGTAATATAAAAAACCTCCATGGCTTTTCAAATTAGAACAAAACATTAGAAGTAACATTACTGAAACAGAAGTTGTATTTGTATCTTGTATTTTGACTTCTTGTAAGGTATCACATGTCTTGTTAAGTTGAGATATGTGGAGAGCAGCCATCGCTTCAATAGCGGTAGGTTCACAACTTTCAAGTTCTACGAGGTGAGCATTGATTACATTTACAGCATCCTGAAACAGCAATGTATTGTTGAAAATGAAGCTGAATATAAAGGTTAGATAGTTCTTTCATAGCATGAAACGTAGATGTTGATACTTAATGTATTTTAAAGTTTTGGCCCACTTATCAGGGCTGGATACTTTACAAATATAGAAAATGTAAACATTAAGCAAAAAAATAAGCAGAAAAAAAATATTCAGCATAAATTCACACTAATAGATAAATATATGGTTTATAAAATCATATTAACATGGTAAAAAATGTAAAAGGTAAGAAACAAAGGAGATATAAATATAAATATTATATCTCAGAACAAATGGAATAATATATCACTTCATCAAGACTATCAAGAAATGTTGGTACAACTTTTCAATGGAGCCACCTTATCAGTGCCGGTCGCTGCACTAATCCCATTAGCTAGTGCCATTTTGCTAACTAACTGCTTTCTATTCAATTGTAAATTTTTATTCATTGGAATTTTTAACATCATTATTCCATTAATTAAATATTATTTAAAATTATTAGTACTGCTGACTACCAGTGGCCTGAGGATGTTGTACTTAAAGGAGTTATAATTCAAATTATGGTAAGGCCCTAACCTCAACTGAAAAGAACCCGTTAAGATTTTGATCATCTCTTGAGTGAGCGTAAGTCGACAGCAATAATAACTTTAAATAATATCTAAGTAAAAGAGTGCTAATTTTAATAATTTCAATGAATATGAATTTTAATAATTTCTATAAATACAAATTTTACAATTGAATAGAAAGCAGTCAATTAGCACAAATGGTGCTGCTAGAGGTAGTGCAACAGCCGTTACTGATGAGGCGGCTGCATAGTAAAGTTGTACCGAAATGTTTCTTCACCTGTCCAAAAAAGTAAAAGTCATAAAGCTAGATAGATTTTCTGAAGTTTTTGTATTCATATTGAATAACACTTCATAAAATGAATGGGAATTGCCAGTTGCTTGTTAGGAAGAACATTGTGGTAAAAATGACATGTGTCATTTTTATACTGCTTGAAGCCAGACCTCTAAGTGTGATCAAAAATAAAGAATTATCTCAAAAAACAGGTCAGTCAGAACCAAAAAAACTAGGGAGATGGGAAGGATATGAAATTCAAAAGAATCCTGGTGATAAGGGAGAGCCACATCTAGAATCTTAGAAAGCTACAGTAATTTTAAGATCAGCAGTATTAATTTTACCTAGCATTTGAATTTCATCAGTAGTCTTTCAAACTTATATTTTTAATTTTTGAACAATCTAATTACATTCACCTCATAAGGATATGTTGCAAGAGGATACATAGAAAACTCTCGAGAGGATTTTCAAATGAAACAGAAGTCAGACAGGGCGATAGCCTTGCTTATCTGGTATTTAACCTATTTCTAGGGAAAGTTATAAGAAATTCAGGTATTCAGACAACCGGAGCCTAGATACGTGGATGATCTAGACGTCTAGAGTAAAGATCTTTCGATGCAGTAAGAATAGCTTTCGAGGCATTAGAACAATCAGCGTCAAGATTGGATTTAAGGATAAATGGCAGGCTTTGACTCAACAGCAAGATAATAATAATTAAATCTAAAAATAATGTCACTTACTATCTTATTACCTTAATAAAACTGAATGTGTACAAAATTTATATAATATAGTAAAATTTATAAATGTTCAAAATTATGAATCAGGTAACCAAAATGGTTTTCACTATGATATGAATAACACTATCTAAATATTCTAGCTACTTAACGTGTTTAGTAAGCATACAGTACAACAGATGTAACATGTGTACTTCTGTTACTACTCTAAAAATGGGAATAATAATCAACTTTCTTCTCAAGCAATAATACCACTAAGAAAATAAATGATTATCTGAGTTATTAGTCTTCTACTTCAATAGCATTACAATGATAGAGTTTATTCTTAACCCAACCATATAATGAAAGCATGCATAATATTAAGAAGCATTCCCAATGAAACATTTGATATTTTTCAAATGTTAATTTGGTAAGTTCAATAAAACATTGTTTTTTACTTTTAAAAGGAGTTCACCAATCCCGAAATCATCAACAAGCCAAGATGATGTGATGTCCAAATTAGTCAAATGTTGAGCATATTGCCCAATAATCTTTAAAGACTGGTTATCAGCAGCATTGTGTAGAGTAAGAATGCGAAGGTTGCTGGCTAAACCTCTCCGTAATGCTGAGTGTAGATGATTACTAGGTAAAGATTCAACTTGAGAAGGAAGTGAGTGCTCAATCTGAACCTGTAAAAGAATATTGGCTTTGTAAAAACGTAAATAATTAATGAACATTATATTTTGCCCAATATGGGACAGTTTTCAATGTGAGACAAAATTTGAGAGGACCCAAATTACCTAATGGGGGACGTCTGGTCACCCCACCTTTAACTAAGCTTGTGAATAGGATTCACTTTAAATAGATATTCAATGTTAATTATCAGTGTCATTAGTCCAAACAAGAAACATTGTCCATAATTTCCTTAATAATTTGTCTTAAAGGCTTCCTTACTTTAATAATAATCACTTCAAACCAAATCAATCAACATTAGTGATTGCCAAACAGTAGTAATGAAAACCTAGCCACTAAGCATTCTTTAAATTATAAAATCATGACAATAAACCTCACATTTTAGATAATAAAGAATAAATGTTCAATTGCACAAATAAATAATCTGCTATTAAATACCTTAACATGAAGTTCATGTAAACCAATAATATTTGACCCCTCAATTCTGGAATATAGTTGAGCACTTTGAAAACCAGTTAGGAATTCTCCATTTTTTTTCAATTGTAATTTTTTAGTTGTAGAGTCAGCAAGTAATTCAAGTATATCCAATAAGTCAAACACCTTGGAACTGAACAAAATCACAATATTTACACTGAACTGAATCATAATTTTAAAAAAATGGAAATGAAATTATAGCATTTATTGAAGTAATAACTCTAATATTAATATAATCAGACCTGTAATTTGTAACAGCTCTGTCAATTAGATGCTCCCTTATACCACCATGTAGAAGCCCTATTAAATACTTTCTCAAGGGTACAAAATTCTTTTGATGATTGACAACATACATATGAATAACTTTTAAAACATCATCAATACACAGGCTATATAAACTTTTAATAGATCTTCGCGGTGGCATTATAAATTGATAATAATTATTAACTGAAACATTAATTAATAAATGGGAATCTTCTCAATCAGACATGACATGTCTATTTAAATCAATTCTGGATGTAGCTTGTCAATACACTATATGTACTCTTTAAAGAAACTAAAGATTCAATTTTGTAAAACATGTCAACCACTCGAAAAATAAACTAAGCAAGAAAATTGTTTACAGTATCGGCTGTTTGGAAACCTGAATTGAAACCTCGCAATTCGTTTTGATATTTAGCTCTTTGTACTTCACCTATTTCATACATTAGTTACTATGGCTAGATCATTTCTTTATTCCGGTTTAGCACCTTTGTGTATATTTTTAGACAGTAAAGATGGATTACCCTATAGCTTTACAAACAGTTTATGGACAGAAGGGGAAGATCGAAATGTATTCCATAGGTCCGCTAATAAATAAAAGTACCCCCCTACCACCAGGGCTGGATCCAAACCAGTGCCGTTTCCGACACGAAAAGCTGAGATTGCTACTGTGACTAGAAAGAACACGGCGAGCATCAAGAAAAGAGATTTTCAAAGCTGGTTTTGATCAGGATCTACGACCGGGTTGCTCACACTGCCCTGCGGTACAAGGTTTGAGAAGAAAAATGGTAATATATTTTATTTATTGGAAATAATACCCATAATAAACCTTGGTTATGAAGATTCGTAAGAAAAAAATAAATCTTTTTATTTAAGAAACATTGTATGTTAGGCCATAGCACTTAGGACAATAGTGTACTCCTCTACGAGTGGATCATTTAAAATACAAAGAACATAACACACACACAAAGGACAAATATTACTTTTTGAATAACTTGTACTTTTATTTTACCTTTCTTCTACTTTGTTAATCAGCCTCAAGAATCAATTACCGCTTAATGAAAACAAGTCTTCGTTTTAGCATTTTGATGTTATATTGTGGAATATTCACAGCATGCTGATTGCAGGTTGTCCAGAATATGTGGAAGGGTACTCCATCCTTAAGTCCATACTTCAGTTTGTGCCCATATATTTTCAATGGGGCTGTTTGGCGAGTATACAGGCCGATTCAGGCGTCAAATTTCTTGTTCTTGTAAGAATATATTAACTATTATAGCTCAGTGAGACTTTGACAATAATAAATCCATGGCCAATTAGTTATGCTGTTGGCTGCACTATTGGTATTGCAACCACATACAAGCAAGACTGAGCAGTCATAGTTTCATTTCACTATCACCCAAGCTCTGTTCGAACAGGTGAGAAAATTCACTCCATCCTGTTAATTAAACCTCTTTCGAATGAGTTAACAAGAGAGAATAGGGAAAAATTTTATTGGCCCTCTCATCTTCTGGCAACTCTTGCTCCTTTTATATCACGTTTTTGTACAAATTTATACACATCTATGAAAAGACGATTATCTCAGTTACCATAAGTCGAACTGAAATAAAGTCTTCGAACTTTATGCTGTGAGATGAGCCCTAGTAACCGCTGAGGTTTTTGCTGGTAATATCTATGCTTTTTCTATACTACGTTTCTATGCTTTTTCAACCTTCTTCAGCCTGTAAGGTGAATTCACATATTAAAACCAAAAATAAATCACCAGCTAACTTCCGGCGGTAAGTTTTAAAGTGATTTCATCAGCCCGAATCGTACTGTTTTAGACATATGACGGCTGATTAGGTCTTTAAGCATGATTTATCACACATTGTGTCGTTCTTAGATTTTGTGCCACGTTTCTATAAGTATCACCACCATCAAAAGCAGCAACATCTGTTGAAAGCTCTGCTAATGCAAGACGTTGTGACATAAGTACGGCACGAACGAAGTAATTTTTTAAAAGCCCCAAAATAATTGTTAAATAGGTTTTATGAAAAAAAAAAGTACGAAAAAATTAAGTTAAGCGGACATAACTTATAAATGAATTATACCAAGGATAGTTTCTACTTTTATATATTGAAATGTATACTAGAAGGAATATTGTTCAAGTTTTGAGATTTTTTGATTGGAATTTTTCCACTATTGCCGTGAACAATCAACAGGTTGGCATTGATTCAGGCGCAATATACCACCATTGATCAATTTTGGTCAGAGCTAAAGCTTCATGACGGCAGGACTGAGAGTTTTGAATTAGCATTCTCTTCTAGCAAGATAACACACTGAAACCCAAAATGGAGTAGACAGGCAGAACGATAAGTTGGCATTTAGAATGCAATCGAATAGGCATTGAAGAATCGGAGGCTAGAGTCATTGCAAATTTATTAAACACTGTATCCCCTATCTGCATTTTCTGATTTTCTGATTTCCTTATTGCATATTCCAGAGCCAAGTTAAATAGTAAACATGCAAGAGAGCTTCTTGTGTTAGCCCTTTATTTGTGTGAAAGCTTTCATACATGTCACCTTGGACTCGAGCGTAGCACTGTACTTCTTTCATAGTTGTCTTTATTATGCGTACTAATTTGGCTGGTATTCCCATTGGGATCAATCCCTGGTACAATTATTTTCTAATGATATTATCATAGGCTTTTTTGAAATCAATAAATAAATGGTGCGTAATTATATTGTATTCCCTGGCTTTCTCCAAAATACTCCTCGCTGAAAAGATTTGATCTATAGTTGATCCTCCCCTCTTAAAGCCTGCCTTAAATAGCCCGATTTCCCGTTCTGCAAAGGGAAGGAGCTTTTGGTAGAGTATCCTTGAAAACACTTTATAGGCATAGGACAATAGGGAGATGCCACAGTAATTTCGGCAGTCAAGCAAGTCATCTTCCTTATGTATTGTACATATAGGCATTCCTTCGAGGCGTCGTATAGTATTGATTTCTTGGTAATAATTTCTTATTTTATTGGAGCTTCTGAGATTTTGAATATACTCAAGGCGCTCTCTTTCCCATTTTCTCTTTTTCATTTGGTACAGGCGCTTTTCCACCCTTATTCTCATCCTATATTCCACAACCGATCCTCTGGTATGCCTTCTCAGGATTATTAAGCTATATACTACGTTCATTAAGTCAGTGGCAGTTTGACATTCCACATCAAACCAGGACTTTTTTCTTGTTATTTGTTGTGGACCTAGAACTGCTTCCGATACGTTATTTGTAGCCTCACTACAGCCGATCCAGCGTTGATTGATATCTTGTTCTTCCTATTTCTGGGTTCTTCTTCAAACTTCCCTTATATAGTCATGTTCGGGATTAAAGTTGTGAACTCAACGGTCTTCTTGAGATCCCCATGATACCGTAGAGCTTCGTCACCAAGTCAATGGGCTATTTTATTGATATAAAAGAAATTAGGGGTGCAGAGCTCAGCACAGACCACTTATTTCTCGTAACAGATACCCGGATTGTTAAGCCGATCAAGAGGAAACCTAAAAAATATGAAAGGATTGATACGCCAGTACTGCGGTAATGCGAGAAGAGAACCTTGTGCAGACTTACTAGGCTATCGTCTCTCGTCGATAGATTTGCAAAAGTATATAGATGAAATGCGATCAGATATTAGATGCAATATACTGGACACTGCTACAGAGTCATGCACTATTAATAAAATTAATATGAGAGCAAAAAGAACAGAATGGTAGAGTGAAGAAGTAAAATGTGCAGTGGCGAACAAATAGAAAGCTTGGAAAGAACATATGGCAAAGTTTCAGCAAAACTGGTCCATCTATGCTCAAAAGAGGAATACCTCAAAGGAGGCTGTTAGGGAGTCTAAGATAAATTCCTGAGCACGATTTGGAAGGGAACTGGACCAGAATTATAGAGAAAATATTAAAAAGCTCTGAAGAAAAGTTAAAGGTCTTAGAGGAAAAAGAGGAAAATGAGGTAAAAGCATACGAAATGTGATAAATGAAAATGAAGAAATGGAGACCTAGTAACTGATTCTGTTGGCATTCTAGAAAAATGGGAAAGGTTTGCAGAGCAAATAGCAATCGATTCCCAATTCAGGTAAACAAGATAATGACTAAGATTTAGATATAATATGGGAAGAGGAAGTTGAAGCGGGCACAGAGAAAATCAAGCTTGGGAAAGTAGCAGGAAGGGGCAACATCTCCCCAGAATTCATTAAGTAAGCTGAAAGGGAGATAATGAAGGTGCTGCAGAACCTTTTTCAGAAAATTTATGGGGAAAAGAAAATTCCAAAGAATGGGAATACAACATTATTATACCCATCCATAAGAAGGAAAGCATAAGCGAATGTGGTAATTACAGACCAATTTGTCTCTCCCAGGTAGTATAAAAAATATATACCTCGATTCTAGAAAAGAAGCTAAGGCCATTAGTTCAGGAAAATTTGGAAGATGAACAAGAAGCATTCCGCCCAGGACGCCAAACCCACGGCCATATCTTCGCTTTAAGAATGATAATTCAGAAAGACTGGGATCGAAAAAAAAGTTCATACCTTGCTTTTCTGGATATTAAAGCTGCGTTTGACTCAGTACTAAGAGAAGAAATATGGAAAGCCCTGAGAGCAAAGAATGTGCCGAATGGTTTGTTACTCGCAATACAATCAACATGCCAGGCACATAAAGGCATTCTGAGAATAAATGTTCTGGAGTCAAAAAGCTTCCCGATGGATAAAGGAGTAAAGCAGAGAGATGTCCTCAGTCCTCTAATGATCATCATCTTTATGGATGAACTAATAAAAATATATAAGAGAAGAACAGCAAGAGCAGTGATTGGTCACTGGAATATGAGAACTATACTGGCACAAGTAATGGTATATGCCAATGACATAGTCCTCATTGCTGACTCTGCACATAATCTCCAACAAGCCCTAGTAGAGTGGGAAGCAGAACTCAGAAGGAAGGGCATGAATATTAACGCAAGAAAAAGCAAAATCCTTCAAGTTGAACGAGAGCCCGAACAAATCCATCTAACGTGTAATGACGAGGAGCTTGAAGTCGTGAATGAGTTCTCCTACCTTGGAACTGTGATCAGTGGAAATGGGAAAGTACAACCAGAAATATCCCACAGGATAGGAAAATATATAATATATATTATTCCATCAGCAAGACAATCGTGGGAAAGAGAGAGGTCAATAAAGATGTCAAGCTCCACATTTTCAAGCCCGTATAATATGCCTGTTCTGCTATATGGAACAGAGAGTTGGGTCCTTCCAGACAACAAATGGAGCCCAATAACTGCAGCAGAAATGAAATGCTTGCGCAGAGTAGCTTCAAAAACACGCAGGGATAGAATCAGGAATGAAACCATAAGGGAAGAATTAAATATTCCTGCAGTAAAGGAGACCCTGGAGAAGAAACAGTTGGGATCGTAAGGGCATCTATGTAGAATGAACTCTGATCGAGATCAACGCAAATTTATGGAGGCGAGACCAGCAGGCACAAGCTGTAATAGCTATATTTCCAAGTTGGGTCAAGCGAGATGAAAACATTGTAGGAGATAACTCTTGTGAGAGACAGAGATAGATGGAGATCCTGGGTTGGATTAACTCAACGCTGAAAGGAACTAAGAGAAAGTTAAAGAAGAGAAGATGATATTTATTTCGAAACACATCACCGAAAGTACTATTATATAACTGTTGACTTTTGTTGGACAGGATTGGATGAAAGAAGGGACGGAAAAATGAAGCTTTCGGCACTGCAGCTGTCTGCTTCCACTTGCTACACTCGCTTAAGACGTATACGAATCCTCAACAGTTCCTTGTCCGACTTAAAGCGTATTGTACTATCTTATTTATTGTTTAAATTGTTCACCATTAATAATACCCGCGTGGTAGGATTTCAGTCTTACTTCTTTTCTTTCGACGTCCAAGTAACTAAAGTTGTTATGAAACATTATCCTGCACTTTTAGATTCACTAATAATCGTGTTTCGAAAACAACGGCGAAAACAAGTTTTTGTGATCCTCGCAGCCAATTTTATAGTTCTTAAGCTAAAAAAGATTGTTCGGTACAACTTTAAAACCCGACCGCGTTATCACTGGCTCGAGCCGAATGTACCGGAAGGTCACCGCACTACTACTCTCTGGCGCTATTTGTGCTAACTTCTTTTTATTCAATTCGAAAATTACTATTCATTGGAATTATTACTGCTTTAATTAGATATTATTTAAAAGTATTAGTGCTGTCGACTTCCGATGGTCTGGAGAAGTTGTAGTAGTAATTTAAAGCAGTAATAATTTAAATTAGAGTAAGGGCCCGACCTCGACTGAAAAGGAACTTTTGGGGTTTGAATATCTCTTGAACGAGCGTAGCGAGCAGAAATCGACAGCTGTGATCTTATTAAAGCAGTAATAATTGAAATTAAGGTACGGCCCCGACCTCATCTGAAGAGGATCTGTTGGTGTTTTTTTTCTCTTGTACGAACATAGTGAGCGGAAGTCGACGACACTGATAATTTTAAATAATATTATAATTAAAGCAGTAATAATTTAAATAATTCCGATGAATACAAATATTAGAATTGAATTCAAAGCAGTTACAAATGACGCTGAAGAGTGGTAGTGCAGCGACCTTCAGGTAAGTTCGGCTCGAGCCTGTAAAGTTGTAGCAGTATTTCTGTTTAGTTAATCTAACCTAAAATTATCTCTTTACTTCTATGCAAATTTTTGAATCTCTGGAACAAAATTAAACATATGTTCGTTAGATCGCGAAAATCATGGCTCTAAACCAGAAAGATTTATATCTTGAATATTTTGTTATAGGATCAATCAGTAGGATATAGAAATCAAGGTTCTAAACCAGAAAGGTTTATATCTTGGATATTTTGTTATAGGTTAAATCGGTAGGATATAGAAGCAGAAGTTAATAAAGTTTTGAAACTAAAAGATATAAGAAAAAAACCAATTCCATCGTGGAATGATTGTCCTCAGAAGGACATCTTTTTTTCATACAATACTGGAAAACTCATTAAATTTTCTTTTCTTATGTATTCTTGGATGTTTTATTAGTTATTATTCTATATATTTATATTGTTAAGTTATTTGATATTCTTCATATGTCATAAGTTAAGTTGTAATCTTTTATCTCTACTTAAATTAATCATAATTATTGTTATATTGAAATTTAGATTTTTCTCATTACTAAATGCTCTGATCAGAAGGTATCATGTGAATGATAATTTTAAGGAGCATTGTATTTCAAAGGTATATCATTGTATGTATGCATTTTCAGATATACGGTATTTCATATTCACAATATTCAATCAATCATGTTGACATTTTGAGGATAGTTTTGGGATCGACTATAAATCCGTCCATATCTACGTTTTTGGAATTTTATGTGTAAATATATTTAAAAAAAAATAAATCCATGGAAATTTAGGAAGCTGTGTGATAAGAAATCATCGATAGATGATTTTACTTTATTAATTGATATCCAAGGAACACTGCTAGGAGGTCATTTTCCAATTATGTTTTTTATTTTTTTTTAATAATGATATTTTTAAAAAATCCGATGACCATTACAAACAAATATTTTGATAGGTAATATAAAATTAATATGATAATAAGAAGTTTTTACATTGATTCTAAAAACAAAAACAAGAAACATTGCTCAAAATTTAAAAACAATAGTAGCAACTATGAAAGCAAGTAAAAGAAGATGAATCGGGGCGTTTACGAATATATGAAAAGATTAAGACTCGAAAGGAAAGAAAATTTAAAAACAGAGGCCTTTTTTTCTATTGATAAAAATAAATGAAAAAAAAGAAGGCCACTAAATAACTGGGCCGAATGAATCTGAAAAGCAACAAATTGCTCTTTTTTTTTTTAACTTGAAACCACTCTCTAGCTAGTTAACTTCTTTTTATTCAATTCTAAAATTCATATTCATTGGAATTCTTAAAATTATTATTTTTTAATTAGATATTATAATTATTAGTGCTATCGACTTTCGCTCACACATGAGATAAACAAAACACCAAAAGTTCCTTTTCAGTTGAGGTTGGGCTAAGGCCCAATTACGGTAAGCCGTAATTTCAATTGCATATTACTATTTTAATTAGATCATAGCTGTCAACTTCCGCTCGCTCAAGAGATATATTTACAAACCCTAAAAATATCCTTTTCTTTAAAGTCTAATCCTTGCCGTAGTTTAAATTATTCCTGCTTTAGGTGCAACTTCTTCAAACCATTGGAAGTTGACAGCACTAATAACCATAAATAATATCTAATTAAAGTAGAATTAATCCCAATGAATACGGATTTCAGAATTGAATACAAAACAGTTAGTAAGCACAAATGGCGCTAGAGAGAGCTAGTGCAACGATCTTCCGGTCGATTCGGGGACAGACACTGATAATGGGACCGTATTGTAAAGTTGTGGCATAATTTTAATAATTCCATTAAATACGAATTTTAGAATTGAATATAAAGCAGTTAGCTGGTTAGAGAGTGCTAGTGCGGCGACCATCGGTTAAGTGAGGAGACAGATACTGATAATGCGACCGCACATTAAAGTTGTACCAAAAAACACATTTTTCGAATATTGCGCAACAGCTATTGCTCACAGGGTGCCGGATTTGGCGCACATAGGAGGAACGAAACCCCACATAACAAAGAAATAAGCAACAAAATTTTGTAACACCTCTATAATAATCTTGGCTCAGACCAAAGGCTGAAAATGCATTTTTTGGATTCAGGGGCCTATGAAATGCATAGATCCTTGAAAATTAAACAGAAAATTTCACCTTATTACAATACTTTCCTTACCTAATAGGGGTAAGTAAGTAAAAAAGTAAATTTACAAATCAAATAAATGCTCATTGTAGTTAACAGGGAGTGAAGATAGCATATATGCCTATATATAGCCTTTTTATAGTAAATCTTTAAAATTTTAATTGTGTAGTTTGTATGTAGTTAGCTATTCTGTATATTTGGGTAGTGTATGTCAATATGGATTTTAGTATGTGTTTCATTTGCTGGCAATAAAATATTAAAAATTAAACTTTAACATGCTGAGGAAGAAAAGAAATACATTTTTAAGTAGAAAAGGCCCTGATAGAAGAAATTTTACTGTTCAAATAGTAACTTGGTGCAAAAAATGTAATTTCAAAAAAATCTTTCCAAAGCCATTTTGGCTGTGATGTCACTGAATTAATGAAACTTAAAAAAATTGCCTGTTATTTATTTACTGTTTAAAAAAGAAATCTGTTGTAACTAGGAGAAAGCAAGGAAGATAACAAATATTTATTCATCAAATGATACTCTAGTTACATAAATGGATATGTACAATTGTATATGTCATACTATGGTTAAACAGAGGTTAATTATAAAAATATAGTTGCAAAATATAACAATACAAATATAAAATAACCAAACACAAGTGAATGACGATTCATGAGAAAATGTCCTCACAATGATTTAACTATAACAAAGTATCCAGTATTTATACTCACTTAAACTTCCACAACTTATTTACAACTCTTACAAAATAGACAGATCAGCAAGTCCTTTTTAACCATCTGCTGATTTCATTTGTACATTTATTAAGGTACACAGGAATTATTCATTTTCAATATGATGCATTACTATAAACTGGTTACTCATAAAAGTAACATTAAAAAGTAAAATTAAATAACTTAAATCAGCAATGAGACTATTACTTTTAATAACAATAGTAAATAATTAATTCAAGTTATGAATTTTTAAAAAATATATTTACTCATTTTTGGTGAATGGTATACTTTGAATAAGATTTTAAAGAAATCATTACAAATATACAATTAACTTAAAGAAATTGATTATCAACTCACATAAAATATTGGCAAACTACATCACTTAGTAAAACAAACAATTTATATAAAAAAAAAAAAAAAATGTAATTGATTATAGCAATAGAAGAATAATCAACCAGATGTATAGTCTAAAATAAATCAGGAAGTAGCTGTAAAAAATACCATTACATACTTGACAACCAAAAATTTAATATAATATTTATACTTAAGCAACATGGATTTATAACTATGGCTGTAAGAAGACAGAAGAATAGATTATGTGCTTACACTAAAGGAATAAACCTCTTATCAAATTCAAAGTTGGAACGTAAATGACAAAGATGCATAAAGCTTGAATGATTGAGGGTAATATCCTTCATAAAATACAAATCAATGAGCCATTTTGTAATAGGATTGCAAATACTATGAGGTAAAAAACATATCCAAGTGAAAGTAAGATATGCTTTTCACAACTGATAAAGATGCCTTCTCCGAAAATATTGAGGGTCTATATCATTTTAAAATTCATATCAACATAACCAAAAAAGTAAAAAAGTTTTGTTAGAGCTTCTGATAAATGTTTAGATAGTCTGTACTAGTATATGGTCAGGTAATGATTGTCCAAGCTAGCCAAAAAATATTAAAATTGAGGCATTACAATATATAGTAAAAATCATATCATAAGATAATTGATACATTTCAAAAAACATATGCAACTATTGAGGTTGGGAAGTTCCAATAAATGAAAATTAAAAACAATCATAGGTGGTGAATAAGTAATACATTTTATCAAGAAATACAAGGATAATTTGGATGTTCTGAATTTTTTTTTTTTTTTGGAGAGCAGTTTAATGATTTTAGATCTCATTTCAGTTTATATTAACAAATGAAATTTAATAAAAACTATTATAATTAAGTTTTAAAAAAATCCAAATAAAATTATAATAATTAAGATTTCAAAATTTTAAACTTCTCTTACTCTTAAAAAATCAGATTAATCATTTTTTTGTTTTGTTCTTTAAACCAACAACATAAAAAAGTGAATATAAGATATGGACTGTTAAACTTAGAAAAAAAATTGGTGTCTGACAAAAAATATAATCAACAAATCTCAGAGATAAACTTTGTCAAGACAATTTAGTAGGTAAACTATAGTTAAATGCATAATAAATATTAACCGAAATAATTTTAAAGTATTTCATTCAACAAGAAGAAAAAGGCCCTTCATAAACTTATGTTGTAAAATAAAAGATTTTTTTTTTCAATTTGCTTTTACCACAGTTTACCTCTGATTATTAATTAATCCTGCAATCCTGTAAAATCAAAAAAAGGCATCGACAGTGTTGTACACTTATTATTAAAAACGAACAAAAACAATAATGATTAGACAACTGAGGAGGTGGTCGCATGAAGTCAAATGGCAGTTTTACACAATATTATAGGGTATGGACTCAAGAATCATGACTCGGTTTATAATGGAGAGAAAACATATAAGCAATTATAGAGGAAAACCCCAAAGGAAAAATTCTTTAATACTTAAATATTAAAGTATTTTGAAAACAGCAAAATAAAAACCAATAATTACGTCATGAATAAATTGAAATTTATTCTAACGAAACTAAAACACTTCCATATGCAAACCAGATTTTAAGAAGCCTCATTGAAATATAAAATTCATCACCTCTTCAGAGATTTACAACTAGGAAAGTCCCCACTTATTTAAATCTTTTTCCTAACAAATTTAACACTCAAATAGGTAAAAATATATATTACAAATATGTACATTTCAAAACACAAAACCAAAATTATTTTAAAGATATCCAATTAATTATTTATTCAGAAACTAACCAACCAGAAACCATTTAATAATTATTATAAAGCCAGTTTCCATTGAAAATGTTATACTTTCATCTTTAATTAGTTTGAAAATCAATAACTATAAAGTTAATATTATGATTCAAACATTATAGTAAAGCAAGCAATAACAGAATCAAGACATTGAAAATCCAAGAAAGTCGGGAATCGATGTAGTTCAGTCATGTTAAGTTATTATAATGTTTTTAAAACTTAAGAATAATTTACAATGAATAAAGTTGCTAAATAAAAATTTAAATCTCAGTCTCACACCACCCAAATAACAATTTTGGGTAAATTTAAAGTACAATAATTTTTTCTCTTTGCATTTATTAAATTCTGAACTAATTGTAGTTGGAATAATAATTCTGTTGAAAACACATTATTTATGTTTTACCTCTCATCATCATTTTTCTTAGTCACTTAATTATACATTAGATTTGTATAAATATTTATTTAGTTAAAATACTTAATGATCATAACTGATATTAAATATACATGTGTATAAACCTTTACATATTTGTTTTTATAAAAGTATGCTTTTAATATTATCATATATTCATAAAACCATTATATTATTTGGATAATAATTTGGTCATTGAACGCAAATTGAGTTTGGTTCATAGCCTGCAGAATCTAAACCCTTTTGTTTAGAACATAATTTTTTTTACAAATATTAAGCTTCACAAACTGCCTCTAAAAAGCTGCCATCAATGTAGTTTACAAGCATTAAAATATGTTCAAGAACGCCACGATACGGCTTTTAAGTCTTTGCAATTGAGAATAAAATATGCCAGTTTTACAGATAATTTAATCAAATTGACTTCAAATCCACCATTAACAATAGTAATAATCCAACCAGTACATCCTCCGATAAATGCAATTTATTATATAAAGGTGGGGAAAAAAAGAAAAACAAATATATTATTGTCCATTATTCAGTTGATACTTTGTATTATCATTTCTCAATTTTAATAAAAAAAATTATTAAACGAATAAAAAAAAGTTTATACGCAAAACTTGAGATTTGAACACAACATTAAGGAACATTTTTTAATACAATAAGATGCACTAAACATATAGAAGATGAAAATTGTAAATGTTTTTTAACAAAAAATTACGATACCTCAGATTACTTTCATACATCATTATCATTCAAAGAGATATTATTCCATTGAAAATACTACCCAATATTACCATGCTTTACCATATATTTGATTATCAATTCACAAAACTTAATGTTATTTATTTTCATCGAAAGTTAAAGATTTAAAATAAAAATTGAATTGAGGTATGCCACAAGTGTTATATTTTAGACAAAAGAAGAAATATGAAATGAAAATACCTCTAAAATAGAAATAATCATATTTATATTTTTGTTTGCATATATACTTTTTTCCAAAAGAAATTATTCGTAATGTAAAAATTATCATTTAAAAAATCAATTTATAATTTCAATTAACAAACCTTAAATATTATTATTCAATAACAAACATGACAAATTCGAACTGATGAATATGTATTAAAAAAAAAAAAATTAATAATAATATTCACAATATTGGTTTAACAACTTCACTTCTTCATTTCACAATCATTTAACTTATATAAAATATTATGCATATGAAAAAATAGAACAATGGATATTTAATAGTTACATAAAAATATTTGTATGCACACATTCAAATACTGACTATAACATAATCTGACAGCAAAAATCCATCTTCAAACATGACAAATGTCTCCTCATTTGATCATCTCTTTGTTACTCAGTCAAAAAAATAAAAATGAAACTAGTTAGTTATACTTGGCTAAAGCAGCACAATAAAAGGAACAAAATTTCAGGCTATAAAACATATATTTTTTTTTTTGTTGGAACAAACAATTTGTATTAGAGTGAAATGAATAAAATAGCCTGAGATTTAATATTAACAAAAAATTCAAAATGATACTAGTTTGAAATTCTATTCTTTATATCATAATTAATCAATCTTAAAAAATATATGAGCATCAAATATATTAATTAAAACATATTTACATAAATTTCAATTTTCAGTAAGAAAAGTTAGAATATAAATTTCGGAAGACCATATCTTTTTACAAATTACGAAAAAACAATAAACAAATTAAAACAAATAGAATATAACCATATTGGAAAAAGAAATAACCTCCGTATACTTTCATACTTATCTGTAAAACTACAAATAACTTGGTGAGATCTTATGGTTATTACCAAGAGACCCCGAGTGAGAGCACAAAGGAATCGAATGTTGAATCAGACATTTTTAAAACGATGCCTAGCAACATTGAATCCTTTAGTTTCACATGAAATCACTGCTGAAGTCCCCCTCTCCCCCCTTCTCAGCACTGAACAACTTCTTATTAAATGGCAAATCACATTTTCCGCTCTTCTTTTTAATTCTTATTGTTTTTGAGCCATTTACATCAAAGAGGTGCCTAATTCATGCAAAAAAATTTTCACTATAAGTGAAAATTGTAAAGGATGGCTAAATATTATTAGTAGTATTTGAATATATGTAGCCCTGCTCTTGTAGTACATTAAGTCTTTTCTCAACTGCATCTTTATCTAAAACAATTGAAACAAAAAAGTAAACTAAACTATAAAATGATAAGGAAAAATCATAAAATGGGCAACAATAATAACTTTTAAATATTGAGAAAAAAAAATTACAAATTAAAAACAAAATTTTCCAAAAAATTAAACAAAGTTTTTGTTATTTACAAGATTAATATGACTTTTCCAATAAGATTTAATTAAAATAAACACAGAATCGAGGACTACACTAAAGTCTCAATTATCCGAACATGAGGGGATCGAAGTTCATTAGGTTAATCTGAAAAAATTCAGTTTCCGAGTTAAAACACGGTACCTATGCAAGCCTTAAATTCGATAGTACGCTTATTTACAGTCTATAAATCAACCTTAAAATGAAGGTTTTTAAGCGATAAAATAACATATTTTATGATTATAAGTACAGTGAGGAGAAAAACAAAGCAACCGTATAATTGTAAAAAACAATGAATAATCAAACACAAACCTAAACTTTGTGTTTACTAACAACAGTAAACAATTGCTAGACACTGTCACTGAGTACTAACCAGGCAGAGTAAATCACACAATCAACCGAACATTCAGTTTATCGGGTTTCATATAATCAGGACTTTAGTGTACTTCAAATTGATGTAAATATAATCTAACTTCTATTACTTCAATAAGGACATCAAAAGGTTTAGATATTTTATAAGGTATTATATAAATACGATCATTTCACTTCATAAATAGCTATTACTAACATTTGTTAAGCAGCATTTTGTCCTGGGTGTTAGGGGTCTGCTGGGCGAGGGCATGAAGAAGTATCTGAGCCGTCTGGTACCTCTGGAAGCACTCAGCTGGGTTTCCAAATAGTTCATCCAAGGCAGCTGACTGGCACTGCAAATTGAAGATTTTTTTAAACAAATAGAACAAAAAAAAAATGTAATAGAGCAGTTTACATGATATGTTATGTTGTTCAGTATTACAAAATAAAATACTAGAATCACTTCCAGAGGAGATTCGAATAGGAAAATCTACAGAAAGCACATTAATTGGTTAACAATTCTTTTCAAGATCTCACATGAGTTACTGGTTTACAGTGTTATGAGTAATAAAATATCTTTTTTT
Source organism: Rhaphigaster nebulosa (assembly GCA_948150685.1). Taxonomy (NCBI): domain Eukaryota; kingdom Metazoa; phylum Arthropoda; class Insecta; order Hemiptera; family Pentatomidae; genus Rhaphigaster; species Rhaphigaster nebulosa. Next base: position 25,751,299 of record OX411311.1, read on the forward strand.
TAAAATTAATTTTTCCAAACTATAGAAGCATTTAAAATGAAACTTAAGGAATGTGTAAATGCTAGGTCAGAATTTAAAGTAATTGAAAGCGTTTGTAGAAAAAAGTTTCAAAATGGAATTAATCCATAGTTTAATTATAACTTGAGAAAGCCATTACCGGGAAGATCGCCAGAAGATGGAAGCCACCCTGTATCGATGTGTTGTTGAAGAATTGAGGACAAGAAATTATTGTAAGTGGTCAACAATGCTGTCATTGCTGCCGAATACCTTACAGCCAAAACGTGAGGTAAGGATGGAAATAAATAATATCTACTTGAGTAGATCAAAACCATTTTAAGCAGCTCTTGCAGTTTAATTTATTCTGTTATCTAGATGAAAAGCACCGTTTTTTTCATTTATTGTTTTTTTGTCATTCAGTCATATGCAGTTAGATTTGTTGTGCACATATTATCTTAATTTGTATGTATATTTATATAGATCTTCGGGACTAATGTGGTAATATGGTAAATAATTAATGATATAAATAAATTCATAGCAAGGTGGATTAAAATGCAACCTTTAGATGCCCTTAGGTTTAGCAACCTTTAGACCCTAGTCTAGCTTACCTTCAGAATGAACCATATCCCAAGCCAATCGATAAACATGTAGAAGATGTAGGAAGTAGAAACTAAAGCTAGCAGACAGAAACCAACAAACAATCCAGGCTTAAATTAACCAAATAAACTCCAAGGCATTATTGTTGGCTTTTGACTATATATTTTTTATATTCAATTTGATTTAAATTTCTTATTTTCTTTTAATTTGTATAAATAGCCAAGTTGATTCTTATTTTGTATTTTCATTTATATTGAATATATATTTTTTGGGAGTTCTTCATTTAGTTCGATTAGTTATTTTACTCTGACTAAGGTGCTAGGTTTCGCCACTTCCTCTTGTTATTCGCCCTTTAATTTCACCTCTGATTGCTAGAGACTAATGAAGCTCTATTTGTTGAAATTTTGAACTATATAACATGTTATTTGATAAGACTACACTGAATAGTGTTTCGAAGAAATAAGAAACAACAATCATTAAACAATCTAAATCTATATAAAAAAAATGAATGAATGGACATATTATTTACAGATAACATAAAATATTTATCTACTAAAACAATATTTTAAATAAGACATAGGCCTCACATTAGGTACCAAGCAACTAAATAAAGAGTACCAATTTTTATAGAAGCATTGAATAAAGGCTACATTATTTTTAATGAAATTCAGTTCTACAGATTTTAGTCACTGTGGATTTGATTACAATTGATTTTGACTGAAAAGTCACTAAATATATCTTGTGTCCAGCAAAGGTTGCACCTGTACAGGTATGAATTTGGATCTATCATATTAGCTGCATTGGCCCTTGATCAGACAGCATCAGGCAGAATAGAATGTATCAGATGGCTGATGTACTGAAAGCAACTATCCAATCTTAAGCTAACTATTATCCACAAGCAAGGTGTGCACCTTTGTGCTAAGTGCTAAGCACAGGGCCACCCACCCATCTATAAAAACTGGTGGTGTAAAGCCTAACGAGAAGTCTTGTACATAAACAGCTTTTCCAGAATGGAAAAGAGAAGAACCAGGGTTTATATTTATTTATTTATTAGCCAATGCCAACTCTTGGCTGTTGAGCCACAACGATTTACAGGATTCATATACAATAGTAAAATGTTGAGGAGAAAATAAATAATAAAAATAATAATGAAATAAATAATAAAATAATAAAAACAATAATGATCTCATAAAACTAGTAAAGTTCAGAGGAAAGGCATCTTCTTCATCTTCCTCATTTGTACCTCTCAGCGTGGAGGTGCCTCAATCCAAGCCAGCCAGGCATCACGATCCCGAGCCAGCGCCCTCATGGAGTTCAGACTCTTTCCCTTTTCCTGTTCAATCCTGGAGATGTGATCGGTCCATAATAGTCTGGGTCTTCCTCGAGGGTGACGTCCAGTGGGCCTGGCTTCAAAAAACTTTTGCGGATCCTATTCTTCATTCATTCGGCATAGATGACCGAACCACTATAGCTGCCTCTTTTCGACAGTGTTCCTCAAGGCGGGTACTCCAAGGTCTCCACACGTATCTGCTCATTTTTGACCTGATCTCTCCTTGTTCGGCTGCCATTCTCCAGAGGTACTTCATTTCAGCGGCTTTAGCTCTACTCCAGTGCCTGTCCAGCAGGACCCAGCTTTCAATGCCATAAAGAAGGGTAGGCAGATAGATGGCCTTGAATATGTGCAGTTTTACACTGTTTTCTATCTTCCTTTCCCCCACTACTGAGCTGCAAAGCTGAAAATATCTATTATTTGCTTTTTTGATCCTGTTGGAAAGCTCTTGGTCAATTTTTCCGTTTCTACTGAGCACAATCCCAAGATAAGGGTAGTCCTCTACTTTTTCCAATACCTCCTCCTGGCAGCAAACTATCACTTCTTCTTCCTCTTGACCAATGTGCATCACCTTACTTTTCTTTGCATTCAGTACCATTTTGCAGGCCTTTGCCAAACACTTCCCAGTTTTTCTTCTTCGCCACTCTGACAACCATTTTACGTCTTTTCTTCTTTTGACGTAGAGCTCCCAATTGGCTACACTCTTGACTCTATAATATTCTTTCCTGGCTGACTTCGTCCTAGCTATCGACGCTTTCACTCGATCATTCCACCGCTTAGTCCTTTTACCTTTGGTGGAGATTACCTTCATTCCACATAATCTTTCGGCTGCCTCGAGAATTGCATGCTTCAGTTTCTCCCATACTTTGTCAATAAATATTATCTTCAATATCAAAAGCTCTAAGTTTCTTATCAAGAAGTTCTGCATATTTACATTTCTTTTCTGGAATCTGTAGCTTTGCGATATTGATTTTACTGTATGTTTTGGGCCATTTCTTTCTAAGTCAAAGGATCTGGCTGTCTCCAATCAGAAGAAGATGGTCTGATCCAATTTCAGCACCTCTTATTACGTTTACGTCGCTGAAGTATCTCCTTATTCCCCTGCTGTATACGAAGTAGTCAACTTTACTACTGACATTTTTTTCTTCCGCTGAAAAAGTTATTTTGTGCACAGTTTTATGAGGAAAAAATGAATTTAAAATGAGGTGGTCATAATCTATGCATAAGTCAATGAGTCTTTCACAATTTTCATTTCTAGTTTGTTCCCCTCCATATAGGCCTATAACACCATGAGTATTGGAATGATCTTTTCCTGTTCTAGCATTGAAATCACCCATTATTATGATCTATTCTTATTTTGTCTTCTGATGATTTCTCTCTCATGATCTGTATAGAATTGTTCTTTGTCTAGAACATCAGCATCCTCTATGGGAGCATACACTTGTATGAGGGTGATCTTTCCTACTGACAGTTCCACATTTGCTGTTATTATTCCTGAACAAATGGGCTCCCAATCTTCTACTTTAGCGAAGAGGTTTTCTTTCATGATGATGCCAACACCTTGGCTCTAAAACCAGCTGGTAATCCTGAGTAGATAAGCACATGACTCTTGTTTAGGCTCACTTCTCCGTGGCCTTTCCTCCTCACTTCACTTATTCCCAGGATGTCTACCCTGAATGTTTCCATTTCCTCCACTTCAACTTCTTTGCCAATTAATGTCTTTATATTCCAGTTCCCAAGTCTAATATCCTTTCGAGCGCTGTGGCGTAACCATTGAGACTGATCAAATCCGAGGCAACTTATAGTTCTTTGAATTGATTTATTCTCTTCTACGGGAGATTTGCCCAGTAGGAGAGGCCCTATATCCTCGGGACAACTGGCCCCCTGAATATTTATGACCCCTCAGGAGGATGACCCAGCTAAACCCCTCGGTACTGGGTTTCCCTAAACTGGAGTACCAGTGGCTGATTGCAGTCAGAAGACTGGGCGCCACTTCCCCACGCCAAGAGAAAAGGCATCAACAGATTTAAATGGGACTCCTAGCTTCAAATATAAGAAGCAATCTACACATAAAAATTGCTTTATTGTTCAATCAATCAATTCGTTGCTACAACTCGGTGACGAGTCCTGGCCTCCTCAACCAGCTTCCTCCAAGTGGCTCTGTCTATGACAGCCACCATCCAGTCCCTGATAACGAGAATAGTTCGAGCGTCACTTGTCACTCCATCAGACCATTGAAGCTTTGGCCTTCCTCTCCGTCTTCACCCGAAGAGTTGCTCTGTCAGCAGCTTCTTTGGCATCTCCTCGCCTTATTGTTATTTAGGTCAAAAAAGTGTATTTTAGATTATAATTATCATAAGTGTAAACAATTCATGTTTGACAAAATGGAGAAACAATTAAAACTATGAAACTGATGTTGTTCTAATACTTACCATATGGATAGCATGGTTGTACAAAATCTTATCAGCAGTAGCTGAAGCATTTTGCAGCAGGCCAGGTGAATTGAGTTGCTTGCATTCAGATAGACACTGCCTAAATTTGGTGTTTAATACGCCTACAACTAATACAAAACACATGATTTAGATAAAAATACCACACATCTATTCTCAATTAATCAAAACTGTGAATCTAGAGAAAAGACACTTTGATTGTTATTATTATTTTTTAGCGGAATACAGATTTGCTTTGCTGCCTAAATAGATATTGAACTTTGCTTTCATTTTATTTTTCACAATATAGCTCAATTAGGCTCTTCCAAAGTTTTACCACTAATAGAGAAATGGACCTTTGAGACAACAGACATTGGCAAGAAGCAGGAGTTAAAATCACTTAACAATAGCCAGAATCATATTGGAGAGGAAGCTAACAATCCTACAACAGTGCCTCCTCCCCCACCAATACATGAATACATGATAGAACAGTTTACATATTGTAAACTGTAACGTTAGTTACTTGTAACGGGACATCGGATAGGTCCTAAGGTATAATGTGGAGATAGGTACAAGAGCTGGTGCGCCCTGTTACTTGTTACACAAATAGATCATGTAAAACTTAAACCAATTTCATTGTCGAAGGAGTTTTCACATAGGGTTTAGACCATAGTTGAAGTATTTCATTAAGTAAAGATGCCACTGGCTTTCAGTGTTTGCAGTCTAAGTGATATGTCCAGCTATGACAAAGAGGGCTTTATTATATATCCAGATAGTCAATTAGGCTCGTCAAGCTCTTGAGTCACCAAAAGAAACCTACATTCTGGTAAATAAATACTAACAAGCTATGGGGTCCCTCACCTGCTCTAAAAAATTAACACTAGATGGGTTCCTGGTCATAAAGGAATAGTAAGTAACAAGAAAGCTGATCAGCTTGCCAGACAAGATGCTGGTATTTTCCCATATTACGTCAGGACCTTCATCAAATATCTCCAAAAAGTATTGGTGCAAAGAAGTTCTTGATTGATGAACAAAGGAATAGAGAGATAGTACTGGCCAAGCTCTTAATTAAGGAATAATAAAAGAACCTACTCCTTCTAGAACTGAGTGGCTGCTAGTCTTTAAAAGGAGAAGAACTCCTATCAATAACTGGAGAACTATTAGGCCACAACAGACTTAGGCACCAGAAACTGCCATACCCTACATTGTAATCCACAACTGCTATGCAGCCTACTGGATAGAATTCAGAAGTATGGGGCTTCCTCCATATAATTGTTCTTTAGGATTTCATTAAGAAAACCAAAATTTTCACGACAGAGGAATAATTATTTTGGAGTTCGCAATAAGGACCAATATGCCCACTTGCTGAATTTGCTCGCCCTACTGTTGCTATTACCACGTAGTGTTACCAATTAGTCCTTCTAACAGCTAATCAGCACAGATCCATACTGCAACATATCAAATAGTTTCAGGGAATAGATTTGAGATCTTGAGAGCTGAAATGAAGCAGTCTTAAACACATTGACAAAGGATAAGATAAACATTTTTCCTTTTGCTTAATGAGAAACAAGGTAAAACTGAAAATGTTTACTGATAACTATAACTGGTCTCCTTATGGATAAGTGCCTTTTGAAATATCAAGAAGAAGATAAAACTTGTTGAGAGCTCTTCCAGTCGAATTTGTATTGTTTTCTATAGACTACAGAATTATACCTGAAGATATTGATTGGGCTAGTCCCAAGTATGTCCTTCATCAGAAGCCTGAAATTTGTTTGGATCATATTGGCAGAGAGAAGGTTGTTCACAGAAGGTAGAAATGGCTAGAAGTGATAAAGGATTACCCATCCCTCAAATATAATAATAAAAGTAGTAGCCCTTTCAAACAGAGAGAGTACTGATGTCATGTTATTTTAAAAATCTTGAAAAAATATAAAAAATGCACTTTAGACTCTTCATCACAGTTTTGATTAACTATTATATCCGGCATATCATTGCCGCCATGAAATCTCCTATGTGACCAAAAATTACTTATGTGATTTTTATTTTATTAGAAACGATATTTATCTACTATGTGCTGGTGAATAGCACCCATGTGTTAAAAAATCGTAAAATGATTTAAATTGATCAAAAAGAATCCTACAGCTAGTATTTATCGCATTTGCAGCAGTTACCGCTAGAAATCACCCATGAGACACTTCCAATCCAGTCTTCACACAGGTGGTTTCACAGTTATCATGCTTATCCACCATGTTGGAATGTTGATAATTAGTTTAATAAAATTATATTTTGCTTATAAATCAGTTTTTTGTCAGTCCTGTAAAATCATGTGTTGACACACAGGAGGTTTCAAGGCAACAATGACCATGTTTGCGTGTAAAATAATTTTTTTTTAAACAAATTTTATTTAATAAAAAAAAGAAGAAAAAAAGACAACCTAATTATAAAAAAGAAAAACAATTGAAATGGGTCTAAATTTTGTGATATCTGATCAATAAAACCTTCATCAGATTATTAATTAATAACCCTCAATGGTTTTGGAGATATTTTAAGTGCTTTTATTTTTGCATATAAAAGCTCATATAGTTTAGAAAGTATTAATTTAATTAGAACTATCTAAAGCGGAAAAATTATTCTAACAAGAATATTTCTTTGTAGAAGTATTTTCAAAGCATGTTGAATATTTTAGCCTTTATTAGTCAGATAAATGCTATTAGAATATTTTTCTGATTAATTGACTAGTTCAGTAATCTTTTAGTAAAACAGTACAAAACTGATGGTAAAAAAAAATAATAATATGATTGAGATATTCTAGTACAAACCTGTCTTCACAGAGGAGGATGGCTGAAGCCTGCCATTTCTCAGCTGCTGGGTGGCAAGACTTAGCGCTGAGCTGAGGAGCTGCAATGCCCTCACCAGCAACACTAATCGCTCCACTCGGCCCCTCGAGGAGGCAACATCTGTAATGCACTCGCTTAACGCAAGCACAAAGTTAAGTTTAGCTAAAGTCTCATTGTGTTCTCTCTGAAATCATTGAAAATAATATTAATCGCTAAATATTAATTAGCGACTACAAATAAAGGTGATTATCATATGAAACCAATTCAGGAAAACTCAATTATTTTAAAGACTATACTATCAAGGATAGAATATTCATTCCTGAAAATTGTCATTTAAAATAAATGACATGCTGGAGTTACTTTTTAAATTTATTATAATGTTTGGTGCATGAACAAACATTACAAACCAATGCAACTGCAAAAATACTTCCTAAAGTACATAAATTGTTTATTTAATTTTTCATTAATTCTATACAATCTGAATATGTAATTAATTATTTAAAGTAACAATTGTGTTAAGATAATGGAAGTAAATTATAGCAAAAATGAATTTTCAAGCCAACTTATGAAACTAATAACAAAAAGTAAAAAACATTTACAAAATATTAAAAATTTACCTCCAATAATGTTTCTTGAGGTAATTCAGGTAGAACAAAAGTCACAGGAGATTCAAGATCAGTGAAATCTGTAAGCAATATAAATATTTACAAAAATTAAAGCAGCACTTTTAAGATACAAACATGAACACACAGCTCACCTAAATTATTTTCAGTTATGGGCTTACTGAATGGAACTAATGGTAGCTTGTTTGTATTAAGGGATGCAAATGCTCCACACAATAATGGAGAATTCATCACTGAAAAAATAAAGGCTATCCATAGATTAAAATCATTAAAAAAAACCTTAATAAATTTAATTCTTTATAATCATAATAAAAACCCGAAGGTTTTTGATATCATTATATTTCCTTAATCACAGAGTCTTCATTTTTATAGCATTAGGTAGACTGAGAATATCAACTTCTGCTAGCTCAAGATATTATGAAATCTCTAAGGATGTCTTTGTCTGTAAAGATTGGGCAAATACTAGGTTGTTACAAAAGCCTTTGTGCATACAATGAGTTTTATTTCAATTTCAGTATAAAATCTACACATTGAAATTATTCTTCAAAATATAGGCCATCATTGCCAATTAATTTAACCCATCTTTAACCAGAAGTTGAATTTGGTTGTCCTTGGTTTACCAGGCAGAAAACTCCTCACCTTCTGATTTGACATTCCTGTTGTTTTTGAAGTGCCAGCCTACGTGCTATTGACCGTAAAAGATCATAACTGAACAGTACAATGTCAGGGTGGGGTATGCTAACATCCTCTGTTTCTGAGAATCTTTCTATGATTAAGAGTGAACGATGGACAGGAGCATTTTCTTGCTAAAACATCACTTTAATATGATTGACCAAACCAGGGGACTCCTAAATTAAATAATATATGCTCTTTCAAGTTGTTCACAGTAAAGCTAAACGTCAGTAGCCTTGCCATCTGGAACCAGATCAAAGTTCAAAACATCTTCATAATTCCACCAAACACAAAGCATTACCTTGAAGGCTGCTGTTCCCAGAATTGAACCGCCTGAACGAAAACGCTACTGTATTACGATGCACCACATTTCCATCTTCCACCACACAAATTTCCTCAGCAGCTGCCTTCGCACTTAATTCTTTTTTCCATTAGTGCCTGAGAAGACCAATAATGGCAATTTTTTCTTCCAGCATTTGATAATGTGATGTGAAATTTATAAAGTGGAATGAAAGATAGAGACAGTTGGTATACATAATTAAATAAAGGATTAGTCAAAGCAAGCAATGATATATGCATTACTTACATCAGTATTGAATAAGGATTCAAATAGAGACTTTAATGTCAGCAATGAATTAATGCGCAAAGACTTTTGTAACAACCTAGTAATTGTTTTATTGTTTTAATTCAATATTTCGATAGTATACCTGCAAATTTCGCAAGTCCCATTTTCATAAAAATAAAGGTTTTGCATTTCTATAACAAAATAAAAGGTTTTGGATTGAATGGACTGCATAAATTTTATGTTATTGGCATTATCACTCGCCTATGACCAGTTGTAATAAGATGTAGGTTTAGAAGGCTTCAGAAGGGTTGAAGTTTTTTTTGTCTCATGAAAAATTATGTTAGAAGCACTTCTGAGAATTTGTGGGTACATATAATGTCGATTTGTTTAAAACAATCCCAGAGGTTATAGACAGATAGATGAACGTTTACAGTGACACTATAATGGATATATATATATATATATATATTAAGAAAATTACAGAAATCAAAGAGTGAAATATCATGAAAATTTCTCTTAGAAATCACTGAATGCAAAAGAAATAACATAATAGAAAGAAACTGTGGAATCTAAATTCTATTGGAATGATGGAATGGTGAGGAAAAGCAGGTTTTCAAAAATAATGGCCTGAATGGAGGGGAATAGGCAAGTTTAAATAACTTTTATAGTAATCTGGAACCCATTTCAATTAGTCAATTTGAGACTTAGTATTTCGCAGATAACTGTATTTTTAATAATGGTTCGACTCGGATTATTTTCTTACTATATCTACATTTTCTTTCCTTTTACTGTATACATTACAATCTAAACATAAAATCATTGTGCTTGATGAACACTTTAAATTCAATAAAATAAAGTTTACTTGATTTTCTGAGGGGAGAATTTGAAGGAGAAACTGTCCAAGTGTTTACAGGTGGTGGAGTCTCAGCAAACCCTTTCATTCCTGGAGGAGTACCGAGAGCATACTGGATCTGAAGAAAGACTATTATTTTGTAACTAGGACTACAATAATCACAGAAATATAGTAAAAAAAAAAAATAACTTACAGAAGGCGGTGATAAAGAACTGATGTCTGGAGGTGAAACTCTATTTGCAGTCCTTTCCATGTTGATTGGCTGAGATCTAGGAACCGAGCTCTAAAACATTGCAAATATATCAAACATAAAATTAATAATAGTTTCAAATTATATCGCTTAAAAAATCAATACAGTCCCATCTCACCTAAATTAAACTATTATAAACATGAAGGATTAAATAAAAATTATTTCCAACCAGATTTGGAGAAAACAACACAAAATTTATATTTTTCGCAATCCAGGCCGATTCACAAAATGGGTCAGGGGAGGCATTGTAATAACTAAACTAATCACTGATTATTAAAAATGAAAAGGCCAGAATAAACAATTAAAAATTTAATCATACAAGTAACAAATAATAAAAAATCAAATAAGGAAAATAACAAACAAAAATTATCAACAATTTATTTGAATTGGAAAAATGTCCAGATTTCCTTTAATTAATGTTTCTATTAATTGCAAGGAATGTTAAGGAATTGTTTAATTACAAATAAAATAAAATAATATTTTATCTGTTCAACGTCTACTGATAAGTAACCCCATTTGGGACTTCATCTCTTGAATAGCCATATAGAGTAGATAGAAGTACAGCTTTGGTCTACCAAAAGCTATATTAAAACACAAATACTGTTTTTAGCATTATTACAGTTTTGGATATTTTTATATCTTAAACCATTCATAGCCATTGACTTCTGCTCGTGATTTGTTGTATTACGGACCAGGAACTGGTAATCTGGTGAATTACCTTTGTTCTAAAATAAAATATGTACAACAGCCAAGAATATATGCCAATGAAAATAAATATTTACATAAGACAAAAAAGGGCTGCAGAAAATAAGATTAAAGCTGTGCTGTGTGATATAATAAAGTTTAGTTGAGACCACAAAATCAAATACTTTATGTGATAAGCAAACTTAAGGCTTTGATTTTATTAGAATGCACTAATGCCAAATTAAAATGAATAATACAATTTATAGAAACTTGATTAAATGGTCCCAAATTTTGAAGACATGTGCACAATGTGGAATAGTAATAGTGTTTACCATTCACTACTTACACCACTGTTTTCCTTTTTCTCATTAGCTTCTTTCTGTAAAACCACAATTAAAATCCTTAACAAATACCTAACTTTTAGCAAACAAAATTGTCTTCTTTAATTAAACTGAAATTAGATCAAAGTCCAATTGTCTAAAAGTCTACAAAGTATTTTCAAGTTTAAAATAACTAAGTATAAATAATAATCCAATGATAAAGGTATACATAAACTATGTTCATCTTTTATATTTCTATTGTGCTGCGGCCAACAGATTTATGCAAATATTGACATGTTTGCATTACATATCAACACTGTATATAGCGCCAGCCAGCCACAAACCTAAAGAGATTAAGTTACTTCTATATGAACAGCAGTGCGTATCCAGACGAATATGGAGTGGGACGTGCCCTTCTCTCTCTTCCTTCTCATCACACTCAGTTCATTGAGTTAGACTCGATTTTGTTGGCTCCAGAAACTCCGAACTGAGGCATTTTTTAATTAACTCAATTTTAGCCAGCTAGCAACAGAATTATGGCTTATTTTTTTTTTGTAAAATACTTTATTTTAATTTTTGAGAAGAAATTAATACATGTATTTCATTATTTTTATTTTCAAATTTATTTGTTAATAATTTTTAGCACTGATAAATAGTTTTGGTTATTTTTAAGAAGGATTTTCAATTTTATTTTTTATGTCATAATAAAGCAATTTTTATTTTATCTCTTATAATTCTGCAATGAATTTTCATTTAATGCATATGGAAATACGGGCGTGAAATAAGGGTTCTAAATTATCAAATCCTTATCTCCCATAGCATATTGAAAAAATGGTAGTTAATGTGCCTATCTATTAAGTGCGGCATTGCGACATAATGAATTTGAAATTACAAAGTATTTTTAGAGATTAAAAGGGAAAAAATACACAACTCTGCTTATAAGCTGGTAAATATATTTTTAAAAACCAATAAGAAAATGAATATGGATAGAATTATTAATAAATAAAAATAAAAAAGGATATTTCGGAATTGCACAAAATAAACATGAGGCTATTATTCATCTTGAAAAATTTCTCCATTGTTTTTTTTTGGAATTCTTCCTAATAAATTAATTTTAATTAGATTGTAAAAGGATAAAGAAACTATTCTTCTTAACATCTAATAGGATATGCAGTATGAACAAGTCAGCACATTTTTCCCTGTGAGTGCTTATTTGAACAATGTCCTTATATCTAATTTGTTCTATGCAATTCTGAAACACCATGTTTAATAATTATGAATATATTTTAGATAAATATTAAATTATTTACCTTTTGGGTAGGTGAATGATGTGCTTGTACAACAGGACCTGACCGTGTAGGCACTGAGATAGGAAGAGAGCTTGGTCTTGGAGGGCTCATTCCCATGTAATTAGGAGCACTATAACATAGCATCAAATCAGAAACTATGTAAAAATCACAATAACTTATATAAATGCATCAATCAGGAACTATATAAGAATCACAACAACTTATATAAATGCATCAATCAGAAACTATATAAGAATAGTACAGCTTATATAAATGTATTACAATAGAGGCTGAAATCTAATTTAGAATGAAATAACAAAATAATATCTTACTAGTATACCTGAGCGAGAATTCTCGCATTAAATATCTTCCAGTCCCTAATTCCAAGTATAAGCGATATTAGGGAAACATATTTATTCGTATAAACAATATAATATTATCAAGAGTTTATTTAACACACACATTTGGTGAAGCTACATAGTTTGTATTGACTATGTTGGAGTTCCAGTTTATACTTAATAAGTAATTAGCTTACACCACTGGAAAACATCTCTTCAATTTAGCAGTTAGGCAATTAGATTCAGATATACCATTTTCTATGTGTAGTATTCATATTTAACAGTGCCCTTTAGGGTTGGACAGATGAAACAATATATAATTTCCCACTCATTAAAAGTTTTTGTAAACAGACTCAAATAGATGTAACGCTGCCATGACAACGGCACTTATGCAAGACGGCATACGGCCCGTGCGGACATATAATTCTGCGGACATCTTATAATTCTGCAATGAATTTTCATTTAATGCATATGGAAATACGGGCGTGAAATAAGGGTTCTAAATTATCAAACCCTTATCTCCCATAGCATATTGAAAAAGTGGTAGTTAATGTGCCTATCTATTAAGTGCGGCATTGCGACATAATGAATTTGAAATTAGCATACATAGCGTGCATTATCTCAAAAATAGTAAATTTTAGAGCTTTAAAACGCTGGACCAATACGTTCGTAGGAACGTATATGATCTTGATGCCCTTGTCAAAATATTTAAAACCCATCTTATCCCGCCTCGATCCGCCGACTCTGTCGTCAGATCTTTGAAACCTCCCAGTTTTTTCATCACTTTTATTTAAGCCCTAGTAAGAATTTAACAATTGAAATTAGGATTCGTCACTTCTCCGTGAAATTACCTTTTTTTTCATACCTCACTCATCAAAATCTATCGCTCCTGAGAACCAGAAAAGGGATCTATACTACCGTAATAATAAATTGAAGTGATTATTAGAATATCTCCTTGGCTAAAAAAATGAAAAAATTGTTTATGAAATTGAAAAAACACTTTGAGATGACAGCCGAGGATGCGGTCAGAAATAAAGCACATAATAATGAAATTTACAGTTTAATATGGGACAAGGTTTCAGATTAAGTTTCCTTTAAGGAGACATACCAGTTTGACAACATCCTTGTATCATTGTTTAATGGATTGATGTCGCATATCGAAATTTCATCTTCTCGATTTCCTCAACATGCAACTAAATCTCCATAAAAACTTATAACCATAAGTTTCTCAATACAAAGTTAAAATATTGCATATAAGAGCGTAGTTTATAGTTTATTGTTGGAAAAGCAAGTAAAATAGAGTAAGACTGAGAATTTTATGAATATCAGCATTCACAGTTCATTTTGAACCAATTATCATATAGATATGATGTCACATGGCAAAAATGTATAATAAAACTGAATGTGTAGAACTCTCTTTTAGCAGACAATTATATTTGTATTGATGTTTTAATTTTTTTAATAAGTTGATAAATATATTTGTTATAAAAAATTAAAGTAAAAATGCTATAAATAAATTAAAACTGATTTACTGCTTGTCTGTTGGAAGATTAGATGGAACCATAACAAAATCATCTGAATCCTCAGGAGACAAACTAACTGGAAAACCTGAAACATAAAATTTATCTAAGTTAAATATTACCAAAAGAGATAACTTCAAGTAATAAAAGTATTAAATTGTACATTATTATGTTTCTAATAGGCAGGAAAAATTTTCAAACATTTATTTGGTGATGCTGGTTAACATACATATTTTGGACAAGAATTTCAATTGAACTAGAATCAATTTACTAAGTTAATATAGTGAATGAGGATTAAAATTACCTCATCAAATTCTTGTGTGATAGATAATTAGCTATATAATGGGATCTCATCATCATCAATGACTAATAGAAATTATATTATATATATATATATATATATATATATATATATATATATATATATATATATATATATATATATATATATATATATATTAGATTATATTAGACATAGAAATTAATGTAAAGCAAATACCATCCATAGTTGACCATGGATTTAATCAAGATAATGGTAGAGTGGAGAGGAGGAGGAAATAAAACACATAGTAAAGATTCACTGCTTAATGTATGCTGACATTTTGGCCTACTTTACCGTACAAGGAAGTCATGTGGTGTCCATATCAGATTCAATCAGAATAAATAAATAAATAAAAGTGAATGAATATATATGTTTTTTTTGTAAAATTTATGAGCATTCTTTAAGTATATAATTAATTATTCCTAATAACTATCAAACAAATTATCACATAACTTAACAAAATAGAAGGGTTCATTCTTTATCAAACTTCTTCCACTACAGGAATGAGTATTTAATAAAAATATACTTCGCATGAAACATGCATCAGCCTTAAGTCCATATAATGACTCCTCATTTTTTTTGTAACACCAAGTAATCCAATCAGCAATGTTATACGGGTGATTCTCTTTTTATAGGCAAGTTTTAGCCCATTACAAGTATTGCTCAATTAGTTAATTCTAACCTGAAATTCTTTCCCAATGGTATACGGGGAAGAAATATTTCTTCATAATAAAATATTAAAAATAAAAAGATTAAAGAATAATTTGATTTTATAATTACTTAAGGTACTAATATTATCACGCAGTGTCCTACTCTCAGTTTTCTAGTAAGCATGTATTTTTTTCTTTCCTAAGCTACTGTAAATGGTAATGGAATTTATTTCTAATCATAAAGGATAACAACCTTGCACGAAATAAAGGAAGTATTGTAATCGCGAAAATTTTCAGTTTTCATATTTCAATGAGGACCATCCCTGAATCCATTTTGACTAGTTTCGTCGTGATGTCTGTACGTACGTTCGTTCGAATCTCGCATAACTCAAAAACGGTTAGCCGTAGAAAGTTAAAATTTTGTATTGAGGATTGCTGTAAAATCTAGTTGTGAACCTCCTTTTTTGGTCACTGCATGATCACCAGAAGCAGTTCTTTACTTGAAGGTCATTATTGATTTTCACTAAAAATTATATTGAAATATAAAGCAAAACTTCTCAAATTAGGTATATAAAACTTACTTATCAATATAAATAACATAATAAATTTTGGTTAGCATTGGCAGACTGGAAGTGATACTTTACTTGAAGATCAAATTAGACTTTCATAAAAAAATATATTAAAATATAATGTAAAATATCTCAAATTTGGTAAATAGGACTTTTATATCAATATGAATGCATTTACTAGACTTTGGTTAAAATTGGTGAGCCGAAAAGGGTACTTTAATTGAAGGTCATAATAAACAAATAAATAATTACATTAAAATTAAATACTGAGATCATATGATTCGGTAATGAAGGTTACAAACACGATTTTTTTACCACTCCAATTAAAAATTTTGATTACTTCTTTTAAGTGTTAAAATTGAGGGTAAAATACTGGTTTTCCTCCCCATTTGTGAGATAAACAAGTCTGCAGCAGGAGAATAAGATAAAAGTTAAGCGGGTTCTTCCGCTTAAAATGTCGAAACTGTAGATTTCCAATGCTTTATCTAGTGACATTGACAGTTCTAATGTTGTCATGGAACATGAAGAAATCTCTTGGAAACTAGATACATACTGAATATAATAACTGAATGACATATAATAACGGAATGAGACCTCCAGAAACATGAGTTTGTCTGTGTATGTTTTTGTTTGTGTGTGTCAATAGATGGATGTCGCGATGCCGTGTCGTTTTTGAGACACTGCATTCTTCGGAAACTAGTAACCAAATTCAGGATCACTTTTTGAGCCATCGATTTATAGTTTAACAGGCGTACAAGGAAGTCATGTGTTGTCAGATATCTTTAACAGTGAAGTAAGCTTATGTATTTTCCAAATATAGTCCACTCATTTTGATATCATTATCATGCAAAAAATAAAATGTCAGAGATAAAGTTTGAAAAACAGGGACCAGAGGGGATTTTTTTCTAGAGTACAATGGCAGTCCTCAGCTGAAGGACCAGCCACCAGCGGACAATGAACTTTAATTATGAAGCCTAAATCAACACATTTTCGTCTTGATATAAATTGCGTACAATTATTGCTATAATTATCCTGCAAATATTTCATTCATTACAATTTAAAGTTGACTGCCATGGGATGTAAGAAAGTTTGCACAAACAATATTTTTTTCATTTTAGTTTGGCCAAGTAAAATATGTGGAAATGTCATTACCAAGTTGACTACTCTCGTCATTACCACACCCAAATTATTCGCGTGGTAATGGCATAAATTGTGCAGTAATAAAGTATTTTTGAATCACTATTACTTAAAATTTGTTTATTGCTCTTCTGAACTTAATGTATTTAATTCCAATTGTCTACTAAGTATTTAAATTCTTTATTTATCCATACTTATGGAAAGTGTGTCAGTAAGTTTATTTGAATGTGCTAGTTATGAAAGTGTATATTATACTTTACACTGACTTTAGATTGCTCAAATTATCTATAAGGTTGGAAACATTTTTTTTTTTCTTTTAGGCAGTCAACAACAACATTATAGATATAACTCATAACTTTTTATTTAAATCTTTCTGATTGTGTACTGTTTTAAATAAGTTTCAGCCGATTTTTTTTTTTTTTTTTTAGAACATTCAGTCAATTGTTCTTTAAGAACTAACTTTTAGTAAGTTTCTTTACTAATTTTCTTTGATATAGATACTATTATTCAAAAAAGTTTCATGACATCTAGTGTGTAAGGAAATACAGTGCTGCTCCTTGCAATGTTTTGCATTTTAGTTCTATCATTTTATACATAATTAAGACTTTTTCTCTTGTCTTTAAAACAAAAAAATTTTCGTTGAAACTCGAATTTTTTTTATTTGTCTGCCGTTATCTTTGTATACTTAAAACTCTTAATCTAGTTTTGAAATAAAAAGCTGTGGCTAATTGCAATTTTTTTTATATAAAATAATAGTAATTATTTTCATAAAATTTATAAATAAAAACATTTTTGTTCACAAGGGTTTTTATAATTTCCTATTCTTAGAGGGTCTTATTACATACAGTTCGTCTTCTGTCCAACTGCACTTATTTCCCTACCTCTTGACCTTAAAAAAAAATTAGTAAATTCAAGCTGATTGTCATTACTATCTTTTGAAAATTTTAAATTTCCAATGAAAAAACCACGCTTGACATTGTTAAGTTTAATAGCTGTTCATCAATCGAAGGTATAGGTACTTGAATTTTCAAAGTTCAAACTGCATTAAGCCAGATCTCATTAAAAGCTTGACTAATATCAACCCTCATTTACTTTACCTGCTTCAAACATTCATTTCCTTAAGTGGTGGTAAAGCAATCATACCTGGATCAGGAGCAGGACTGCAGGAAAGGGGACTTGGAAGTTGCTCGACAGGCTGTGGTGATCGTGGTGGGTGCAAGAATGGGTGAGCAAAGAAATGTTCAAAGCTCATCCTCTCGGAGGCATTCCGCTTCAGTAGTCCAGTCAAAAGATCTGCCATCTCTGGAGATGTGCCAGAAGGGATGCTAAAAGGAAATGTATTTAATAAGTCTAATAAATCATTCAGAAATTTTCATAAAATTAAAAAATATATTCTCCAAAAAATTTGCTTTACTAAATTAAATACTAACTATAAAAACATGGATCCATCTATAATAGCCAAATGCATCTATGAAAGAATTATACGAATTTTCAGGACCAAAAAAATGGTAATGAGCGAAAGAAATAAGGTCAGTTTTAAATTAATATATATATATATATATTTAATTAAGGGGAGTTAATAATCGGAAGAACTTTAGAACCCATGAAAGATGCATTCCTGCTCAAAAGGGCTGCTGAAAGAATGGGGCTCGTTATTAATGAAGCTAAAACAAAGTATATGAATACAGCCCCCCATGGAGGAGAACCTTACATACCCATTGGGCCCTATTCCTTCAATTCCCAAAATGACATTACCCAGACATTACACCTGACTGTCACCGCTAATGGATGCTAATATGGATTATTTGGGCATTTCAAGAGTAGAGGAGTATCTCAAGCTACCAAGATCCGCCTAGCTAAGCTTTTTTACAGAAGTAAAAGCTTCTTAGAGTCTGATTGTTTTTTTTTAGTTATACAATGTATCAGCAACATACAACTTAAATAACTTTTTTTTTTAATGGACTACACATGGTAATAAAATACGATTTAAAGAGAATATATAGGCATTTTCTATCAATAATTAAATAAGCTTCTAATGAAAAAATGCAAACATATATAAATCTAGCATTTTTTGTATATTTGAATTATATTACCATGGAAATTACACAATTATAATAGCAAACAACAAATCTTTCAATATTCTAATGAGATTTTCAAGAAAAATGAAATAATTTACTTGATTTAACACTAACTTATAAGGAAAAAAATTCTATATTGTATAAACATAAATTACTATAGTTAGTTAAATATTAAATAAAATTGACCACATGACAGACTCAAGAAATCCTTTAAGGAAAAACTGTTTGATGCAGGCTTTAAGGAAAAACTGACTACGTGTATTAGAAAACCATCAATATCATCGAAAACAGTTATCCTTTCTGGCCTAGACAGTGCCAGATTTAAAGTTCAGACACTACTAGGCTCAATAGTATTTGCCGAACCCTCATTAAACCATTGGGACGTTCACAATTTTAATTTTAATGCATAACATCACTTATAAAAATTATTTGAGAATTAATTTTTAGTATTTTTGGTGTATGAAGTAGATTAAATAGCCCAACAAGGTATTGGAAATAAGTTTAATATCTTTGATGACAAAACTACAAACAACAATAATTAAGTATACCAATAAACTGTATAAAAGAAAATGAAGACTTTTCTTATTAATACATCATAAATATTTTCTAATGAAAATATTAGTTATTTAAGCAAATATTAGTTTTTAACGTCCCAAGGCCCAAACTTAGTAGTAAATCTGGTCCAGTAAATCTCAGAGCGTAGAGCAAACAGTTTAAAGGATTTGGGAGCGCATGTGCCCTATAATAGTCTATACCAAAAAACATACTCTGGTATGAGTACAAGATTTTTTTCATAAATCCTCTTCAGAGCTTGGGGATTCTGAGCATTAAAAGGAGCTGATCCAGTAAGACATTGAAATATTATTGTTCCAATACTCCAAAGATCTACTTTAGCATCATATTGAAGTGACATTATTACTTCTGGAGCCTGAAAACAAAAAATCAAGTAATAATCAACTTAATGAACTAGGTAACTTATGTAACACAAGTAATAAATAATTCACATAATCTTATTTCATTATGAAGTTGGTTGAGGTTATGGTCAAGAAAAACAAAACAAAGTAGGCGAAATACTTCACTCAAAAGAAATATTTCACTTACTGTGTATTTTCTCTCTTGACTGCACCTCCAACCAACTTTTCCTTGATTACATCTAAGGTCAACGGATGTCTCCACCATTATTTTTTTTATGGATCAAAAAATATCCTTACCATGTACATAGGTGAACCACATAAGGTTGCTGCCATCACACCATCCTCAAGAAACCTTGCGAACCCAAAATCAGCTTAAAAAAAAAGAAAAAAAAGTAGAATTATTAGAAAACTCTAATATATACGAATAAAAAAAAATAAAAAGTATGTTCGACTAAAAATGTTTGGTTTTTCACTTTGTAGTCCCTAAAATTTTTGGTTCCCCGTCAAAGACGACATCACTATTTAATATTTTATGAAAAAAAAAAAAAAATTCTGTACCACTACAATCCATGAAGGGCCTCAGGCTCAGTATTTAAAAAGGACAAAGCGTTTCTAGGCCAACAGTTGTGCAAGGAGGTGATTTAGTATTTATTACGCTCAACTGCCAGATTTTCACCCCAATTAAGAGTACCTACTATATAGAGGTTGGGTGAGCCCCAGGTCGGTCTCCTGAACCCGCAGGGTTAATCCACAACTGATATAACACAAGAAATAATTATCTGCTCGAACCCAGACCCTGGAGGTAAGAAAGACAGTGCTTTTCTCACAAAACTACTCTGCCTCCTATAATATTTTATAAATGAATGAAAATGCAACTCTTGATGTAGCAGTTCATTGTTATAGCCAAAATATAAGTAAATATAAGGCAAAATTAGAAACTAAAAATTAATCCAAACTATTCTTCTTCTTAGTCTTCCTCTTCTTGCCATTCCTAGTGTCAGAAGCCCCGACCCAAAGCAGCCATGCTTCTCAGTCTAAACTGCCTCATCTTGTCTTGAAGGGTTTTGGCTCTTTTACCTTGTATGCACTTTATATACTCCAAGTAGGAAATTCCGGGACGGCCTCGCGGCTTCCTCCTGATGGGTCGAGTTTCCATTGCCTTGCCTCTCTCTTCTCCTCCATTTGACAAACGTGCCCAAAATACTTTAGCTGCTGGTCTTCAAGTGAGGTCTTTAGCTCCGTTACCTTCAGCTCCTCTCTTATACGTTCATTTATGATACGGTCCCTCCTGGTCTTTCCAACTGCTCTCTGCAGGAACTTCATTTCAGCACTTGTCACCCGGCTGGCTTGCTTATCCAGCATAACCCAGCTTTCACTTCCATAAGAGATGGTTGGGAGGTACATAGACTTGTACATGTGCGTTTTAGTTTCCCCACCACTCATCTTTGTGCCCCACTATGCTGTTGCAGCTAGGGTAGTAGACCTGGCTGGCTTTGGATATCCTAATTGGTACTTCTGGGTCAATCTTCCCCGTGCTGCTAATGACTGTCCCCAAATAGGTTAACTCCTGCACAACTTCAAGTACCTCCCCATTACAGATCAGCTGGACCTCCTCTAGATCCTCTCTTGATAGAACTACGACTTTGCTCTGGGAGGTGTTAATAGTCATTCCTTCACGGAGGAGCTCCTCCGACCATTCCACAAGCTTGTTTTCCGTATCCGCAATCAGTACAATATCATCGGCATAAAGTGTGAATAAAGTCATTGTTATATTATTACTATCTGTAAATATTAATCTATGTCTTTATTTTCTGGAATATAATAAAAAAATATTTAGGTACTTTTAGTAGTATTTTTTCACTATTTTATACCAATATACCAATAAACAAAATACATAGAACCAAAATAAAAGATCTCAAAAAAAAAGTTATAACTGAATTACCTATTTTTAGGGTGATCATTGAAGGTGTAAGATTTTCTTTGGGGACATTGTAGGAGAGAAGAATATTCTGTGGCTTTAAGTCACGATGGATTACACCCATGGCATGGAGTGCCTTCATTGCTGCAGCTAAAAAATGAATTAAAATCAAATCAGGAGAAACTTTTTTAAGTATTCTTAACAGATATTGAGATTATAATAATATAATTACCTATTTGCTTCAGAAACATTCTTATCGTGTCTTCACTCAGGGTACCTTTACCTAAACAGAACATGAAAAGTTTATATCTGCTTGGAAAACTAAGTTCGGTGAATTTGGCAATTTTAAAAACATTTATAATTTAAGAAAACAGTAAAATAATTAAGAATCTTATGTTTTCATTTCATGTTTTCATCAAAAATTCATAATGATAACTATGTCACTGACTATCATTAAAAAAAAAAAAAAGAACCAAATAAGATTCAAAATTTTACTGAAGGATTTCAACAGTTCCTAAGCTAAGAATCATTCCAAGTACATTTCATATAAATAATATTTATTTTTAAAATAAACAAAATATAAAATTAGGCAAGAACAAATAATAAGGATTAATAGAATATATCGATGGTGTTACACACAAATATGCTTAGTAGGAAGGCTCTGTCCGTGCGTGGAAAAATAATTGATAAGTAGGTAAAAATGCCCCAGAGCGATAAATGCCTGCAGACTTACACATATTACACTCTCTCAAGAAATTGCTATCACCAAAGTTTCAGATCTCTAATGCCCTCCTGTAGCCCAAGCACAGTCAAGCTTCTATATATCAACATGAAGATTCCTTGAAAAAAATTCGATATATAGAAATTTTGATGTATAGAAAGATTGCAATTTTTCACCCTTTTCAGGCTAAAAACAATTACAGCTATTCTTTACAGTTAAAGAAGTATCAAAGGCAAATTTTTGGGGTTAATGATGTAACAAAGGCAATTTTTTAAGGTTAAAAAAAACTGAACAATTAATAACACTTATTAGAAAAATTGTATATATTATATCTGTGATTGCAGATTTTTTGCAAATGTACATTTATAATTTAATAAGGACATATATTAAAAATATGCAAATATACAAAAAAATTAATTTATTTTTGTTTTCACGCAAAATAGCTTCTAATGTCTTTTTGTGTATAATTTATCACCAAAGTCATCTTTAGGAGTAATGTTCACAACAAGAAAGGCAAATTTAAACTGAATTTAAAATGAAAATTTCACTGTAAGGAAAAAGATTAAAAAAATTGAAGTACTCCTGTGCTTCTTCTGAAACAAGATTTTCCCTGAATTTCCATTGCTTTGCAAGCCAGTGGAACATTTTTTTTTTCTTATTTAATTATTACCCATTCTTATGTATGTAAATGAAGGACTCTATTTAATGACAATCACATTTTATATTTTTTTAAATGGGAATTTTTAGTTCGATACATAGAAATTTAATTTGATATACAGAATTTTTTTTTGTAATAAAAACTCAAGGTTATTATAAAAAGTTCGAAATATAGAGATTTCCGATATGAGGAAATTCGATATACAGAGGTTCCTCTGTATCTTAAACAGCTGAAACTTTATTTATCATTTATCTAAATTTTTTTTTTATAAGTACAATAAGTCAGAAAAATTTCTCATTTTTACCATAAGCCATGGACCTCATGACTTATCTATAGGAATTTTTGGGTCATGTTCCAACATTTAGAGCATTGCATTCTATAGCTGTTTTTCAGGAAAAACTAAAAAATTTGAAGAAAAACGTCTATAACTCTACAGGTTGTTGAGTAGGACATACCAAAGACATAGGATATTTTTATCTAAGCCATACTGGCACTCGATTTTTTTTTTAGATTTTTTGAAGTAGTGGGACAGGTTGAAATTGTTGAAAGAAATTGTGTATTTCTTTAAGTTTGACACAATTTATTCAGCATTATTATTTTTTCTTAAATATGTCCTAATTGGAAAAGATTGAGTTCTAAATACAGTTCAATATACATCAACATGGACATAATTCAAATATACATAAACATGGATATAATTCAAATATACATCAACATGGATATAATTCAAATATACATCAATATGGATATAATTCATTACCACATCAAACAAAAAATAAATAGTTAAAGCTATTAAAAATAGTTGACCGTAAATATAATCAAGACGAAGATGGTTGAGGGTGCGGTTAAGAGAAAAAACACATAGTAAATGTAAAACTTCTTTTAATGTGTGCAGACCTTTTGGCCTAGGTTGTAGGTCTTCATCCAGGCTAAGCAATATAAGATATAACCATAAAAGAAACAAAGAATAACTTTAGATTTACTAGGAAATCATTTTTATTGCAGCACATGCTATGAAAACAACATAGCTATACATGAATACATATAAAAAATTATATATTAAAATCTATTAAGATTATATACAATAAAAAAAAACCTTTGTGGGTGTTGGGAGAAATATATTGAAGCGAAAGAAAGTTATTCTGAACATAAATAATATTTTTGGAGGTTGTTTTTCTTTCATTTGTCTCATACCTAATGAACTGACATGTTCCAACCCAATAATTCATGTGTAGGTTTGTGAATTTCACATGACGTGCTGTAATATACATTATTTTCTAATATATCTGTATTTATTCATCATTTCTTATATGGTTATATCTTGAATTGCTCCGCCCTGATGAAGGTCTACAACTTAGGCCAAAACGTTGGCAACATTAAAAGAAATTTTACACTAACTTAATGTTTTCTTTCATGACCGCTCTCCCAATCATCTTATCCTTGAATGCATCTATGGTCAACAATATCTCCACCATTCTTTATGTTAGTCTTAACTATTTATTTTTTGTGCTTGATGTGTTAATGAACTATATCAATGCTGATTTATATTAAACTGTATTTAAAACTTATTTTTTTCCAATAAAGACAGCATTAAGAAAAAAACAACGATATAATTGTGTTAAACTTCAAGAAATGCACAATTTCTTTCAACAATTTCAAAGTGCAACACCACTTTGAAAATTTTGAGGGTGTAAGATTACTTTGGTTTGTCCAGCTCAACAACTTTTAGAGTAATAGTCGTTTTTCTCCTAATTCTTTAGTTTTCCCTACAAAACAGCAATAGAATGCAATGCTTTAAATGTTGGAATGTGGCCCAAAAATTTCTGTGGACAGTTCATGAGATCCAAGATTTTTTATTAAATTGAGCACTAGAGATCTGAAACTGTGTTAATACCAATTTCTTATGAGGGTGAGTCGGCAGGCATTTTTCACTCTAGGGCACTTTTACTTACCTAACCCGGACAGAGCCTTTGACAAAATATGGTAGGTGCTTTTACAGCATTTGTTCTCAATATCGTTTGAACTACTGTACTTATTGCATTTGAAACATTCTGTTTCAAAGACAAGAGTTTGGATATCATTTATTAAATATGTGCACAACATTCTTTAAATAAGATTAATGGCATATATGAATTTTACATAAATATGATTAAAATTGCACTTAACATATGTGTGCACAATACCATCGATATGTATAAACAATTTCTTTTTTATCAGTTTATTTATGCTCATGAAAGTACTCAAACTTTAAGAAGAAATATGAGTCCATGGAAGAAAGGGGGAGAGACATTTTTTTCTTAAACGGAGTTATACACATCAATATGCTCATTTCGTTTCAGTAGAATAAGATGATAAAAAGAAACAGCCAGAAATGTGGATGGCTGGTTGCTTTGAAGCGTTTGAAGAATACCCATAGACTGAAAAGAGTAGGAGCTCCAAACTTGAAAACTTGATTTTTTCAGAATGCATTACGGGTGACTATCCCCCTTCTGTGGACTCTTCAAATAAATACAGATAGAAAACTTATTTTTATACCTCAACTCTTTCCAGGACAAGCATACAATTAATTGGAAAAAATATAAATAATCCACTCATTTATTGTTTATTGATCCTAAATTAAATATATCTATGATAAAAAATCATGAAATCTCATTTTAACAAAAAAATTTCAAAGTGTACTGAAAGGAACTCCACCCTTTTGTGAGCTTAAGAAGAAGACTATCTAATTTTCACACCTATCCACTTCTCTGGACCTATATTATTAAATTTTAATTAGGGATTGATCAATTATTTGCCACTTCTATAATTTTATTTTTATTGAAAATTAGTTTCGAATGTTATACATTCATCTTCAGTTCTAAAAAACATACAAAAATTCAAAAATAAGCAATTCAAAATACAGTTTGGTACTATTATACATATTAAATTAAATGTAATATAAATTTAGTTTTATATAAAAAATTTTTTTCTCATTTAAATGAATTGAAAAGTTGAAATTTAAATGAAAAAAAAAATAACATAAATTCATCAAAGACTCAGGAGTTAAATTAAATAGACGTAGAAAACAGTCTCAAATTAAATATATATGAAATATTAGAGATACGGTTTTAGTTGAAAAACCACTCTATAGTGGCTGGAAAATCATGCGAGATCGCATTACATCATTTGGTCTCCAAAATAGAGAAAAGTCTAGCTGAAAAAGAAATTATGGCAAGCATTTTTGTGGATATTGAGGGTGCCTTTGATCGTACTCCTTCTGATACTATGGCAAAAGCCGTAGAGAGGAAAGGGGTAGGACCATTAGCTTCTGAATGGATTAATTTATTTCTGAAGGGAAGGCTACTAAAATCTGAACTAGGACATGCAAAGCTATGGATTAGACCCATGGGGGGCTGTCCACAGGGAGGAATACTGTCCCCACTCCTGTGGTGTTTGGTTATGGACACTTTGTTGACCAAACTAAGCTCTGCAGGATTTTTCACGCAGGGATATGCAGACGATATCGCTGTTTCGATAGGGGGCAAATTTCTGGAGACTATCTCCAGATTGCTCATAGTAGTAAGGGACCTTCTGAAAGAATGGTGCAAAGATAATGATCTTGGCACTAACCCCCAGAAGGTCAACCTTTGTATCTTCACTAACAGGAAAAAAGTGATAATCAGACTGCCACGTCTTGATGGTATTAAAAAATATCGATAAATATCTGCAGTGAAGTTAAATATCTAGGAATTACCCTTGATAGAAAGCTAAAATGGCTTAGTCATATTAGTAAGGTTAGCACGAAGGCACTTCGCTGCCTATGGGCATGTAAGGGAGCCGTGGGCAAATCGTAGGGTCTGAAACCCAAAATCGCCTTATGGCTATATAAGGCGGCAATCAGACCTATTGTACTATATGCTGCAATTGTGTAGTGGCATAGAATCAATACTAATAGGCCTGGAGCCATACTGGGCAGACTACAAAGGCTGGCATGTCTTATGACGTCTGGTGCCATGAGCACCACTCCAACTGCTGCAATGGAGGTCCTTTTGAACCTAACACCATTGCACCTGGAAATTGAGACGCAAGCACCTAGCACTGCGTACAGATTTACGAAATTAGGGCCAAGATCCAAATCTCTGGCCTACCAGGGACATGGGACTCTGTTTAACAGGATTGATCAGGATGAGGTATTTGCAATATACTCTGACATACAAGTACAAAGTTATAGAGAGGGGCACTATAGTACTAAGATCAGCAGAACTAACACCCATGTACCATGCAACGGAGTTAATTGGTATACAGACAGATCCCTGACGGTATAAGATTCAGGGGCGGGTATTTGGAGGATGGATAAGCCTAGAGAGAGAATGTTCATATCCTTAGGTAGGCATACCTCTGTCTTTCAGGCAGAGGTATTAGCAATTAATGTCTGCGCCCAGTCTCTTATTGAGGAGGGCGTTTAAAACAGACTAATTACAGTCCACACAGATAGCCAAAATACTATTGGGGCTTTAAGTGGTTATGCGACCCGGTCAAAGTTGGTGGAAGAATGCAAAGTTAATCTTAACAAACTGTCTGAAACCAGTAGGGTAAGGGTTGTATGGGTTCCTGGGCATTCGGGAATTTTGGGGAATGAAAAGGCTGATTGCCTTGCAAGGAGAGGATCTGAGGTGATGCCTTGTGTGCCAGAGCCCATAAGTGGCATAAGCCTTGGCTATGCCAAAAGACGTATCAGGGTGGCTGTAGGCAATAAAGTTAAGCACTACTGGGAAAACACTAGAAAACAGATACATTCCAAACTGTTTTTAGATGGACCCTGCCCCAAAAGAAGTGAGATACTTCTGTTTATGGATAGGAGTAATGTTAGGAGGGTGACAGGACTATATACAGGACACTGTCAATTGAATAAGCACCTCCACAACATGGGACTAACTAGATTTGCAAAGGCTACTGGCCTGTTTTAAACGGTTTAGGCTAGCGCACAATAGGCCTTAATAGGCCGCGGTGCATATATGCTGAGATAAAAAAAAGTATATATCCATTTTTACCATCCATTATTCCATTAAAACGAAATATCCATTTTGACCATCCCTTAACCTCCCTTTTTGGTCACTGCTTGATCACCGGAAGTGGTACTTTACTTGAAGGTCATTATTGATTTCCATCAAAAATTATATTAAAATACTATGCAAAACTTTTCAGATTTAGTATTTATAACTTATATATTGATTTAATTAACATACTATATTTTGATCTAAATTGGAAAACCGGAAGCGGTACTTTACTTGAGGGTCATATTAGACTTTTATCAAAAATTATATTAAAATATAATGTAAAACATCTCAAATTTGGTAAATAGGACTTTTATATCGATATGAATGTATTTAATATATTTTGGTTAAATTTGGTGAGCCGAAAAGGGTACTTTACTAGAAATCAAAAATCAAAAATTATATTTAAATTAAATACATAAATCATATGTTTCGGTAATAAAGGTTACAAACACAATTTGGTTTCCAATCCAATTGCTGATGGTCCTCCAGGTTGGGGGAACAAAAACTTTGACACTCATACAGTACACAATATACAGCACACTACACACATCCCACATCACAGACAAAGGTCAACTTCAGTAAACACCCTAGGGTCACCTCCCCTAGATGGCCGCCCCGGACGGGGAAGCTTGTCAGGGAGCTATGAGGAGGCAATCCTTCCACCTGTCTCGGGGACAGTGGGCTGATAACCCACTCTCCTTAAATTAATATAAATTAAAGACAATGGAAGAAATAGAGCTGGACTGATTTTACGGAATTCGACACGGCGTGGAAAGCGGTTTATTCGACTTGCAACCTGGAACGTACGGGGCCTGAACGGAAAAGAGTGCAAACTAGTGGAAGAAATAAAGAAGGCAAAGATCGATATCCTTGCGATAACGGAAACAAAGAAGAAGGGCAAAGGTGAAATCAGAATACAAGATTACACCCTTCTGTTTTCAGGTGTCAGCGGAAACGAGAGGGCAGCCAGTGGAGTAGGATTTCTATACCACAACGACTTATGCCTGTCTGTCAGAGGGATGAAGTATGTGAATGACAGACTAATGGTTCTGGATATCATGGAGGGTGAGAGGATACACTCACTTATAGTAGCATATGGTCCCAATGATAATGCTAGGCAGGAGGAAAAGGAAAAGTTCTTTGATGACCTGCAAAAGACGGTTGATGATTGTGAAGGCACCCCAATGATTCTTGGAGATTTAAATGGCAGAGTAGGAAATGAGAATAAAAAGTGGGATGGAGTCGTTGGGAAGTTTGGCGAAAGCACAATCAACAATAACGGAGAAAGAATTCTCAGCGTTTGTGTGGGAAATGCATTGAGAATCGCGAACACACTCTTTCCGCATAGAGAAATCCATAGATTCACCAGAGAGGAACCAGGAAGAAGTGAAAAATCTATAATAGATTATTTTCTGATAAGAAAAGAAACGGTAGGTGAAGTTACGGATGCAAGAGTCAAAAGAGGATATGAGATTGAAGCAATCACTACCTCCTAACACTGGACAAACTGTGGAATGAAGAAACTCCTCGGAAAAGGCATAGAAAGTTATAAAGAAAATAATAAAGTCCTACAGGCTAAAAGAAGAAGAAATGTCCCGATACTTTCAAGAAGAAATAAATAGGATGGCACGAGATTCTGATCACCCTTGGGATAGTGATGATATAGAGCAGAGCTGGTCATCATTCAAGAAAATCATCCATGATGCTTCTAGACTGGTATGTGGAGAGAAGAGAGCAGGATCCGGCTTTAAAAGAAGTTCGTGGTGGACCGATGAAGTGAAAAATAAGGTTCAAGAAAAGAAGAAAGCATGGAGAGACTTCCTCAGCCAGAGAACACCTACAGCCTATGAAAGGTACAAGGAAAGAAGGAAGGATTCCAAGATAGCAGTTCTTCAAGCCAAACAAAATCATGGGAAAATTTTGGCCACAAAATGGAGAAAAATGTAAAAGAGGACCAAAAGATCTTCTACAAAGTCATCAAAATAATGAGGAAGGAAAGACCGGATTCACTCAAAGGAATCAAGGACAAGGAAGGAAGGATTTTATGGCAGGAAAAAGATATAATGGAGAGATGGAGAGAGTACTTCAAGGAGCTGCTGGAGGGAAGAGACGTGAATCCAAATGAGACTCATAAAGCGGAGGTGGAATATGCAGAAGACGATTTCATCAGCGAGGAAGAATTGCAGGAGGCTATCTCGAAGATGAAGCTGGGCAAGTATGCAGGGCTGGATGAAATAACTCCCGAAATGATGCGGTATAAGGGCAGCAAAGGTGAAGAAATGTTTCTCCATCTCTTAAATTTGGTATGGAAAAAGAAAAGGATACCAAAGGACTGGGAGATCGCTGTGGTGGTGCCTATTTACAAGAAGGGAGACAATAGAGTATGCAATAACCATCGAGGCATATCTCTGCTCAGTGTGCCAAGCAAGCTGTATTCAAGAATCCTAGAAGCAAGGGTAAGAAGAGTTGTCGACTGTCAGATCGGAGAGGAGCAGTATGGATTCAGAAACTCGAGGAGTACACAGGACCTAATTTTCACTTTGAGGCAGGTCATGGAGAAGTCCATCGAGAAAGGTAAAGAACTTTCTATCTGCTTTATTGATTTAGAAAAGGCATTTGACAGAGTCAAAACGGAGGATATAGAGCGAGCTCTGTTGGAAAAACAAGTGGATATTGGCACGATTCTGGCAGTCAGGAGTCTCTACCGAAAAACGAGAAACATAATAAGGACTGGTAACCACACCTCCAAAGAGTTTGAAACAATGCAGGGAATATGCCAGAGATGCAGCCTGCAGCCAGAGATGCAGTCCCCTACTTTTCATATTGGAGATGGATAAGGGGCTGAAGAGAGCCAAACCCAGATTGCGGCGTTTTCAATTAGGGCATAGGAACCTATAGCCTACCTTGTATACAGTTCTCACTTTTGCTGATGACCTCGTCGTATTCGCTGCGGATGACCGGGACCTACAACACAACGTGAATATCATGCAGGAAGAGTTGAGGAGCATTAACATGGATATTAATCCAGATAAGACCAAATGCATGAGAATAGGAAGACGTCCTCACCGTGTTATGAGAATATTGAGACTGAAGGGATCAGTCCTAGAACAGGTACAGGATTTTAAATATCTAGGTGCCTGGATCAACGAAAGCGGCTATATTGATGGAGAGGTGTCGCAAAGGCTGGGAGCAGCTGGTAGATTGTTCAACGCAATCTGGAAAGGTTTTCTCAACAAAAGAGAGATGACGAAGAAGACAAAGATATCAGTCTACAAGTCTACGTTCCTGCCCATCCTATCTTACTCCTCCGAATCATGGACCCTTACCTCAAAACACAAAGGGCAGATCCAGACAATGGAAATGAGATACCTAAGAAAGGTTGAAGGAAGGACCAGAAGAGATAGGATCCGCAACACGACAATAAGATCGAACCTTGAGGTACAGCCGGTAGAAATCACTCTTGAAGAAAATAAACTAAATTGGTTTGGGCACCTCCTGAGGATGAGCACGGAGAGAACGGCCAGGATAACGTATGAGACGAGAGTAGACGGAAGAAGACCAAGAGGAAGACCACGGATCACCTGGGAAGAAGGCGTGCAGGAGGCGTTCAGGAAGCGAGGGCTGGACTGGAGCAGGAGGAGAGAATTGGTTCAAGAAAGGGACACTTGGGTCAAGCTCTATAGAGGGCATCCCCACACTGCGCAGTGGTAGAGAGGGAAAGAATATGATGATGTATCAATAATGCCAAACTGGATTTTGAATTGCTTATTTTTGAATTTTTGTGTGTTTTTAGAACTGAAGATGAATGTATAACATTCGAAACTAGTTTTCAATAAAAACAAAATTATAGAAGTGGCAAATAATTGATCAATCCCTAATTAGATTGATCCTTCTATACCATCATGCAGATGTCAACTGATTATTAAATTGTGTTATTATTATCTCAGATAAAGATCTAATTTTTCCATATTGATCATTAGTAAGTAGAGAATTATCCTCAAAGTTAACAACGTGCATTATTTTTTTGAATTTTTTAGTCAGCATCACACTGGCTACTTTTTCACACCGTAATTTTTGGGTGCAATTATCATTGATTGCAGGTAATTTTAATCAGCCCATATAAATTTGAATTGCAATGAAATCAAAAATATATTTTTTATTAAAATGTTGTCGTTGTTATGAGAAAATATCACCATTTTGGTGATTTTTATATCAAAATATAAAAATAGAGCCAAAGCTCTATATTGTTCATTGGCACTACTGGCATCTATCAAAATTGATTCAAATCACTAGATTTAATTAAATTCACCACTAGTGGGGCATCAAAAAATTGTCATGAAAAATATCCTAAATGCCTATAGGAAAATATCTTATATGCCTATCATCTCCTGGAGTCATCTCCTATCCAGAAATATACAAGAAAATTTATTTTTGAAATTATACATGAGTGACATGTATGCTTCACACAAAAGTACAGACAAATCAAAGAAAGCTAGTTGGTAATTTTTAGATTTATTTGGAAGTACATACATATAAAAGGAGGACGTGAAAGGAGGATGTGAACGCCCTGACTCACATAATGAATTTTAATTCAAAACTGTGTTCTGTAGCACACTGCACCCTGAAGAGGATTAATTATTTAGAGATTCTCAAATTCCAGTCAACTTTTGAAACATAACCTATTTTCAATAATTTTTCTGTATTCAATAAATGTGTTTCAATTCAAAGTGGACTAACATAGTAATTGTGAAAATAAGTCAAATGAGCAATGCTTTTTTAAAATTATTGTGTATTGAATAAAAAAAAAATTATAAATTGTCGAATTTAAATAAATATACCTTCAGTATTCATGTAACATACTTCTCAAAATTCATGAATCATACTTTCAGTATTATGAACTCAACCATAATACAAGACCAACATATAATAATAAGAGGTAAATTATTATTATTAAAGAAAATGTGTCCTCAAAGTACGTGGGAGATCATGTCATGTGATCCTCATTTCAACAAAGGAAATATGAGGTTTACAACCAATTTATATTTAAAACCTAATTTCACGGCAAACATTGATCATGAAGAAAATCCAAAATTATAAAGAAAGTCAGTGAATAAATTGTGACCTACAGAGTTGAAGGTGAACAGCATCGTAAACAAAATTTTCCCCAGGAAGTTATAAAAAATTGCTTGAGAACCAAATATTATATATGGAGAGGGGTTTGTTCATGAAGGATCAATTGACACTCGACACATGTTAAAGTGAATAATCCATGCTTCTCAATTTAAGTGTTTTGGGCAATGGAAATTTTGGATAACCACTGGAAGAGGAATGTGCTATAAAGAATGAAAATTATCATGTCAGAAGTATGCAGGAACCCTATGATATAAAAAACACTATGTGTTAATATAAACTATAATGAAAAAACAAAAAAAAATTCAACAAGGCATCCTCATCTCCATATTAATATATTAGACACTAATTATTATTATACTAGGCATCACCTCCCTCCCCTCTTTAAGTTATCTGATTTTAAAATAATAATAAATTCTTTTTAACCCAATATAATTTCTACTGAAGTTTTCTCCATATCAGGACGGACCCTTAGCCCACTTAACCCTTTATAGGACAATGGCAAATTCAGTGAGTAAATCAATATATCTGGCCTCTTTCGTTTTTTAAAAGAACTAGACGCTGTATTTATCTTATTTAGAGCTTTATCTAACTGAAGGTAGATGCCACTTATGATCATAAAAGCTTGCAGAGTACCTTAAGTACAATAAGTGGTTGAATACTCGGCCAGTGTGTGTTCAGCTTCATAACTGTCAACAGGTGCTTTTTTTAGTTAACTGTGTGTTGTGCTTTACTGACTTACTCCATCCAAATTGTAATAGTTTTGGTGATATACTGATTCCATATTTATTTAATAACATTAATTATTGAATTTCCTGCTCACTTCCTATTAGGTTTCACAATGAGTAGTTCGTGACCAATGAATTTATTTGGGGCCAGTACTATGCTTTTCCTAAGCAGGTTTCATTTTCTTACTTCTAGTTATTATGACAAATCAAATATTTGTAGACATATATTTTAACTGATAAATTTAAATACACTATGTGTATTTTTAAGGTAAATTATTATTTTAGAATAGTTAAAACACCATATATTGATGTTTTTTATTTCTCTAACTATATAGTAACTTATTGTGATTTATTTCCAGAAATGTCAAAAATTTTAATACCAGGAAGATAATGAAGAAGTAATTTTGCTACTTTATTTTGCTAACATAATTATATTTTATTTAACTATACAAAATAAGTGATAAGAAGTATATAAGGGGAAACCATACAGCACACGCACACTAGATGATACAACCACGTCTCTGTAGTAATAATATACAATTAAAATTCACCAAATGTTAACATTGTTTTTAGACTGTAAATAACATATTCTAGCAAAAAAAAAAAAATTGAAAAAGAAACAATGGGAATTATGCCCTATAAATGGGCCTAAAATCAAGCATGCTGGTTGATATATTAACCACGTCTCTGTAGGTATATTACAAAGTCACCAAATGACTTAAAACATTATATGTAGACTCTAAAGAGCATATACTAATGGAAAAAAAATTGAAAAAGAAGTCATGGGAATGATGTCCTATAAAGGGTTAAAAATTACGTTTTTAGTAATGATTTTCAATGCCTCTTCGTTTCTATCAAAAATGATTCCACTAATCTTATCTTTGATGTGATTGTATCTGCCA
This sequence comes from Rhaphigaster nebulosa, assembly GCA_948150685.1. NCBI lineage: Eukaryota > Metazoa > Arthropoda > Insecta > Hemiptera > Pentatomidae > Rhaphigaster > Rhaphigaster nebulosa. Next base: position 25,786,366 of record OX411311.1, read on the forward strand.
GTTTTGTTTTTTTATTTATTGTATGAAAATTATAAATTAACCTCCTATCTATTGATATTAGATTTAATACAAACTTTTAGACGTTTCTTCCCTGGGGCCCTTGAATGACGGTTTTGACTTTGATTTAGAATGTTTGTCTTTTTCACCTGATAAAATGTTATACAAAAATGTCAATTTTCAAACCAAATCACTAAAGTTACTAATTATTTAAATAATTCATTTATTTAAAAAATATATTTATAAATACTAGAATATACAAATATAAACTTACTCTGCAGATAATCAGCAAGATCGCCACCATTGCAGTACTGTAAAAATTAATAAAAAATAATTAACTGATCTAGTATTTAAACAATGACAAATTAAAAAACTAGACTTTAATGAAATTATTATTATTTATTAAGTTGAAACATCTGAATTACTTAGTATCTTGTCATGCTCATAAACATATTTGTACTCACTTCCATAATAAGAAACACAACATGGCTTCGATCCTAAAAATAATTTAAAAATCAGCAAAATAAGATACAAAACATTAACTTACATATATATATATATATATATATATATATAAATATACATATACTTAGATTCATTTACCTCAACTGCATAAAGGGCCACGACATTTTCATGTTGAAGTTTAGTTAATTCCTTGAAAAAAAAAAAAATTGAAAATTAAACATATCTTATTTTTAAAATATATAATACACTGAAATAGACAATTTTATGTAGTATTAATTGACTTTAAAAAAATTATGTATAGGTATAAAGAGTGTTCATTTTAAGATGGTTCAAAAGCATTTTACAGAAAAATGGTTGGCCAGAGAAAAATGCTACAGAAAAAGACTGTAGAGTGTAGCGTGTTTTTCCAGAATATGCTCATTATTTTATTTGAAACTTTGATGCCACCTGAAGCGTGTACAAAAAGTGAGGATCCTTATGTTTAGGGGTAATAAAAGCTAAAATGTGTGGCAAAAAATGCACATTTAAAACTAATTCATTTGCATTTATTAGGAAAAATACTGTCTTTACAAATGTATTCATATTTTTCTTTAGAAGGGGTAAAAAAAAATGCCAGAATCATAATATTAAAGCATAGGTTATATTATTGTGAGCGAATAATAATAATTTTAGTAAAATAATTTTTGTAGTATAATGATATCAAAATAATTTTTGAAGTAACCATTTATATAAATAATATTAAAAATCAATTGAAAAATAATCCTTATTAACAAAAAATCATCTCTAGAAGCAAGAGGGAGACGCAAAAAGTGAGTGAGAGGTTAAGATTTATAGAGATAGAGACGGGCATGGTCCAGCAATATGAAATATTCTCCAACCCCTCTGGATAATACCGGCAATCCCTCGGCAACAACCTACAACTAGTCAATGTGGCCGACAATATGGCTGGGTATATTGCTGCAACATTGCAGCCACACATTGCCGGAAAATATGGCCTGTCTAAATGGTCCTTCACATTGAGGTTTGACCTGATAGTAGTGTTATGGACCCGATCACTTCTTGTTTTCCCCTCAATCTTTTGGAAAAATCTCATTTCTGATCCTTGTATTCTTGATTTATGTTTGGCTAAACTATTAAGTCTTATTACTCATTCACGTTTTGGATTCTGACTTAAATATGATTGATGAACAAATAGGCTATACTGCTTTGTTATGTACATTGTTTTTTCATTTGTCCATTTATCCATAACTCCAGTAAACGTGATAAAACAGACGATAACGAAACAAACTATCGAAGCATGTGAGAGACTGAAAATATAAGGGTGGGAGTGAAAGTGCCAAAGAAAAGAAGTTTCAGATTCAAAACAAATGAACTATTGTTCCTACCTAATGTTTGTAAATTGGCTTCAAGTACATTCCTTCATCAAATTCATATCATGGTGAAAAATTATTCATTGGCAATACTATTTAAGTTAAAATGAAAATACAATTCAGAAGTAAAGGTGTAAATGTAAATTTGGATGCTAAAAAGAAAGATATTACATTGCCTTCATGTCTTATTTAATTAAAAAATCATCAACATCACCCGTGGAATGTGTTACCTCTGGTATAAAGAGACAATTAGGGGTTGGCAATAAAGTTGATAATGTATCAGCATCAAGTATTTCCCAACCTTCAGTGTCATCAACAGATTCTGAGATTCATAGTTGTTCATTTGAGCCGGAATCAGAAAATTATTCAGACAATAAAAACCATTAAAAAAACTTAATGCGTAGTAGCATGTGATCGTCTCTGTCTCTGTGTGTGGCCCATCTAAACACTATTTTCCGGCAATCTATTGCCGCAAATATTGCAATTTTTATTGTCTGTGTAAACAGCCCCTAAAGCAAGCTAATAATTTAATAGAGGAGAATCGACTGAGATCGGATAGAATTGGTCAAATGGAGAAAAGTGTGTAAGAAAGAACTGAGTGAAGAAGCAAGTAGGAAGTGTGTGGTAGTACAGTCTTCAACTTAAAAAAAGTCCTGGTGACAGACCTTGTCAAATGCTTGAGAAACATCCAGAAACAATCTAATTGTATGCAGTCTATTATTCTGTGTTGTTAAATGAGATTTTAAATCTTTAAATCTGAATTAATGGTAAGGAATTATTTGTTCTTCTGTCAGTATGTACAATAAAAAAGTAGGAAATAAACTAATTGGTCTGTAAGAGGAATAGACCAGTAACCTAAGTATTTTTCTTCGGAATAATTTTAACCCAACATTTTTTTTTTCATAGGAAGCATTATTATGTTATGTTTATTAAGCTTTGTCAATAGAAAAATAAGAAGCCCACCCTCAATTACTGACATTTCCACATTTCAAGTATTTTAAAAAATTGTAACTCAAATTTGAAAAAATTGCTCTGTGTTTGCTTTGAATAACAAGTTTTGACTTTAAATAAGCACATAAAAATATTGAATGAGTGTTTACTTTCAGATACATCTTTTTTTAAATTTTCGAAACATTTTTCCCCAAAGGGAAACATTGGCCGCTAAAAGGTTAAGATAAAAGCCAAAACAGTTAGTTTTAAAAATGGTTTAAAGCTGTACAGTTGAAAAGGCTTGTGTATCCGGCAGCGAAGCATATGCATTAGTAGTGATAACAGAAACATAATTAGAGGCCATTCTAATTAGAACTATATAAACCAGGCAAACCAAGTATACGATTAAAAAATTCAGAATAAATCTTTTTAATGATAAATATAAGAATTTATAACAGATGAATAAACTGTTATCGATAGCTAAACTTATTACATACCTGTAAAATATCGATTTCTTTGTCTAACAGATCTTTTGACTTAGCTAAATTTTTCTTTGTAACATTTTTTATTGCAACTACCTTCCTTGGATTCTAAAGACAAACAAAATTGAATAAATAAATAAATAAAACCAGAATATGAAAATAAGTTACAATAATGCATAGAATAAATATTTTGGCAGGCTAAATACTTGCCGATTGGCCAACTAACTATCAATTGCACTTGAGTAGCAGTGTAATTGTTTTTATTTTAATGAAGCTGTTTTTTCTTTGAAAATATAATACAAAGATGTACTAGATATAAAACATGTAATCGCTCTAGAACAGGGATGTCGAACTGAGGGCCCGCATGCCACCTGTGGTGCCTTAATGGGTTTTTGTGGCCCTCGGTGTATTAAACAAATGTTAATTCCTGAATCCTCCCTTTAAAATACAGTTATAAGAAAAATGAATTGTGAATGCGATGTACCCCATGTGAATCATACTAATTGCATTAAATGATCTGTTTTAAATAAGTTTGACGTGCCTGCTCTAGAGACTCCAATATGGGTCACTGACGATCACTCCACACCAAATAGATCATGGAACAACAGTGAGTGTGAAATTCTATGTGGAATGGTTGGAGTAGAGGGGAGCACCTGGAATTCCATCTGTCATAAAATCCACTGCGTAATAGAAAAATCCATTAGTCCAACCAATCGTGAGTGTGGAACACGGACGGAATGGAACAATGAACTGCACAATTTTTCGCATGATTTCTAGACTGTGCTATACTAATAATAATAAAAATTGTTTGTCACTAAATACATTTTGTTAAAATTAGCGATATCGATTGTATAAAATATTTATTTGAATAACTTTATTTTATTTTACTAATAACTATATTAGGAAACACTTAAAAATGTAAATTATAAGTAAATAAACATTTTTGATGGGTTTATAATTTATAATATGTATAAAATATGATTTTTATATTTTATGAAGAGAGGGTCAAGATTAAATTATTAAATGTTTTTACTATTGTAGAGCCACTATTTATAGCACCATTAATACATATTTACGCGGCCATAAATCACTACCTGTCCGTAAAAATGAAACAATGGAGTGGAATGATCGTCAGTGGGGCCTATGAAACTGTCTTCACTGCAAATACTCCACCTGCTCCAAATCAGTATTGTATTTGGAGTGATTGTCAGTGGCCACCTTTAATTGATACCCAAAACATGATAATCACGGTAACTTTGTTATTATTACTATAAAATAAATAAATTATAGAACAATAAGAATTTAGTGATATTTAACAATAAACTAAAAGATTCTAATCATATAGCATTTCGCTTAATAAAATAAGATAAAAATATGGACTATGTATTGGCCATTAGCAACACATCAATTACATTTGAACCTTAAAAAGCATGAGTTTTCTAGTCAATGACATCAGTAGCATTTAATTGCTCACATGAATAACAATAAATTATTAATCAAGTATCTCAACAAACCATATTTTAAATTCCATTATGAGCATAACGTCAGCACTTTTTAATACACAACTCATGGAGAAACAAAAAAGACTAAGGATTCAATAAAATAGTCTAGCGATCTTGTTTTAATAAACAGCTGTATAAAGAAAAGTGCTAGATGTTTTCAAGGTAGCAGTAGTTTCTAAAAGCCAAAATAAATCTAAAATTTAACTGGGATATTGCTGCAGCAAAACAAAATTAGGAAAATTTAAGGATATTGTATGTGGATACAAAGTCATCATTTTAACCTTCATTTTAGGACAAACAACATTAAGTTTTAAGTTACAAAACAGTTTATTTGGGTAGAACAATTGTCTCAGTAGCTTACATTTAAAATTATTGCAAAATATTTTTTTTAACCATGTGCATATAGTAAACTTGCTGGGATTGATTACCCTACTACTACCAACTGTAGGTTCCACTGGTGTCTAATGTGGAAGTAAGAATAACACAATGTAAAATCATAAATTATCAGATTAATGTGGTCAATTAATTTTTCATTGAATATGGAGAATAATTTGTACAATTCAATAAATTCTATTTATATGATACACACACATACATAGTACAATAGTAGAAAAGAATAAACAAATCTGCCACCAAAGTAAAGACGATCCATCACAACATAAACCAATCTCATACTAAGCACCTCCAAAATTGTGATGCATTGTATAGTTATTTATTAATAATAGTCCTTTAGTGTTCAAAATTAAAATATATGAACAATAAATCTCGAAATTTCAGACAAAGCATGGACAATGTTTACATGGAATGCCCAACCTAATTCTGTTAACCAAAACATAGTTTCACAAACATAAATAGCGTGCTATAAGCAGAGGCATCAATTTTAAAATTTCAACATAAAAATAAACAGGTTAATATGGGTTATAATACACTTACATTAATTGCTCTTCCCCTATATACGACCGCGAATGCTCCATGTCCAATTATGTCTTTGGCATAATATTTATAGTCACCAACAACCTCCATCTTCAAGATACAACCATAAAACTTAAAGCATTACAAAATAATAAAGACAATTCACATCCTGGTAAAGGCAATTACATCCCTAGAGCCTTTACCACTATAATCCCAACAGAACTGTAGGCCGACCAAGAACCCATCAGCTGTTCCAGATCAATAAACAACTGTGACGTCACCAAAGGTACCTACTGATAAGGCTATGCTTTTTGAAACTTTTTAAATTTCAAGTGTTTAGTTCCATGTAAAAACCCATTGAACGACTTTGATCTTCGCCAGACAGTTTATATTTTTTTAATCTAAAGTATTATTCCGAAGCCTTTTGGAGATTTCTTTACGTTCTAGTAGTGATTTCACAATTATTTTCATGATACGGAGGCGCTAGTAAATTTGCGTGGTACCTTTTTTTTTTCTTCTTTTTTTTTTCGTTTTAGCTATTTTTTTGAGGTACCTTTATTGTCAAGTGGGCTGGAAACATTTTAGAAGTGTGAAACCTAAATTCCCAATTACAAGTTATTTTTCTTAAAAACTGAGGTTTGGCTCTATTATCCTTTATCATTTTCATTCTGTATTGTTAATTATTATGTATTGTTTTGTGTAATATAAGTCTTGGTGATCATAGTATTTATTGTATTTACTATCCCTGAAACCTTGAACTTGAATCATGATTGTGTGATAATTTTAATGTTGATATGCCTTTTGCCCAATCATAATATCTCCCTCATTTCTTTGTTATAGAATATGCACAGTTTAAAATAGATTGCATAATTCGTCATTTGAGGTGAAAAAGTAATGGATTTGCCATCAGTAGATAGTTGTCTGGAAAATTGGAACGAATTGGGAGCTGATTTTAAAACCTTAGAGGTATTTAAGTAAAAATATTAAGTATATCATTTCTTATTAAAGCCGTGATACATGAAAGGATAAAGAGGAATGATTACTTGCATTTTTTTTATTTTTGGTCACTTGGCCCTATATATATCTATTTTTTTTTTTCAGACTGTTAATAAAGATTATCTAACAAAACTTGAAGAATTAATCGAAGTGCAATCAAAATGTGTCAAAGAATTAAATCACCAAAGGTACCGAACAGGAATTATCAAGCGTTCACTGAGAAGGTTTGTTATCATATTTTGTTTGGATTGATATCATAAATACCAATGTTATTATCATGTCAAGCTATATTTGTCATTTAATGTCAATGATAATTTTAAAAATGTTATTTTATTCAGTCAATTTTACAATCATTAAATTTTAATAAAATTGGTACATATTGTCAAGAGAAATATGTTCTAAATTTATGAGTAGGATAAATCTCCTAATTATTGTTTTTGTATCAAAATTCTTGTTTCAGCTACTTGAATAATTATTCACATAGTATTTAGTTTTTTTTTTATTATTAATTTATCTTACTTTTATCAAACTTTGGCCAATAATCTCCTCTCACTCCATTTTTTCTCCAATGTTTTTCATAAAGTATTGGCTTTATTTAAAATACGTCTCTGATAATGGGATAAAAATAAATAAAAGGACCTTTTGTAGTTGCCAATCTACAGATGTTAAAAAACCTTGATCATTAAAGAGTTGCGAAATTAACCTTAATATATCTTTCAGTATGAGTCTTTTTAATCAGTTATTTGCCAATAGTACCTCATAACAGGAAGATTAATATTTATTGCACCTATGTTAATCACTTTAGGGAATGTAAATACCTATTTCAGTTAGCATTTTTAAATTTGTAAAGTAAAATTAAATTAATTTTATATTAGTAGCCAAGGCATCTACTTCTAAAAGTTGCTTTTAAAAATAAACATTTTTTTTTTAATCTTATCTCATTAAGAATATGTGACAAGGACTGCAATGAGATTAAAGTTCACTGATTACAGTGCTGTTAGTGACCATTGTACCTACTAATTATTTTATTAATTGAGTAGTGAGGCATTTTAAGACTCCTAATAGCCTTTCATTATAGATATTTCTATGGAACGGTTGAAACATAAGCTTTTTCATTTACAAAACTTTTTTCAATTTTTTTTCATAGCCAAAAGTGTTATTTCTACTCGTATTCTTGTATTATTTATTAAATTATTATCTTTGAAAAGAAATTGATGTATTACTCATCAACAATATCTTATACCCAATGATTGTAATTTTAGGCATAATAAAATCTAAAAATATGCAGACAAAATTATTGAAAATGCTATCATTTTTTATAATTTTAATTATATATAGCCATAACAACAAGATAAACAATTTTTTTTGTCTCCAAAATTGTAATGAAATAATAAATCATCAAAGATTATTATGGAATACAAATCAACCAATCTACTACTTGTATCCAATATATATTTATTTATTTTTTTTAAATATTGAATAATCAGATGAATCAGCTTATGAACAAGTTAAAAATAAAATCCAGATTAGGTGAATTTATTATGCTGTTAGTCTCACTTGAAAAGAATTGATTTACCCTAAAAAAAAATGTAAAAAAAACATCAAAAATAGTTTGGACAAAGTTGCTTCAGCATGCAAGAGATAGGGAAAGAACCTGGCTCTTTATTGTATGGGCTGAGCAACACACTTTTCTACATTATGTATTAAGTTGTATTTTGAATCATTTCTAGACTTTCAAGATTCTCCTTTTCTGTTTCTCAAGTATGTTGTAAAATATCAAGATTTTAATTAATTAAAGCATTGCCTAGTTAAGTGGTCTAATTGTCAAAAATCAAGGAATATGGAAAATGTAATTAGATCATTTAGAAGGAACGGACATGCGTGGACATATAGACAGCTCCATCTTTTGGTGCTTGTTTTAACTTAATAGTAGTCATTCATAGGGTTAAATCTATTGGCACGAATTTGACAATGGCACATAGATAATTTTGGCATGAAAAAACTTTTTTTCAAATTGTTGGCACTTAGATCACTTTGCCCTGAAACTCTTCAATAGTCTGTGTTTTTTTTTTAAATTTCCAATAATTGAAAATAATAGCTCAAATTTCAGTCTGATTGAAGAACTTTTTTAGTGGTTTACTTATAAGAGCATTTTTGTTTTAAATATCTTTTAAATTTTTTTTTAAATCAATATAATTGTTATTTTATTTTTTTGTAACTTGCATTTATGAATATTTTTAGACATCATTAAAAGTTGATCTAAACTCTTGCATCAGTGTTTACTTTTTCTTTAAATTTTTAGATTACGCATAGATGAAGATGATGCTGAAAAAGTTGCTAGTTTACGAAAGGAAATAGAAAAAAGAGAGAGAACTCTATTTGACATTGAACAAACCTTACCCAAGCCAAATGGAATGTACCTTAAAATTATTCTTGGAAATGTAAATGTTTCAATACTTGATAAGAATGACAAGTAAGAAATTATTTTATTATTAATTTATTTAAAAGTTTAGCTTAATATTTTAGGAAACTGAATTTAACTTTTCAAGAATAGATACTTTTTAATCCATTTTTAAATTAATAATAAGAGTAATTATTATAATGTTATTTTATAATTTTGTTAGATTTTAAAATTTATTGTATACATGACGGTCCGATTTTATTTCCTTAATTAGCTCAAAAATATTATATAGGCTAATATTATTTAAAAAGTATAAAAAAATTATTGTAAGTTCTTTTAATAATTTTCAGATTTAAATATAAAGATGAATACGAGAAGTTCAAATTAATCTTGAGTGCAATTGGGTTTCTCCTCTCTGTTGCTAATCTCTGTATTAATCTAAGGTAATTTTTTTTAATTATTCAGAAGTATGTTTATTAAATTATTTATGAATATTTTTGTCAGAGATTATCATATTTAAATTTGTTTATACTTACCTCCTTTTGAGTTATTTACAATTTATTTTTGTAGGTTTATTTATCTCTGGCCCTTAAATAATAACGATCTTTCTAAAATGTTTGTATTTATCTAACTTTGGTCTTATCTATTTTTCAAAACCTGAAGTAATTTCTTCTTTCAGGTTATGTTGTGTTGTTAGATGAGATATATATAAGATGATTAAAATATTCTCTGTTTGTTGTAAATATTGTCAACTTACTAGGTTGTTACAAATGTCCTTATGCACTAGTATAGCTTTATTTCAGATTACATATTTTAAACATTATTGAATACTAAAGTAAAGTCCATTTTTTTAACTACTTTAGCCCATCTTTCTGCCAGTAATTAGATTTGATGCCGGTACCACTCCTTTGATTTTGAGGCAAAGAACTCTTCACATCCAATTTTTACGTCCTCGTAATTATCAAAGATCCGACCTTTAAAAAAATGATTCATTGATCTAAACAAACGGTGCAATATCAGGATGAGGTAAAACGTTTACTCCTTGCAGTCTGGATAATTTTTCTTCGGTCAAACGAGAACAATGTGCAGGGACATTGTTGTATTGCAAAATGGCTTGGTTCCTGTTGACCAAAGCGGCGTACTTTGCACTCAAAACTGCATAAACTCTGTCTAACTGTTCACAGTAAAGGTTTGAGTCCACTGCCCGACCATCAGGAAAAAACCCAAAATGCAAAACGCCTTCGAAGTTACACCAAACAAAGCCTCACTTTTTTCCATAACCGATATTGGCGAACCTCCAGGTGTGCAGCTTCATCTGGCCATACCCACTGCTCATGTTTGCTAGGATTTTTTAAAAATATCCACTTTTCGTCACTTGTGATAGTTTTTTTCCAGAACCTGTCATCTTTCGGATTTCAAAGCTTAATTTTGCACATATGAACTCGCTACTGTCAAATCATGTGGATTGGACCTTGGTCTTAAATCCCGTACGCTCAGGTTTTTAGATGACGAGCCACTGCGGCATTAGAAGCTCATACTATGGCCAACAAATGATGAGTAGTTGCATGTGGGTGTCCTGGTTCACATATACACGAAGAACATCGTCAACAACAACGGATGGGCGACCTGATCTGTGTTCATCTGCAAAGGTAATATTCCCATTGTTGAAATGCTTGAACCAAAGTGCGGCAGTATTTCGATCGAAAGTACAAATTTTTTCGGCGACTGCCTTTGTGCTTAAACCTTTTTTCCAGTAATGTCTTAAAAGACCCCAAATCACAATTTTTTCTTCTGACATTGCGCGTGTGTTTTAAAAATATAAATGACCCCATAAAGCCAACTCAAGCCACAAGGAAGTAAAAGATTAGTCAAAGTAAACATTGACATAAATAGCAGGAACAAAAACATTCTTATAGGATTAATTGTGAGAGTTGGAATTAAGGGTTGCGTTCATGCACAAGGACTTTTGTAACAACCTAGTAGTTATGAATTATGCAGTAAAATCATTTGTTATATTAACTACAGCTAGAAAATAATCGGATTGAATGTATGTAGCATGATATATTTGCAGTTGGTAATGGTGCGGTGTCAAGTTTGAAAGACCCATCCATCTACTCTGCTTATTTGATGATTCTGTTGGAGCTTGTTCGCCCTTATTTGTTTGAACAGAAACATACTGTTCAAAGTCTATCTGAAAAATTCTTAGTGTTCTTGAAGAGCGACAAGCTCGTGTAAAATTTTGTACTAAAACTTTCACATTCTTTGTTAAATTGAACCACTGAAAAAGCTCTCTCAGGAAAAATAAAAGCATGGACGAGTAAGTCATAATTAAATTTTCTAGATCAATCCAAGGGTTTATTCTCATTGATTATAGATTGAAGGATAAAATATAATTCAGGTGTATTACCAAGAAGTTTTGAATATCCATCATATATGTGTGTGAAGAAGCCTGGCATATGAACAAATTGTTTATGAATCCTTTATCAAGACTAAGTTTTGACTGATACATAAAGCATTTTCACTCAAAACTTGGTGTAAGTGTTGCAGCATTTACTCTGCATTGGCCTTATTTTATTATTTTTTTTTTTATATATAATATGAAGAAAGTTTCAAAAGGGAGAAAGGGACATGTTCCCTGTCTGTAGATATAGTAAAAAACAAAACAACAAAGTGATGAAGGCTTTCTCAGTAGTTACCCTGCAGTATTATTTCTAATAACAGAAGCTGCATGGAGCAGTGTAAGAATTTGGAGGGGTGTGAATGGTTCTGTTGTTAACAATTTCATTATAAAATTTTATATACTCAGTGCGAATATTTTCTAGCTACATCTTGTATTATTTTATTAAGCATAATTAATTTATTTTAAAATATAGGTCTGGTGAAGGAATGTTCAGAAAGCTACTCTTTTGCTATGTAATGTTTTCGAGTGAGCAGTTTTATGTTTTATATACTTTATTATTTTTAAATATCATTTACTTGTGAACTTCAAGTAAATTATGACATTTATACTAACGCACATTTTGTTTTCTGTGTTTGTTTTTTTCTGATTTCACCACATTATCTAACTTTTTTTTACTTTTACTTTTTTTAGTTGCTTCAAATTTGTATTGCTTATTTCTTCCTTTATTTTTTATTTAAAGTTATTTTTATTTAGTTTGATTTTTTATTCTAATATTAGAATTAATTTATTTCAATGTATAGTAGTGGTTTATTAGTGGATAGGGTACTAGAGTCCTGATGCAAGCTGGAACAAGACTATAACAGAAAATTTATTTTATCAACTCTGGGATTGAGAGGCCCTCGCGGGGTATACTTAGCCTCTATGAAGTGGGTGAAAAAAATAGTCATCTTAAGAAAAATTTGATAGCAATTTTTTAAATCCTTATAGTATTGACATTAAAAAAATTATGAGTCTGTCAGGTGAAAAATGCACAAAAAGAAGAAGTCGAAAACTTGAATTTTTTGTAAGAGGGACATTAGATGCAGCATTCCTGAAAATTAAAACTACTTCAGTTTTTGCAAATAAAAATGTAAGCCAAACCGGACTAATGTGCCAATAACCAGAGGTCGGGAGATCTCAAATTTCGAGATGTGTACTTGAAATATTACTTGTCCTGAAATATTAAAAATTTTTACACAATTTATAATACCTGGATGTAGTAATAATATAATTATAAATGATGGTGTCTTTATCAGATGAACAAATTAATATATTGTAAATGATGCAGATAGATTTGGCCATGAAATATTTACCACTATTACTATCTATTTATGTACTCGTACACTATCTAGAGAAGTTGCAGAAGGTGGAGTGCCCTGCCTCAGCCTCAATCTTCATCCACTCTCTCGCTAAAAGTCAAATAACAGTGTTTTCATCTGGTCTGCTCGTACAAGTCTCAAAAGAGTGTCTATCTGTCTATCTCCAGGTTCTATTCCCATTCTCTTGGATCGGAAGGTGGGGAACCCAGATAGGAGGGCAGGAGTTTCTAAAATTTTGGAATAAACTCTGTCGCTCTGAAATAATATCTCAGAGGGTTGTATCACAATAGTAAGAGAAGTGAATTGTCCAATTCTTGTTTTTTCTCCGGAAGCTTTAGCTTCTCAGGATGGTTGCAAAAATCATCTATTTAATCAATCACACCTTCTGGAAATTCAAATTATCTTCCCAAAATATTGTATAAGTGTGATTAAAACTTCTCTGAGCCCAAAGGAGTTTTCTGTCTATTGAGATTCTATTATTGTAAATAAACAGACCTATGTCAACTTCGGTTTGTGGCTTCCTTAACAGAGTTTTGTATTTTACCTAAAATCAATCTGTCAATTCTGAGAAGAAAGGTTCCCGATCTTCCAACATAGTGCTTTTTTTTTTTTTTTGAGTCTGGTCCTTCCAGATACTTTTTACTGTATGCCTTTGGATTGTGCTTTTAATGGATTTAATATAATGTATCCTGATAAGTAAACAGCTCTATTCAAGCTATATGCATTATTATTGAGCCTCTGTCATTGAAAAATTAAATTTTATTATATTTCATGAATTTTCATCATCAGATTTTCATAACTATACCATCCCTCTCTATGGCCAGTCTCTCTAATATGAACCAGGCTTGAGACTAAGCAGGTAAATAAGTAGCTCTTTGATTAAAGAAGTAGTTATGTGGTATAAAAAAAATTGCTGTAACTGATTGGGTAAACCTTGTCTGTTTCATTAAAATATTATTTTATATTTATGGTAGACCAACGGACAAATGATATTGTTATTATTATATTCTTCTGATATTTATATTATTATATTAATTTTGTTTAGATACTGCATTTCTTGTTTTTAAATTTCATTCCTTTAAAATCGTCTATTGTATTTATGTTTTTTTTTTTTTTAATTTAGGGTACTTGAACTGTCTCTCATGTTTCTTCTCGTATGGTACTACTGTACCCTTACAATACGCGAATCCATTTTGAAAGTTAATGGTTCTAAAATTAAGGGTTGGTGGCGACTTCATCACTTCATTTCAACTGCTGCTTCAGCATTTCTCCTTGTATGGCCTGATTCATTGTCTTGGAAAGAATTCAGACTTCAGTTTATGGTGTTTAATGTTTATATAAGTAAGTTAATTCAACAATGTCATTTTTTTTAAATCTTGGCATTTATCTAATTACTTAATTAAATGTATTATTCCACTTTTAAACAATTATGCTGCTATTTAATAAATAAACAGAAAAAAAATTTGTTTGTATAATACACATTTTTCAATTTTCATAATGGTTTGGGCTTAATGATTCACTCTTTTTCTTTTAATTTCTTACAAATAAACCAAAATATTAAATAATTTTCAACTTCTGTTTTTTTTATTCTGACCCTCTCAACCATGTTCTTTCAGATGCGTAATTAGTAATCAGATGTGCAATGTGTAATCAACGATCTCATACATATATTCAATGTATGGTTTAATTTTTTTTTACCTTAGATTATTATAAAAAATCCTTGAGCCTATTCCAATTTAGCTGTTGTGAACAATTGTCAGATAACATAGAAGAGGAAAATCATCAGTAAAGGGCTACAGTGTTATTGTTTTATATTTAACAAATATGTTTGTGTCATTTGAATTATATCATTGTGTATTTATAGTTTTCTTAGTCTTTCGGACTTTATTTTTCGTATCCTAGATATGTGCATTTCTTTTCTGGACCTGAATATTCTGATCCATAAGTTTTGATAAGTGTTTTCCTCTTTGAATACTGATTATGTCCATCAAAATTATGGTTGAAAAAAATTATATGAAATGTTAAAACATCATTTTGATGGGCACCATCAGTCTTCAAAGAGGAAAACACATCAGTGGATCAAAGCTTATGAAGCAGAATATTGAGGTCCAGAAAACAAATGAACATACCTAGCATACAAAAAATTGTTTTAACATTTCATATAATTTTTTTCAACTAATAAATAAAATTTTAAATTAAACTTACACTAATTTTATGGTTCATTAAAGTAATTGGATTCATTACATATTTTAATAGTTCAACGAGCGATTTAAATAAAATCAGTTATCTGTTAGTTTATTGTAAAATTATTTTTTGGGTTATAGCATCAAATTTTTTTTTTGTTTCTTTTATTCCAATTTCTGTACTTTCTAGGTGTGGTACAATACTTACAGTTCAGGTACCAGCAAGGTGTCCTCTACAGATTAAAAGCTCTCGGAGAAAGGCATAACATGGACATTACTATAGAAGGCTTCCATTCATGGATGTGGAGAGGCCTTGGCTTTCTGCTACCTTTCTTGTTTGCTGGATATTTATTCCAACTGTATAATGGTTACACGTTATATGAACTATCTAAACTCTCTCATGCTCCTTGGCAGGTAAATTATTAATTTATGTTTTTATCTTTCAAAATAATCCCTTCCCTAAATTCCAGCATTGCCTTGGCTCTAGTGCACCAGAGTAATGTTTTAGTATACCTGATCTCTGTGGCTTCACCAGCCATATATATAATATAAAAATGCATAAGCCAATTATTTTATTTTATTTTCTATTGGCTTTTCAAACCTTATTGCTTCATTATTTAACCATCTTCACTTCTGCTTTGAGCCATTTTCGACCTAAATATCTGTGGTTTTCATATTGTCTTTCAATTTTTTTTGTCTCGTATATGGTTTCATCAATAGCTATGTTATTCATAATTAGAGATTCCATGATGAATTGATTTGAGTTACATTCGTGCTCATCTTGGCCCACCATCATATCATGAGATTCTGAATTACGAATCATTTCTTTCTCTTCCATAGCCCTAATCCCAGCTCATTAATTTCATCATGCAGAGAACTTTCCTTTTAAACTTCTCGTTCTACTTTCAAGGATTCCTGTCAGAGGCTTAGTGTCACAACTATATAATGAGAATAGGCTTTATCAGCATTAAGTATAAATATTATTTTGGCAAAGGTACTTCTGACTATGCATAACTATTTTATCATGACCTCTTCATGCTTTTTGTATTGTGTTGGTGAATTATTGTTATTTATTTAGTTTTTACTTAATGCTTATTAATGATTTTCAGGTGCCTGTTCTGTCAGTACTCTTCTTTACATTATTTCTTGGAAATACCATTACAACTTCAATGGTAATACCACAAAAAATACAGGAAATAAGAGAGCATAGAGAACAAAGGGTAAGATTCTATAGAGTTTTTCTCCCTTCTCAATTATTGCAAGAAAAATTAATGTTTTTGTGTTTCATTTTCAGTTTCATGCCAATGCAGTCAAAAATAATGATTCTGCCAGGAAAACAGATTAATAAACTCATCAATAAAATTAAATAAATATATATGCATGTGTATATATTTATTTAAAGGTTATATGTAATTGTTAATGTATAAAAAATAGTTGTTGATTAAAATAAATGATTGTTGTTGGTTTATTTTTTTTCAAGTAAACTAGCCAATTTTATTTATTACATAAATACAAAGTTCTGTTTATTTTTTTCTGCCTTTGTTTCACTCTTTAAACTTAGTGTGTGTTCTTACTTTTATATTTTAGCTACTTTATTCATTCTTTCTTCTCTATTCCTTATGGTTATCTGAAATTCAGTGATATGGAATCTCTCGAAATGAAATTAATCTTTATATTTTTTGGTGCACCAGACTGGTGCAGATTGCTCTTAAAAATTGATTGTGATTATTTTGAATATTTGTTAGGAAAACGTTCTTTGATCTTTTGATTATGATTTTATAATTTAAAACAACTTGAGATTTGAATCAACCAATCTTGTAGCTGAAAAATTGAGGACTAGATCATTTTTTTCTTAAACTTACTTGTATTAGGAGAGGCTATCATAACAATTTTGATTTCTGAGATATAATAACTAAGATCAATAGGTTATTGTTTTTCATTGGTCAGCGAAACAGCAGAAAGAAATTAAATTAAATATAAGCCTATTTATTTATTCATGAATAATTCAATTATCCTAGTGAGGCAGAGTTGACTCCTTTTCAATCCTAATACCTCCAGAAACAATACTTTGGGGCATAGGGAATGAAACCAATTTGTAGGCAATTTGTAGTATGATTTGTAGTGTGCTGCCTACCACATCACTGAGACAGTCTAAATGAATTTTAAAATGTTTCAGGAAACAATATTAAGTTTATTAAAATTATCTGCTCATCCACACAAAGAACAAACTTGGCAACCCCTCTAAACAAAAATTTAGCTACATACAATTATGATCCTTAAAAGACAATTTTTTTTACTATCCAAAAATAGTTTTTCATCATTTTTTTTGGTTTTTGGAGCAACTAAATCCTAAATTAAGTAATGAATTATTTTGCTTCCTGTCTATGGAAGTTAGAGAAGCTTGGTATTCATTCAGGAAGTGATAAAAAATTTTGTCTTCAGAATCCCAATTTCCACTGGTGTTTCAGGTCTTAGACATCAAGGAATAAATTTGGTTCCATGTCTGTAGTCTAATCCATTTGATGTGTATAACACTTACTACTGTTAATCTTATTTTAATGAAATTTCAGGAATTGTGTTAGTTTCTAGGTGGTCCCTTATGAAATTCCATCCACTGCTTTCGCTTATGCACCTGCAAACATATTCCATGAAACACCTATATTTCAAAGAGCCCAAAATTAGAGGAAGGTTGGGTACTAGCGTACCAGCTGATATTTTTTAATCTTTTCCCTTAAAAAATAGCTCAGACACTGATCATAGTGATCGAAAAATTTGATGAATATTTTGTTCCTAGTACCAGTGTAACATAGTTGCCGCCGAGATTTATTTTTAAGCAGGAATGGTAGGAACCATATGAACTATATATGGTTAAATTAAAAAAATTAAGCTCAAAATGTGAACTGCTCTCGCTAGTGGTAAGTTTGTTAAGAGGTATATTTTCTGCGGGGCTAGAAATAAAGATATGCAAGAGAGAAATTTTTCATATTAAGAGACATAGATAGCAAGAAAACTTTAGAAGCTTTTGGAGCACATGAAACAATCACTTAGCAGGTAATCAATATTAAAACAGCCAGAGGAACAGGTGATAGGTACAGTAGTGAAAAGTAACCAGTAGAGCAAGTCGGACTCTGATAGGAATAGAAATTAAGCAGATATAGTTGAGTATGAATGACTACTGTGGATATAGTCATTTTTGTGTGTGTTAGAGAGAAACAGAGGTCATTATCATGCGTTTGGAACGTTCGCCTCAAAAAGCAAGAAGAATAATCACTTCGCTGCAGTTTATCGATGTGCATTAGATTAGATTTAGATCTGATAGAATATGTAAAACCGGACCGAAATTAACAGCTTACAATAATCAGCTTGACTATGGAAGTACTGGAATCAAGGAATCTGGTACAGAATGATATACAAGAATATTCAACTAAAATTATATATTATATAATATTATAGAATAGAAATATAGAATATTATATTAAAAGAGTTTGAGCCTACATTCGAGGTAGACACCACGGTGCAATGTAATGTTTTCGATGGTGCTAAGGTAAAACGACGTAACCCTCAATTTTTTTATGTTCCGCACTACCAACGCGAGTGGAATAGATTGTTTACATTCAGTTCTACATCCCAATAGCCTCCGAAGAGTTTAACTTTGTCATTTCGTTGTCCTTTGGTTTGAGCATGGATGCTGATCGAGCTTGGAGGTATCTCTGGCAATTGTCATTTAAAGGTTACATACGGATGTATATCATTGTACTATCAAGATCACAATCAACCACTTATATCTCGATTACATTCAGCTACTGCCACTGCTCGTGCTGCATTATTTAACCCCCTGCTTATTTCTGGGGCAGCATCATTGACAGGGAGTATTCACATTCTGACTATACTCCTCATACTTCTATTTCGACCTTGGGCAATGAAGGATGCTGAAGCAGCATCAGCGCTGTGCCTTATCAGTTTCATAAACTATAAATCCACAGGGACATCGCAATGGGAGAAGTAAGCCCCCTCCCCAATAATTTGAAAACCCAAAATGTTGGGAAATTTGAAAGCCTACTTCAAACTGCAAAAAGTATGTTAAAAAATTTTACTCTAAAAGTTAATACAATTTAAAACCAATAATAATACCTATTAAGCTAAGAAATTGGGAATTTATATACAATACGTGGTCGTCACAAAAAGGAATGGTGGATGATATCAATTCATCGTAACAGAATGCTGTAAGTACATATGCCTTTATACCTAAATTGTTTTAAACTAAAATCTATAGATACAATACCATGTCTTACTTATTCTTTTTGTTCCAACAGGCAGGCAGATTGGACAAATGAGTTCACGTTGCTCCTGCGGCATAAAAAAAAAAATATATATGTAAGTAGAATTAAGAATAAATGTATGGCAAAATTCAAATGAACATTTACAGAAGATATTTAGATAGTTGTTACTCAATAGTGTGTACCCTAAAATATTCAAACCAATAACTCATGATATAATAAAGATTTTAGTTTAAAAAAGAAGGTATAAAGACATATATACTTACAGTATTCTTTAACGATTACTTGATATCACCCACCATCTTCTTCAGTAACGATGACGTAGAAGTAGTTGATAGTGATCTTGATGGAACAATGGTTGGCATACCTATTATGTAACCTCTATCAGCAATAATCCTCAAGATCATTTAACTGCACTTTTTCAGTCTTCCAACCCTCAGATAATGATTTCACAATTTTATCTCAGGATTAGATGACTGAAAAATGCAGTTAAATAACTACAAAAGAGTTGGATAATACAAAAATCCAATTTTTTAAAATTGAGGGCTGCACCTTTTTACCTTAAAACCCTCGAGATATAAAAGGTGAAAACTCGATTAGCGTAGTTCCCATTATTAGGATTACATTATAAAAAACAAATGTTTGTATTATCCTGGAGATTTATATAAGTTTTGAAAACGAATATTAAATGTCATTATTTTCAGGATTATGGCACATTTTATACCATAAAATCCGTTTCAAATGTTTTTTATTGCCTTGCTCAATGTTGTGATTTTACACATTTTTTACTTCTGATTTGATTTTTAACAGCCATAATTAAATTACTAGTTGTTAATTTTGTTATTGTATATTATAAGATACATGATGGTATTTTCATTAAAGAAAAATGTAACCTTATATATTAATTATCACTTTCAGTTGGTATTGAATCAAAAGCTTAGTTGGAAGTTTACTGTAACCTTCCCAGTTCAGGCTAGTCATTATTAGTGTTTTAGTTTGAATATTGTGAACACTAAATTTGTAAACATGGTCAGAGAAATCGCTGATGAATCTCAGTTTCAAGAAGAATTGAACTCTTCAACAACTAAGCTCCTTGTTGTAGATTTCACTGCTACTTGGTAAGAAAATAAAAAAAAGTTTTTGGGTGTAATTATAATAAATTTGTTAGTGTTTTAATTTATATATAGCCGTTAAAAAATTCATTTATAATTTAATTTACTTACTAGGTGTGGACCTTGTCAGCGAATTGCACCATTTTATGAACAAATGTCAACCAAATACCCTAAGGCCTCTTTTATTAAAGTAGATGTTGATAAGTGCCAAGAAACTGCAGCTAATCAAAGAGTATCTGTAATGCCTACATTTTATTTTTACAGAAATAAAGTGAGTAGAGAAAAAAAAGTTTCTATTTATTTGGTTTCTGTTGACGGTATTTGAAGTCTAATCGATCTGATCCTGATGCAGGTTAAAGTTGACAGTATTCAAGGAGCTGATCCAAACAAATTAGAAGCGAAGATAAAAAAATACTATGATTCTGAAGAAAGTGGTGACCAAGATGTAGGTGTAGCTGGTCATGTAAGTATTAGTTCTTATTTTTTCTTTCAATCCATGAAAATTATTGGCTATTAACAATTATGATAATTGTTAGATTACATAATACTTAAAAAGAATTTTTTTTTTTTTACCTGATTAGTTTTGATCATACAATTTTGTTTCTGAGAAATTCTAGAAGCTCTTATTTATTACATTACTTATTATTTCAGATGGATTTGATTTCTTTTATATTGAAAAGTAATTGTGAGGCCTTGAATGAATCTGATGAACATCCTTTTGTACATTGCCTCACAAGTGCTGGTGGATATTTGGAGTCTGATTGTGATGAACAAGTAACTATTCCACTGTCTTTTCAATTGATATTTTTTAGCAGTTCAACATTATAGCTATATTTTTTTTTCTTTGCAGTTGATCATTTCAATAGCCTTCAACCAAACAGTCAAAATACATTCTTTGAAAATTAAGGGCCCATCTGATAAAGGCCCAAAAAAATTGAAGCTTTTTATCAACCAACCGAACACTCTTGATTTTGATGCAGCTAGCTCTAATCAGTCTGTGCAAGATCTTGAGTAAGTTATTTCGTCTTGTCTATTTTCTTTAATTATACTGATAATTAAATAATCTCCCACAATATTCTTAATAAATATACTTAATTGTTGAGGAGTTTCTATAATATTGCATTTAACCTACTCTAGGACTTATATGTAGCACAATTTATAACTATATCATGCGGTTTATTTAGTGATTTAATTTCTTTGAGCAAAGGAAGCTGTAACTGAATAAACAAAACAGCAATGTCAGCTTGAGGATTCAGCCTTCTCCATGACATTGCCCATCTTTACATGACTAACACCATTTAGGAATTGTTACAGTGCTTTAAGTGGGATCATATACTTCTAGCTCTCAGTTGGCACCTTTTGACTTCTATTTGGAAAAAACTCATTGCCGGCAGATTTTATGACCAGAAATGATATAGTTACAAGACATGGTGATGATGAATAATTAGTCTTAATGCTGGCTTATAAAGACTTTTTGTTCATTTCTTCCTTTGTTGGAAGAATTGGTTTACTACTGCTAAAAATGTATAGTATATAAATTAAGTCTGTGCATTTTAGTATCTTTTTATTTCCTTTTAGCAAAGATAAACAATAATGTTATTAACTCTTTCACTTTCCCTATAGATGCCTATTTTAATTCACTTAAAATATGCATATATCATTTTAATGAAAGATCTAAGATATTTTCATTAACTTTAAAAATAACAGAGTAAAAAAGTTATAAATTTTTTACAATTTTGCACCATCGTTATTTTAAAAAGGCTTTTACGCCCTGCCACAAATGCTGTCAATTTGATGGAGGGGAAGATATGAGCTTTCTAACAAAAGTTAATATTTACACTTCTCAAAAATGAAGATTGTTTTGACAAATTATTATTCTATACCTAAAAATTATTCAGTTTATTTCAAATCTTAAATTTTCCTCTGTCAAATAATACAAATACAAATACAAAATACTTTTGTATCTTAAGGTTTAGGGTAGAAGGGGTACAGTCATGGCACGCCTCAATATGGGAAACTCTTGGTTGTGGCACGCATTATAAAAAGATTGGGTATTCCTGGTTTAGATAGTTAATAATTTTTTTGTAAGAAGGTAAAAAATGCACAGACTTTAATACTTCAGTATATTTAAGCTTGATTATGAAATTAGTTTGTTTAGAAATATAGCATTACCATTAGAATTTTAACTATACTTTTTCTAAATTCTTAGATTTATATGCTATATTTTTAATTTTTTTTTTAGGTTAACCACAGAAGATTTAGAAGGCAATCCAGTGGCTTTGCGGTTCGTTAAGTTCCAGAGTGTTCAAAATATTCAAATTTTTGTCCAGTCTAACCAAGGAGGAACGGACACCACTCAAATAGACTATTTGCAACTCATTGGATCACCAATAATTACAACTAATATGAGTGATTTTAAAAGAGTTACAGGAAAGAAAGGAGAAGCACACTGAGCCATTACACTCGGATAGACAATAACAAATTAACTCTTCATAATTTATTTTGTACATATTTTTACATTTATTTGTATATTTTCTTCATATAAACATTTTCCTGTAATGATCATAATGACATTAAATGAACAAAATAATACTATCATCACAATAGTTGGATTATTTCTATAATATATTCCTGTTTATTATCTTTTTTTCTTTGTTATATAGTTGTTTTCATTTTTTTTAAAATGAACAACAGGTAACATAAGAAATCTAAGACAGATAAAAATTAGACGAACAAAAAAGGAACTTAAAATTTCACAGTATTAATACTATGCAATTAAAATCTTATAGGTAACATCTAAAACCAAAAAATAAAAATAATACAATTACAGATAAACCTAAAGCAAAGAGATCACAACATTTACATCATTTTTACAAAGAAAGTAAGTAACCAATCAATTCCACTCAGTTTATATAAACTATCAATAACAAACATTTAAAGCTGTTATTATTTGTTTTAAAGTAGTACATATGCCATACTACGAATATTTACAAATGTATAAAAGTAATAGTTATCATGTTTAAGATCACAACCTTAATCTAAGGTCAATGAATGATAAAAGAAATAAAAGCCCTGTTAGAAAGAAAAAAATAAAATAACTGAAGCAACTCTTAAACTTATATTCATTTGGTAAATTCATAAAAAATTGAATGACATGAAAGTCATAAAAAAACTTTAGAAATAATAAATACATATAAACATTGTCTACTATACAAAACATTTATACAACATATCAAGATGTAGAGGCTGGAGTTTCTGAACTACCAGCGTCAGTTGTTGACAGAGCAGTTGTAATTGAGTCAAGAGGCAGCTGAGCAGTTGTTAAAGGTGTCATGGCAGTGGCTTGAAGTTCGATAGTAGAAGAAGTAAGGTTTTGTAATGCTGTCTTACCCCACTTCAAGAGCTTCTCCATAGCTGAGTCCTCATTGCTGGTTATACCCCCTTCATCATGAGTTTTAGGGTTACCATCACTTGCTGTTTTTGGAGTGCTAAATCCAGACTTTTCTAATGATTTAAGGAAAGATTCCACAATTGATGGACGGTGGTTTACAGTGATGTTTGGAGGTCCTTCCCTATGAAGGTAAGCGACAGGCCAATGAGCTTTTCTTCCTGAGTGGGCATATGGTGAGTAAGTCTCACTACAGGGACGCCATTGTTCTCGATCTGAACTTCCAACATAGCACCTGTTTGAAGATAAACTGATAATAAGAAGTAAACATATTGGCTTAAACTGTAACTTATTAAAAAAATTGGTTTATGTTTCTATCATGTATGTTAAAAATTTAAATTAGATTCTGTTCGGTGGTGGATAGGGGATAAAAAAGTTGTGAAATGTCTCTCTTTAGGTCAAAAGAGAAAAATTATTGAAAAAAATAATCAGTCATTTTTAATGAATTAAGGACCTCCAATTTTAATGAATTTGCCACAAGTATGAACTCTATTATGCACACGTTCAAGTTAATCTGACCCTTAGAACAGATTTGCATTGAGAGAAGTTATAAAAATTTAATACTGTGGAGCAATATTTGATAGCCTGCAAAAAAATTACATGTCTTTAATTTAGGTACTGGAATATATTCCAAAACTATTATTAGTAATAGGAAAAATATATGATAAATTTGTATAATTCAATGGTGTGGAAGATAGTTAACATATAACATTCAAGATTGTAAAACACCTGAAAACCATTCCAACAAGAAACCACAATTTAATAGAATCTTATCAAACTTATATTAGTGCTATAATAATAATTTATTAGTCTATTTTAATTGACTAAAATTTAACAGAACCTACCATACAGGATATATGATAGGAAAACAGGAATATTATCAGAGCCAATTATGTTGGAGCATGGATAAAATGTTCATGATAGAAAGATATGATAATTATAACATCAAATTGATTTCAATGAAGCACGCAGAGATGAAGTTGAAGCTTAAAGCAAAAGTTTAGTTCATGTTGACTTGATTATTATACGAAGATAATTAAAATTAGTTTCTGAAAATCCCAGGAAGTTTTCTGTCCAGAGAAAATTTAGTGTCAGATTTGTTTAAAATAGAAATAACTAGGTTCCCTGGCTCCTCAACTAACGTAAAATCAGAAATAATGACCCTATAACTTACCAAGGATAGCTGAAACCATCAGAATAACCACATTGATGACCTGATTTGCAGCAATAATCCCAATCTCCATTATCAATAGGACATGTCCAGACACCAATGTCATGATTCTGAGAACAAACTGTGCCAGCACGGCAGGGAATGCCATTCACTGTAAACCTAGCCCATGTGTCTTCTACTCCTCGATCTCCTGTATTAAAAACAAAATTATTAACTACTTACATGAATCTTTTTACTCAAAATTAAAAAAACCTTACTTTTTATTACTTCTTTATTATTAAATATTACTTTTACCTATTCATTTAAAATATCTAATTTTAATTTAAATTACCTGGATAGTGTGGCTCAGAAAGAAGTGGTGGTTTTCCAGGAGGTGGCGGCATGTAGCATCCCGGAGCACCAAAATCCCACGTGAACATCCAAAAATCCTCTTTATCGTGCAAGTAATCATAGCCAGGTCGAAGATCACGTTGTTCAACATCACTCAGTTCACACTGTCCATCTCTACATTTTTGTTTTACTTTTTAACTACTACATATATGTATTATTCTTATTATTATTTATTTATTTTTTTTTTACAAATCTTAGAACTTTATCAAATTTATTAGATCATTGGAATAAAATAAAGCTAAATATATGATCGCAAGGACATTGTATCTTAAATGAATTTTTAAAATCTACAGCTATGTTCCTATTACTTCTAGAAGCTATAACCATAAAAGACATTGAATTTACGACTATAATGTGTGCTAACAATTAATTATATGCTAAACATTTTGAATCATCTAACATTTACAAACAAAACAGTAGGTTATAATTATTTCTCCAATGAATTTTTCAAAAATTTGATGAAACAATGTTTACATTGCATCAAAACTGTAGTAGATTTAAGAAATATATGTCTAAAAGACTTAATAATAATAAATATGCCATTATTTTTAATTTATCTATATTAACTGATGTATAAACTAATAAAGTAATAAATGGATAATAAGTTAAAATTGTTTCGTTGAGTATAGTACTTGTATGAAAGGAACATTATGACTTATGATTATGACAGTGAGGGTATGTTTTTCATAACAGACATTTGACTGATTTGTAGCCTAGCTAAATAAAAATTATTTAAAATCTAAATTTGACAAAAACTATAAATAATAAATTTAAAAATAAAAAATCTTCTTTTAAAACAAATAAATCTTCTGAATAAATGAAAAACACGTTTAACAAACAAACTAATAAGAGAAATCACAAATAAAATATATCTTTCTAACTTAATAATTGAGTTTAAATAAATTAATTATGAATTTTTACTTTTGTTAGTTTTAAATGAGACTTGTAAAACACGATTGCCCAAAGAAAATCCATTCAATGAACGGACAGCAGTCTCAGCTTCATCTCGATTAGACATGGTTACAAACCCATACCCTTTACATTTGTTGGTTTGCAAATCCACAATTACTTTGACGCTTTGAACAGCACCAAAGGGTCCAAATAATTGCCACAAAACATTTTCTTGTGTTTCGGGTGGCAAATTAAACACAAAAATATTCCACCCTAAACCATTTTTGATACTTCCAGGGAAAACTGCATTCACTTGATAATCAACAGACATTGGGTTAAATCTAAAATTACCAACAGAAGGGTGTTTAGGGCGTACCAGGAGATGATTGGTTAAATGTGGTGGCATGCTTGAAGGTGGAATGATATTAGAAGGAGTCAAACCAAGACGATTTGGAACACCTACAACCATACGAGGAGGTACTGGAGGAAATATATTAATACTGTTAGCAGGGTTATGGGCAAATTTAACTGAAATCGGTTCAGTACAACCTTTAGGAACTGTTCCATTTAGTACTTTAATAGCCTTTTCTGCTTCAGTCCTTAAACTATATCTAATGAAACCTATTCCTCTAGACATACAAAGGACATTATTAGAAGAGCCACTTCCAGTAGGTTGAGTCATGTTCCCTTGAAGAATTTTAGAAGATATTATCTTTCCTATAGGACTGAACAGATCTTCTAGATCCTTTAGTGTGTAAAGCTTTGGTAAACCGCAAATGTAGAGATTTGCACCAACTATAGCTTCACTACTTGGACGGGCAAATGAAACTTTTATAGTTTTATTTTCTAAAGAGAGTCCATTTAACATATTGATTGCTTTTATAGCATCCACTGGTCTACGGTAATTTACAAAAGCATAACCCAAACTCTGACCAGTAACTTTATGTTTCATAAGTTTACAGCTTTCTACTTCTCCAACAGAGGTAAAACGTGATCTGATTTCATCTTCTGACATCGACTGGGGTAAGTAATTCACAATGAGATTAGTTCTGCTTTCCTCCTTAGTACCACTGACATCAGGTGCTGACCTTTGATGACAATCATTTTTTGAAGATACTTGAGAATCAATTTGAGAGGAATGCATTCCAACCATAATGACTAACAAACAGTATTAAAAAAATGAAAATAATGGAATATATTTAGAAATAAAGCCCACAATATTTTTTATAAAAATATGGATTCCTTAATGCATTAATTTAAGGATGGAAAGCATTTTCAAGTCACAGAGATGGTGGTTGATCAATATATAATTCCATGTCAGAATAATAATACATGCAAAGGATATGATTAAAAAAAGTAACAAGAAACATTGTTAATACTTTAGCGATTATAATAACTTTTTGAGAAACCGTTCAGTAGTATATTCTTAAAGTTTTAAAACATTTGTTTAATTTGTTTTGCTGTTTGAAATTAAAAAAAAACGTACTTAATACACAATGAATAGTATAAAGGTTAGTTTTGTAATAAACATTAATATTTTTAAACTGTTATTGTCTTTAAATTCATGATTGTTAATAACATAATTAAAGGCATTAGGCTAAATAAGGAGAATCTGCTTATCTATTTATCTAAAAATAATCATTTATAACCGCATAGAAAGGTTGATTGGTTTAGTGACTTCTTCATTGAGCTAATTATACTTTATTGCAGCAAAAACCTCTTTAAAATATTCACAAATTATTGCTAGACGGTAACTTCTCGATACTTCTTTGGGTTCCTTGAAAACCTTATGACCTAAAAATAAATCATTTCGCGTCAGTAAACATAAAACAGGTATCTAAATGCAGGAGTCATTGTACTATATTTAAATATCCAAATACATGCCATATATCCTAACATGTGGGGTATGCTGCTACTAGTTCAATAAAACAGCAAACACAACAGTTAACGCAACTAAGAAAATACATTTCGACTAAAACTACAACATTCTACAACAAAACAGGGAATGGAGAGACCGGTGTTTAGGTGACTGAAGTTGCGCGCGCAGGTGATCTGTTGGCGCTTCAATACAAAGTTAGTACCGTTAAGAATTTATTAGGTGTTTTTATTTTTCTTATATTTACAGCCTGAAATATTTCACAATTCTCAGTGTCCATCAAATCCGCGATAAGAGCTAGAAATTAATGCGATTTTGTTATGTACTCTGACAGTTTATGTCTCATTTTACATAAATTAGGATGGAATGATAACACGCCCTATTTGGAGTACATTAGGGTATTCACTAACAAACATTTAAAAAAAATCTGGTGCGGTGCGCGCATCACACAACTTTCCCTTACAGTCCTATAATAATTATCTTTTTAATATAATTTTAAACAGTTCACATTAACACTGCTTCTAATAAACTCAGCAGCATTCACTTCTTCTCCCACTTAAGTACAATAAAACAGTTTTTTAAACAATTATAGTACAACAATTCTGTACACGACCTATATATAATTTAATTACCTTTCATACAATTTCATACATAATTTACCGTAAAATGCATACTTTTTAAGCTATGAGCAAATAAAATATTCTTTTCATCATAACTTTTTCCATACAATTCCTCGGTGATTTACAAAAGAAATGAAAAGTTATAGACCTTTCTGAAGAACAATTAAGGCAAGTTTCATCAAAATCGTTAGAGCCTTTTTCGAGAAAAATGTAAAAAAGTGTAAAATCCATGATATAATAGCTAATTCCGGTTAGTCCGATGCGCTGTATCTTAGCTAATACTGGTTCGATATTGATGATTCTTTTATTGTTTTTTAGATAATTTAATTACCTTTCATACAAGTCCAAAGATAATTTACCATAAATTGCACGCTTTTGAAGTTATGCGTAAATAAAATATTCTTTTCATCATAACTTTTTTCTCTACATTTTCTCAGTGATGTACCACATATATGAAGAATAATTTAGGAAAGTCTTTATGAAGAATAATTTAGGAAAGTTTCATCAAAATCGTTTGAGCCGTTTTCGAGAAAATTGTAAAAAAGGGTAAAATGAATTATATAAAGTGGCACTTCCGGTAAGTCGATTTTGACGAAAATGTTGCTGTAACATCACATGCATGTGCCAACCTTAAATACATAATTTCAGTATCGTATAACTTTTCGTTTTTGAGCTAGACTGTTCACAGACACACGGACCATTTTGCGAGACTTGGTCATTTGGACTCAGGGGACCTTAAAACGTATATTTCCGTCGAAACTCGAAAATTTTCAGGATCGCAATACTTCCCCTTACTATATACTTCGTATATAGGTAAGGGAAAGTAAAAAGTATTTGTTTGCAAGAAAAATATACATATTTTTTTTCTCTCCTGGAAAGTTAACAAAACTGAGATAGGTCAAGTTGCTTTAACGGTAACATGTCGAGATGTTATCAATAAAATAGTTTTAAAAATTATTGCTCCTATACATCTCATCCTGCTTCAAATGCTAATAAATATGAAAGAAACATACCATTTTTTATTTATTTTATTTTTTTAAAGAAATGGTGCTGTTTGCATATTTATATATTGTTAAGTATATTGTGTTGGCTCAATCAAAAACTATTTGATTTCATACTTCTTTGATTATTGGAATAATTTAGGTTGACCGTAGATATAAATTAAGGAAGAAGTTGGTCGAGAGTGCGGTCAAAGACTAAGGAACTACTAAGTAAAACTTATTTATTTTGTGCCAACGTTTCGGCCTAAGTTTTATGCCATCATCAGGGGAAAGAGGCGTACAACCGAGCGCCAACTCAATTTAATTATTCAACGGTAACCGCATTAAACTCAACACAGAATCACATTTGCTCACCAGTGTAATTTATCATCAAACATAAACATAAGCTCTTCCGGTCACAGGGGTACCCCCATGTTTGCTACCTTTATATAGTTTTATTGGTATTTATAGCAGATATACATAGGTATTGGCTTATGCTGATGATGTCCACCTGGTGGCCAGAACGCTGCCAGCACTTGCTGGAGCGTCAGAAGAGTTGGAACACGAAGCAAATAAAAGAGGTATCTGGATCAATGAGAAGACGGAATACATGGACAGCACCCAGAACCCTCCACCGATGTCACCACATACAATAAATATCAATGGTCCTAACTTTCCAGTTTGTAGAGCCTTTAAATACCTTGAAGTACTGGTCACCGTGAAAAATGAACCCCACAACGAAATTGAAGCAAGAATATCACCAGGAAATCGTTGATTTTTTGGTGTTCATAAAGTATTAAATTTTAAAGATTTTTTTTGGAGCGTCAAGGTTATCAGTTATAAGACCATTATATGCGCAATAGTATTCTATGACAACGAGACATGGGTTCTGACAAGGGATATGGAGAGGCACCTATGCACATGGGAAAGAAAAGTGCTCAGAAAAATATATGGATCAGTCTACTCTAAAGGATAGTGGAAAATTAGAAAAACAAAGATTTGAGGGCATTATATGATCAGCCAAACGTTGTAACTGTTATAAAAAAGGAAAGGTTAATGTGGCTTGGTCATGTAGAGCGTACGGAAGGAAATCGTCTCCCAAGGAAGGTGCTTTTTGAAAATCCAGGTGGTGCCTGAAGACGTGGGCCTCCTAGAATGAGATGGTTGGACGACGTTGAGTCGGACCTGTGAGAGCTCGGAGTCAGAAGATGGAGAGTGGTTACCGCCGATAGACCAGCCTGGCGGGCATTTCGTGAGGAGGCCTTCAAGGGCAGTAGCGCCGAATATCATTATTATTATATAGTTTTATTCATGTTATATGATAACATCCTAATTTGTTTTTCAACAAATAGGTGTTTAAGTAGAGGGAGAATTTAATTATTATTTACTTTTTCCTGCAATATCAGCACTGGTGTAATCACTCTTCTGGTGTACAAATGATTCATAGCAAAAAAACGAGCCTCGGAAGTGCACGAGGAACAAGCTGCTTTCCGACCTAAAAGACAGACTATGGATCACTTATTCTCTTTACGAATGATTGTGGAAAAGTCTTGGGGCCGAGGGACGAATCTATATCTCACCTTCTTGGATCTGAAAGCAGCCTTTGATTCTATCCCGCATGAAGTGATTTGGGCTACATTGCGTAGAAAGAGTGTTCCTCCTAATATGATAGAGGCTGTAAAGCCAGCCTACCAGGAACCCAAGAGAGTGGTCCGCCTCAGAGGAAGATAGACCGGCCCCTTCTCCTTTAAAAAGGGTGTCAAGCAAGATGACGGACCAAGTTCTCTCCTCTTTATAACATTTATGGAAAAAAATTCTCAAGATCTGCAAGAGAACGAACTTTGTCGAATGTCCTTCGAGAAGGAAAGGCATAGGAACTTAATCGTATTTGCAGATTATATAGCGCAAATAGTAGACTCAAAAGATAACCTATAGAAAGCAATCGTATAATGGAGAGAGGAATCAATCTGAAAGGGGGTAGAGCTAAATACATCAAAGAGTAAAGCAATGCAAATTGGGAGAAGCGAATAAATATTAGATATAACCTGCAACGGAGTGATTATGAAATGCGTTGATCCTTACCAATATCTGAGCACTCTCATAAGCAGAAACACTCGCTTCCAGAAGTTTTAAACAGAGTGAAAATAGCTAATGGAGCCTTTCACTAAATCAGTAACACAATAATAGGCAAGAAGATCAACAGTGTATATCAATATTATTTTTACAACTACATGGAGCAGAGCATTGGACAATCTCAAATTAAAAAAAACAATGATAAAATTAATGGAGTAGCATTTCTCAAGAATAACCACCGCAGATTTTTTTCCGCAGAAAGCTGGGAAGACTAAAAGAGACTGAATACGTAACGAAGTCCTTCACCCAGACTTACATTTAGGGAGCATCTTTGGGGCCAGATGGTCGAAGATAGAAATGAGTGGCGATAGTAGTCCAAGGCTCGAGCTCGACGCTGAAATTCAAAAGAGGAAGAAAATCTGTAATGATCACGTTTTTTGTACTTTGGAAGAATTTCTTTTTTCAAACTTTGTTCTGTACGAATGTGTTATTATTAACAGAAACCATTTTATATATGTATACATTTTCTGTTATTTTTTAAATTTACTAAAAATATTTTTTCTGAATATATTGTTATTTACAGGGGGTTTTAGTCACAGAAAACTTCTTTTTTTAATGCTACTCTTGTTTTTTTTTTTTGTTTTTTTTCCTCTCAAATACACTACATACCCGGCAAATCATATTTTACAGAAGGGCGAGAAAACTGCTTTTTGCCAGCGCAGTGTGGGACCAGAGAAAGAGAACACATTTCCTCTTAAGTATGGAATTGGTGTGCTTTTGATCTCCCTGCTTTACTTATTGGAAGCGCTCTAGCCCGCTAATTCCAGACGGCAACAGACATTCAATTAATTATAACTGTGCATTCGCTGACCGATGAACAGATTTATGCATGAGCTTTTCGTATTATTCTTTTAAATATAAATTTGAAGATTTTAGTATAATAAAGGAGAGTAAACGCAACAAATTCGTGTCGAGTGATCGAAATACATACTAAGTAGAATAAGTAGACCCAAAGGTAAAACAAAATCAGAAGATAAAAAGAAAATTAAATAAAAAGGAAATATGAACGCAGTGGTTTTGTGAGCTATGTAGACATAGTCTGGCATGTTGAAGAAAGGGTTAAGATAAAGAATATTAAAAAATACAATGATAAATATGAATTCCAAAATGAGCAAAAGATAATGTCTAACTAAAAATGATCACTCTTTAATCATTACTGTTAAATGGTCTATTTCCTCAATACCAAGAAACGGTTTCTATTATTGCTCCTGCGGATTTTATTGGGAGAAATTGTGGAACTGTGCCCACACACTCAAGATTTTTTTCGTGAGATTTATGGGAGAGGTCCATTCATAAACAAGCATTCCATGACACCAATTCTTTATAAAAAGGATATTTAATCCCAGATTGATAATAGATCTGAATAAAAGATATTTTCTATATATTAATTCTGATGAACACTACCGCATTATCACCATTGTTCAAAGTTTCAGCATTCGATTTATTGACACATCTATATTATTTTGTTCATATTTAAATAGGATTTAACGGTGTTATTTAAAAGGTAATCCATTATTTAAAACAGTCATAAAATTAATAAATTTTATTGATGGCCTAAAACGTTTGTCACACAACAAAAGTTAGTCTCGTCAATTAATAAGAACGACGCTTTTCATTGATTTAATAAGTTAAATAAGTGCATTCCAAAATGATTAAATTTGATTATATCCAGACTATTGAGAAAATTCTGGTGAACAAAGTTACTGTTACAGCGTTAGAATGGACATGGTGAAAGTTAGCTTAACACCTCAGGAAGAAACGTAGATCAATACCAGATGGTGGCGCGCTCTGCTGGCAGCTCTCAGTGCTGCAATCTCACAATTGCTGGTACAACTTGTCTTTAATGAAATTGAATTGATTGCCATAAAAATAATAATTGACAAAAGTACGAAAGGAGATTCACCGCCATAAAACACCTCTTCACAATAGACAATTACAACAGCACATTTTAAAGAACTCGTATTTGTCTCCGGAGAAAATAATATCTCATTTATACTCTTCCCTCCTGTTGACATTTTATTTCGAGATCCAACATAAGCACCAACCACGGAAGGCCCGATATGGGTAACAATGTGAGTTTTGGCACTGGTCTTAATGCAACTAGCAAGCTAGAACTTTATATATGTATCTATCTCTATCTCTTTATCTAATCTATATGTGTTAGTGTATTAGATTAAGCGCCCGACTTAGTAGGGACGCTCTATACTTACAATATAGGCACTAGTCTATTTTTGGAATGGGGTGTAACCCTGAGGCACCCCGATAAAGGACTTCGGTCCATCCGACATCAGATAAAAAATATATTTCAAAAAAATATACCAAGTATGTTTTTGTATATAATAGGTATAATTCAGGGATAATACGTTAGCTCGATATAATATCGTGTTAACTAGTCTTAAATGTTTGTTCATTGGTTTAGAAATATATAAGTAAAAGGTAATTATATAGCAAGTAATAAGAGCCGGCGAAGTGGATTTTGGAATGTACATACATAGGTATTAGCGGGGATACATTTGAAAACGTAGAACAGTTGAAATATTTGGAGCTCTACAATAACTAAAAAAATGTTAAAGACGAGAAATACTTGTTAATTTTACTTAAATACTGCTGTTCTTTATAGATGCGAACTAGGCTGTTTTCGTTATAATAAGGACAACTAAAGGCTTTCAAAAATAAAATATTGCTTAGGATACATGGCCCCAAGGAGGACGAGTCGACTAGAGAAGTTGGACAGCTAGAATACATAGCTATACAAAATATATAGCTATACATAGCGCGGGATTTCGTGACATACACCCGTTAAATATAATATAAAGTGATAGCGGCAATTAAAATGGGTATATAAATTTTTTGGCTCTGATAACCAACGAATAATTAAAAGGTTAATTGTCGCTGATAGAGGATAGAGTTAAGTCTGATCTTTTAGGCTTTGGCAAGTTCAGTGGATGGAGTTTAGTTGGCAAAAATTGTATCAGAATCGAACATTCGAGTTTGTTTGATATTATTATTATTGTATTTCTATTAATACCTACACCAACTTTTGATTGTAAGGACTAGCACTTTATCTCTGTTATATTTTAGTGCGCCTACTACTACTAATTAGTCAATTTTGACTCCTAAGGACTAATTTGACGGTGAAAATAAACTAAATTAGCCGCAAAATAAAACCTCATTTGTTCTTTAGATCGAATATTTTCCGAAATACAGTCGTTCAAAATTTTTAAAAAATTACAAAATAAGCGAAATTTATTTGCCTATTAGAGGCATACATGCATCAAATTTTAAATTTTGCATAATGAAAAACATCCAGTTAATAATAATAATATCATAAAATATTATAATATGGAGAGATTCTGGGTAATATGCAATTAATATTATGCAATGCTGTAAATAATATCCCTGTGGATATATTTAAAAAAAGGGGTTGGGTTGCAAAAAGTGATTTTGTTTTTCAGGTATGTTGTTTGTATTTCCTTTTTCATGAAAAATTCAAGTTTTCGATCACCAATCTTCTCTGGTGAAGGTCTTGAAAAACTGATAAGAAAAAGCACTTTTTTAAAATTTTTTTCTCAATAACTCACTTTAAGAGTATTTTAGGTAAAAAGTTGTTATTACCAATTTGAAATAGCATCAAATTTTCTGCAAGTTTCATATGATACATGTTTTAAAATTCAGAACAATATGTGAAAATCTGCAAAAATGACCAAAAGACGTTTAGAGATAAGTCGATGGTTTCACCTTAAAAACTATTTTCAGTGAAGTTGAGAGCGAAATTCACAATAAACAATCTTGGAGAGGATTAAATCTACTGCAAGATGCATCCAAAATATGTGTGATGACTCCTAACTGGCATCAGAAAACATCATTAGAAATATTTAGAAATATTTTGTATGAATCTTACAGGAAATCTAACCCTCTATAAAATTGTTTATTATGCATTTTTCTCTCAACTGCACTAAAAAATTTACTGCATGATTCTTACAAAATATTTCCAGTCCACTTTCACTTCGAATAATTATAAGCATAATATTACTATAATAAAATAATCGAATAATAATAAGTCATTCTCTACCGAATGACTTTGGTAACAAATCCGAATAGGATTTGTAACATATTTTAATAAAGAAGTTGTGAACTCTGGAATGGCAAATGAAACTAAGGTTGGCTTACCTTACCACCATATATAACCATTCTCTCTTGTAACTACCTAATGAAATATCAACCATGGATCCTTAAATTGCTATTACTAGTAATTTTTCTATAGCTTAAATAATGAATGGATTCTACTCAGACGCTAGCGAACTGTGGTAACTATTTATTTCAACAGAAAACTTTAATATAAAACTAAGATTTAATATAAGATCTACCACCATATTCCTCAATACCTCAACAACTGACTGATAGAATATTCACTACAGCCGCCAAATTTATTAGATTAGATGAAAACATTTCAATATAATTCAACAAAGTAGATGATGGTAACATTTCTAGAATCCATTGGTGACTAAAAATGGTTTTATAAAATTGAGGTACATACTTGTAGCTGATCGTGGCGCACCTAAACTTGGTCCGCTCCCTCGCTCTAGTACACTCTTCCTTGCAATCTGCCTCTCCAGGAACCCAGAGTGCATTCTTTATAGCTGAAGGCAGGAGTCTGGCTGGGCTACTGTAGCGTATGTAGCACACTGAATAATTGAATAATTTTGTACTTATTGTAAAGTATTCAACAGAAGTTTACAAGTATTACCTCTCATATTAAAATATGAGATAAAAAGACGATGGTCATATTAGTGCATGCTTTTCCAATTATTTATTAATTCTGATGAAGACTTTTATTTAATTAGCATTGATGACCAATGTTTCATCCTTAATCTAAAAATGAGTAACTAACTTATTTTTTTAACTAACGTTTTTAACAACTTTTCATACATTTTAAAGAATAATAATGTATTCTGATGTGAAAGTTATACAATATTATTGATGAAATACTAAAGTTTCCAAAGTCAGGTTTTACTTATATTTATAGTTTTACTTTGTTATAGTTATGCCATGAAGTTTACTTTGACTGCTTCCACTACTTTTTTTAACCACACTCTTTTAGTGTTCCTCATATCTCTGAATTTATTCATCGAAATATCCCTTGAGTTTTAATCTGAAATCTTAAGTAGTTTAAGAGGACAAGAGTTTCTTAGAAATAAGGGACAACAAGGACAGAACAACATTTTTCTTAAATCCCTTCTGTTATCAAAGGATCCTTGAATTAAATTGAGGGTATTAACTAAGTGGAATATTTAACACATTTTTTTTATTAATTTTAGAAATCCTTCTTTCTTAGATTATTGGAACATCAAAATTAATGGAAGCCCCATAATATTATTATTTGAACCTAAATTGATTTTTAAATGTAAAGAAAATCATTAAGAATTGTTTTTTTTGAGTAAAGGGTACCCATTAAAATATTTTATATATACATACAATTATCCTGATCTTCCTTAAAAGTTTGCTAAATGTTGGAAATCATCTGTTTCCAGATTTTATTTTTTTACAAACTAAATAAATTAGCCATAACGTGGTGTTGACTGTTTTCTCTCTGGGTTTTACTTTATCCTGTGTGCTTATTTATGAAGCCAAATTAGAGTCTCGCCTTAACTCTTAAAATTACAATGAAAAATGATAAACCCTACTTTTCAATAATAAAACCAATGAATATTTGAACATTGTTGATGACAAACAGAAAAAAAGTAAAGCTCCTTCGAAGTCTTCAGAAATGAATTTGAAATTAGAACTTTGAAATGGCACTCTTGTCATCTTAGCTCCATTGATTTTTATCTAAATCTATATTACATTTTTTAATGAAATATAAATATTTCCCAGAAATTCTCATTTATAATAGACAAGTTAGAAATAAAATTGTCCCCTTGTCATCTTGAAATCATTATATTTGATGAAAGAGAGATTTATTATTGATTATCATTTAATTTTTTTTCTTTTGTTTTATGTAATAGAATTTTGCCCAAATGTATTACTTATTGATTATTAAATATCTAAATTTATATTTATTGATGAGAAGCTCATTTCCTCTTTTTGAGAACTTAGGTTCCATATTCTGGTAAATATTTAAATTAACAAACATCTTAAAATATAATTATTATGAAATTTTTGTTTAGTAAATGTTAAGACAGAATGATAAATTTTTAAACAATAAATTATAAAATTGTTTTTAACTTCAATTTATTTATTTCTTTTCTCTTATTCCCCAATCACTTATTTGCAGCGTTATGTGATAGATAGGGTTAAAGAAATGAGCTCCTCAAGGCTAAAGTTTATTAAAAAAATGTATATTTCAATATGTTGTACAATTAAATAACAAATTGTGGCACAAATATAGCACATATTTCAAAATTTTGATTATAATCCAACGATGTATCACTGTTTCCTTTACATTTTTCTTACTTACACTGATCTGATGGCCTGGGCCTTGGTTTTGTGTCAATGCCATATTTTCCTGGAGGCAAATAGGTTTCACCTGGTCTATGACCATAGCCATAACCCTGACCATGTCCGCTTGCAGGCCCACGAGGAGGTTGATATCCATCATACCGTGAAGGCGGGTAATACCCATCATATTTCTTAGGTGGTAAGTAGCCGTCTGGTTTTCTTGGCGGTATGTATGCTCCATCGTATTTAGGTGGATAATATTTATTTGGGAAACTTTGGTCCGGATAAGACTGTTGTGGGGTTTGGGGTGGAATGTAGCCATGAGGCCTTTCAGGAGGTACATAGCCAATGCCAGGTCTTTGGGGTGGTAGGTAGCCTTGAGCAGGTTTTTGGTTAGGGTAATAGCTTGGTGGTGTCTTCCCAGGAGGCAAATATGTACTTGGTATCTCATTTACTGGCCCATAGGGCTCACCTGAAGGTGGCCGAGGTCTGCCAGGTGCACCTAGAATGAAGGAAAATAGATTAAGATATTTTAATCTGTAGATATTTTATTTATTATTATTATACAACTGTTAGTAACTGTTGCAGGTGTATAGCATATTTAGATGATTTAGGAATCTCATTAATTAAAGATAATTCTTAAATAATGATTATATTCTAAATACATGAAACAATTATTAGTGCATTTCATAGATTTGAATATCAAACTTGAAAACCATGTTCTAAAATTTATGGATTTGAATTCTAAAATAATGTACTTATTTCCTGATTATTTTTTTTAGGTCATAGCTAGATAGATATGCATATTAATTTCACATCTATTGGGTAATATTTGAGTATATCCAGATGGAGGAGTGTGGCATAGTAATTGAAAAAACATAACAATAAACAACTAAAGACTGTTAATAAACTAAGCAAAAGTAATATTAAATAAAATAAATAGTGCATATAATTAATAAACTTTGTAGATATATTTTAGTAAGTACAACTGAAGTACATAACGAAATGTATTTCCATTGCTATAAATATCAATAAATTCAATAGCATTTTTTATGTAGGAAAAATATAAAGAATATAAAGTTAAGTAAATATATCATAAATAATCTATAAAAATTTCTAAAATTACAAGGAATTTGAGAAAAAGATGGATATCAAAAAGATATTCAATAATATCTTTAATAGATTATGTTACTTATATTATTCATTAAAAATAATGAATTTTCTATAGTATTCAAATTATATTTTAGTGAATATTTCATTCTATATTCTGTTTAACACGGGTAATCCATAAATATGTGAGCAAATGTTTCTTTGCCATGAATACATATTGAGCAGTTTTCATTATGATTAATCATTAAATAGTTATAATTTATATATATATATATATATATATATATATATATATATATATATATATATATATATATATATATATATATATATTACTGATATATTTTATATTACTGATTACCACCACTAAAACCTACTCAGAATTAAATAATTTTATATTTATATAGTCAGAAAAATGATCGAGCATACTAAATAAACAGGTAAAATATATATACATATACATATATATATATATATATATATATATATATATATATATATATATATATATATATATATATATATATATATATGTATATATATATATGTATATATATTTTACCTGTTTATTTAGTATGCTCGATCATTTTTCTGACTATATAAATATAAAATTATTTAATTCTGAGTAGGTTTTAGTGGTGGTAATCAGTAATATAAAAAATAAAATTAGAACATGAAGATAGAATCTTTATTAAGGGATTGAACATAAAATATGCTCATTGTTCCTTAAGATTATAAAATATAATAAAAAAGTTATTAACTTATTTACTCAAAGGGATATTTATCATAATTCTACTTCTTATTAGAGAAAATATGTACATCAAACCTTTTTAGATTTAAATTATTTTGTTCAAATATTATATATCAAATAACAATGTTTCAGACTACATTACCCATTTTCAATTTGTTATTACCTAAAATAATTTATGTGAATTCTTATACTTTGTAATAATTTAAAATTAGAAATATAATTGTATAAGTTGTTTAACATATTAAAAAAACATATTAGCTGATATTTGTAATTGTTCATTCACATGATCTACTTTACCATAATTTATTTTTTGGGAAAAAACCAATAACAATAATAAATAATAATACAATTTGAAGTTACCTTTTTGGAAGTCAATCTTGTTAGTTAACAATAACTAATGCCATCTAATTATAACCGTTTCTATGTAATCTTTCTATAAAAAGTGTATTTGTTTGTCATAATTTGTTACCAAAAAAATTTTTGTTTAATCTTTATATTTATTTTCCTTACAGTATAGGTAAGGAATGTATTATAATCGTGTCAAATTGTTGATGTTTAGCTTTCAACAGATCTATATGTTATCTATATAACCATTGCTATGCATTCTTTCTATAAAAAGTGTATTTATTTGTCATAATTTGTTTCTAAAAAATATTTTTAATTTTAGTTAAGAGTGAAAATTTCTTAATTCATGCCGCAGATTCTTCTTTATTAACAGAACAGTTGATCTGGACTGTGCCAATTTCAGTTTATATTCTTTTATCTGTTAGGATTAATCTTATTAATGATGTGATTAATGATTGTCATAATTGTTTGTAATGCATGTCTTGCCGATGTTATAAACAATCAAATTATCTTTCAAATGCACATCTGGGATATTACAGAAAACAGAGTTTTCAAGCTATCAAAAAACTAAACTAAGGTGAACCATGTTCATAGGACTGTGAGCAGAATAATTTATAGCTTGCGTACAAAGTTAAACATCTTTGCTAATACTGGACCAATTTGTATGATTTTTTTTTTTGTTGGAAATTTAATTTTCTTTTGAAGAATTATCATAATATAAAATTAATATAGGATACATAAAAAAATGTATAATTTTTGAGTTATGCGTGAATAAAGTTTTATTTTCGTCATAGCTTTAGATCTGTTTTTTTTTTTTCGGAAATGTGCTGTATAGAAAAATTAGAAGTGCTTTAGGGAGAAGATTTCAGGAAAATTTCATTTAAATCGTTTAAGCCATTTTGGCACTACAGTCTATAGAAAAACATGTTTTTCGGCTATTGCGCACCTGAAATTGGACACAGGATGCCTAATTTGGTACACATGCATCGGAGAGCAAAGTCATACAAAAAAAAAAAAATGAATAAAATTGGTCAAACTGTTTAAGGGATAATAGTGGCACAGACACACATATCAATGGCCAAAAATGACTCAGGAGGTTCTGAAACATATAGATCTGTTGAAAGCTGCACATCAAAAATTTGACCCGATTACAATTCCTTACCTATACAATAAGGAAAATAAATATAAAGATTAAACAAAAATTTTTATGTTTAAATTTAATTATGTTAAAGTAGATCATGTAAATGAACAATTATAAATATCAAAAAGTATGTTTTTTTAATATGTTAAACATTTTATACAATTATATTTAAAATTTAAAATTATCTACAGAATAAGAATGCACATGAATGATTTTAGTAACAACAACTTGAAAATGGGCATATGCCCGAAACGTAGTAGACTAGAATATTTGAATAAAAGAATTTAAATCGAAAAGGGTTTTATGTATATGCTTTCTGAAATAAGAAGCAGAATTAATACTATAAATATTTTTAACACATCGTCTGAGATTTTAAAATAAAATTTCATTCCTGAATCCTAGTTTTTTCCACAAATCAACTTATCCATTTCATCAACAAGCTGTTTGAAGGAAAAAGGTCATTTGACACATATTTTTAAACGAATATTTTGAGGTATTAATTAAAAAGCGGTAAAAAAAAAATAAAAAAATAAATCTTAAGTATTTAAGATCCCTTGAACAAATAATTGTTGAGTCAAATTAACTGTAATTAATTTAAGATTAGATATTTTAATCTAAAAAATGTGCAAAGATCTAAAGAAGTCTTAAGCTTATATACACATTCCCAGTTAC
The DNA here is from genome assembly GCA_948150685.1 of Rhaphigaster nebulosa. Taxonomy (NCBI): domain Eukaryota; kingdom Metazoa; phylum Arthropoda; class Insecta; order Hemiptera; family Pentatomidae; genus Rhaphigaster; species Rhaphigaster nebulosa. The sequence goes on from OX411311.1 coordinate 25,828,718, forward strand.
CGCTTCAAATTATATATAAATGATCAGAGAGGATTTTATAGTTTGGTGGTGTTTGGTCCAATTATTCAGACAAATATTTTGTAATTGTATACAAAAATACAAAAGGCATTTCAAAATCTAAAGTCTAAAGTTTTAAAATTTGACAAGTGAGCTCTTTATATAACTGTCAATATTATTATTCAATGTCAACCTGCATCAATAAGAACTAAATTGCTTAGTTATGGATAAATTTTGAAACTATGGAATAAAAAGCATTTTTAATTTGTTATCTATCCACTTTTTTTAAGTTAAAAATCTTTCTCTGATTCAATATTCTATTTAAATATTGTGTCAAGAATGGGCATAAACTTAAAACAAGATATACACATCTTTTACAATAACTCGGTACATTACCTATTGTAATTGGTGGCAGTTGACCTCTGTCTGGGTATCTGCTGATTTCACATCCGTGACCATAACTGCCTCTATGATACAGCTCGCATTCTGGGTCAATACTCAGGTGAGTTTGGCCATTCATTTCTGGAATTGGTAGGTCGGTTAGGAGACAGTTGTCATTGCTCTCACCAATCACAGGAGGGCCGTATCTAGTATAGGGCCAGAAAGTAAAAAATTATTATTTTGCAACTATGCTTTGCTTCTTCATTTTTTGTAATTCTTTATAAAATTATTTAGAAGTACAAGAGCACCTAAATTCTCTTAATCTCTTTCCTAGCATAGAAAGTGAAATTTTCATTTTAAATTCAGTTTTATTTTGCCATTCTTGTTGTGAACATGGCTCCTAAACATGACTTTGATGGTGAATTATACTTAAAAAGACATTAGAAGCTATTTTGCACGAAAACAATAAATTAATTTTTATGTATATTTGCATTTTTTTAATACATATCCTTATTAAATTATAAATGCACATTTGTAAAAAATCTGCAATCACAAATGTAATTTGTACAATTTTTCAAATAAGTGTTATTGATCATTCAGTTTTGTTTTTTTCAACCCTAAAAAAATTGCCTTTGTTACACCATTAACTCCCAAAAATTGCCTTTGATACTTCTTAAACTCTGAAGAATAGCTGTAATTGTTTTTAGTTTGAAAAGGGTGAAAATTTCAGTCTTTCCATATATCAATTTTTTTTTAAGGAACCTTCAAGTTCAATATGTAGAGGTTCGACTGTGTGTGTGTGTATGTGTGTGTGTGTGTATATATAGTCTTTCTTTCTGATGAAATTAATGTGATTTCAGCCTATGAACAATTCCAAATATAACCAAAATACCTTTATAAATATACCTGATTTAATCAGCCTTTATTTTATATTATCTTATTAGCCTTTATGAATTTATGTATCTTGTATAGCTTTTTTAATCTGAGCCATGGAATAATTAGTTACAAAATAATTTAGTTATTGGTCATGTGATGTACCTATAGCTGAAGGCTCTGCAGGTAAAATAGGGGACATAGAGGCAAGCTGTTTCGCATTCACTTAGACTGGCCACTTTCATCGCATACTTAACCATTGCTCCTTTCAGTTTGAGTCCACTACGCACCCTTTCGAAGCATTCTGTCAATGAAATCACAACATAAGTATGAATCTGCATCAGATAATAAATATAATATAATCACTACTCTTTCTGTTAATTCTTGTAATTCAAGATAACTTTTGAGATTATAGAAAAAAAAAAAAAAATTAATATATCAGCAAAAGCTAATCGTCTAGCTGAAGCCAGTATATTAAATAATTTTTTATAAAAAGAATATTTTTTAGATTAAATGAAAATTGGATAAGCAATAAACAATTTTTATCCTATTTATAATTTTGTATATAATTTGTTATACTTTCATTAAATATTGTACAACAAAAATCTTAACTAAAATTGTTTTGTATTACTACAATGATGCATATGTTGAACTTCTCAATCACTATATATGCATTAGACTTTGTTCTGATGAATGATTAGAACAAAGTCTAATTCCTATTGAATCTACCGTGACAATGAAATATGAAATATATAAAGAATGCTACATTCTTTTTTTAAGTTTTAATAAAAAATAGTGACTATATATAAAAATTAAGAAGAAACTATTGTAGATTATGGATCGTGACAAATAGAGTGGGTTAGGATATTTGTACTTGGTGATTGAAAGCATGAAATACATAAGAGCTTTGTTCTGAAGATGGGGTAATAATAATAAGAACCATTTAAGGAATATTTTAAAAAACCAAACATTCAGAAAGAAATTTTCATAAAAACTACCCAAAATAAAATGTATAGTTTATTTATTATTTCAACAATTAAGGGTACTCACTTTATAGAGGCTGAGTGAGCCCTAGGAGGGTCTGGTGTATGGTAACTCTATTTAAGTAACATTTATTCTTTGCATGCATGCTCCATGTCTTGAAGGCATATGACGGTATGTCATATGCCTTCAAGAAAGTGGTAACTTTAAATGTTTTTTTTGTTTTTTTTTCTGTAAAAGTTTGCTGTATAACGTCTAATTATTTTAAGTTTAAGGATGAAAATGTCTTTATAAATTTATTTGAGAAATCCTAAAGCTCCAATATGTAATCAAGGAAGGCCTAGAAAATGGCTATTTCATGATGAGCTTTAAATTTAAGCAAAATTGAGGGAGTGATTCTTCCTTACGCTGAGATATGTAAAGAACTTTGAATTTTTAATCATAGATCACAATTTAAATATTTTGAATAATCTTATGGCAAATAAACTTTAATTAAATAACTTTATTTATTACAGAGAGTGATTATATTTTATTCATATTGTGTATTCCATATTATTAATATATTGGTTCACTAATATATATATATATATATATATATATATATATATATATATATATATATATATATATATATATATATATCACTAATTAATGAAAACTGTTCATAAATACATGTTTTATTTTCTTTCAAACAAAATTGAATAATTTTAATTTAAGTTTTATTCAATTTTGATTTGGATTTTTTGTATTTTGATTTAAATTACTTAATTTTTTTTTTAATATAGAAAGACAGTCTTAAAATCCAAATATCAGGAAAATCCTGATAATGATAAGAGAAGATTTGCATTTGATTGAAATGAAAACAATTTTCTTTATATAGACTGGAACTTAGAACTAGGAATTTCGATCACTAAACAACTCTACTCTTATTTAAAAGATAACAGATTAGTAACCTATATCTATGATTTATAATACAGTTATAAACGTTGAATTTATTTTATCTACTAAATTTATCCATATAAAAAAGCCGCAGCAAATTATTACACTATGGTTTATCTTTCCAAATAGTTATATTTTTCTCCAAAAAATTTAAATTTATTTAGCATGATTTTATTTTATTTTTTTTAAGTCTGTCATACTGATTCCAAAACACTTATATTTTTCTTTTATCTTCATAAATGGCTGAGTTATGGCCATATGAAAGCTTTAATCGGTCGCCATTTTGAATCGAAATGGCGTATGTTAATGTCGAGCTCCAAGGATCATCTTGGGGTGACCAGTGACTTTGGTGCCAAATCCCAAAATAATCGGCCCAGTACTCTCGGAGAGAAGCCGTGTATAGTAGGCGAACGGATATTTTTAAATTCTATGTGTCTTGAAACGTAACACCTCAAATTTTGGAAGGGGGGGAGGATTAAAAAAAAATTCTTGGTCTATTACATCTATTAATGAAAATAATAAACCAAAAACGAAATTAATTATATATACTATAATCCAGACAACCACGAGAATCAAAAGCTGACCCAAATGCATAGCAGACGACTTCCTCACAGACCAAGGCCCCAATTGGCCAATTAGCATGAGATCTGTAGCGATAGGGACGTTCTGTTTGCAAATTCTACAGATGGAATCTGGGAACAGCCTTGGCCATCCACCTCGTCCATTGTTCCCGGCAACAGTTAGCTTCAACGGGAACTAGCGCTTATCGTATACAAAATTAGCTTCTTCAAGAGTCTAATATATCAAGCCGAGGAATTTCAGATTCAAAGGCGTATATATGTAATAATTCCATCATAGACAGTTCAGGATACTCGTTAATTCAAAGAAATTCTTATGAGTGTGCCAAAATATACAGAAATTAATATAATTACTCGGTAATGGGGAAAGAATTCATAAAAATAAAAAATAAAATAAAGATATCTCTTGAACTGTAATTTCCCTTGGTTTTGGCGCTTGGATTCGTGGTGTCTGAGATGTGATCTGCAAGGTTTTAAGTTGACATTAGACTCACCGATTAATTGCTCAGTGATTTTATATTATGATATAAACTAACAACAAATTTTCGTTCTGAAGATGCCTTAATTGGAAAAACTTCTATTTTGTAATAAACTTTGATTTGAGAGATTTTTTGGTACTACATACATCACTTAAACTACCCCAACATGGTGGGTAGACCAAGGCCAAGGTCACATGCATACACTCACTGTACAGTGTATTCTTGTGATCTTGTAATGCCAAAAGTAAACGGAGACGAGTGATCTCTTTTTGTCTATCGGAAGAAACTGGAATGATGGAGTGGAGTTAGTAGGGCCTTGAAATATTCCTCTGCCCAAGCTCTCCAGTCGCTCTACTCCATGAAATCAGAATGCCATTTTACTGACATTCGGTAACAGTAGAAGGAAGATAAATGAGCATTACGAAAGAATAACAAAAGAGAAAAATGGGTTTTTAAAAAAAAATATTACTAATTTAGAATTATTTAAACAATTTAACTGCATTTAGTAAGGATTTTGCAAGAGCTTCATCTTAGATTGTAAGAATGATATACACAAATCTCTGAAATTCTCCAACTTTACATTTTTTTGTTTCAATTATCAGAAGTGAAGATCCATTAATAACTCAGTATTTTTTCTTATTTTTGCTGACGGTTTTTTTTTATAAAGTGTTACTAATGCAAAGATCTCGGACCAGTAAAATATCACTTTAAAAATATGACTTATTTTATTATAGGTAATGTATCAGATGCATTTAAAGCTCTTATCATGCAATAACATTAGACATTCTTTACACGAAAAGATATGCATGATCAACGTTCATAGTGTTTTGAAACGTGGTATTCAAGTATCAAAGAGATAACGTTGTTGAAATATGTTAGGAATGTATTACTTTAAAAAGAAGAAATCAATTCTGAATAATTGTTTCAATGTTAGTAAATAGATGTTTATTTTAATATTCTCATATCCACCCTTTCAAACGAAATTTTTACTTATTATCGTTGTGTATATAGTTTTAGATTTGTACCAGAGCCCCAGTATTTCTTAGGCTGGCAATCGGGCTTGCTGTTGGTGTTCCTCTCGTAGAGATCATAGTCCCGGTCAGGTAGGATGTCATTGTAGATGTCCACCTGAGAGGAAGATCGGCTTCCGAGTTGACAATTGTGGCCGGGCACCGCGGGGCTCAACGAGTACCTGACACATAATTTAGAAGGACAATAAAAAAATAAAAAAATAAAAATTATATTCTTTGAAAAAAAATTAATGATAAAAAAATGAAAACAGCAATGCAGGTGTTCAACAATCCACTAATGTAATGGGAACTATTATGATTTCTTTGAACAAGAAAAGGAAAAGTTGATACCTGAAACTGAAAATGTTGCACTGGAACTTCTTCTCGTTGACACACTCGGTTTCGCAGTCGTACACGGAAGGGACCGTCAAAGCGACAAGTACGACGCCCCTGGCCAACTTGAACCCGGTCCGGGACCGCAGGAAACACTCTATGGAATATAAGACATATTAGTACATGCTAACTACCAGAGGGCCGCTGTGCAAGAGGAAGGCAAACCAAACAGCGTTTGGCCTGCCTTATTTGCTCTGTGTGCATACCATCTGGCAAGCCCCCTCCGCTACCAAGCTCGTAAGCACCTCCACCATACTGATAACCGTTGTCTTGAGGCGGTTCTAAGGCGTTGTCGTTGGGGTACCGGTCTCCATATCTGTGTGGCGGTGGCGGTCGACCGTATCCACCTTCAGGCCGGCTTCCGCCAGGATAACCTCCGGGTCGGTAGCCTTCTGGGTACAACCCGCCAGGTCGGCCGCCACCCGGTCTGCCTCCTCCCGAGAACCCATCCGGGTATCCATCGCCAGGCCGATCGTCGGGGTATCCTCCACCCGGTCGACCATCTGGATATCCACCACCAGGGCGACCACCTGGATATCCACCATCAGGGCGACCAACTGGATATCCACCATCAGGACGACCACCTGGATATCCACCATCAGGGCGACCACCTGGATATCCACTGCCATCCGGATATCCTCCTCCGGGTCGACCTCCTGCATAGTCTGGACCTGGTCGACCACCTGTATAGCCCGGACCAGGCCGTCCTCCACTATAGCCTGGACCAGGTAGACCTGGTGGATATACACCACCTGGACGTCCTCCGTAATCATATCCGCCGTAAGGCCCTCCGCCATAAGGACCAGGACGGTAGAAGCAACGTCTGGGACCGCTGTAGTCCTTTTCGTAGTAGTCATAACTTGGATCAGGATTAAAATCCGATGTTACATCTAGCTTGGAACTTTTTGTATCTGTCAGCTGACAACGGTTTTCTTTTCCGTCTCGATCAAACCTAAACAAAGAAATACAAACTTTAAAAAAAAAAAAGTGATGACAAATTTAATATTTATATTTGTATTGTGGAATACTGAAACTTCTTTTAGTACTAGCCCAAGTAGTGTGCTTGCAGTTGATATTGTGCTCAAAGGTGTGCATACAATATGTGTAAATGTTATACAATAGGTGTAACACAATGCGTACATAATAAGATCTCTATAAAGTGGTAAACGAATTAAGAAAACAATTACATCAAAAAGAAATATAGCGTATCCAGTTCAAAATAGTGTATGCAGTTTTATAAATTTAATTTCTTTCAAGTACTGGGACAATGGATTCATGGTGCCATGCAATAATATACAGTAATATTCAAACATGCAAAATTTATTTTAAAAACAAATAATTCTTGTATTATACTTTGCGAGGAATAACTGCGAAGTTTAAATTCTTTCCAGGTTGGAAAGGGGAATGGCTGCCCCATCATGACGGGCATAAACATCAATCAAACCAATAGGAAAGCCATTCCGGTCTGTAGTAATAAAAGAAACTATACGGCAAGAAAAAAACCGACGAAAGGGTCTAAGTTCGCAATCTTCAATGGTATTTCTTCCGGTTATTATGAATGGTCGAGCATTGGAATGCATTCAATATAAACTTCAGCAGAATTACTTTTGCGGAAATGAGATTCCCAAGGAGGATAACGGGAACAAAAAAGAAAAGATTCCATGAGAAACGAAGCAAGAAGAGAAGAACTGGACGTTCAACCTTATGGAAGAACGCCTACTGAGTTGGGTTGGATATTTATGGAGTATGCCAGATGGGCCTAGAGTCAAAACTGTTTTGTAGCAAAGCAGGGCATGTTTTGATAGCAGACAAAAGGCCATTGGGCAAGCATCGGTTGATGTATTAAGTGTGCTTGCAAAGACTATATTTTATATTCTGAAAGTCAGAGTAAATTGTCGTAAACAACATTTTCAAAGTTTCACAGGAGATCAAAAAGAAGTTACAGATCGCGATGATTACAGATTACCGATGCATTTTGAACCAGCTCATAAATCATACATCTGCAAATAATTTACAAAATGCTGTCTATTATACGTGTTTTTATAATATTTAAAAGCATTCCATACAAAATTTGTCTTTCAATTACTAACTATATCAAATGCTGCTTACCCAAAAATAGGAAAAACTCGAAAATGTTTGGTATCAGTTGATACTAGTTTAACATCTATCTGTGATTAATATATAAAAGGGCTACTTTAGTTTGTGCAATAAATAATATATGTAAGAAAATAAAAATACAGCTTTGTATCTAATCTTCATTTTGTAAAAATGACTTAAATGTTGGTACATAGTTTAACATGTATTACAAATTTGTCAAGTCTTTTTGCATGAATGCTGGTTTTGATTGTCTATTCTGTTCAAGAACCCGGAATAAGTTTTGTTTTTGTCTTCGCTTTTGGTTTTTTTTTAATATGAAAAATCTTCCTTGAACTCTTGTTCTGCCGCGTCGTCAACATCTATCAGATTTAATACGAAGGTTTTTTCGTAAAACAGCCATGAGTTGGTACCGACTAACTGAAAGAGTTTTGTTCCTATATTCAAGTTTGGGAAAAACTGGTACACTCTTTTTCATCACTATTAGTCTAGTCTTGAAATTTAGTAGTGAAGAAGCAATTTTTTTCTTGTCCGTATTCGATACCTTTTTTGAAAAACGAGACCTACCATTGTCGTACCATTTATAGGCCAGACCCATAAATGGCGATTGGATGATGCTAGTTCAGGATCAACTTTTTTGTAATTGTTCAAGCACTGCCACAAATTCTAGTCTTTGCTGAGGCCGCTGATGTGTTGGAGGCATTAATTTATTGTGTACTGAGAAATTGAAAATACAAGAATGTCACAACTTCTAAACTTTCTTCGAATAAGAATTGAACTGTTTACTAAAAGCGTTCATTTTTGCTGCATAGAGAAGTATTGACATCCATCTTGCTTTATAGAAAGCGCTAGGCTTTTGACGGTGAATGCATTGAAGGGGAGTTTCCCCCGATATTTAGCGAAACCTCGAAACATTCTTTCGACAATTTTCAGTCTCCACAAGGGAAGAAGACATCTTTGGTTTGGCTTAAAAAAAGACTGAGAAAAGTTATAACTTCACCTTTTAAAGTTTTCCATGCTCTGTCTTTAATATCTAGTGTGATGAACTGATCTGGGCTATCACAGATCAATGTTAGATTACTATCAACTATTACCAAACATTTTCAAGTTTTGTAAATTTTTCTATAAGTAACATGGGATCTAATTAATTATTGAAAGGCAAATATTGTTTGGAATGCTTTTAAATAGTATAAAACACGTATAATAAACTTATCTTTCATTTTTTAAACTTAAAAATACAATAAAATATGAGTAAAAAATTGAAATTTTGATTATATTTTCAAATTTTAAGAATTTAGACGCAAAATTTCTCTCTTTACCTACACGCTTCTTCTTTTGTACCCAAATTAGAAGTTAATTTGTAGTAAAATCGTCATATCAATTGACCAAGACCATCTTCTACATAGGATTTGGAAGGACTGCTATTGCGTTAGTAAGGTTTTTCGTTAGCCAGAAATCTATTTTAGTCATCTTTGAGACATAAGAGAATATTTAAAGCAAAAATCAATCGTATGTTCGATGGGCTAGTTATTGTGACATAATTCATTACTTCATCAGATTAATCAGTTACTTAGTAAGAGTTTTAGTACCCCCAAAAATGCAATTCCCCGTGTTAAGTGTCGAAGAAACTAATTTTTAGAATCATTTGCAGATGTATGTTTTATGAGCTGGTTCAACAGGCATCTGACTCCCGGTTTAAATCTTTATATTTGAAGTGTTGCATGTTTTATTACCTTTTTAGTTTATTTACGATAGTTATACTCGAAAATTTGGCCAGAATAATGCAAATATGATAGCAAAATAAAAATCAGCAAAATTAGACTTGCAACAGTGCACCTCTGACTTACATATTATAGTCACTTAACCATTAAAAACAATATAGGGTCAATGATTTTAATCGCTCAATCAGGCAATGAACATTTAAATATTTATAAAATAACGAAATTAGAGTATGTCTATATCATAGAGTGCATCACAACATTTTGCCAATCGGAATGAAATAAAAATAAAAACTTAGTGATTGATGCGAGAAAAGATCTCAAATATAAATTAAGACTAATAAAAAATATTAATAATAACAATAATCAGAACAACCTAAGTAATGATGCAAATACATTATGGATAGAATAAGCTCAGCGTTTCCCCGCGTGTGCTTGCACAGCAATTTTCAGGGTTGGCCATGCAGTTGCTGAGGAGCCAGACCGTAAACAGTTCCCTCGAGTTTTTTTTATTTTTTTCTCGTGTACTGTTTAATGAATGATAATGAATCAGGGTTAGTTATGGCAAAGGCTTGCTTTAAATTTTATTTTATTATATAAAATAATTATCAAAGTGTTCTGTTTTGAATCGTATTCAAGTTACCAACCAACCCAAGGCGGTGAAAGGGCTTAGATGCATTGGGCCATGAATCTTAACAGCTAATTAATTTGAAATTCAATATGATGTCAAATATTATGACACCACAACGACGACAAATGAATCATTAATATGTTTAAATGATAGTTTTACAACTTACTTGAAGTTAAATCCTTCGCATTGGAAATTGGTTTCCGTTTCACAGGCGTCCTCGCAAGTTCGCAAAGAGTCGCATAGAAGTGCCCTCTTCACGTACCTGTCTATGAGGCTCCTCCCAACCACCATCCTCTTGAAGCACGCTACAACAGAATCATTCATTTGTTTAATAATAAATTAAAGCTATAGTGTTTCTGTAATAATCAACGTGTTGTCAATTTTAGTGAAATAGAACTACACAATGTCCTCTATTTTATGCCTGGTTCTGTGGTGTTTCGGTAAAGGTGTATAAGACTTTTTTTTTGGACACTGGGTTTAAGTTATATTTTGTCTGTTTATATTATAAAAAAACGAAATATGACAAACCCAGTGTCAAATAAAAAATAGTTGTACATCTTAACCCAAACACCACAGAATTAGTGCTTGAACCGGTTTGTCTCAATGAAGTAATGAACTCAATAAGGATGACCTGATAAAATATTTGCACTAATTGTACTTTTTCCAATCTTAACACAGGAATATGTTTTTCATATCGTAACTCTTAGCGTCATTCACGACTAATATCAAGGTTAACAAAGTAGAAACCCGTTTATCCGAAATAATGTGGGCAGGACTATTCTGGATAACGCATAATTCCGAGTAAGAGATAGTATGATCAGTAAAAAAAAAATTCTTAATATTAAAGTAATGTGCATAAAGATATCAGGTGCATATTGAGATGTACTGGGATGATTCTGGCTCTTGTTGATGAGAGTAGTACAGTCTGTGGTCTGCGTTTTGTGTTTTGTCGTTTCCTATCCTGATGATGGCTGAATCGGCGAAACATTGATTGGACCAGCTATTTAATTTTATTTGAAAGGCTTGAGTCTTTGTCTTTGGAATCTAATCTAATTATATCCAAACAATATTTTTTGCTCTGTTTTATTAGTAATGTTAATCTCATTTTAGAAAAATAATATATTAAAATAATTCAATAAACATTTTTTATTCAATGTTATGATATTCTCAAATTCATGGTAACATATGATAAAATTTTACTGTAAATGATAGAACGATATATCCTCAACAGAAACCGGTTTTTCTACTAACAATTAATAAGTATCTGAGTATTTAGGCATTTTTCTAGATTTTTATCATGTGTATTTGACTGTTTGACCTGACTGCTCCTTGAAGAAATGAAGCAATAAAAGAAGAAACTAACGTAAGGTTGCATACATTTCCAGTTCCGTCACCGAGGCCAAGGTTTTCGTAATTACATGTTGTTATTTGAAGCCGTATCCTGGAACGGAACCGGTAGTCCCATTTACTCAAACAGGCGGTCCCGTGAATGAGGGCAGTGAAGAAATACGATATCAATACACCGAAATTCTGAATTCAAGATGGCAAGTTTCATAGCCAAGACTTCAACGCTCTCATAGATGTGAAAATACCCTCCGGACAGGCGCAAATTCTTCAAAAATTAAAGATAAAATAAAAAAATGAATAAGAAAAGAATGAGTTGGTCGATTTAAGGACGAAGTACATTGCTTGAAATCTAGAAGTCCACTGAAGCCTACTTTCGCTATCTAGAATAGAAAAATAATCCCAACGGTGTTGGCTTAGTTTTATTCCAAGGGACGGTGGGATTAAACGAATGGGAGACCATGGAGCGTGGGCCTGACTTGAGGACCACCATATCCTTGAAGAAAGACGGTCTGTCTTCACTAGAGGCATTTTCACCCTGAGTGTGTTAATCCTTTATGGAATTGAAAGGGTAATCCCATTTTACGTCTCAACATCCATTAATCGAATGATTATTCGTTCGTCCGCCGTACGCCATTACGGCTTTTTTTCGAGACTACTGGGCCGGATTTTATTTTAATTATGCACCAGTCACAGATCACCCCAGGATGATCTTCGGAACTCGACATTACCATCAGTCGTTTTGTTCCAAAATGGCAGCCGATTCGATGTTTCATACTTCCGCCTTCACAGTATATAAACGACTTTACCTGCTGCCCAATAAGTTCTGAAATTATTATACTAAAGGCTAAAAAAAAATATTCAATTCAATTTTTTTTTTTTGGGTATATAATTATTTTGAAATAACTAAGCTTTAATTAATTTGCAGATTTAAGAAAAATATTTTTCATGCTTATTGGTCTTGTTTGTAGATCTGAAAAAGGCCTAAAAAGTAGGCTTAAACGTCGACACGAAAACTAAAAAACAAAACAATTTTTTTACTGTTCTTTTTATTACTACAAATACTTCTGCGTAGTAAATATTCATGATATTTGATGGAAGATTGGAAGTAGTGCTGTACAAAATTGCATTATTACTGCCAAAAGAACACGCATTTTATCTTAAACTTCACCTTACTACAGCACACGAATTTGGCAATAAAAAATATTGAGCTGAATTTTGATAAATATTCGTTGGAAAATATGAGGAATGATACCCTAATATCGTCCCCCTGAACCAAATACGAAATTTAACATATTAAACTAAAGTTTAAAATTCCTCCCAAAAAATTATACAAACCACTGTCCTGTACCAACCAGTGTTAGTATCGTTATTGGGCAGAACTAAATAATCTTTCCTCTGAGTAAACAAACATAATACTTATCTAAGTGTAAAGATTTTATAAGAGTGGCCCTAATTTCGTTCCCCAATTAAATTCACCATTTACTACTTATTTGAAGTCTAATAAGTACCCTAAACAAAATTTCTAAACATTTCGATTATTTTAATAAAAAAATGTGACTAATTATCCATCCCAACAAAAATCACAAACGAATTTCTCTACTTTTGGTAAGCATGCACACAGTTCGTGAGACCATTTGATCCATTTTTCCACTCCTCTTAAGAACAGTTAATTCTTTTTTTTTCAGAAAAACCTTGATGGGGAGGAGGGTACGAATTTAGGACTCGACCTACGAAAACGATGACAGCTTTCCTTACCTTAATTAGTAAACGTACGGGTCTCGGACAATTTGAACATGAAAACCATGCAGTATTCGACGAATAATGATAAAATAAAATATATTTTACCTTGATGCACCAGAATAGCGTTCTGAAATTAATCAAAAACTATAACCGGCTTCTCCTCGTTCTATAGTTGAAAAATACTGAGCCAAAATACAAACCGTCACAACTATTTTCCTATCAACAGTATTCTGAATGGTACTAACGTTTTTGTAAAGTTCTTCAGCTTGTAGCAGCCATATTAACTCTAGATGACGGGTGGAGGGAAGGAGACGAATTTCGTCGACGGGATGGATTTCGGGCACTTTACTTTATATGAATGTGATAACGTATGTTGATAACTGATAGACTGGTGATTTTTATACAGGAAAAAAGCTACGGAATACTCTGATATCCTGATCAATCGATTTTTGTGTTGGACTTCTCTTCCAAAGCGGTAAGGAAAGTTGTGTAAGTAGACACACCAGATATTTATGTATAGGCAAGATAATCAGGGGGTTGTCGGCAGAAATAGAATAAAATAATTGATTTCAGAAATTTGTTTAGATTAGTTAAGAGTCTCCTCAAACATACTAAAAGATTTAGGAGCAGAGCCAAAAACAGGGGGAGAGGGGAGAAGATCATGATTTTCAGTTTTTCGTTTATGTCTCGAAAAGGTTCGTTGTAGCTTAAAACATTTTATTAAAAACATTAAAGAGCATTCAATTTTCTATAGGAATGGTCTTATTATTTTTTTTTCGTACCAGTTATAATTGAAGAAATAAATGTTTCTCGAAGTATCGACTGTAAAGACGATAAAAGGAAAAGTACAGTTGCCATAGAGTCTATAATTTTTTTGTTTCAAAGTTGTTACTATGAATTTCGTATATTTCTTAAACTATAACAGATACGAAAAAAATTAAAAGTAACTTTCTTGTAGGAAATTTAATGCTCTTCATTTTTGTACACATGTTTGAGCTAGGACCAACTGTTTACAAACGAAAAACCGAAAAACATCAACAAATACACAATACACTGTATCCTTGCTAATAATGGTCCGATTACGATGATTTTTTGTATTGTAGGGAATTTGATTGCTTTTAAAATGATTATTGTATTATTTTCCATAAAAAGTCCACGTTTTGAGTAATGCGAAAATCATTTTTTTTCATAACATTTATTCTGTTTTTTCTCGGGGGTACTAAAATTAATAGGATTTTAACAAGGTGATTTTAGTTCCATCAAAATCGCAGCCGCTATTGCGCAAAGGATGTCCGGTTTATAAACAAAGCAAAATCGGTCCACCCGTTCAAGAAATAATTGTGGCACAGATCCATAGACAAATCTCTGGCTGTAAATGCGGTTTTTGGAATAGAGTGGTTCTGAAACGCATAGATCTGATGAAAACTGCACATTGAAAATTTGACGCGATAACAACTTCTTTACCTAAGTCGTAAGGAAATCAAAAACGAGGAAAGAAAGTTGGCTTGCCGAAGAATGACAAACAGAAATTATGAGAGCGAAAGACGAAGGGGAGTGTTCTCTTTTGTAAAAATGCATATATCTACATGATGGTTGGAAATTCAGTGAACAGTTTATGATGACAAGTTTAAATTCTTAAAGGTAATCTAAGAGTTTGTGAGGCAAAAATCGCTATAAAATGTAAATTCAAATCTTATAAAGGCTCTAATGAATATTTTCTGTATGATTGAACAATGTATCTGGAAATTCACCCAGAAAATCCGGATTGAGCCCAATACAGAAATTATGGGCTCGTATCGATTCTCCAGCTCAAGAATCCAAATATAACAGCAATGAAAGATTTCAAGATGAAATAATGGATGATGTGATGGTGGATCCAATCAATGTCTAATTGTAAGCGACTTTTTGTCATAATATTATTTTTTTATTTTAATACAAATATATTGATTTACTGTCGTGAAATTTCAGTTATCGTGTTAAGGACTCTTAACACGATAATAATAATTTTAAATAATTGAAATTTATTAAGAAAATAAATTTTATTTATTTTTCCCCTACACTAGAACACGAGCAATTAAAAATTGTTGGAAAATCATATTAAAATGTTTTTTCTATAATTTTTAATACTTTCTCATTAAAATATATTGAACATTCGTAATTCCAGTTCGTAAGGTATTACGAATGTTCTGTATGTTTTAATTGGGAGGTATTCAAAACGATAGAAAAAAAACTTTAAACATGACTTTTCAACAATTTCAAATTTTGAGTTGTACCTTTATTCTACGATAGATGCGATATGTTATATATATGCCGTAATAAATATTTTTTTCATCTTTATTGACTTTTTATCGTTTATTTAATGAAGTAGTAATTAGTCGTATTTTGGAGGGGGGGGAGGTTCATGTAGTAAAAACAGAAAAAAAGAAATATATTTTGATTTTTATCGAAGTATATACAGTTTTTATTTTCTGTTTTTTTTTTTTTTTAGGTGATACGAAATTTATAGATGGGGTACACAGATGTCGAAAGTTTGGGAAACACTTACTTATAATATCACTTGAAAATCATTTAATGCCTCAAGGTCTCTCTTCGTTGAATTTGTAACTTACGGAGTTGCTAAGAGTAACTAATATATATACTATAGGAATTGAACAGAAGAGTTATCAATCTTAAAGATTCACGGATGCATCCTCTATTAGCAGAAATGTATGGATTTTATAATTAATTTTTTTTTTGGTTATCACTGAAGGAGTCTTTCCTCCACCAAGAGCTCAGAGGCACAAGACTCACGTGGTGCATCCTCTATGACGATGATGGTCGGGGAAGATGCAGTGACTAGACACCCGGACGCCAGAAAGATCCAGACGACTGGAGACATGGAACCGGAGCGGGCGCACGGAGGAAACTGGAGGCTGTGCGGTTCCCCTCCTCATCCTGAACGCTCCCACCTCCCGGACTGCTCCTGATGGCACTATTGTACTCTAATGGCATCTTCCATGTCCTCCGTCCAGAAGAGATCCGAGGTCGTAGTCATTCAGTCCTCTTTTGGACCTTGACTCTAATGTTGTTGTGATTAAATAGTTTAGTTTTCATCAGGGTCCGTAGTAATGTTGTGAAGCAAATAGTAATTCTGTGAGGGGACCCTTAGGTCCTTTGCTTTGAACGCTATGATTGCCTTACGAAGACATATTTGTCTACAAATTGTTTGTCTAAAAATTATCTTATATAAAATTCGTCATAGATTCAAATTCAAAAAATGGAGACAACAGTTGAAAAATGTTGTTACAGGAGAGAAATTTGGACTTTTATTGGAAAAAACATTGTTTTCTTGGAGAATGCTTTAAAAAATCGTGTCTAGAAAACGAATTGAGATAAGAAGGTGCGGTTGACGGCACTGAACTATATTTTTGATAGACTAATCCTCCCTTAATTACTGACATTTCCTCTGAGACACCCTGTGTACATATACAATATATATATATATATATATATATATATATATATATATATATATATATATATACATATGTGTGTGTGTGTGTGTGTGTGTGTGTGTGTGTGTGTGTGTGTGTGTGTGTATATACATAAATAAATAAACTTCATTTCATTTTTTTCTAAGAAAATTGAATTTTTCAACGCGTAATGCAGTATTTTTCATATTAACTCTTTAGATTAGTTAAGAATATTTTTAACAAAAGCATTGGTGGATCACAAGCTGTAGATAATTTTTTAAAATAATTATAGATTATAATCTATAAATCATAACCTTTTGTAGTGAAGTATTTTTACGATAATGGTAATAAATTTCAACATGTCTTTTTTATGTTCAGAGCTAATCTGGTTAAATATTATACACATACTTCTTCTGAAATATTAAATTCCTGAATTATTATTTACATGACACAATTTATTACAAATTAAATATGCTGATCAATGTCTATGGAACGTTTTTATCTCATATGAAATATTAAATCAAGGCGACGAAGAATGCTTTGGGAAGAGCACAAGAACTTTGACGGCTTGGTATCTCACGCCTTGGTGTGCAAGGCATCATATAATTCCTCGCTATTATATGATGTGATAATAATGGCAAGTCATTACTACTTCCTTTTCGTACTCTCTAATCATTTGCATCAGGAGTGAAAATCATTATCCATAAAATCTGGTTTTAAATCCATGATGTATAATATAACCAGCGTTGATACCTACAGGAATATTACGGATCCGTCGAAACCGAAACTGAACAAAGAAGCTTCTTTTATTTTAAGCATACATTATGTTCTCTTCATCCAAGACGGATCTAGAAAACTGTTTATTATTAATTTTTATTATTATTCGTTAAATTAATTATTAATTTATATTTATTTTGGAATCATTATACTAAAAAAATAATAATTATCTTGAAACGTAATAATTAAAAAATTTAATAAAAAAAAAAAACACTTTTTTTTCTTGGTCTATTATAAAGGTTCATTATTGAAAATAATAAACTATAATTGTAAGTTTCTATAACTAAAATAGTTTACACCAATATATAATTTGACTTTATTATTATTGTTTGTTTCGACCAAACTGTAAAAGCAACTTGTATGTTAACCAAAAGTTACAGATTATCGTTGTGGGGCAACAAATCACAAATTTACTTGTAGAGTGTTGCCCACATGCAACGATTTTTTTTTTTTTTTGAGCTGGCTATCAAAACAAAAAATTCTAATATAATATTAATTGCGAATTTCCTTAAAAGCTCTTCTATTTTTTACCTCAGTCTAATTTTAATAATAAGAGAAATTGTAGTAATTAGAGTGTCATTTTTTTATTTATTTGAAACACCTTCAAGGAGGATTATTATTCATCAGAAGTTTTGCGGAAGAGAGATGGGGAGACACCCATCATTGCGTGATTGTAGTGGGAAAGTTGAACTTAATTAGTTAATTTGTAAACATGGCATCAAACACTTCAATTAGCAAATCAAATATCGACTTTCACCAATTTATTTAAAATTTAATACCAATTAGAAAATATGTTGGAAATGTTTGAATATTGAATACAAATATTATTGATGAAACATTGATTAAAAAAGGAACCTATAATAAATCAGCCTCTGTATCAAAAAAACTACAGATAATAATATCAAAGGATCTAATACCAAAAAATAAATAAACAATTATTTTAGTAAAGTTCAATGGAATTTGTCATCCATCTTAGCAACGAAAAAGAAACTTAATAATAAATAAATAAATGGCGATCATGACCAAACCGGCAAAACACGAACGAACGAAGAAATTAAATTGCTAGGTTTACATATTACATCTTTATCTTATATAAGGATTTTACTATTCATCAGGAAAAGAAACAAAGAGAACAAGTAAGTCAAATATTAAATATAATTGAATATAAGATGTCTATTTTCCTAACAAACCTCAATGGAAGGTTGCCGCCAAGAGGATACAGGATGCATTTAGCATGTTAGAATGTAGGTGATGAAGACTAACATTAAAGAACACCATCAAAGATGTCCTTGCTATAACGTAATTAAAGGATGTTTTTCGTCAAGAAAAAGTAAATGATTTCCTGCCATATTTAGAAGAATAACAAACAATTAACAACGGCGTGAGTCAACTACTATACGAAGGAAGTGTGAGTAAGCTCCATGGCTCAGTAGATAAATTGCAAGGCAAGGTGTTATAAAATGTACCACAAAGAAGTTTATGTTGTACTCTCTTGCGTTATAAAATTTGAGCAGCATTACAGTTAAGAGATAAATATTGGTATTACGTGAAGTGAAATTAACTTTAAGAGTGAATTCTTCAAAGGTGCAAGGAAGGGTGAGTGTTCATATGCACAGACATATACAGGTAGACAGATTTATTCTCACAAGGCTGTGAGAAGGAGTAGACCGCCTTTACTTAAATTTATATAGAAAATACTAAAGAGCAATTTATAGCACTTAATAAAGTATATAGACACTGTAAATAAACCAACTTGAATAGATAAACCTCCTAGAATTTCTTTAAAAACATAAAATAAAGTAACTAAAAACGTATTTATTGAAATAACGATACCGTATTCCTTATTCAGGATTATTTAGTTTTCAAATTTACATCCGTACCTGTCTAATACATAATCGACAATTAGATGATTTTCCTTTCGGTAACTTATTCTTCTTTTAGTGCCGCAACAGATGCCTGATGCGATCCTTAGCCTGCTCAATCTACAAGTTCCCTCTATTCCGATCCTTTGCATGCGTAACACTAATTCTTATTTTCCTGGAAACTTCAAGGACGTTATCCCTCCATCTGCCCTTTGGCCTTGCTCTAGGTCTGGCTCCATCTGAATCGGTATCTCAATTCAGGATTTAAAAATACATCCCGAGATCCCTGGGTTTTCTGGTACCCTGAATCCCGGTGCTGGAACTAATCTGAATACCAGGCTTACGGTGCAATATAGTGCAGTACCAGTCTCTTCAGTTTTTGCATAAGGGTAAATAGGAGGATTTAAATAAAGAATCATTGTTAAATTTTGAGTGCTTAAATAAATCAGCAATAATAAACATATTTGTTAACATGTCTAAATCGTTAGATAATACTTTAGTGCCAGGTATAGAAATAATACACGACGACTTAAAGGAAGCATTTTTTTTAATTTTTACGGTTGAATCATAAAGATCATCTTGTGTCAAATAAAACTGGTAGATTGATAACGTTTCCTAAGGCAGGCTAAACTAAATAAGTTTTTGGCGGAGATATTGCAGACTAGATGTAATTCAGCTTTATACAATTGTATTTATATTTATGCAATTGAATATTTTATTTTTATTTTTTATGTTACACATTTAATTTTCCAGTACTAAATTTAATGCACCGGAATCCCGAGATCGAAAATTTCCAGCACGGCAATCCTAGTGCTGAAGAAACCTTCGAGGATTGGAAGTACTTTCAGCCGATTGGACATTATTATGATTACCATCTGATAAATATCACATCACACTGTTCTCAAACAAATCCTGTAATCACCGTGATTATATCAATTACAACCGATATTCAGCCAATTAGCATCCTGAATCCCGAATAACGAACTTTCAAATAATACCCTTTGTCCGATTGATAATCAGGATAGGCCGTCCCGATGCAATCTGGGGACCTAGAGGATGGCTATGCCCTTTACCAAGATGTGGAAAGTCTCTTTTAGTGTCAAGGGCGCTCGTTAAAGAATAGCCGATGAACAATCTTAGGGCCGATTGCGAAGAATTTTCTCAGTCACTGGACCGTAAGCTGCAGGAGTCTCCTGTTTTCAACCGTCGGTTTTATTAAATACAACAAAAAGGTCTAATTCATCTCTATTTTCAAACCTCCATTGATCTATTCTATTTTGTGATAGTTATATGTAACATTAGTATAAGACATATGGAATGTAAGATATCGCAGACAAGAAGAACCTTCAATAAATTAACGCGTTGAAGAGGAGATGTCCACAAAACTAAATTTTGGAGAAATTAAAACTATTTAGCTTAAGAAAACGTTAATTTTTGAGTCATCAAACCATTTTAAGATTTAAATTGCATCACATTATCATTATTTTTTTCACTCATAAGCTTACTTAGTCTAGTTTTAATTTAAGTTAAAATAAAAGGGGTTTCAATTGTTCTTGAATTCCATATTTAACTTTAAATGTTTGATTTCTCAGTACCATGGATGTATTCGATCTAGTTTTTTTAGTATTATCCAGTTATACATTTGTTGAAAAGATGATAATTTAGTACAAAAATCTTATAACTTTTTTTGAACAGGATATTTAGGCTATTTTATTGATTCTCATAATTTGAATAGCATCTTGCAATTGAAAGAATATTGTACGTTGAAAAAACCTTAGTCCTATGTGAATGGATAATTTGTGCGGACAAGGCTTTGTAGTTAAGTGGCAAGCCTGTGCGTTTGTAACCTAAGTTGGTCTGAAAGATTTGTTTTAGTAGCCGCTTAGTCAGCCCGAAGTGAACAACATACGTCATTTTTACTTGAAATAATCTTACTCAGTCCCATGCCGCTATTATTTTTAGGTTTGGCTTTGTCCTAAAATTTGTTCACTCATTCTGTAGCGCATCATATTGAACCCATCGAATGTGATAAAATAGACAAATCTCAGTACCATGTCATTATTCCGAGTTCCATGTATCGACCAAAATTTTTCTAATTTTCCAAAAATTCCTATGTTTGCTCAAAAAGTTATTCTTGATCTCAAAAACGGCATCGAAATGCCTCCTCTAGATATCCAAAATTAAACATTTTAAACTTGTTTAACGAATTTTTTTAACTCTTGTATTTTTAAAAGTAAGCTAATGAAACAATGTAAGTAAAAGTAAAAAAAAGTAAAAGTAAAACAATGAATATAACTAAAATAAGAAAGGCAGTTGTCAGTGACTCATCAGTGTCGATGCTACAAAATGGTATACCTTTATCTAATGAATAATGATTGGTCTCATTTCCATACTTCTTTTTTAGAGATGAGCAGCCAAGGAATGAAGGGACTTTTCTGATGTGAGACAGGCTAAGCAATTGATTACAGAGTTATCCGCCTCTAGAGCTGACTAGTTGTTATCCCCAAAAAGAGAAGAACTACGATTGATAATTAGAGTACCAACTGGCCACTGCAAACTTAAAATACATTAAAAGGTTTCAAGTGTGGTTGATGATGAAACCTGTCTCTTATGCGGACAGGTACCAGAAACTGCACACTACACTACACTACACTACATTGGAGACTGCGATCTCTATGTATCACTGAGAAATAGCCAAGTGGGCTCTGGTAGGTTCCAGGAGCATAATACTTCCTTCTTCAAATGGTCAGTACTTTTGGAATTCATTAGGAAAGTCAATAGATTTATGATAGAGGAATAATAGGTTTCCCTTATTTATTTGGGCTAGTCAAAAAGGACTAACAGGCCGACTACCTGGACTTGTTACCCCAGTGATTCCAGATATCTCAGATGAAGCAGAAAATCAGAGTTAAAATATGTTCAACTAGTAGATCTGATTCTTTTACAGTTTAAATTAATCAGTGTTTAATAGTAAATAGTATAAATTAAATAGATGTATCAAAAACCAATTAAAAAGTTAACAAGATTTTGACAATTAGAAGATGATGTCTAGATTAAAATGATTTTAACTTACAACAGATAAGATTCAAAAGTTACTTAATTCTACATATTTTGGTAACACGCTTATTATTGGAATCTTCCAATAATAACTTCATTGTAAAGTTTATCCTTTTTTTGCTCTGATTATTTTCATATTATTTGTAGTTAAACTTGGTGTATTACTATAGTTTTATTTTAAACTGGATACCTTTTATTTAAAAATAACATTTTTAGATATAAAAATACTTAAATTTCTTCTGTGATATGTGAGATGGAATTATTATTGAATTTAGATTATTATAATAATTATACATATCAATTAATTTTTGTTTTAAACAGAAAATGCACTTATTTAAATATGATTATCATCCATAATCATTATATTTTGTGAAATATATTTCAGAGTTTTAAGGTTTTTATAAATATGATTTTTCTTTTAAGAAAGTCTTACCTCTAAAAATATTCAATTTATATTTACATATTTGATAATAATGAATAATAATGATAATGATATTTTTTATGTTTTATTATTTAATATTAGTAGTGAACTAGGACTTCCATTTTATGATTTATTCATTTATAACTCGCATTTCATTTCCATTTTTTGACATTTGGGTGTCTTCTTCCTAATTATTAATATTACATTAATTAATTTCAGATCATTTAAATCAATTACTGCAAAATGATTAGCTAAAAAATTATAATACCTGATGATAAAAGAGGTAAAGTAAATAGTAAAGTAATAAATATAATATATTATAACCTCAAGGAGAGAAATTTTTTTTTGTTGATATTTATAAGAGTTGATTTGAAGAGTGAATTGTACTTGTTTATTTATGTAACTAATATGATTACTAGTAGTAATTGTTATGGCTCACTCAATAAAAAAAAACAAAAAAAACATCAAGATAGAGTTTCAGCTCAAGACTTCCATAAAATATAACAAACCCAATAATAGGTAAAATAAATTAACATTCTAAATTCTCCAAATCTGTTATTTATTCAATTGTATAAAATGATACAATTAAATTTATTCTGAATGGTTTCAACTAAATTTATCAAAATTAAATGTTGTTTTTAATTGAATATGAAAAATAAAATCTTTTGAGCATTAACTGAGGGCTTTGCGATTTACTTAAGATAAAAATGATAATTTGTAATAACCGTTGGAGGAATTGATTTCATTATTATAACACTAATGTTGTGAAGGCAACTATAGTCAAATGTCCTCACCTAGATAAACTGTTATTAGTTAATATCTTCTATGATATACCCTTGATAGAGCGATTAAATCTGTTTAACCATAAGTTTACATCAGTTTTTGATATTAATTAAAAATATTGAATTAGTTTGTTATAAGAAATTAAATTCACTAAACTATGTAAAATCATTGCAAACTAACAAAAATCAAACATAACATTTATATAATTAAGAAAGAAAAAGATTTAAACAATAAAATTGAGCCAGACTTAAACAATACAATAAGCACAAATCAAAATTATATAATACAAAACAAATCACGAACTTTTACCAGGAGGGTCGATTCAGAACATCACCACTCGCCCACATCTGGCAGCACCAAATGAACCCTTCAACGCTAGCATCTAATTCGGTGAAGGCAACTATAGTCATTTTTTTAGAATAAACTAGTAGAGCTATCAAGTGGTTTTGAATTTAGCCACAATATATACCAAAAACATTTTGTAGTCTATTATAAAGTAAAAAATATTTTTAATATTAGAACATCCTAAAAGAATTCAACCTTAAACATAACTATATTCATAAATTTCTAAGCTTATTATTTTCCAATAGTTGGTACAGATTACCTAAAATGGCATTAAACTGTAAGTTAAAACATTAATTAAAAAAAATAAATTAAATAATTGAACAAAACTATTTAAAAGATTTAGAATAATTAATTATGGGTTTTTCCTTTTAAGATAATCATTAATAAATTTATTACAATATTCAGAACAGTCCTAAAAATAACTGTTTCTCATTCATCCATCGTATAAGAATATATTTTTTGTTACACAAACATACTAAAAAATATCTTCTAATTGCTTTGTTTGAGTTTCATTAATTTATATTTTTTATGAATTGAATTAAATGAATATAAAAATTTCAGATCATTTAAATCAATTACTGCAAAATGATTAGCTAAAAAATTATAATACCTGATGATAAAAGAGGTAAAGTTCCTTTCAATGCTATCCGAAAAAAGTATTATTTATATTTAGAATGAGTTCTTGCTCTTATAACAGACCGAGTTTTTTGATTTTTATAATAAGTTAAAGAAAGAACATTAGAAAATAAATTCTTCCTAATTCAGCACTATGTTCTCAGCCACCTTGCTTCACATTAA
Source organism: Rhaphigaster nebulosa (assembly GCA_948150685.1). Lineage (NCBI taxonomy): Eukaryota > Metazoa > Arthropoda > Insecta > Hemiptera > Pentatomidae > Rhaphigaster > Rhaphigaster nebulosa. The sequence continues at coordinate 25,853,374 of OX411311.1, forward strand.
GTACACAGTCACTGATTATTTTGCAAACATTTTCCACATATCATTTTGCTAATTTTAATATTACTTCTTTCTATGTTTGTAGCTACTTTTTTGAATAGGTGTTTCAACGATGTGACTAAAATTTCTATGTATGATGAGAAAGGAGGTAAACAATTTTTTGCTTGGATATTTGATTACTAATTAATTGGATATTTGATGGATAATTAATTGAATATTTGATGGATAATTAATTACATTGAATTTCTGTTATAAAACTTCCTAATAAGCCTAGGTTATAGAATCTCGTAAATAAATATATTCTATTAAACGGTTGTGAGACTAGATCTTTAACCGGAAACCAAGATAACAAGATGGGGATTCCTCTGCAAGATTATAAGATTGACCTGACATCACTGCTTTATAATGTAGACAAAAAATAAAAATGATAGTATCCCATGATTTTTTGAAGGCAAGCATGTTCAGATATGTGGAGCATGTAGCTTAAAACTGTCTGTCCATTAAATTATCTCAGTGAATACCACATTAAGCTGCAAATAAGAAAACAATAATCCAATATAGACACCATAGGCTGGTTAAGCTGATAAAACATCTAACAAGTCAGCAAAACTAACAGAAAAAAAAAATCATAACTCCTGTATATAATATAATATGGATATAAACTCTATAATAATTGTATTTTACTAAGGAGATTCACCTTAGAAACATTTTGAAAATTATCAATCTGAGAGAGGATGAAAATATGGATCAATATAATTTTTATAAGTACACAATCTTGGTGAACAATCAGATTGTTAAATCTGCTCTCATCGATTATTCCAATTCCTACATAAATACCATAACCTTAGAGAGATAACTGCATTGATATACATTCGACATCGTGGAAGATTATAATAAAAATTTCAAGAAATACTTTTTAACTTAAAAAAAATCAGAAATATGAAGTTTTATTTTTGAAATTTACAGGCTTTAAAATGAATTCAGAATTACTTATATGAATTTATTAATAAATATCTAATATAATTAATATTTGTTATTACCATAATTTTTCATTATTCTCAGAGAATAGTAACAATAACAAAAATAGTGGACGTTATTTTGGATTTTCGATGTTCAAAATCAACTAGAGTTTATAATTGTTTTCAAACATTAATATTTATATTCAATATAAAATGTAAATACTAAATGGTTCATAAGTATATGAATAAACTGGATAGATATCCTTTGGCATTCTGGTAAGTTGGGGTGAAATTAAAGTTAATTTATAAAAAGTTTTCATAAATTATAAAATATTTCAAAATTTACAGATATTCAGAAACTATTGACCATCCAGTTATCATCCTTAAGGAGTTTAAATCTTTAAGCAATGATTAAAAACACAAAAATTTGAAAATAATATTTCTAATGTTATATATTTTTGAACCATAATCATCCTAATGGTCATTTTTTGAAATTAAAAAAAAAAAAACATATTGCACCTGTCGTAGAATAAAGGTACAACTCAAAATTTGAAATTGTTGGCAAATCATATCTTAAGTTTTTTTACTACACTTTTGAATATCTCCTCATTAAAATACAATGAACATTCGTAATATCCGTTCATAGGGTACAATTGCACAAAAGTTATACCAATACTGTAGAATTTGCTTCAAACAGACCAATATAATTTCAATAATCCTGTGACAACCAATATTTTATTATTGATTTCATTAAACTAAAACCAGTAGCCTGTTTCAAATAATGTTGGTTTAACTTATTTAAAAAGGAATTAAAGTATCGATTCTACTATGACAACAGTTTGAACACTTTTGGTATAAGCTACAAATTTAAGTTTTAGTCTACATACCTTTACATTTATCTACTTCTTTTGACTTTGCAATAGACTATCTGTGGAATCATTAGGAATGTTTTTTTCGAAAAACAGACAAACATTTTCTATTTAATGTAGTTCAGAAAATTACGATCCTGAAGATACTGCAATTTCTTCAGTGTTTAGAATCATTATTATTATTATCATTATATATTCTATATATAGAATCGTCATTTAAAGATTCCTTCATTGAATTCTTCCATTATTAATAGCATAAATTATCTTTCAAACGTTAAATATAACAATCAATTTTCATTTTCTTTTCTATGACAATATATCTGATTTTCTTTTCATTTAAATATTGTCTTGATCAGATTTACAATGAGGTGATGTCAAGCACTCATGCTCAAATGTCAGGATTAATCTCTACTCCTCCAACCCAATAGTACCCACTTTATAGAGGCTGGGTGTATCTAGGAAGATCTTCCTACCTCAGAGTTGATCTACAGTTGATATATATGAGTTGACAGGTCTGGGTGACCCTTGGCCTCTTGAGTAATCCTCCTATATTTCCTCTGTCCTATGCCTTATTCATCCAGTAGCAGTTACTAAACTTCTTTGAATCCTTCTCGACCTTATCATCTGCTTCTTGGTCTTCCTTTTTTTTTTTCCATTGACATTCATCTTCGGCTTTCTTCTCTGTAGCCTGTTTCATCCCATTCTGGCTACATGGCCTGCCCATCTAGAGACATACCATTAAGAGTCTAGTGTCTTACCCAGTCAGTTACCCGATTCTCTAATCATTAAATTTAATTATTTTTAAAGCCAAATTTAAATATTTTTGGGGCAAATGCAACCATAAATTTCTTTAACCTTAGCCAAGAGAGATTTCTTAATTCCTATATTAGACATATCACATTTTTTTTTTAGATCTCATATTAAGGTCTGATAATAACTAAAGGATATTAGGCTGATTTCTCCAGTCAAAACGTGCTTCAAATCTGATCCATTTCACTCAGCTATGAAAGACGCCATCAATATTTTTCTTAGAACCAATCCATCATCATAAAATTAATATAGAAACAGTTGAATAATATAGTTCAGTTATTTAAAAATATCTGATGTGGGTAACACAAGACTTCCTTGTACGCCTATATTATAAATCCGAGGCTCAAAAAGTGATACTGAATTTGGTTACTAATTTCCGAAGATTGACACTCAGCATCCCGAAATCCATCTATTGACACACACAAACACAAAAACATACTCTTGTTACTGGAGGTCTCATTCCTTTATTATATGCCGTTTTCCTTCTGTAGGTAACTAGTTTCCAAGATTTTTCTCCATGTTCCGTGACAACAATAAAACTGTCAATGTCACTGGATAAAGTATTGGAAATCGACAGTTTCGACATTTTAAGTTTACTTAACTAATATCTCATTCTCAGACTTGTTGATCTCACAAATGGGGAGGAAAGCCAGTATTTTACACTAATTTTTAACACTTAAAACAAGTAATAAAAATGTTTAATTGGATTGGAAACCAAATTGCGTTTGTAACCTTTATTATCGAAACATATGATTTCTCTTTTAATTTAAATATAATTTTTGATGTAAGCTTATTATGACCTTTTCGGCTCACGAATTTTAACCAAAATCTAGTAAATACATTTATATCGATATAAAAGTCTATTTACCAAATTTGAGATGTTTTTCATTATATTTTAATATAATTTTTTATGAAAGTCTAATATGACCTTCAAGTAAACTACCGCTTCCGGTTTTCCAATTTAGACCAAAATCTAGTATGTTATTTAAATCAATATATAAATTATAAATACTAAATTTGAGAAGTTTTGTATAGTATTTTAATATAACTAGTATACCCGAGCGAGAACTCTCGCATTGGATATCTTCTAATCCCTAATTCCAAGTATAAGCGATATTAGGGAAACATATTTATTCGTGTAAACAATATAATATTACCAAAAAAGTTTATTTAACATACAAATTTGCTGAAGCTACCTAGTTTGTAATGACTATGTTGAAGTTATAGTTCATACTTAATAAGTAATTAGCTTATCCCACTGGAAAACATCTCTTCAATTTAGCGGTTAGGCAATTAGATTCAGCTATACCATTTCTATGTCATATTTAACAGTGCCCTTTAGGGTTGGACACGAGAAACAATATACAATTTTCCACCCATTAAAAGTTTTTGTAAACAGACTCAAATTGATATAAAGTTGCCATGACAACGGCACGTACGCAAGATACCATGAGGCCCGTGCGGGCATATATCGTGCATTCTCTCAAAAACGGTAGGTTTTTAAGCTTTAAAACGCTGGACCAGTATGGCCCAAAAGACCATGCATGATCTTGATGCCCGCGTCAAAATCTCTAAAACCCAACTTATCCCGTCTCGATCCGCCGACTCTCAGTCGTCAAAGTTTTGAAAACTTCCAGTTTTTTCATCACTTTTATTTAAGCCCTAGTAAGAATTTAAGAAACAAAATCGGGATTCGTCACTTCTCTGTGAAATTCCCTTTCTTTTGATACCTCATTCATCAAAATCCATCTATACTACCGTAATAATATATAGTAGTGATTTTTGATGGTATTTTAATATAATTTTTAATATAATTATGACCTTCAAGTAAAGTACCACTTCCGGTAATCAAGCAGTGACCAAAAAGGGAGGTTCACAACTAGATTTTACAGAAATCCTAAATAAAAATTACAACTTTCTACAGCTAACCGTTTTTGAGTTATGCGAGATACGAATGTACGAACGTACTTACGTACAGACGCCACGACGAAACTAGTCAAAATGGATTCAGGGATGGTCAAAATGGATATTTCCGTCGAAATCTGAAAACCGAAAATTTTCGCGATTACAACACTTCCTTTACTTCGTACAAGGAAGTAAAAATTGGCGGAATGATATAAACTAAATAATCTACGCTGAAGAGTAATCCAAGTATATACTAGTCTTGATGACATCAATAGAACAATCAGTTTCCTAATTTTATTTCTTGCTAATTCATTTAAATAAAACAACTTTGAAGAAGTAGATGAACAAGAAAAATAAAAAAACAATAATAACTTCGGCATTTTCGTTTTTTTTACATTCCGGTCTAAATCCAACGAAGGACGACATGGTTCGTTGGCTGTATGCACGGATGTTTCGTCAAAGTACACAATTTGAATAAAGACTGCATCATTTGTTTCAAAACATTTATATTGAAAATAAATGGTTAAATTCAATATGCCACAGATAAATGAGAATGTAAAATTTGAAAATTGAAAAATGTCGAAAGATAACAAAAGCAATATTTTTTGTAAACGGTATCCTGTATGAAGTGTTCTATAGATTGACACACAATAATTCATTATTTATTATTCGATGTTGGCGAGTTTTAATATAGAAGGTCGAAACTCATTACGCGTTACAATGAAATAGTGTACGATAATTTTATTCATTTATAAAGTTGGAATGATAGGTATATCATAGAAATGTGTTAGCAGAATTGAATTGGTGTTTTTGAGAAAATTAAATAAAGTGTTTAGAAAAGACAGTTGATTATAAAAATAAATTTAAACGAATGAATATAAGCAGGCGGAGATATAACAAAAATAAGTCTAGTAATGACCTACATGTTTATAATCACCAAAATGGGAGTAAGTTTTAAGGATAAGTAAGAAAATTGGATCAAAAAGATTGTTAATAATTATCAAAAATATTACTTAAAAGACAAACTTTATTTTTTTCGTATATTTTGAGGAGAAGGAAGAAATATATCACTCAATCCTCCCTGCCTATAACATTGTCGACTAAGTAACCCAAACTAGAGAATTTAAAAAATAAAATAATGACCAATTCTTGAATATACTTATGGAAACATGGAATTTGGAAATACACCACTGATAATGAGCCTCTTCTACTCCGAATTCGGAACACTGCGTTCTCTTTCTGTTACAAAACGGTTTCCAGGTTGGCAGATGTTCCAGAAGCTGGCCATCTTCAGACAGCGAGGTCGACGCCCGGTTCGAGGCACGAACATAGATCCGAGCGGTGGACTGTAATGAGCCCCAGCATTGTTCTGCTCGACTAATTGGATGTAAGGGTGCCATTGTCAAGGCTGTACAACTACCGGTGTCGGTTTCGGTCTTGTTTTGTGATAGTTTTCAGAATAGAGATAGTTTTATTCATAACTATCTATTGTATACATTTTTATAAGGATAATAACAACATGTTGTCTTGGAAGAATTCTAACAGGAAGACATCTTGTTTTTCTAATCTTGGTTTCTGTAATATCCAAGCTGTAATTTAAGAATATTTTTATTATGGATAGGTAAATATTATTCTAGAGAAAATATTGTCTGGAGCAGGCCTGCCGTCAGGGAGAAGCAAAGGGACAAAACCCCTGAGCCCGTGCTTCCAGAGGAAGGGGGGGAATAAATGTTGCCTAAAAAGATCTATACAAGCAAAAAGTTTGTTGAACAAATATAATATATAAAAAAATATTTCAATCTATAAGAAATAATATATAAATATAAATAATATATAATATAAATAATATCAGAAAAGAAAGCAATAAGAATGTTATGAATAATTGTAAATGAAAAATAGACCAAGCTCTACAAGTGTTACTATCAAAACTTTATGCTTAAGTAATTATTATTAAAGTATGCTGTAATTATTAAGTAATTTGTTAAAAAAATTGTGTTATATTTCATTTAAAACAAAGAACTCTTATAATTGTAATGTTGCAGTAGTTTCGTTTTCATAATACCTCAATTCATATATTAATATAACTGTCTAAAATAACTTTAAGGTACTCCTTCGAGTACTCTCTATGAGGAATACTGTTTTTTGTGTGTTTTTTTTTTATATTGGGATGTAGAAACTCCAATTAAGGCAGACAGGGCCAAGCTTACCAACCTATTCTAACTAGAGTGGAAAGGTAAAGATTCATTCCGTGGGTACGCCAAATTGCCCTTTGTGAGACACTGTCGAGAAGAGACAGCTGAAGTTGCTCTATCATGTGTGCCAAATGATATCGCCCTCAATTAAGGTCAAGACTGTTATAGACGGATCACATATCCAGCATTGGACAGAAGAAGGAAAAGAGTCGGTACTCCATGGGAGCGCTGGCTCGGAATCGTGATGCCTGGCTGGTTTGGACCGAAGAGACACATTCATACAAAGGAAGAATATAAAGAAGAAGAAGAAGAAAAAAATAAAACACATGAAATATTAAGTGGGAAGGGGCACGTTGCATTATTTTAATACTGTTCGGGAGTGAAGATATAACGCCTGTAAATCAAAACCTATCTTAAACGAAATTTCCCATTTTGTTTCTTTCGGCATTTATTTAAATTATCTATATATTTATTTCTTGCCAAGATATTTTTTTTAGCGTATTTCGTTTCTTAACTTCTTTCATTGAATTCTCACTCTTAATCAACTCTTAGGCTCTAATTCAACTCGAAATTTTTTAATTAATATGGATTACAGAACCAACCAAGCCCCACGCTTGCGGTAATTGTAATAATTATAGAAACATGTTTTGTTTTTTCTAAAATATTTAAGGTTTTGCAGCAAACAATGTCACGAAACGTGTCTCTCTAACTCTCTCCCTCCCTCAGCAAAGCTAGTTAACTGAATTTCATTAAAAAATTTAAGGCCATTATCAATAAAAAAAGAATATCCAAATGATTAAATGTTGAAGAAAAAAGTATGAGAAGGGATATTAAAAGTTGATATTTTATCATTTTTACAAAAAACATTGGAGTTTGAGCGTAATTTGTTATTTTTGAAAATCTAAACTCTGTTTAAAAAAGTGAAAAACCTTAACAAAATATTCAATTTAAAAAAATGATAGTTGTTACAGACCGTAGAAGTAGCAGTAAATTTCCGTGACCCATTTTTTTTTTTTTTTATTTGCTTTCAGATTTTTTTACTGATATTCTATAATTCTGTTAACTATTCTCAAGGTTGTGCTCAGCAAGTTTTCATTTGGTAGAAACTGATGAAATCATAAGAGATCTTATCTTACGTTTCCATGTATTTAATGAGAGGCAGGAAGCTCGAATTTACGGTATATATAATTACTTGAAAACACCGTGTATCATGTATTGTAAGGGCTCAATGTTATTATAGCTCAATCAAATATTGTTATGCAAAATCTGTTTTAGGATCATAAGTGCAAGACAGGATGAGAGAGTACTATTTATTGAGCAACAGTTATATCAAGAGATGATGTGGTCAGCATCACACTCAATCTCTTGGCTTTTCAAAGGAACAGATTCCTTGGGAGGATCCCCCCAGAACGAATCCGCAACTGATAGAACATAAATTAAGAGCATTACCCGCTGAGCCTTCTTTCCTCCATTTTGATTAGGGTGATGAGGGGCAAGTACGCACTAAATTTTACAAAGTTAGACTTTACGGGACTTTAAAATTTAAATTTTTGAAGCTAGATTTGTTAAAATGTTCTTTAGACCATTATGTTAAAACATTCAAGCCTACGTTTTAAGATATTGATAATTTAATTGAATAGTGCATAGTACGCGCATGCTCCTGCCTTAAGGGGTAAGTGCGTACGAGATATTCGGAAGACTCATTATTCAAGCAGGAGCGGATTTGGGGCAAATGCAAAATAGTTTGGAGGATTATTATACTGATATAATCATCGAAAAAAGTTGAAACTTGTCTGAGATTTCCATTTTCCAATCTTCATTGAGTTATGAAAGTGGGATGTAGAATATAATTGAAAAATGTATTTAAAAAAAATATTTTTTGTTTTAATTCGCTAGTCCGTAGTTGCCTCGACAAAACATGATAGTAAGGGTAAGTTAACACTAAGCACACTTGTCTTACAATAGAGGTATATACACATTCCCCTACCATCATGTTTTGGTGGGTGACTGCGGACAAGCGATTAAAAAATAAAAAACTTTCATGGAGAAATGTAAATCACAAAGTATTTTTAAGAAAAGCTTCTGCAGATTCTGTTTACGTAAAAAAAAAGAAGAAAAAAAACCGACTGGTAGATAAACGTCGATACAGCTGTACTGCACAAGTTGAAAGGCACAGCTTTATCAACAGGTTGCAACTTATATTTTTACTCGTTATAATTCTTCGTCGTTGATTTCTGATACATCAATGTTTAGGCTTCATGCTCCGTAAAAGGCAGCTCTTACCAGTTTAAGAATTGGATTTAACGAGACAATGACGCACTTACACCGAAAACGCACTTACCCCACATCACTCTACATTATTATGCGTCAGTTTCTCTTTTAGAAATGTTGCTACTTAGATACTTGTCATATGCAAATCAGAACATTTGGATTATATTATTCCAAGATCACTTATCCTGTTTCGCTGTGGAATCGAGTTCAGCAACACTCTCTCTTTCACGAGGTAGCAGTAATACAAGGTCTGCATTTTCGTTATTCACCATGTCCTAAAGCAATTTTAGAACCAGTAATTTAGAAAAGCAATTAGAGAAACTCATTAATTTGGTTTGATCGATATTTTGAGTGTGATAAATGCTTCTGTACTGGATGTTGCTTCATCACAGAATATTATTAATACATAAGGCAAAATGGAAATCGAGATCCACGATTTGTCTTACTAAACAAAATCCGTTTTGGAGATAAATCCTTTTGAATTTTTATGTAAAAGATGTTAAGATACTTAAATAGTGAATTCTAGTGTGGAAAATAGTTTGTAGTTCAATTGGAAATAGCTAGTTAGTAATTTTTAGGAAATTTGTATGAGATTTATTATTTATTATATTCTTTATTAACTGTTCTATTTAACAAAGCACCACTTAAACGAGACAACATCATGAGACCTTTCTCAAAAATTAAGGGTATATGAAAAAATATTTTGTTACTTACGTATTTCATCAACTCCTTTTTCACCAAAATATTTAAAAAATAAATAATAATTGTTATTTAATTTTTTTTTTATAAAGCTTGATTAAAATTTAATTTCCAACTTTAACATTTTCCCTTATCTCACATATTTATGTTTTTCTCTAACGTAAAAAAAAAAAATTCTGCACTCGAGGATTAACTTCACATATCATATCGATTTAAATACTTTTTCAGGTTGAATATATATATATATATATATATATATATATATATATATATATATATATATATATATATATATACATATACATTTGTGTGTGTGTGTGTGTGTGTTTGTGCATTAATACATATTCATGCATTGATCTGATTGATCAGGAAAAAAATAAATTGTTTAGAAACCACTAAAAATATATACCTACTTATATCAAAACAAACAAGACTGAAAAAGTGTTATAAGATTTTGACTTAATGAAGTTACGGTTAAATAATGGATTGTTTGATGCCTTTTTGAGGTACGTTCAGGTAGAGTTTTTTATCATAACGTTCTTTAAGCTTGTAACTATTACCTGCCCCTTAAGGCGGGTTTGTACCTTTGCCAAAAAATGACAAGGGCCCACAAGCACAAGCGTGTAGATGGAGTATCTATTTCGAGCGGCTTACGGATGCAAAAACATGCTTGCAGGACCAGAACTAGGATTTTTTCCAGGGGAGAAAGCTTAACTTTGTCACCCTTTCTTTCATTCTCCATACCCTAGTAAAAGTCAACAGTTTTATAAAAGTACATTAGGTAATATATTTAGAGATAAATATTATCATCTCATAACATATACTCATTTTATTGACTGGATTAAGCTCAAAAAAGTAAAAAATCATAAACAAATACACTTTTAATCTAAAAAAAAATTTCGTTCCAAATTAGCCGCCCTTTAAATTCTGCCGTAAAGTGCCCCTTTGCTCTCGCCTGATTCCTACCCAGCTTGCGTGTGTATGTGGCCGACCCGGTCAGTGACGGTTTCTGGGCATGAGCCAAAGAAAGCACCACAAAAGCTCTAGTGTTACATCCATACCTTTGTGTATTTATATATTTTTAAATGTTTCTTTTTAAAATAAAAATATAAAAAAAATATTTTAAACCTAAATATGTAATAGCCTTCAAAAGTTCGATGTCCGCCATACATACTTCTCAGAAACACCATACCACATTTGTTGGTTTGTTAGTCAAGCTTATGCAGATATTTAAGATTTTCGACAAGTAGCGTTTACATGGTTTAGGAGGACGATAAGCCTGGGACAATCAAGGCCGACAGAAAAACGACATTTTAGAAACACTTCAAGGGACTGACCAAAACACACATGAATAGAGATCTCGACAAATTTTCGTTGCTTATTAGTAGAGCTCGGGTTTTCGTGGAATTGCACTTTTTTTTCGGTTGCTTGAAATCGATAGGGGACAACTTATTTACACGAATTAAGGCACCCGGATTAACACAAACAAGTTTTATTTTCCACGAAACTGCACATTTTAAAAAAAATTGGATAAATTGCACGTTTTATGTTTTTACTGTATTAAATTGCACCTTTAGCCGTAGTTAAAAAAAATATTTGTAAATTGCTTGAAAATATAAACATTGAACCAAAATTACATAGGACAGATTCATGAAGTAATACGTTACTATTTATAACACATTAAATATAATTCAATTTTCTGGAATTAAAACTGAAAATTGAAGTTTGTTTTGCTCATTTTAGATTCCTGGAAAGCCAGTTAATCCTTACCAATCCATTCACTTCTTTTTATTTTCTACAAAGCTAAATTCAGTCTATATTTGACAAAAAATAAATTTTGACAAAATTTGACAAAATAATTATGCATACACACAATTTTTCCTGTTACGAGTGTAGGGAATTAAAAATCCGTACAACCAAATTAAAAACAAATATCGGGAATTAGTCGAGCAAAAAAAAATATTCATGCTGTAACAGTTGTGATATTACCTAGTTAGTTATCTGATCATGGTTTCCATCTAATTAATTATACCTTATTCGTAAATCCAAAGAGTTAAGTTCTACCGGCAAAGATGAATGGTTCAACTTTTTCGACAAGAATTGAGTTATCGATATATCGGCAGAAATTTGGGATTGTCTCACTTGACCATGTGATACGTTATAAAAAAGATTATAAGTTCGCAATAAAAAACACTTAGGCAGAAATGCGTTGCCATACTGCGTGAATTACGTATGATCGTGCGAAAAGTTACCAAAAATATCCCAATAAGGGCTCATGAGGTTTTCACATTTTACATAAAAATGCTCCAACCTACCTAATTTATAAAGAAAAATAGTAATTTATGAAACAAACCAAATATGTAGATTTTGTTTTTGTTTTTTTAAGCGTAAAAGCTCATAAATAGCAGAATTTTATTTTTTGTTGCCTGTTTTACAATTTTTTTACTGCGCGAAATCCGTTCTCTATTTATTAGGTACATCACCTGCTCCTGAAGCAGTTGAAGTAAACTGGTCGTTAAGTACGGTTATATTTATAACGATGTCACTTGATCGAATAGATATACTAATTAAAACTGAAGAGTAAGTAAGAAGTGTATGAAAAAAAAAAAATTATATCCTTAGTGGTTATTCGTATATTTTTAAAAGTATCTATTTATTATGTACAATAAATTATATTTAAGGAAATATTACACGTTATAAGCAAATAATAAATAAACATTTTAGGCATGATAGTTGTTCTACTCACATGATTGGTTGAGGCAGGACGGATTCTTGTAGAAGAGGTCGTAGTCGATGTCTGTGATTGGTTCCAGCTTCGGCACCTCCGAGGCCAGCTTGCAGGTCCCGTTGCCGCCCGAAGCGATCCTGAAACAGAGTAACCAATCAAAACCGTTTCATAACCTCATTGTCAATGAGGCGAAGCGGAGCGTGATCATTGGCTGAAGGTCTCTTAAGGATTTGACATGGATTTTAGTCGTAATGATCCGTAATATTCTCCAGTTCGTTAGATAGCAAAGACAGTTTTATTAGTCCCCTTAATTTTTATTAGTGTGTCATTTTTATTGTTAAATGTAGAGCCAGTGGCGATTTCGTTTAACGGCCGCCCACAGGCACGGCAGATAATGCCACCCTTTCAAGCGCTTATATCTCCAAAAACAATTATTTCTTTATAGTTAAAAAAGTTAAAATTTATGTGTGCTTAATTGGGCTGTTTCTAATAGAAACAAATTCATATTGATTAAATATAAAAATTTAATGCTACCCATATTTTGCCGCTCCCAAAAAATTGCCGCCCCTAGCAAGTACCAAGTCTGCCTGTGAGTAAATATGCTAATCTGGGTAGGCAAACAAAAGTCAGGTTTAAAATAACCTTTTATTTTTTTAATTTTTAACACACCTTCAATGTGGGCTAACCATTTTTTAAAAATTATTATTGGATGCATCAATGAATAAATAAGATCTACAAATAATAAAAATAATTCAGGATAGTTGCCGTAGTAAAGACGAAAGCACTCGGTGTTAAAGAGAACTTAAAAATCAAGCTGAAATAAACAACAGCATACTTGCCAACTGAAAAATATTGAGGCATTTCTTCACAATGTTCAAATTTCTTATTTTTGATGGATACAGGTTTATTTGCAGAATTGTTGGTGTTTTTAAGTGAAATAGATAAACGTTTGAATTTTATTTTAAATTTATTATTTTCTTATGCAAATTTACTGAAATTTATATTGTTTTGTTTGATAAAAATACTTTATAATATATTTAAGATACTTTAAAAAAATATACGGCTAACCCGCAAAACAATTTTGTATTTTAACAGTTTGTATTTTTTTATGAAGACGAACCTTGAATATTAATTTCATAAGATCAGGTAGTGGTACCCCCAGTCATCTGAAAAGTGGAAGTGGCACGCAGTGACATAAAGTGTGGGAATCTCTGGTCTATAGCTTTATGAGGAGGTTGGAACATAACCCTCTTCAACTAAGGTGCCTAGATTGAATAGTTGACTCTATTTAACGTTTCTCTTTATCTTCCTCTACCTATTCCCCCATTATTCGGCCAGCGAAGATTGTAGATATATATGTCATATAGGAAACGACCCGGGATGACAATAACTGTTGGATATGTGCTGTACCGTTAGCTGTTATTTCCGCCTATTATTGTCCAGTCGGCACAATATTAAAATTGTCGGCACGGTAATTATCGAGAAACGGTACCGTGTCTAGGGGTCATCCACTGCTGAATATAATAATATACTGATATTCTCCCTCCATCAGAAATGATATTTTACTGGATAGCTATCTCGCAAGGCACTGAAAAAGTGGGATTTCTATGGCATACGGAACAAAGAGGGCAAAATGTTACCAGTTTCTGGTCAATATGAGACCAGAAAGACCTCAGGTGATGTAGACTTTAAGAGTACTATTAGGTTGGACAGAATCGTTCATTATAATTTTCTTCTTATTTTCATATTCTATAATACCACTCAATGCGTTGAGAAGAACAATGGATGGTTTTCCAATTATTCAAACATGATTTTTAAGAAGTAGTAAACATGGATGATTTAGCGAACTGCTTTCGAGTCTGCTTCAGCTCAAAACTTGAGGTAGGCCATTCTTTGACATGAAGAAAATGAATGCGAGAAAAATTCTACCCGGTTTAAAATCATCCAAGTATTTATTTATAACTAGGGATATTTTAAAACAAAGTCTCTTATTGCATAGTTTTCACTGTTTGCCTTAGTAATATTCTGAGGAGAATTAGCACATCATTTGGACATTGATAACAGATTAGGACCCGTATTTAGGGATTACCACTATTTTAGTCCTGTTGTGTATTGCTATGTTATGTTGTGTGTTGTATATTTTAATAGGTTAAGTTTCTATATCTCGATGTTATCATTTTGAGGAATAAGAATGACATTATTTCTAAAAATAAAAAATTAAGACAATCTTACTACTAGCAAACTTGCCCGCCACGTCAAGGCGATTGTCTTTAAGGCAAGTCGAGGCTCTGAAGGCACTAAGGGATAAAATATCCTAATTTAACAATAGTATAGCTCCATAATAGGTGCTTAATGCTTATATGTCTTGAAAAGAACTAGTGGGAGGGAGGGGAGGTACTACTTTATGATACTACTTTTCCGAGAAGTTTTACTTTAAGCTGTCCAAGATCTACGGATTTTGCATCTCCACCAGGAGCCTCTCCCCTAAGTAATACTATTATTTACTGCAGTAAGTTAGAAAAGGCTAAAACTAAAATTCATTCATTTTATACAGCTACTGTTGGTTTAGAGTTTACACCAACCAACAGTCCAAGATTTAGGTATACTACCAGAATAAGCGCCCTCCACTAGTTCTTTTCAAGATATTTAAGCGTTAAACATCTATTATGGAGCTTTGCCATTGTTAAATCTTTTAGTCCCTTCAGAGCCTCGACTTGCCCTACAGGCAATCGCCTTGACGTGGCGGGCAAGTTTGCTCGTACTATGATTGTCTTAATTTTTCATTTTTAGAAATAATATCAATTTTCAAATTCTTCAAAATTTTAACATCGAGACATAGGAACGTAACCTATTAAAAAAGTTTTTTCTGTTTAACTTAGCTACTTCATGATATATCACATTCATCAGGGTCTCTATTATATCAATTTGCGTCGATATAGATCTGATTAGATATCATTTCCATATTACTAATAATAATAAAAATAACAATGCTCTAAATTATCACACTATCGTTTATTATTTCCAAATAATGATATATTAAAAAAATATATTTTTATTTAAATTGAATTGGTCGAGTTCATAGGATTATGCTGGGGTGATTTATGACTTAGATGCCAAATCTAAAAAAAGGTCTAGTAGTAATGGCGCGGACGGCGGACTGACATATTTTTTTTTATTCGATTTTTTGATTCTACAAATCTTGAAACGTGAAATCTTAACTTTTGAAGAGGATTTAAATTCACGATGAGTGTAGCAGTATAATTCTTCTAACGTTTAGACATTTTTTCCTATGAGTTCGAAAGTGAAATAGACAACTGAAATTCAATCCTCGTAGATTTATATTGGTATTCGAATTTTTTTTTTTTTTTAGGAGATAAAAGTTTTTATTCATACCAAACATACAGAATAGAAAAAATAATTTTAAAAAATGATAAGTAAAATTAAATATGTACAATATAAACGAGAATAAATAGATGGATAAACTAAACAATAGCAAAATAAGTATACAACCAATATAAAAATAAAAAATCAAGTTAAGTAAAAATTAAATAATTCATCTTGAGCTCTTTCCTAGCTATATACAATATTTACAGCCAGTCTATGGATTACCAAACTAGATTTTCTCCCTACATGTGGATGGCAAAACTGGACTGCAAGATACTTAAAATTGTAAAGATATTATATTTTTCTCGAAAGTTTCATTTAATTACATCCTTTTATCTATATGTTTCAAAAAGTGTGATATGTAACAGACGAATTTAAAGATTTTTTTATGTTTAATTTCCTTGAATGTCTTAATTTATTGCTGTAAACTAAATGCATACCCGAAGCTGTAGGCAGGGCATCTCGTCCTCTCGCACTCCTGCTCGCACTGCCGCACCGTCGCTACTGTGATCGTGTTAGCGACTTCAGTGTCGTTGAGCCGCTTGCCGACTGCGACCCTCTCGTAGCACTCTGCAACAGATCGACCAATCAGAACAGTACAAGAATCATTAGTCAATAAGAAGGCCAATTCATTGGTCACCCTTTCAGTAAGTCAAGGGCGAAGCGGCTGTCATTGGCCAACCGGAGCTTCAATGCCTCCTTTGAAACGTGAAATTGTGCAAAGATTGAGATTGGCCAAGTCAAATTGAACGATACCTTTCATCGGTATCCTCTTGTATGTTCCTTTCTTACAGATTTCTTACCTATGTAAGGGCATTCTTGGTCAATTTGTATGTGGCACCAAAAATTGAAAGAAAGAAGTCTTTAATTAATAAAACGTTCAAAAAGATATAGAAGTTATTGGATAGAGAAGAATATCCCATAACGGCATGTAACATTGATAGCGGAATTGTCAATAGAATAATTATTTTCAATAGTCACATTCAATTGGGATCCCATCTAAAATATCTTTATTTTCATATAAATTAACCCATTCACTTCGGCGGACATGGAAGTTCAGTTAAAATGACGTGACCGTTCAAGTCCTCCCACACTGAAGGACAATCGCGGACTGTATTCGAAAGAGCATGGAATTGATGATTATTTTATCAATATTGGTGTTAACAAATAAAAAAAAGTTTTTCTGCCTTGCGTTTGACAGTTTTCTTTAATTTTTGACCTACTTTTAAACTGCAATAGCATTAAAATATTTTCTTCAGGTTTATTTCTGCCAACTCTGGTGAGGCTGTAAATATACCGCTAGTGAACACTGTTCAAGTAGTGGCCAACTTTATAATAAAATTGTAGTAATAAGGCAGCTAGGCTCTGATCCAACTGCAAACTTAGAGTAAATGTAACTGATACCATCTAGTAAGTACTTTTATAAGAATAAGTTTTTATGTTCTGAAGTTATAACTTATAGTTTGACACAACCTTCCTTGTTTTTCACTTTATTCTTCATTTATGAGACCCTAAACAAAGTAAAGTAAGAAAACATTGCATGAACGAGTTTCAAGTAATACAAAATTAGACTTTAATCCAGAAAAAAGTCGTTAAAATGTTTGACCACAACTAACGCAATGAGGTGATTCCCAAGTGTCCACTTATTTGTAAATATGCCCAGGAAAAGTAAGAAGAAAAAAAAACTTTTAAAATTAAAATTTTGTTAGTGATGAATTCAAGGAGGAATAGCTGGTTCGATCAATGGATATCTTTTATATCTCAAAATTATCTAGAGAAACCATCTGATCAGAAAAAAATATGAGAATTTCCTTACAATTCGGGCGATTCCTGAAAATTGTTTTAAATGGAGTAGTAGCTCTTTAAATTAATTTTAAGAGGTATCAATGGGTTTGGTAATTTCTAATTTCCGAAATGAGGAAATTATAAATTTACAGTGCGAATTAGCCCTAAATTGAAATTTACCTAATTTACTGTAATTTAGGATGCCTATTGGGGACTATGAAATAAAGTTTTTCAAGGAATGTCGGGATCGAATGTCTGGTTCAACTTTTCACTTTTACGATAGAGCAATCCACTAAAAAAAAATACATCAGCTAAAGTAGACTGGTAATATAGTTCAGTTAATTAGTAGTTCATTAGATATTACGGAAGCTATTTAATCGCTGATTGTGTAAGCATTTGTTCAATTATTTGGATGGCCTTCTCCTTCCCGTGACCATCAGGCATTTGTTGCAGCGGATATGCAACTCTAACAGCACTATGTCACTTGCATTTCGTTGCTTTCATTGTAGAAATTATCAGTAAACCTAATACACGCGCACATTTATGTATATATAAATAGAGAGATATAGAGAGAGGGGTCTTGTTAATATGGAAGAGCGGTAACTTCAAAAATCATCAAGAGAGAAGAAAAACATAAACAAAAATAATATAAGTATAAAGAGGTCATGCAGCGTATCAACCAGAAACAGTCCCTCACTCCAAGACATTTACAAGCATACAGAAGGAAAAGGTAGGTTTAATTAGAAACCAGCTATTGGTTAAAGGCTAAATTAAAAACAGCCGATCTTCAGAAAACAGAAAATACACATACTAAACATCCAACAATATGCAAAAGACCAACGGGGTGCGGGATATTCGCAAAATAACTTTCACAAATGAAAGTAAAGTCGAGTAAAGCATCGTTTTGTACAGTTTTTTTTCTTTCGGAATCGAATGAGATCATTCCCTTGATGATGCAGTCAAAAGTTTAGAAGTTATTACTAATTGAAGATAATAAATTCAGATAAATCACATTTTACGGCTAAACTATATACAGGTTGTCCAGCAAGTTACGGGAAATAGTTAAAGAGGTGATAGGTTGACCTCAAGAGCAACAAAAAAGTACATTTGGACCCATGTCCGATTCCACACAGAAAACTAGGAAATTTAAGTTTTGTGTTTTTTTTTAAATAAACAGCTGGTCTTCAGAAAACAGAACATACACATACTAAACATCCAGCAGCTGATCTGCAGAAAATAGAAAATGCTCATACTAAGCATCCAACAATGTACAAAAGACCAATGGGGTGCGGGGTATTTGTAAAATAACTAGTCACGTATTTTGTTGAATAGGAAGCGATCACTCAAAAATTATTCAATGTAATTAAGTTCTAATTGCACCATCGAAAAGTAGACAAAATCCCTTTAAGAAATATAGTTTGGCTTAATTAAATCCATTGTAAGGGGATTTTTGGGAGGGACTAATAACGAAAAGTTTGATTTTAGTTTTTAAATCACACTTTAATTGTGAATGTTTTTCTCAGCCCCCTGCTTGGCTGCAGATACATTGGCAACAACTTTTCATTATTGGTCCCCCGAAAGTCCCCTTATAATAGATTTAGCTAAGCCAAACTAAGTTTCTTAGAGATAATTTTGTCTACTTTACGATAGTGTAATTGAAACTTTATTACCATGAATAGATCGGTTCCTATACAACAAAAACGCTACGATTTTCTTAAAAAAAAAAACACAAACTTAAATTTCATACTTTTCTGTGAGGAATCGGGCAATAATTCCAAATGAACTTTTCTGTTACTTTTTAGGTTCATTATCACCTCTTTAAATATGCCCCGATACTTACTTTGTCCTTGGATATAGTTCAGTCGCAAAATTTAATTTGTCTGTTTTTTAAAATCTAAAATCAGTAATAACCTCTTGGCTACTGACTGCATCGTCACGGAAGTTGTTTCATTCAATTCAGAAAAAAAAAACTATAATAAACGATAACTTAATTTGTGCAAATTATTTTGCGAATATCCCGCCCCTCATTTCGATCCTTCAAGAAGGGGTTTTCCCTTTGAAATTTGGTTGGACTAGGTAGGTCTCGATTCCTGGAACCAAAACGACATGACCAAAGTTTCATGAATTTACCAAATTTTGTTGTTAATTTGGTCGATTTCGGCTTATTTTTCCTGTGTGTAATAAAGAGTTTGGTACATGTTATCATAATACTTTACAAATCCATTTTGATGAGAGTGTATAAATGGACCAAGCCATTGAAGAATGATGAAAGAAATGACAGTTTACTCGCTTATTGTGCTCATACGTTCCTAAAAAAAATTTCTTGTTTCGGAAATATTGCAATAATTTATTACCTAACAACACACGTTATGTAGGTTTCAACAGGATGTGAGGAACACATTCCTTTGTCTAATTGCCTAGTCAAGATAAAGTTAACACTTGGATTTTTTAGTGATATGCTGATGAATATTTAGAAGGGATATTTACAATATTTTATCAAATTAAACTATTTAAAAAAATGGAATACATTATTACTATTTAACCTAATTGTGATTTTCGGTAGATTTTAATAACGTTTTCTGATAATAAAATAATTATATAAACTATTTGTTTTCGATGGGCTACCTTGTTTCAATTCGTAATTTGTTATTTGGATAATTGCAATCCACCATACTTTAATATCTTTTATTTACTCAATTCCTTCGATACTACGTTTCGGTGTGGTTCGTCCATTTTGAAGTGTGTTTTAACTTTAACGCACCTTTTACCTATTTCTTATTCTAAAGTTTCTTTGTTTTTATCATTTTTCCATTCAGTCTAAGCTATTGCTAATTTTTCTCATCTATTACTGTCATTTTTTTAGATTTTTTATTTTACTACTGATATTAATAATTTCTTTTTATGTCTATAGTTCCGCTACTGATTATAAACTTGCTGAATCGACTAAATATAAGATATTGAAGTACCATGGATTGTAATTTCCGAAAAAATCAAATAACCAATTAAAATAATTATATTGGCCTTATAATTCATTGGTTTTATATTGTATTCATATTTTCCTTTTGATTGATTATAGTTTCTGTTATTTTTTATATTCTTTAATTGTCGGATTACAGGTAAAGCGTACAATTAAATACGATATATTATTTATACTAGGATTGTCCAGTGATCGAAATTCGACCAAAAATACAATATTATATCAGTTTTGTGATTTTTTTATATATTTAAAATGAGTAGAATACGTTTTGTTCTGCTATTTTTTTAATGCCAAAGTAATTTTTTTTTTTTTGAAATTTGAAATCCTCATATGAGCATCTACACGACAATACCTATCCCATAATATATCTATTTTCCTCCTTGTTTCCATATCTATTTGAGGTTTTACATTTTAAGATTCTTAGAATCCAAAAAAAAAAAATCACTTCAGATAAATATAGGCCCTTTTAGTTAGTGATGGTTAGGGATTGTTATTATAAGGAAAAAAAAATGTTTCTGATAAAAATATCAATCAAATAATAAAGCGATATCAATCAAATAACAAAATTCATTAACGAAATATTCATCCATACTAGTTGGAACTGGAAGAATTTTGCTTCAAGTCAGTAATTTTTCCATGTTAAATGATGTAAGACTAGAGCACATCATTGAAGATGTACTTCATAGCTGAAAAGGGTTTTTCATGATGAGGTCCATAGCATTTTTGTTTTTATTTAATGTTATTTAATATCCCAAGATTTCCATTTATATAAACAATATAGCAAATAGAGAGAGAAAAAAAAACGAATATTTATTCAATCGGATTTTTATTTCTCGAGTGGAATTTTTTCAAACAAAAATTATTCATTATTTTTAATTGGAAAAGTATCGCTCAGAGGGTGTTCATTTTTTCTAATGGAATCAATAAAACTCAAAGATTGATTTTTATTTGTATACATTAATTAGGCACGATTTTTATATTTATTAATAAAAAATTATGATTATTTCATGTTTCTTTGGAAGAAACAATTATCGATTTCAAATCATTCTTATTTGTGCATCTGAAACCATTTAGAAACACAAAAATGTAACTCGAAAAATTCCGTCCAATTAGAAAACATTGGTATTCAAAACACCCCATAAATTTTTTACAATGATATTAATCAGCTAGAAAAAAATGCATTATTCATTAATAACATATATTCACCAATACTTATTTCCAATTTGTATTTTTTTTTGTTCAAATTTCCGATGGAATTTTTTTTAAATATGATTTTTTTTTTAATATGCTAAATTATAAATTTAATTAAAAGAAACTTCATATAAAATTATGAATTGAACTAACAGGAAGTTCGTATGTGATATAATTATGTAATTAAATAAAAGAAAGTAACCATTTCTTGATTATGTAAAAAAAACAAAAAACTGAATTGAATGCATAACTCCTAAGTGCTACTAAACGCCATCTTACGGCTCCTTGAGAGACCAATGTCTCAAGAAACCTCAGCCTTTCCTCAAGAGATAGCGCTACAATGCATAGTTCTTGAATATATGATATTGAGACTCCGAGATAAAAATGTAGGTAGAAATCTCACTAATTTATACATTTTTGGTTCCCTGAGTCTGTAAAAATTATTTTCAGTTGTTTTCGTAGCTTTTCATTACTACGGACCACTCGAATTTCTAAACAACTGAACCATTTTCGATGAAACTTGAGAGGCATCCAGCTATAATGATGAATGGAGAGTTCGTAAAAATGGCCTTTCAGGATGGAGATGTGGTTAATCTTATATAGTTATAGGTAATGCTAATCAACTGGATTATTTTTGGTAGTTTTTTATGGATTCCTGACCAACACGTGAGTCCTTCCATAACTTCATTCTCATGTCAATATCAAAATAATATAAAATTCATGAAAATTTGGAAGAAAAAAGTTTAAAAATGAATAGGTATCTAAATTTTAAAATGTTTTAAAATCTTGAAAGTATGGCTATAACCAATGTTGAGGATTGTATATAATAATGAAAACCTTGGAACGATACTAATTGTACTTTGCTTGATGAATTCATCGGAGTTTTAGAAACTTCGAAAAAAACAGAAAATCAATAAAAAAATATTAAAATGAATTATGATTGGAGATAATGAGTTGTCGAGCAAGTATAAGTAACCTAATAGATTAAAATGAAAATATTAGTTTTACTAGAAAAAAATAAAATTCTTTTTTTTTATAGAACTACATTCGATTATAATGTATCTCCCGTTGCTTTTGAATTTTAACCATCCAATTATTAACTTCATGAACTATCATCAGCTACTTTCAAAAGGCTCATTTATTTGTAGTTTAGTGGTCTACTTGCCTTACAATATTTTCCTGCCCATCAAGTTCTATAATTATCAGAATAAAAACAACCGTTTGGTGCCAGACCGATGAAGAAGAGGTAGGAGGCCGATAGGAAAAGCAGATATGACCCTTGGAAGCTTCTAAAAAAATAGGCATATTTTTCATATTCGGATATTCATGTCCAGGCCTATTCCAATAACTCGAACTCCTTGCTTTTGGAGAAATTTGTTTGAAGATGAATTTAAGCTTGTTTGGAGATGTAATAATCTCTTTAGAGCGAAAAAGCCGCGGATTACCCTTGCTATCCAACATTTCTCGTATAACCTACACTTACAAATATTTTTATTTTTTTATAATAATTGAGTGGAATGCGGTGCTAATGTCCGATATTTCCTACCAAATTCATCAAAGGAGTCTGGTGAAAAGTGGCGCTGGTTGGAATCTGGCATGTGGGGCCGGCTTTTATATTGTCACTATCCAACGTGAACAGTCTGGACCTTCACAATCTGGCTAGAAAAAAAATCTTTTTACAAACAGAAAAAAATTTCATCTCTTATAGCAAAAGTTTTCTTATCCATTGTTCTTGTACGAGATAGCTTGAAGACTCCGCACAATCTGACCTTGAAGTCTCCGACGGCGATGTCGGAAATGCCCTGCAATTTTCGTCATTAGGGTAGTCTGGAATATCGCAGGATCTCCTCTCACGTCGCCGTCCTGGAACGATCGCAACAAGACCCGGAAGAGTCTCGCAGGCCGCTGATCCATCATCGGTTCAAGGTCCGTTTTCGATTCAGCAATCACGCTGGAAGTGGTTACAGTAGCTAATTTTTATATTTTTGGCCAGTAGTTGCATTAAAAGTAATTTTTGTTAATGGTATGAGCAAATTCAAAATATGATTAAAAAAATAACACTGGAAATATCGCGATTAGTGGTAGTTTGTTGTATCGTTCATTACAAGAATTTTCCAATTAGAAGAGGTTTATTTAATATTAAAATATAACATTTGTAAGAAAATATGTAGTTTTCTTAAATCTCTAACATAAACTTTTTTTTTAATATTCTGTTAGCCAAGATCCTAGTAATTTTTTTTTTTTTTTTTCAAATTATGCATTAATAGCTTGTCTATAAACTACCATTTCTAATCGTATGCACACCATGTTGATATAAAATATCTATTGACAAACATAATTTGGGATTTTCGTGTTAAAAAATAAACTACCCTGTTTAAATTTAAATTATTTTACTCAGCGGAGGTTGATGTATCAATTTGTTACGTATTACTCATAAGCTAATAAGGTAAGGCACCCAACCAATTCGATAGATCTTGACTCTTTAAGAGATTCCGACCCATGGATTCTATTTTTTCATTCCCAATAATTGTTTAATAGTAGTGCTAAACTACTATTAAACAATTATTGGTTTATATTAACTAATATAAACCCAATTACTGCAAGGAGGATGTGAGTATGACTGTAGCTACTGTAAGTGATTACGGAGACCTTGATTTTTTTTTTCATAGATGAGGTCAGTTGGTTAACCTGGTATCTTCCTTTTGTTACAGGATGTTGTTTATTGTTTCCTTCATTCACACTGAATATATTTATCATATTGTGTAATTTCCGGGTTTTCCCATCTTTCATTAGTTGATTTATAACTGTTTCTGTTAATTTAAATTGTTTGTTTATTAAGGTTAATTAAATGACAATCTGATAAAAGATCATCATTAAAAAGAATATTAAGAAGAGAAAATCATTACTCACTGGGATATAAGTTGAAAATCGCTCAATTTTCTCAAAATTACTACCCGGAACTGGCCACCGAACATTATAAAATAATATAATTCCATCGCTGATGCAAGATATTCCTCCTATTGTGATGGCTGTGGATCCGTCTTAGGTAATACTAGCGTTATCTTGATCGCCTTGCAGGTGTTACTCTGCAATTATAATTTATTTAATACGGAATGATGATATCATGCTGATGACAGTAAATAGATCCATGCAATGTTAATTGAATAAAGAAATTTAAAATGATATAGTGCCATATATTTGCGTCAAATTTATTTTTTCAAAGGGTAATAATTCATGGCTAGTTGCCATTAATCATCTCAATAATTTCGGTGAATGAAGGCTCCTTAGAAATGAACAACAAAACTATATATATTTTTAAAATAACTTTTTTGCACCTAGTGGACTCAAAATAATTCAAAATATTTATTATTTCTAAATTATTATCCTGCGGTTCCATAGGATTTGGGGTTTCATTTATGATAGGTTTAATTCTTTGTGTAATATTTAAAAAGTTAGATAAACTTTTTATATTAAAAACAAGTTTACACAAAGCAAATGTATATGATTATGCATATACGGAATTGAGCCTTAGGGCGCCACTGAAAGCATTCAATTCCTCCCTTATCCAATCCCTACAATCTCAATTCCTTCGTAAAATTCTAAATGCTCCTCATTATGCCACGATTAAATCTCTTCATAAGGATCTCATTGTTCCATTATACCATATAATAGAGGCCTGTTTTTCCATAATAAACTCTTTATCCTCTCAAACCCATTAATTTCTAATCTTACTTCCCATTCGATTCCCGATATTCCTCATACTCGCCTGAAAAGAAGATGGCCTCGGGACACTCTTACATAGAACTGCCATTACTACGAATGGGTAGTTTCTTAACAAGTTATTTTCATATAGGACATTTATTAATTGCATTTCTAATATTACAACTATATTAAATCGGTTTTAAAAAGTATGTTTAGGTTGATGGATAAAACATCAAGAAAATTGATCCTCGATAGATAAAATAGTACTACTGTAATTCATTTACAGATCAGTAGAAATTTAATAAAAAACATAGATGTTATTAATATTAAAAGTATTTTTCTAACTAAGAATAAAGGCGAGGACAAATAAGGAAATGATAATAATAAAATAAATTAATGGAATATGATATTTAATAAATATGAATTCATATGAATAAGAGGAATGATACCATTTGGATGGATCATAATATACATTTTATTACTGAATCTGTTCTACTATTATCGTGCTCTAATATTACATGGTATCTCTATTTCATATTATCTGTTACTGCAACGCAGACACTGTTGTTGCGATGTTGGCATCTTGATAGTACGTATTGAGTGATCGGTTGGAGGTGGGTCATAGCTGAATCCGGAGAACACTTCTTTTGGGGCACTGCGACCTGAGTAGTTCCAGAGTTTCACTACATTTCTGTCATTCCAATTCGAATCTTGTTGCTTTTAATATATTATCTTTGAGAACTATAAGATCACCTACTCATGCTTTAGTTTTTTTAAGTGCAAACAGGTTTGAAGGTTGCAATTCCAATACGTTTTAACTGATATAATTACGTTTTGAAGTACGATGTTCTACATACTACGGCTAATGCAAGGATGAACTTTATTATACCTATGGTCGTCATTAATGCGTCCCAGTTATAGAGGAGCAATATGGCGAACCAGAAATTGGGGCTACAGTTATAATGGACGCAGAGATAAATCAAAGTATTGTTGGCGTTTCCGTCCTTGTCAGTTTCATCTGCGTGTTATTTCTATGATAGCGTAGTTGGAAATGGGAAATACGGCTGGGCTATAGTTTGTTTTAACTTATAGTTCGTAGCTGATATTTTGTATTTAAACTCAAATCTTCTTGGATTTAAACTCAAAGAGTGTCTATGATCAAACTATACTGCAGAAGATATTCTGGCCAAAAATAAAATGATTTTTCAAATTAGGTATATTTTTTAGACACTTACAAGCCTTCAGATTATTTTTAATTTTCTGGAATTTGAACTCAAAAATGTTTTTCGTAACAGAACGTTATATAACATACTATTTCATGGTCGCATAAAATACCGAAATATCTTTAAAATTTAAAACTTAAGAACTTAACACTTAAATACACGTGAAATAATTCGGTGAAATGTATAAACAAAAAAATAAAATACAAAAAATGGTAATTTTAGATGTTTCTCTAATTTTTATGCGCGCAGGAATATAACCGGAGTTTAAACTGTTCTATATGAATGCGCCATCTCATTCATTTTAGGTCACTTTGCCTGTTGTTTTCGACATCAATATTTCGTAGTTTTAATTTGTTTTGCAGTAAATCTTGCGATTTCTACATATCTCTTGAGTATAAAAAACATGTCACTTTTTGCTACATTAATAGAGAGGTGATAATCAAAACTCAGAGGAAATAAACACTACTGGCGAGAAAGCCTAACCGTATTTATTTAAAGCTAGATTCAAAACAAATCTTGAGTTCCTGAACAAAAATATTTTGATCGACGTTATTAATTTCACATTGTAATATCATCCTTCTAACATTTATTTCTGCCTTTTATACAAGGAGTACAATCATATTTTACAAAACAGCAATAGATTTGACTCTTTTTTTTTCAACTAAAAGTCAACTAAAATAAGCTAATCATATTTTAAAAAATGCAATGAATGGAGAAAACTAGTAATTTAAATTTAATATGCCTTCGACAAGTATTAGGCAGAAAATGAGAATATCTTCATCAAATGTAAAGATTTGGAGGAGAAATTAAGATGACCGGCAAGAAGAAGCGAATCGTGACATGGAAGAGTGCTGGAAGAACAATAGAGGGTGTGGAGTCTTGAGGTGCGCCACTGGAGCTGGAGTTTCATCTTCGGCGAAGTTTAAAAGAAAACAACAATATTTGGCTCTGGATTTGACAGAAAGCATTGTAAATCATGGTTAAAATTGAATGACAATGCTAGTTTATCGAAAAATTGAATTAAATTATAACTATTTAACAATTTTTTTTTTAAATTCAGTACATTAGATTTGGCTTACAGTTCATAATCCTGTTTGTTCATTTTGCACTAAGTTATTGCTTAACAAAATCGATATAGATAAGATATAAGATAATGCTTATCAAATGCTTTGATAAGGTATTGCTTACTGTAGATCTTTATGCTATCGTTATCAAAAAGAATGTCTTCGATTTTATCTCCTTTCGGGGAAAATTTGTATTCTTCATTCTTCTCTAAAGTTTTTCTAGTCTAAAATGGACCAGTATTGAACTTGCTTAGGAGAATGATATTGCTGACATATAAAAGTACTAAAATACTATATAGTTACTAGTATTTGTCACTTTTCCGTCAACACTGTCTTCATTGAGCGTATCTTGAGGATATCCTGCTAATACGGTATGAGCTTTAATTGCTTTACTCTGAAGAATTCAAATACCGCGATTGCAGGCTTGTTATAAATATACTAAATTTAGGAGATACTTCTTGACTTTTATGCAACATGGCGATCCTTGTAGTTAAGCTCAGGTTGATAAACATCTTTAGAGCTTGGAAGATGTTATATAATGTTTAATATAATGATAAAGAGGCTAATCCTCAGAGCTTTATAAAAGCTTCATATATATATATATATATATATATATATATATATATATATATATATATATATATATATATATATATTATTTATCGCCCGCTCCACCATTATGCACATTAGAAATCCTATTCCAATTTGTCTTCGCAATTCGATCAGAGACTAGCTAATCATGTATTATGTAATTAGGCTTTGTTTTCATTACTTACGTTTTAATGAATGTGAACAAACAGATACTACCACTTCTATTATTATTTTTCGCAATGTATATTTAAAAAAAAATTTTTTTTACACCATTTAGCCATTTACAATTTCATTTTTACTAAATCATAATGTACTGTATTATGTTGTTTATTTCAGATCTAAGTTTTTTACTATATGATTATGTATATTTATTTAAATATATTTTAAATAACAGAGCAAAAACTAAAGCAAAATAAGCCTCCGAATTTCTTTTATTATAGTGAATAATGATTATAATGTAATTGTGATTATTAGCCCACGGAAATCGTGTTGGTCTCAGCAGATATAAAATTTGATTACCGACTAGATTAATTCCATAAATGTTTTAATTGTCGGGAAACCGTAAAAAAGTGGTTATTTTTACAGTTTTTTAGCATCTTCGCAAAGGAGATTTTACCCCTATAATAGATAGCTGTGGATCAAATTGTTTTTGGTCTTATTCGATGCAGAATTTAAAGTAGCCACTACACAGTTGGTTTGCAGTTTATGATAGCGGCGGCGTCTACTTTTGGACTTTTTAAAAAATTACAATAATGATTGGTCCTAAATACTTGTAAGGAACTTGTCAAATGTTTAGCCTGTGGAAAACTTGGCCTGTCGAAGATGGAAACTTTAGTTGACAGCAAAGCGAATCGATCCCAAACTAAAATACCTCCAGGGTAACAAGCAGTCTCCACTTTTCCGCCTCGTTATCAAGAAGCTTATTGATTTAGACACTAAGATGCAAACCAGCGACTGGAAAATCTGTGGCCATTTGGCAGAGGTGAACGGGCAGCCTTGAGGACTGACAGCTGTGAAAACTGTTGGGAAATCCGTCCACGTCCCCCGCATGAAACCGAAACCGTTTTTCTTAAATATATTTCTAGTTGTGTTGTGTTTCTTCTTCCAAGCTTACCCAACGTCTTTCTCGGGATACGGAACGCCTTTGTCAACTAACCTTGCTCTGTTTACGACTGAAAGCTACTGGCAATCTAAGACGAACTGGACACGTAGGAAACCACAAAAATAAACTAGTTGAATTTAGGCTTATTATTTACATGAAATTTATGTAAAATAATTTATATCCACATAATTAGGAAATAATAGTCTTGTAAATTTTTTTAAATAGCTATGAACGAGGAACTCTCATGATATTATGTATAACAGTTTGTTTTGAATAGGCGGTATTCATTAGGAAATAGTTATTGCTATTATTATTATTTTTATTTTTATACTACTGACAATATACATTTATTATTTCCGCATTATATATATGCATAATAAGACACAATTGAGAAATTAAAAATGTTAAGATATTCTTATACAATATTCAACCTCCTGTATGTTAGAAAAAAATAGAAAACTCACTAAAAATACTACACAATACGTGTATATTTTTTTTCACAGTTTTACAACTGAATTTTTGACAAAAACTAAATATGAACATACAAACTTTTTTGAACATACGCTTCATAAAACAGCGGTAAAGCCGAAAAGAGCAATATACAATAAATGCAAAAACGCTAATCAATAAGAGAGACTGGGGTAATAGTAGTTACCTAAGGGGGAATAATTATAAAAATTATATTTTTTGTTTGTTTGAAACAATACAACCACTGTTAGGAAACATACATATCAGCTTTGACCGGTATTACCCCGACCCTGGGATAATGGCAGTCAGTGGTTTCAGTAATTATTTATATTAGTGTTATTTCTTAGCCTAATTTATTTATTTTTTCTCATGATTCATTAACTCACATTTCGTAAAATTTTACTTATTTTTTTAGTACTTTGATTTTTTTTTCTAGTGATCAATGTATAGTTATTCGCATTAAAAATTCTTAGACTGATTAAGAGTAACTAGAATGCGATGAAATTACAAAAAAAAACAATGACATATTTGTTTTTTTAATGGATAATTTCATCACTTTTTCAATATTTATTTTTTTTATTTTTTTTTCTTACTCCCCTCCCCCTTTTATTAAGTAAAAGCAAAATCCCCAATAATGTGTTAGATTAGTTATTAGATAACTTTTATTTAAAAAAAAATCATTATCCAATTAAATATAGTTCTCAGGAACTATATTACAAATAATAATTGTTTTTTCAAGAACGTATTACTTCATAAACGAGAACTCATTGTGTTTAATCAGCCTGTATTTTTGATTGAATGCTTATCTGAAAATTCTGTATTCGACCAACAACAGTTTGTCAGTTTGGTGGTAACAAAACCATTTGTTATTTGGCCTTCCTTGTGCCGTGAGGTCACGCTTCTGAGTATTCTGTTACCACATATGGTTGAAGCTTCCAGCATGATGCACTGTTATGGTGAATGCCCCGAAGTAATTAATTTATTAATATTATACGAGGAACAGATTGCTATAGTTTTTATTATAAAATAAAAATCAAGAGAAAAAACAAAATAACAACCAAGATTTGATATAAAAGATGTCAAAATAAAAGATTTTCCACAAATATCCACAAAATATTGACTCCATTTAATGATTGGTTAAGAACAATTTCAGAATAACGCAGCGTAACCGTTAAGCGGTAGAACTGTAGCATTGCACTGGGCGAGTCTACTAGAGCATGAGGAGTTGGGGTATGAAGTACGTGCGAATAAACGAGAGAGAAACTGTGCAATTGAATCGTAAACACAAAGTTATAGAGAAAACAAAAAGTATTGTTTTAAAGCAAAGAATTTGGTACTAACTGAATAATATTTCCTTTGAGATATTCATTAATTAACATGATAACTTATACCAACCAGGAATCGAACGTTTTACATCTGTATTTAACTCATAAACTATACTTACCACAAACCCAAGAATACAAGATGAAAACCAAAAATGAACTAGATGAGAGACCTCCCTCCCTGACCAAACATAATTTAATCAAGAACCAGAAAAATGTGCTGGTGAGACTAGTTTTCAATAAAAACAAATAGAAGTGGCAAATAATTTGTCAATCCCTAATTAGATTGATCCTTCTATACCATCATGCGGATGTCAACTGACCAATCAGATTGATCCTTCTATACCATCATGCGGATGTCAACTGACCAATCAGATTGATCCTTCTATACCATCATGCGGATGTCAACTGACCAATCAGATTGATCCTTCTATACCATCATGCGGATGTCAACTGAGAAATAGGCGCGGGCAGGAATAGTTCTAGCTCATTATCTCCATTATCTTCTCTAAATCAAATTCGCTTATTGCCTCTGTTTTGGTTTATTATTTTTAATAAACATTTTTTTTACTCCCCCCTCCTTCAAAATTTGAGGTTTTACGTTAGAATCCAAATATCGAATAAATAAACAAGTCCGTCCGTCCACCGTCCACTGTCCGCCGTCTACCCTACGCTGTCCGCACCTTTTCTCCGAGACTACTGGACCGATTTTATTGTGATTCGGCAACAAAGTCACACGTCACCCCAGGATGATTCTCGAAATTCGACTTTATTTGTCATTATTTTTAGGTTTTGTTATGATTAATCGAAAGGTGATACAATTCTCTGCAAAACCAAAAAATAAAATAAAATCGTACCAGTATTAGTTGAGATATAGCTTAATGAACTTAGTAGACGAATTCACTGGCGCTACAAATGAGCTTTGTGCTAGGCCTCCTGACTTATCAATTGCGGGCTCCTGATTTCCTCGCATCTCTCTACTTCATTCTTCTTTGGATTATTTCTGCACTTTCATCAACTTCTTGGTCTTTCCTTTTTCTTTTCCCACGGAAGTGCACATCCAATATTTTCCTCTGTACCATTTCACTCTCGTATTACAAGTCCTAACCATCTCAGCCACTTTAACGGACCCGGACTCTCGCGGCGATCATCTTGTAACAAGCTTCAAATTTCTGCTACATAGGCTCCTGCTTAATTTCTTTGTTGAAGTTGGTGGGATATCTTTTATCAAGTATTCTGCATATATTCCTTTCCCGAAACAATCTCAACACAATCTGCTCATTTGAAAGATGATCTAATTATTTGAACTGTAAACCAAAGCAATACTGATTGTCGTGTGAATGGACAGATCAGATATTTTTATATGTTTTCTAAATATAACTATTTTAGAAATAATAAAGCATCGTGTAATAATTTGCTGCGTTTTTTTTTATGAATGTCACTAATAAATATTTTAATTAAAAAATAATGATATGATTAAGGTCCGTTTTATGGCGTTGGAAAATTAGCCATGTAGAGATTCCGCTCTAGATTTCAAATTTGCGATTTGAAAAATATAGAGAGATGTAGGAGTATAATTTTAAAACGGCATATAATGACAAAATCATGATATGGATTTAGGTATTATTGACCAATAAGGAAGGGAGTGGATAAGTTAATGAATTAATTTAAAAAATGTATCAAATCCTGAAGATGGAGAAAAAACGCTGAAACGTTGATTGTGATGATGTTTGAGTTTGGATAAAACCATAATAAGGAAGGATGGAAATTTTTTAAAATATCTTTCTGCAATGAACATCTATAAATAATGTAATTAGGAATTGATAAATTATTTGCCACTTCTATAAATTTGTTTTATTGAAAACTAGTTTCGAATGTTATACATTTATCTTCAGTTCAAGGTTGAAATGGATTATATCAAACAGAAAAGTTTGTACTGGTTTCCTCTCGCATTGAACTAACAACCAGTACAAGAAACCAGAACAAACTTTTCTATATGATATAATCCATTTAAATCTTGAACTGAGGATGAATGTATAGCATTCGAAACTAGTTTTCAATAAAACAAATTTATAGAAAAGGTAAATAATTTATCAATCCCTAATTAGATTTATCCTTCTATACCATCATGCGGATGTCAACTGATTATAAATAATGTAGGCTGAAAACTTGTTGAGAGCTTCCAATATCTTTGTAATTTTAATAGTTTATGTATATTCATTATATTCATATTTCTCTTTCCATCTCTTCGTTAAGCCACTATAATACCTCAAACCGCCCGAGGCCCACTGCGTACCTGAAACTAACCTAAGAACAGCCCAGGATTGGCGATCTGTGAATCGCCGATTATAGTACGACGCCGCACATTGGGTCCAGAACACGCACTGCCACTGCAGCAGTGCTATCCTCTTCTTCATTATACGTTGGCATGCGTGGGCTCTGCGTTTGCTGGATTCAATTTGCAACCGGTCTCACTCAGGCCTTCCTATCCGAAGTATCATAGGCTAGCTGCATTGTCTGCATTAATCCTATCCTGCTTCTAGGTCACCGACCCACAGGTTTTGCTTCAAGAAGTACGCTTATTATCTTATGAATATTACCTTGCGGCCATCTCCCATTCTATTCCTGTCTCCATCTTCGAGTACTTCGATTATAACTCATTCGAAGTACCTCTCGAATCTTTTCATTACTGATCTGGTTCTTGCTTAATCCTTCTAAGGCATTGGATTGATATGCTATAATATATAATATATTATCTTTAATGTTCTATAAAATAGAATTCAACTTTCAATATATATCGAAAATTAATTTAGTGACAATTTGAAAAATAATGAAGTTTTGCCCCGATGTTTAAATATTAGAAGCCATAACTAACAAAAAAATAAATAAAAGATTAAAATTTGGTAGACAAAATTCGATTTCACCTCTCAGAACACATATTCATACATCACAGAACTGTAATATTGGAAAAAAAAAGTGTGCTTAATTTTAAATGTCTTAAATATTAAAAAGTGTGTTGTTGCAGTTTTCAATTAAACTTGTTCTCTTAAATAACTCTTATATATATATATATAGGCCAATGTTTGAACTATAATTTTATTCGTCATATTCATAATTAACTGAGATCTAGTAATCTTTATTTATTATGAACCCATATTTTAATTTTGTCATCTGTTTTCTATTTTAAACAATGTTCAAATACAAAACAGATGACAAAATTAAAATATGGGTTCATAATAAATAAAGATTACTAGATCTCAGTTAATTATGAATATGACTTGAATAAAACTATAGTTCAAACATTGGCCTGAGATGGGTTTGACATTGATTAACATGTTTAAATAAGCTCAATTTTTCACCTTCTTATTTAAAATTATTATTATTTACGGGACTATCTTGGGAAATAATCTTCTAATAGAAAATTATTCATTATTAACATGAATATTTAAAACTTTACGAAGGATTGCCTTACGACTAGAATTGTTATCATAAAGATGATATAGAGTTATCGATCTGCCTTGTTAGTAACAGAAACTAACGCATCTAGGCACGATTCTGTTTTTCTTATTGATTTAGGCTGAGATAATATCTATTTGGAAAATTCAAAAATCTTTTTATCAAAAAAATAAATTTTGTATATTTGTAGACAAAAATATATATATTATTTTGTTTGAGAATAAGTAAGTCGGATTTTAAATTTCTATAAGGAAATCGATTAAAGTTCATTAATTAACTTTTGAAGTGTAAATTAGAGGGATACAAAAAGGTGTTCAACATGATTATTAGCTTAAGTATTTATTTTATTTACGTGTTTTTATTATTTTTGTTTAATTTTGGTTGTTGGACAGATATTTTAATTATTTATAAAATATTTTTTCTTTTACATACATTTTTTTTCTTCTGAAAAAGTTTTATTTATTTATTTTGTTTGTGATTCTGACCATCAATATTTCTCATAAATTATGGATACCGAGCATCAGTTAATTATAAATATATATATTTTTCTATTATTATTAATTCAAAATTATAAAATAAAAATTTTCTATTATTTCAAACTTCGGTGAAACACAAAATAACTAGAGGATTCTCCAAAATTACAATACCTTAATAATTTATCTGAATTGAAAATAAGATTGCTTAATTATTTTTATTCCAGCCAAATAATTTACGCAAATAATCTCTGTTATACAATGATTGCGTCAAAGAAATCGGAAACTCCTATTTTTTTAATGCATAAGGAATTATCAAGGATACAATTAAATATACAATGCAATTAAAATGAGTTAATTATATGAACCGTTTGATTTCATACAGCTTTGTAATAAAAATGTAGTGAACATTTTAAATGTGCTTCGTCTAATTTTCAAACAATTTTATGGATTATTATACACACGTTAATATACGATCTGCATGTATAAATAGATATAATTGATTTGTAATGGTAAGCAATTAACCCCTGTAATAAATATAACATCGAAAAAATGAATAATTAACAATTTCCATGAGAAAAATAAATTTGATTCAGTAACCAATATTATTCACAAAAAAAAAGTTTGTTCTTATTTGTATGCCACCTAAATTTAAAACTTTATATCTTAATATTAATTTCTAACAATTGATTAATTTCATATTGAGGACATTTATTTAATTTTACTGAGCTTTATTTTATATTAATGGTACTATTTAGTTATATGTGTTATCGTTTACTTTATTAAGATAATTATTTGTGAGCTGCTTGTCTTTAATTTTTACTTTTTCTTTAAAATTCTACTTTTTTTCTACATATTTCATTATCCATTTTAAATTGTTTTAATTAACACCAAAATGAAATAGTTAACCATAATGGTGTGGAGCACATCAAAATATGCGGTTACTATGCAAAATATAATAATAACGAACCTTATGCATAAAAGCATATGATGTACTTTATGATGTACTAGCATACAAAGGTATTAATATATAATAGTAAGCTTTTTATTTTATTTCACTAGATCTTTAATTTGTAAGGTTCATTAAAGGATTAATTTTTTTTTTTATTAACAAACCGAAAATAATTATCAACATGATGGGAATGATTTAAGTATTTTGGGTATGGCCACTGATTGTAAAATATGATTCATACTACCCTAGTTTCTCCATGGTTGTCGAATTTAGTTTAATTAGTGAAGTGTTGATGCGGAATTCTAACTCGGCTTACGATAATCTAAATTGACAATCTTATTGATACCAATGAAAAAGTCTGCAAGAATTGTGAAAAAATGTGTTAGTCGACTTATGGCGAAAATGAGTCCACCACTGCGTTTTAAAAGTTCGTTTCTACGTCCTGTATAAGTGACTGGATCAGAAACGAAAGTGCTAGCAAAATGTCGGTATTTTAAATTACAATATTCCGATAACGTGACTTTATAAGAATCTTGTAATTAATTTAAATTTGAAAATGCCGTCTTGAAAAGTTAGAATTTTCGACTTACACACTTATTCACAATTATTACAGGAATTATCTGCTATTTATAAATATATATATATTGATATCTCCTTGTTGTTTACTATCAATTGTAGAAAAACATTTGCATTAAAGAGAAAAAACAATTTTAAAAATATTGTAATAAATATTTTTTTAATATAAAACTAATTGGAAGTCAAATAAGTACTTTTATAGGATTAATCGAAGCATTTTAAACAAAGCATTTTTATTAGCTTAGTCTACCAATTATTTTTATTTTGTTCTGTATAATTTGAATTTATGTCTAAAATAAAACATGGAATCATAGAATTTTTTTAAAATAATTTTTCTAATAACAAAGCCCAAATTAAATATATTTTATTATTAATGTGATTATAAATTTATCTATCAATAAAAACAATGAATAAATCATACGTATAATTATAAAAAAATGGTATCAGACTTCGACAAGAACAAGAATATAATGTAACATAAATGTATTATTAATTATCGAGGCAATATTTTAAAATTGAAATAAAAAGGCATATACTTCATTCATTGAAATATTAATAATTAAATTGAGAAAAAACAGCTAAACTTTATATATATTTAAAATAAATAAAACATTTTCAAACAAAACTTTCATAGAAAGTCATATATTGTATTTTGTCACATTGTATTAAATTTTTCACTTATTATTTTTTGTGATAGTATTATCGATAAAAAAAGGAATAGAAACGATCTTTTTTATTTCGTTCAGATCACCCTCTTTGGCTTCCTATGCTATGACAACATGCAATAGGTTGACAAACCTCTCTGATAAGAAGACACAACAGGCAAACAATCGGATCTAAAAAATTAATCTCAAACAGCTTATTATTTATATATCAATTTTATTTTTTTTTTTCAAGTAATTATGAAAATTATGATTATTCTATATAGGTCTCTTAAATCTTCATAGAATCTAATTAGTTTTTATTTAAAAAAAAAAAAATAAAAGATTCCTTATGACTTTGATTAATATTATTGGTTGTCATAACTGAGAGTAAGTTCTGAGAAATTGGTATAAGTTATGATAATACTACCGGAATATTACTTGAAAATTAACTTGGTAAATGCTGACAAGGGTGAATTTATCCTCGTTTCCCGTTATCACAATAACAGATAAGGCTCGTGATATTACATTTAATATATAGTTGATAATGTTTTGATTCCGTGACTTAAGATAATTCGGTTGTGCCCCGATAGATTGTGTTGAGGAGCCGGTTGCATTCCATTCTATGTTCTACATACACATAGATACATTCTAACATACATGATACATTATATGTATGTTACCTATGTCAGTGGAATATCCTGACTGCTGAGCCAGACAGACAGACACTAGAAGAGCGAAGAGTGCAGGTGTTGTGGCCATTGCGGCCCGACGAAGACTAACACTCCGGTACCGGGTCCCCTCCACCTCTGCTGGCTGCCGTAGGGTTAGTGTCTCATTCCTACTACCGCTAGTGATAACTATACTATCTATAATATATCTGGCATTAATCATAAATATAATAATATACATCACTATTTGTACGTTTTTCTTTGAGGCACTCTCAAATTGATACCAGAGTGTTATTCGACTCCATAAACCAACTACTATTTGATCCACTAATCTATATCCTTACCAAAAGTTCTTTTTTTTACTTTCCCTTATTTTGTTTTATTTTTTTCCCCATAAGTCGCTCCTGAATATGTAAAACCATAATTTACATATTCACATAAGCAAAATCTGCATTATAATCCTCCTCTTATTGAAGACCTAAAATAGCGACATTTTTTTTTTTTTTTTTGTGTGTTAAACCTCCTTTTGACTTCAATTTTCAGGTTTCAATTATCAATTGGGGCAGCAACAGATTTTTAAGGTAAAACAAATAATTATAATTATTAAAATAGTATACAGGTAAAGGCACTTGCACTAGGCAATCATACTTCAGCAACGTCAAGGATGGTGAGTAGTTAGGCGACCACTCTTAACAGAAAGCTTCCTGCTTCTCCCCGTCCGCTTACTGGAGGTAACTTAAACCTTCTGTGAATAGGAGTGAAGAACCTATCCCGTATACTTATATCGGAATCTCGTTGATATTTTCATGAAGCCAAAGCCGATCCAAAATTTGTTTTATGAATGACGGTCTTCTTCAGGGAAAGAATTAAAGGTTCTCGTGCACCTGTTTATAAATTGACCCTGAAAAGCCACCCTAATCCGTGGACGTAGACAGATTTGTTTCTGTCGTTGAACCTGAATGAATCAGTGTTGAGGATACTATCGAATTAGCCCCCAAAGGACAGTTTATAGAACTATCGGAACTATCTCATACAAAAAATAAATTCGATATATAATGCTTTATACAATAATAATAATAAATTCTTTATTTATTTTGGGACACGTCTCTTTGGAATAACATTACAGGCAATAATGTTTAGCTTTAGAAAATTAGAATGCAATAAAAAAGACGAAGAGAACTAACAAATAATAAAAAGAGTATATTTATCAATAATGTGTATATAATGTATATATAAAGTATATATAATGTATATAAATAAATATATAAAAAAAGAAAAGATGAAATTACACAAAATCATAATGATGTAACTTTTAAGTCTTTAAACAAAAATAAATTTCAAACATTTATAAATAGAAAATAAATATCGTTAAGAGACCATGAAGTTCTAATAATTAAAAAGTACAAATGCTTTGGAGATCTGTTAATACATAGTTAGGTACAAAGTTTAATTGATTATAAGCAATACCTATTGATAATTCTTTTGGAATTGAATGGATAGGAAGTGACTGAATGGACAAGATTTAAAGGAGGGAAGAGTATGTAATATTGGAGTGACGGATGGAAGGAGGAATAAAATCCCATAAGGATATGGATCGAATAAGGAAAGATCTGTAAATGCTAGCGACCGGTGGGCCGTTGCGTATAAATCTGAAGGCCGTGAACGGGTGTGGCGGGAGTGGACTGAAGACTTAATTGAAAGAGGTCGAAGATGTATGATGGACGGCGGTATTGGATGACTTGGTACAGGAAGTATGCCAGGAAATACGACGGTAGGAAGGGTGAAGCCACTTCAACTCTTCATAAAATTGGGAGACAGAGACGTCCCTCGGGATACCGACAATGAATCTTACAAAACAATTTAATAAATGTTATATCTTTGCTTCGACGTCCCCAGAGACGCCTCCTATTGGGACTAATTATACTTCAGAATAAAAAATATTTTTTTAAAGGAAACAAGAAAAATATTCCGATAAATATAAAAATAATATTTAGACTTAGGTGTTTATACTATTAAGATTGCTGTAGTGAAAATACTCAACTTCATTTTCTCACAATTTTACTTTTTTGTGTTGTCACCCTATTCCAGGATCTTGCGATTTATCGAATCTCATTGCGTAGCGCATTTTTTTAAAACTCGTTTCTACCCTTCATTCCTCCAAAAGAATTAATAAATAAATGTATTTATTTATTATGGATATTTGAGATTAGAAATATTATAGTAGTAATGCCTATATTAGCTATGCTTGTATGGTTCATATTCTTCCTGTCCCATGTGCCATTCCGATAAAAATTGATTCAAAGAGATGTAAGTAATGGAACGAAAAGGTGACTTAAAAAATTAGTAACATGAAGGATAAGATAAATAAAACAGCTTCTTCAATGATAGATGATAACCGGTAAATATTTAAACTAATAGTTTCAAATAAGTCAAAATTAGTGGAATAAGCACGAGAAAAGGAGGAGAGATAATTAACTTATGGTGTTTATTGTTGAAAGAATGTTATTGAAATTAAGAATCTGCATATAGTGTTAAATAGGAAACAAAACAGTAATGATTGCTAGTTATAAGAGAAACCCTATAACTAGGAACTGTAAACATGTACCTGCCAAGAAAGGATCCGCCAGTTAAGATGCTGACACGTTAGATCACTAAGTATACATTGCACTAAGTCCATGTTTATGCGGAAATTACCATTAGCGTTAATGCACTTACCAAGTCAGCAAATTTGCCTGTTCATTAATAGTAATATCCCCCATGTACAAAACTTGAGAAGAGATGGAAGTGGAAAAAAATGCCTTAGAACATTACATATCTACAGATATCTCTTTAATTTAATGTTCCCAGGAAGATTGGGAATTTAATATAGTGCAATCCCACAAGTCATGTTTCATTTTAAGCAGGCTATTGTACAATTTCAGTTAGAAATAGAACACAATAAGAAAATAGTGTTATTTCTTACAGTTATTTATTATAGTTCCATAGTAAATAAAGGTAAAATAATAATACAAATAAAAATGTTATATTTTTTAAATGACTCATCTAAAATAAAGTTTAGCATATTATTTTTTCTTGAGGTAGAATTACTGAACTTTGAGGTATTTGTAGAAAACAATTGCGGTAATGCAAAAAAGAATTCCATAACACAACATACAATAACTTTGCAATTAACAGTGCCATATTAATTTTTATTTTTCAATCTTCATTTTTTTCTAGTTATTTTTCTTATAAACATAACATAAATATTAATATAAATATCACGTTAAAAAGCAAGTAAATGCAAATTAGAATAAGCATTATATTTATTATGGGCAGTCTGTATAACATTTTCTGTATAACATACATGTTTCATATAATCTATATCAGTCTCTTCTAAGATTTACATTTGTTTGACTTAATACGACTATAATTTTATTATATGTTTACATTATCTAATTATACTGCATTTTTACACTTATAATACGGCCTCTCCCTCTTGATCGATCTAGTGGTTTGGCTGAATTTTTACTGAATGGTACAAATCTATGTTATTTTGAAGTCATACTTATTTCAAAATTAGAAGAAAAAAAAAAAGAAGGAAATTAGAACGAAATTGAAAATATTAAAAAAAAAATTATAGGAAACTTTATGTTGCGAATTCAATGTACGAAGATTAATCGTATATCTTGTATAAGAGAAGTGTGTAATTCCGAATATTCTATACTTATTAACTTTTCTGTAGAGGCTGTTCCTGCCCATAATTTGAGGTAAGTAACTCTCTTTTTTTTTTTACTTTCATTAACTACTAATAGGCCAAAGCCCAATTGCAGATGGTAGAACAAAATAATTCTAATTATCTGCTTATATTATCTTATTATTATATTTTATTGTATCACACTATTCCTCGCTAAAATGATTATAATAGTGTAATATTGTGAAGTATGGATACGGAGAAATATCCATCTTGGAGGCTGTGAAAATAATAATTGTTATTGTTACATCGAGCTAAATTTGAATAAGCTTCCTTGGTATGTTTTACATTTTTTTCTTCTAATTTCTGGTTATAGTTCGAAACCGATCGAGAATAATTTAGTTATTTAAAGGCAAAACTGTGAAGCTAGCCTTCGTATTAATTAGAGAAAACTTAAGAAAAACTTTTTGCCGCAGGAGAAAACGCGTGATTTAAAACAGTAGGCAGAAGATCGTCCTCAGGAACTGATATTGAGGCACCGCTTGGAGATCGTAACTCATGCGAATCGTGACTCCAGATGAAGTGGAATCAAAAATTAATGAGCACGAGATATCGTTGGCTTAGCAGTGAAAAAAACTTGAGCTAGTCGAAATATCAAGTTTTGTAATAATTAAAATTTTAAAACTTATAGGGAGATAGCATTCAGAGCTCTTAACCTAACGTCTAAGCTTTTGTTAAGCGTTAATGGTAACATAAAGTCTAAGTTTATATTAATAGTATAAAATAATATAGTATAATAATAATTCACAATAATAGCATAAAAAGATGAAAACAAAGCCTTGAATTATTCAATCCCATTAATGTAATGATAATTTGAGTAAATCAAAGACGCTGTGTGGGATTTTGAAATGATTTTTTATTGGTTATATGCTCCTTCTCAAGATGCTCATTCATTTCACAGCTAAGATGCAATAGGGAAAGTTATTTAAATCGGAATAAAAAATGACAAAATTCATGCTTCCACTATTTTTTTTTAAATTTAAAAACGTAAAGAATAGAAACAGATTTTTGCTAAATTTTTCATGTTGTTGAATAAAGGACAATCCAAAACTTCAAATGTAATATAAAATTTTATTTCATACTACTCTTGTTTACGTTTCGGGGAAACTATCATCTCCTTATTCAGAACTTTCCTTCTTTAATTGAATCCCCCCTTGTTGTCAGTTTTAACAATAACATATCTTTCATTATATTGCTAAGAGATGGGACATTCAGGGCTTATTTATTAAATAGAAAGAACTTCCTAGGAAATTAAAACAAAGAAGACACTTTTCATGTTCTTGTTTTTTCAATAAAATAGTGCCAAAACTACCTAATAAAAAGGAAGTGTTAAACATGCTCAAGATAATTTTTAATGAATGAGGAATCTAATACCTATCATCAAAATTTCTTAGAAAAAATATGTATGAGAATAAATTTTATTAAAAAAGGGACGGGCCATAAAAAATTTCGACATGGTTAAATATTACATTTATGGTTACATAAAAATTGTAATAAGTTAAATTTAAAAATCATTATTCATCCAGATGAAGAACTGAATTAGAATTTTGATATTTTACTATTATTTGATTTTGACCATTTGAACCAAATATCTGATCAATTTTAGCAATCATATGTTCAAAAACTTGATCTAACCCACTCGAATTTTTAAATTTCCGTCAATGGAACCCTTGACTCATTTGTTATATAATACCTATTAAAATACCTTGTTAAATTGTAATATACTGATCTTTTGGGTTTTTATTTTTAAATTAAATTTTGATTTGCAAACATAAATATTCTTACGAAGATTCAACTTTTAGTGGTAATTCTGAGTTGGAAGGAGATACAAATGATCTCATATTTAATTAAACAGAACTTAGTCTTAATGGTACATGAACCAAACCGTAAAGCTTAACGACTTTCAGATGTAATGTGTGAACCCGTCCTGGGTTCCTCCTCATCGCTCGTCAGATGGAGTACCGTTGAATGTTTTGAACTAAACGACTATGTACACAATGTAGCCTACATATCCAATGTCCTCATTAACAAGACACGTGTTGTCTCCCTAATATATAAGTTGGCTTACGCTGGGAAAGGACGGAATTTAGTTCCCGCCATTTCCATAATAGTGGAGTAACTTCTTTCTCCGTTCCGTTACTAAACCAACGGCTTTAACTAAAGGTATTCATTATTCTAACCGTCTTCTGTAGTTTCTTTATAAAAATTATTACTAGAGATTCATTCAGCAGCCACGTAGTATACTCAATTGAACTAAACAAAAATAAAACCTAGACGGGAGGCCATGGTGGCCGTGCGCATGGGAGCGGTACTCCAACACGCTCAGAAGCGGCTTCGGTTTGAATCCGGAATGGGAGATTGATTTTTATTTCGGATCCACAGAATAAATTTCGATCATTCCACTCTTGTTTGAATAAGTTTGTGACACGTAAAATAATAGATCCTTCCTATCTTAGTTGACGTACACAAGGACGAAACAGCAATCCCAAGCAAAACATTGTGCGATTTCACTGAGAGATTTTACATGTATTTCGTAACAAAAACAAAAAATAAATTTCGCGATTGGTG
The DNA here is from genome assembly GCA_948150685.1 of Rhaphigaster nebulosa. Lineage (NCBI taxonomy): Eukaryota > Metazoa > Arthropoda > Insecta > Hemiptera > Pentatomidae > Rhaphigaster > Rhaphigaster nebulosa. Next base: position 25,897,680 of record OX411311.1, read on the forward strand.
TGAGATTTAATCTATCACTTCCATACTACCGAAAGTAAGGAAGCTTTTTCTTCGTACAGAAAGAGAAAAAAAAATTCTCCTCAGAATCGAAAATTTTCAATCACGGTTTACATTTTAGACAGTAAGGAACAAATTTGGTTTCGTGTCTGTCGGTCTGTGGTCAAATTCATGTAACGAACATAACACTTACTACCTTTAAACCGATTTTGATGAAATTTTGTGCGGGTTGGTATCTAAATGGTCTCTTTAGGATGTTATCTTATCAGTTTTATCAAATTTTAATCGCTATTTTAGTTTACGCTTGGAACACCCAGTGGCGGGTCCACAGAAAGTATAAAGGTAAAGATTTCCCAGTCCAGAATAACCACTGAGAAAAAAAAAGCGGCAAATTTAAAAGATACCTACTAATACCAATACCCGTGAGTAACTGTGATGAATTATCATTCATTTGGTAAGGGACAAATTAACCGTGGCTCACTCAGTCTCTAACCGGAGTTGTCAAATTGTATAATGGTCAATTTAATTACATTTTTTTTATTAATTTAAATAAAAAAAGTATGTTAAAATTTTTATCGTTTAATTATTTTTATAAAATAATTAAACTGAAAATCAACAACTTATTTATATGGTCCCGTGGTTAAGTCACTGGACTCTTTTAAATGGAATCCTAATCAAGTTCAAAATAGTTTTAAATTGGTTCAAGCTGTATCATTTGTCATTGGGTTATTAATTCTGAGATATCCTATCAATCCCTCCTAGCACAGAATAAGACAACTCCTGATGAATAAAAATCGAGCTCGATTCAGGAATGCGAAAAAAAAGAGAACATATTTTTGGAAAAGAAAAGAAAAATCTGGAAAACGGTCGAACCTAGCAAAGCACTTCTTGTGTACAAAATAAAAGAGTATTAAAACCTCTATAAAAAAATACCTTTTTTGTACATTTAATACTTTTCGATATAATATCTAATGAAAACTGGGACAATTTTTAAAATTTGTTAATAGAACAATTTTGAAAATTTGTTTGATCTAATTTTCTTTCCATGGAAACGGGCTTATATGTCTTGAACCGTGCCGCTCATGATCAATTTTGTAATTGCTCAATTACAATCATTAGCAAAAAAATGGTCAGAACAATTTTGTAGAACATTCGATTCTCTAGAAATTGTGTAGGTACCTTGCAATTGTGTAGGTAGGTACCTTGCAATTATGTAGGTAGGTACCTTGCAATTGTGTAGGTAGGTACCTTGCAATTGTGTAGGAAGGTACCTTGCAATCTTTTTATTAGTTCATGTTCTATTATACAGTTATAGCAATAACAATTTAAATCTGTATGCCAATGCTCTTAACCAAATATTGGGCTAATTAGCAAGTAAAAGTACAAACAACCTATTTAACTTCTCAAATAATTTATTTAGGAGAAAAAAAGACAGAATGAGAAGTAAAATAATTATATTGAAAATAAAAAATAAAAATTCACATTATTATTTGAATAATAGATGAACGAATTATTACCTCCTTTACTGCTGGTGGATGTTCAATTTAGGGGATGGTTAATTCCTCCTTTTCTTCGTCCTCTGCTTCACTTTTAAGAGAGATCTCATTGGTGCGATGACCATGGCATTTGTGGGAGGAAGTGCAGTGCATTGTGATTTTTCTGCATCCACATCCTCTGATGTATCAGGAAAATATTAAGCGCAGAACTTCCTCAGGGACCACGGTGTCCTTAGTCCGAATAGGTTTCAAATGAGTCAGTTTGAAATCCCAAACCCCAATCAATGTTTATTACCCAGCCACAAATGCATCTTGAATTAATATTCTATAGAATCATATAACGATTTAAAACGATATAATATCTAAAATCCATTCTTGGATGTCATACCATTGGATGGCATAAAATTTAATAATTCCTGAGGAAATTGGCCACATGGGTTAACGTACTTTCATTATATATGAATAAATAAGTATTTACTTTCCTAATCTGGCTAGAATAAGATGGTACCATGTTTTTGACCCCACCTTCCTACCATAGTTGAAGAATATTAGAACATAAGAATATTAAAGCCCCCCTCCCCTCCAAAAAAAAAATCTTGTAACATGATATCTGAGACAGTGATTGTTTATTTTTTTTTTTTGCCAATTGTTTGAATCTCTATAACTCACCTCACAGAGATGATAAACTTTAGATCCATCTCCTTGAGTGCCTCAATAGGATGTGGAAAAACGTTCCAGGTTCTTACATCTTAGACTCCATTATAATTGTTTGTGTTTGTAAAATTATCACTAAAGAAAGAAACAAAGAAAAACAATCAGAAAATTTATAGGTAGTTTAAAACGTATTTCATATAAGATTACAACATTTTTCTTGCAATGAGTAAACGAAATTTGGCTTTTTAAATTTGTTTGGTTTTCTGTTGGATAGCTGAGTTGATGTCATTCACAAACTTGTTCAATTGCGTATGTCATACAAATAGCAGCCGAAAGTTCCATTTAGACTGTTGCTTACATAGAATATAATATAATAGAAAAATAAACATTATTCCGGAACTAGGTCCCTTAAGAATAACAAGTATTTACAAGCAAAAATGAAACAGAAAAATACGTTTTGCCAAAGACTACATCAATATAAGTCAATTGAAATTTACAATAATCTAAATTATAACATTTACAATTATCTTGATATAATATATTATTATCTTAATATAATATTTAAAATTATCTTAATTATAAGTAAAGAAAAAAAAGAACATTGTTCTAGTAAAAAGAATAAATAAATATGATTGTTCTGACAAAAAAAAAAGAAAGAAAAACCAAGAAAATAAAAATATAAAAATAATGAAACAATCCAGAGTTGAAACAACGTCAAAAACAATTACTCAATACAATAACTAAACAGAATTTCATGATTGGAGGATATAAAAATGATAAATATAATGATAATGATTCACAGAGTTGAAACTTCTTATGATAATTGAGCAAGATTTTCTACTAATCAAGATATTATTCTTGAATTAAAATTTCGTGATTAGAAAGCGTATTTTTGGGAAGTGAGGAGATGTTGAAAAAGGTATCAGAAGGAAGGGAATTCCAGAGGACAATGGAGCGTGGAAGAAAGGAACATTCGAATGTTTTGGTTCTGTGGGAGGTCAGTAAGGTGGAAGAGGTCAGAAAGGCGTGATCTTGTTTCTGAGGGCGGACAGAGGATTTGAATTTAAAGAGGCTGTAGATGTAGGAAGGGTGCTGGGAGTTGATGATGGTTTGGTACAGGAAATATCCAAGGAAATATTATATGCGAGTGGAGGGGAAGTTAAGTTGTGATACGTGAGACAAATCTTAAAAAGCAGTTCTTATATTCGTACATTCGTATTCTGTAATATTATATCATAGAAAAAATAATACCGAAATAAGAAAAAATGGCAATGATGTGGTTCATGCAAAAGAGAAAAAATGCATTGCTTTATAAGGTAGGTAGCTAATAAATGAAATAATGGTTAAATATTTATTTAAATGAAATAAATAAATTCTCATTTGTATAAAATTTAGATGTATATTTTGAACGAACAATTATGTTTTCCAGATTTGAAAATGGTCCAAGATAGCCGAAACATTGGACTAATTTGAAATAAAATAAAAATCTTAGTAATCTACTTAAAACTAAAAATTGGTAAATTTAATAAAATAAAAAAAGAGTTCAGAAAGTGAATACGCTTTTGAAGAAATCATCGTATAGGCCATAGAAGATTATTTTAAAAACTTTGAAAACTCATACTGTCCCAGATTGTAAGCCATCCATAGCCTAACTTGCTGTGCGGTACTGTATCGTTAAACGTCAGGAGAAATTTGTCTATACTTGATATAATTGATCTAAATAATTACGCCGTATCTGTGTCTTATGAAAGTCGCATTGATTACATTAATTGTAAAATATATTAGTAAAAATGCGATAACAATTTTAAACTTCGATGCCACATAACAAACTATACTTACATCCTGATAAAATTTTCCTTTAATTAAGTTCAAATTACATCTTAAACGAAAAGGCTGTTTATTTATTTTTGTATAATTTGTTTTGTTGATAACTTAAAAAAAAAATATAGTTATAAAGAAAAGAAAACTTTATTTACGCATAACTGAAAAATTATACATTTTATGGTAAATTATTTGATGGTCATTTGTAAGATAATTAAATCCAGTGACGGACCCAGAGGTCAATGACCGAGGAAGGAGCCGATGAGGATGAAGGAGCCGACTGCCCAGGCCCTCCAGAGCCATAGAAAAATTAAATTAATGACTTATACATTACAGACGAATTAATAGTTTATATTGAAGATTGCCCACGAGACCCCGCGACACATAAAATATAATTAAAATGTATAATATGGTTTTGAATAAAAAAATCATAAAAATTGCCACTAAAATGCAAAATTATAAGCTGAATACACGAGTAAATTTTAAAACGCTAATTTTTTAAGAGTAAATTTAAAGCGCTTAAACGAGATAGATTGCTGCCACACTTTTGCCTCAAAATGTTCATATTATTCTGGAGGAGGTCCCCTGGACTCCCCCTGTCTCTAGGAAAATAGCATATCTCCAAAATCCCCCGGTAATCAAGGGGGTCCTCGCAAGGTCTAGATCCGATATCGATTAAATTCCTTACAAAGCTAAAAAATTATTAGAAAAAATACAGCGTTCACATGTTTTTAATTTTTAAAAGAATTTCGCTTTATTATTTCCAATAATGAACCAGTGTATTACAATGTTTATAATCGACCGAAAGGAAAATAATAGTAATAATAATAAAATAAAAATGCTCTCCCTCAAAATTTGAGGTTTTAATTTTCAACATTCTTAAAATCCTAAAATCTATTTTTTTTAAATTAAATAAAAACAGACCCATCCGCGGTTTTTCTCCGAGACCAAAATACAAAATTTTTACTTTACCTTCGTTAATATTAGACCGATCAAATTTTTTTTTATATTTAGCGTATTAGATAATTAAATCATCTTTCAAATGAGCATCTAGGTTGTTCCGGTAGATGCATAGTTATCGATTTATAAAAAACTAAACAAAGGTGAAGGCCGATTTACAAAGGAACTGGTAAAGATCATTTCATAAAACATGTGTATAAAGTTCAATATTGTACATCTTTGCTAATATTGGGCCGATTTAGATGATTATTTTTTAGTTTCGTGGAGAATTTAATTAGGTTTTGAATAGGCAATATAAAACCATTTTTGGATTTTTGGACTCAGTCAAGCCTTCATGTACTTAATATATGAATATATTAGAGAGCTTTAAGTAGAAGACTTTAGGCAAGTTTTATCAAAATCGTTAGTGCCGTTTTTTGCGCTAGTCTATAGAAAAACGCGTTTTTCGAATATTGCGCTGCCGCTATTACATACATTGTGTCTGATTTATTACACAGTAGGATTGGAATATCGACACGGATATCGGAGTTGAAAAACCGATATATTATATCGATGTGTTAACATCCAATATATCGATGATATCGATATTTTACAACGATATACCGATCACACCATATGCTAAACTATATTACAGTAGAATCTTGGCAATTCATATCCCAGTAATTCCTATAGATTTTCTGGGCTCTTGAAAGTCTCCCTTTATTTCGTATAAATACACTGCAATCCGGTTCCACCGATAATTCGTATTTATTTTCGTCTTCCAAGTATTGTAAACGCCTTATAATTCGAATTTCTAAATAAAAAATCTGGTTAACTCTTAATCTTTTCAAGAGGAGAGGTGAGTAAGTGAGAGAGGAATCGTTTCTATGAATTTCGGTTGGTTTACTCTTTTTTTTCCCTATTCAGTTCTCTTTAAATAAAATTGTAAAAAAACCTGTAACTATACTGTTAGCCGACAACATAAATTGATCTGAAGAATTAAGTTCGCTCATGACTGGCAAATCCGCGAATGCAAGGTGCTTTACAAACAAGAACTTTACCGAACGCCTAGTGTTCAAACACAAAAGCATTTATCATAAGTGAAATTTTCAACGAATGGGTACATATATGGAATAAAAAACAGCGAAAATTGTCAACTGTTTATTGATAATTGTACGGCCCACAACAGTACCACATCACTCAGCGATGTTTATCTTCTGTTTTTGCCTCCCAGCACAACCTCTAAGCTGCAATCTCTAAACTTGGTCATAATTAAACGATTTTAGACATTTAACACAAGGAAGTAGTGATGCAACTCTTAGAAAGCATCAAGGATGGGAATCACCTGCCTCAAAATTAAGAATTCCTATGAATTTTCGATATTTCACCTATTTTGACGAAGGTTTAGCAGTAGCTCCTAACTAAGGATCCTAACTGACGAGGAAATTTTGACTCCGTAAAAAAAGGAGATGAAGAAGAAATTGATGTGCCGACGACTAGTTCTAAAATGGAGAAATAATGCATCTACAAAGTGTCATTTCTTAGCAAAGTCGGATGTTTGTGTAAACGTATTTTATGCTCTGAACAGCCTTAACGAAGCCATCGATGAGATCCGTCTTCAAGGATTGCACCATAAGGAAAAAACGGAATTTGTTTGTTGATCTAACTATATCGTTTGTATTTCCATTCATAATAATACAATTTTGCATTAATTTTATTATTTCCTATTTTTTACCGCCGATTATTGGAAATCTCGATAATTTGGATACCTCGATAATTCATATTTACCTTTCGAACCCTTGACCATACGAATTATCGAGATTCTACTGTATTTTATTTTAACAATTTTCTTTATTCGGTAAAACTCCAGAATCGTAACCCCAAAATGACGGAGGTCTAGATTTTTGAAATCAGCCAGGTCCTAAAAATCTAGATGTCCTCCATGTTGGGGTTACCATTCTGGAGTTTTACGAATAAATATAACAATAAACAATATTTAATTACCAAACAATAATTAGTAGATAAGGTTTACATATAAATAATCTTAATGGAGGGAGTTATTGTTGACCGTATATTTATATTTAAAGGGAGAAGTTGATCGGGGGTGCGGTCAAAGAAATAGACTTAATAAGTGTGGTCTTATATAATTGTGCCTACGTTTCGGCCTAAATTTTAGGCCATCTTCAGGGCTAAAATGAAAACAAAATAACAACAATGAAAAAATAGAAAAGAGGCAGTACCAGTAACAGTAAAAATGATAGATGATAAAAACAGAAAATACAAGTAAGATAAAAAGTATAAAGAATAAAAAGAAAAGGATAACACTAAATTACATAATACAAAAGACAATTGAAAAAATAAAATCAAATAAAATAAATGAAATAACAATGTAAAAATTAAAAATTAAAAACAATGCGATATTTACACAGGGAATAGTGAAATATATGAAATCTATTAATTAAAAAGACACATAATATGAAGGTTTGGTAATGTGTAAAGCATACATGCATAGCAAAGCATAAAGCATAAATGCATACAGTATATAAAAGCATACAGAGATAGTTGTAAGTTATGCAAAAGATGACTATGATGTTAAAGAAGTTGACATTGTTGTAATTGATTTTTGTAATTATGAGATGAAGGAGTAAAATATAAAATAATGTAAGCCCCAAAAACAAAAATAGATAAAAAACCTATGTGGTGAAGAAAGAAGAAGGATAGAAAAGAATGAGGAGGAGGAAATGTAAAGAAAACGTGATAATTACATACCAGCGAGGCGTGTGGTCTAGCGCCAACTGAATATTAATAATGGATTGCCGGGAATTAGGAAAACCGTTAAAACAATGTTACCAACTTACTGATTTGAAATAAAACTAACACTAAATTTAAATGCGGTGTGATCAAAAGACATAACAATTGATTTGAAAACTGTAAAAACGTATTGATATAAGTATATTTAGAAAACTATATATATAAAAAAACTAATGTTAAAAAATTAAATTTGAAAAAAATTAAAGTTAAGTTAAATGTAAGTATAAGTTAAATAATATTACGGGTTAAATTTACTAAGGAAAAAAAAAATAAATAAAAAATAAATAAATACTTTGTATAAGGAGTCGTTGCGGGTGACGAGTTAAAAAATAATATAATAATAAAATTAAAGTTAAGTAAACAATAAGTATAAGTTAAATAATAACAATAGGGGTTTAATTTACTACGGAAATTTTTTAAATAAATACTTTGTATAAGGAGTTGTCATGGGGAGGGGAAAGAAAAGTTATGTTTTTTTTAATAAATTGAATACTTGGGAGTAGGTTAGAGAAAGATTTTGTATATCAGTTTTTTGATTGACGGGAAGGGATTCTAATTGGATGAAGATGCTTTCTGAGAGGAGTCGTTTGTCATGGTTAGGGACTGTGGCGAGGATTGAAGTACTGTCAAAATCAAAAGTATGGTTTAAGGATAAAGCGTGTTCTGAGAGTTTAGAGGCAGTCTGGTTACAGGAAGAGATGGAATATTTATGTTGGGTGATGCGATCTTTAAGGAGGTTTTTAGTTTCGCCGATATAGGTAGAGTTACAGTTGGGAGAGGAACAGGGGATGCGGTATACGACATGGGAACGGTGTTTAAGAGGAATGGGATCTTTTACACGTGTGTAGAGGTTGGAAAGTTTGTTGTGGGATTTGAAAGCAATTCGCAGATTGGGAATTGAGGAGCGTAAGGATTTCTGTATGTTTTCAGAAAGGGCGGGGATGTATGGAAGAGATCTATAGAAGGGAGTGGTAATGGGTGGTGAAGAAGTAGTGGTAGAGGTGATGGGAAGGGGAGGGTTTTTGTAGTTGTGGATGAGTTTGTTGATGGTATTGAGGGGAAAGTTATTGGTTAAGAGGATTTGTTTGATACGATTAATGTTGGTATCATGAAGGTGGGAGTCGGAAAGGGAAAGACATCGATGTATAAGGTTTTTGGCGACGTTTATTTTTTGGTGGTAAGGATGTTGGGAATAGTAGTTTAGAAGTCTGCCAGAGTAAGTCGGTTTGGTATACCAGTCTGTGTATATAGAGTTGTCAGGGTTTCTTATAATGAGGAGATCAAGGAAAGGAAGGGAACTTTGTAATTCTCGTTCAACGGTAAAATTTAGGCGGGGATGGTAAGAGTTGAAGGCTGATAGGATATCAGGAATTTTATCAGGATTGAGGATGAGAAGAAGGTCATCTACATATAATAATAGTTATATAAGACCACACTTATTAAGTCTATTTCTTTGACCGCACCCCCGATCAACTTCTCCCTTTAAATATAAATAATCTTGATTGATCCTATATAAAGGAAAATTTATATAAATGATGATGGAACTGAGATATATAAATCAAATAAATTACATGCTTTTAGATGAATGTTTTGAGAATGCACAATATAGCCGGAAGAATTATAAGATAAATAAAAATTTGAGAAGTTTGAAGGTTTTATTATTGAAAAAACTTCAAGAAGACTATAATATATCAAATATGGCTAAAAGTCTTCAAAATAAAAATATGTTATAATATTTTTTTTTTCTTTGAAGTATAATTCTTTTCTATCTTTTTTTATAATGATTCATGGCTCATAAAAATATTGTTTTATAAATAATAATGATTATATCATTTCATAACCTTTTTCACAGTTTAATAATATTAATAGTATTTAATAATACTCATTTGATGCACTTTTTTTGCTTTTTCATCCATTTCCTTTCGATATATCGATATTTTTCTAGCGATTATCGGTGGATATCGATATTTGGTTTTGCAATATATCAAAATATCGAATATCGATATTTTCCTTTCGATGTTCCAACCCTAGTACACAGACATCTTGGTCCGAAACACTACATTATAAAAAAAAATTCACTATTAATCTGTTCTGTGTGATATAATAGCGGCATAAGAAAAACATTTAAGACTCCCCTAGTTTAATATCCTCCACTTCTTCCACGGTAGATGAACATCCAAGAGCGGCGACCCTGATCCCATATCGGAGAATCGCCCTTCCACTGCCACGGAAGTAGCTGCTTCTGCTAATTCATTCAGTCCATTGTTGGTATTCCATTGCACTTCTTATCCTTCTCCTCATCTTTCGTGATTTATTTAAGAATATTTCGCGGGTGTATGGAGTTTTAGCTTTTCTTAGAAACCAAGAATCACAACAAAATATCTTAATGAAATGGTAAAAAAAAATAATATAGTTTCATAATTTAAGATCATCACGATTAGATTCTCTCAAAAAATAACTGATCAAGCAGGAGATGAAAGAGAACTTGTTAAATCATAGATGGATGGTTATTGGGACTGTCTTCCGAACTAGAGAGAAATGTTTTTTTTATAAGGTGAAGCTGCCCAAAAGTGCGAGGTTCCAGCTACAATCGATATCGAGAAAATATTAATAAATGTACTTTTATTTATATTTAATTTTTATTTATTTTTAATACACTTTATCCTTTTTAATAAGTATAACAAACCCAAAAAAACAAATAATTAAAAAATCCTTAATGCTAACTAAAAAGCTAGCATAAAATGAAAAATACAATCTTCACTAATCAGTTCATAATATAAATTAAAAACATTGTTGAAAAAAAAAAAGAAAAAGGAACCATCATATTGTTTACCATACACGTTGCAACTGTAACCTTCGAGTCGTATCCTTTTATATTTTTGACAGTGAAGAAAATTATTCAAACTTATTTGAAGAAAGGCTTTTTCACAATGTAATTTCAGATCTGTAGGCAACAATCCAAGAAAACTTAAATATCATGAAATATATTCTTTATCTAAAATATGAAAATCTATTTATTTTATCCACTTTCTGGAAAAAAATATTGTAAAATACATTAATTAACAATAGTCACAATTTTTTCCCACCGAAACCAACATTGCGCTTTGATTGCCATTTCAAATGTAAAAATTAAAATATTTTCGAAAAAAATCAGTAAAGTATTCTAAATTATATATAAACTTCTTTTTTGTATTCTTTTAATAGGCAGATCCATAAAACTTCTCGTTTCTGGTACATTATTATTACAGTATTTACTAACTAATTTGTTTTACTTCGAATTTTCCGTAGCCCAATATTTCACTTTAAAAAGATTTATAATACCGGAAGAAATGATATCCCCAGACCTCTGTCAATGGCGCCGGCATATACCGGGTTCGTGAATTAATGTTGCTGCAAGCGGCGTATGTGGACACGTCTTTACGTTTTCTATTTTAATATGAAAATGAATAATCTGAGTGTTGACAAATTGCTTCTATGTCTCCAGTGTTATTTAAAGTGAAATCGTCGACTCAACGCTAGTATTGTTCTCGTGTGTATAATTCAATGACCGGGGAAGGCGTTTGGCGTGTGACAGGGTGTCGTAAGGAAAACAGGGAGAGTTGCCCAATTGTTTGATTGCTCTTTGTTGGAGGGCGCGCAATCCGAGCTCGAACAATGGATTGTGCCTTCCGGGGTTGCAGGCCAAATCTAATTTGCTCCAGATATCCAAATAATGCACCTTTAAATGTCTTTGTGGAAGTTTTAGAAAAGTGAACTCCGAAAAAAACTATAATAGAGAAGTTTCTTTTTATGCACTTCTTTCATTATTTTTTTTTTTTTTGTAGTTGGCACTATGCCTTGCAAATATATTCAAACATTTTTGTGCGATGTAAAAAACCATTTGGTGACGCACTGTGCAGTAAAGACGGTTAGAAAAATGAAACATTTAAAATCATAATTAAAAAAAAAAAATCCGGTGACTAGAGAATGAATTAAAAAAATAATAATAACTTATTGAAAATTAGTTATACCTCATGATGCAATTAATTTATTTTAAAAAATTAATTTTAAAAAAATACCACACATTTGTGTGTAAAGCATTTACCATTCCTTGCAATATAGTTGTGAAATAACTACACGCCTAGTGTCATCAATATCTTATACACCCATAACTAGGCTATTTACGAAGATATAGCAAAAATGTAAAGTATTTTAAGATCCGAAAACCAAGACAATACAAAAAAAATGTATACAAATGCTTTTGGTTTATTATTTTAAATAATAGACCTTTGTAATCGACCAAGAAAAAAAAGTTTACTGTAAGCCTGGGCAAAAATTTTTTTTTTTTAAATACATATTTTAAACACATAATTTTTTTCTTATTTTATTTATTTGATAGAGTTTCTATAATAATTTAATTAAAGGATACAAATAAATATAAAGCTTTATATTTCAGTAAAAAAAATCTTATTGTTTCTCGAATCTCAAATAATAAAATAGAACATAAATTGCTTTTTAAATGTATTTATTATTTATTGTATTACCTGAATTCAAATGTACTAAATATTTAATTTAAAAATTATTCCATCTTCCTAGGTCAGTTGTGAATTATAATACAATTTCTTTATTTCGTGTATTGTTGATACTGTTTACTCGTGAAATGATCAGAATCCAATAAAATTAAATTAAGAATTTCTAAAATGTGTTGATTATTTCATATACGGGTATTTTCGAAGTTTTTTTATTTTATTTTAAATATATTTTATATAATAATAAACAAAATGATACAACCTTGTTCAGAGAAAATAAGGGACAGATAAAAACCTTAATATCCTGAGAGACATTTTTACATACATGAAATTTTTATTTTTTATTTTGCCAAGATAGAATTTGAAACTATACAGTCAGACCCTTGCTTTAATGAGAAAATTAATGAAAATGCAACGCCTGAATTTAATTAATTTATTAAACATTATGTAATAAACGTTTATGACTAGGAACCACTATTCCTAATAAATGGCAAAAATAACGCTAATAACTATTAGCGTCATTTTTGTCATTTAATTTTCAGTCTATTTAAACTATAATATTTCAGTCATAATTAACAAACGAAAAACTCTTCTACAAAACTTTATTAGCGTGGCCAGTGGTTCAACTACCTCATGATGGAGGAGGCTCCCACATTCGATGGCTTAAATCTAGACCTCGGAGATATACTGACAAGGTGCTGTTTTACAAAAGTTGCATCAATACACCATGCATGTTAGTTGGATTGCGCACATTGGCTATATATTATGTGTAAAATTTGGTATAATTGTCTTTCTGGCCGAAATATATTTTATTACGGTGTATAAAAAGATTTATGATGAAGAAACTTCATTCAAATTTCACTACTGAAACCTTGATTACAATGGCATAGTGCAGTTTACCTCCGAAGTCCAGAAATATGTTACGAGAAAGTTTTAATTAAATTCATCACACCTTTCAGTCATTCGGACCAAACTTCTACATTCTTGTTTGAATACTCCTCTATTATTCATCTTCGTGAGCATGAGTTAATCCATTTCCAGATAAAAGTTAACGGAAAAACTATAAAGGAATCGAACTCGCATCTGGATAGTTAATATTACAGGTCGCGAAACTCACGCCATTGAAACGTAAAATACAGGTAATTTCCATTCATGAGTGAAAATTATAATTTATATCTTAGATTGTTTATATTTTATTTTAAGTAGGTACTTTTTATAAGTACAATTTCAAAGATAATGCGTCTAAAGATTGTCGTTAGTTGAGATGGTACAATAGCCAAGAGCGTGAAACCTGCCGCGAAATCAACGCGCTCACGAGTCCGTACCCCTGATGGAGTTGCAATGGATTCCCAAGTCAACCTACAGAAGGATATTCTTCGTGCGAAAGAGCCCAAAAACTCCCCTGGCTATAACTAGAGATTATTAAAATCGATTGTTGCAAAGAGGTATGAAAGCTGAGGTATGAAGGCCCATTAGGAAAGGGGCCGGCTACGAACAAGGTGAGAACCAATCCAAGTTCGATAGATTTCACGGCACTGGGTTTCATGCCTCTTTTTCCGAACCATTAGTTATCGGCGATCGGGTGGTGCCGTTGGGCAGCCCTAGAATGAAGAGTGTATGACGGATATTTCTACCTTACAGATGACTTTTATATCCATTATTGTGTATTCTAATTGACCAATATTATTGTATGAACTCGGTAATTTAGATTGAATTGAATATTACCCATAGATCTAGTAAATGTAAATACATGTTGGCCAAATATATTCCAACAAATCACTTTTACCCAACGTCGTAAACCTAATAAATTCTGTCCAACAGTATCCTTTAATAAAATTCCACTTGTCCCTGTCGCTATATAGGAATTCATCTACAAGCGTCTTACATGGAATCCTCATAATAGAATGAAATGACAAGGAACTGTTCGTAGATTCCGATTTCTCCAACATTTACTTGACAAATGCTTAAAATTTCTAATTTACAATAGCAAAAAAAATAAAAACTCTTATACATTACCAATATCAGGCCTATTTAAACATAGGGAATAGAGGTTGGGGTTTCACTAAACCATCAAATTCCTCCTGTATCCAAACCTTACAATCCAAAATCCTTCGAAGAATACTTAATGTTCCTTATTATTATATCCTTATCGCAAATAAAATTATCCATTAAGACCTCAATATTCCATTTGTTACAGATTTAGTCCGAAACAGATATAACTACCTCCTATAATTGCTCCTATACATGTTCTATGCCCACACAAAAGTTCGTAAGCTTTCATTCCAATCTATCCGTACTTCAGGACTTCCGTACCTTCAGTTGTTGGTACATAATCAACAAAAATCACAAGATCAATCTGTTCTCTCAATCAGAATTTTTACCAACGTCCGTCGATCAATTGATTGTTTCTATCATTACCACTGACAACATTATTGACCGTCTAGGGATGAGTTTTAGGTAGAAAAAGTTGAAATTTGTGCTTATGTGTACTTACAGTCACTCTGTAATAACACCATCTAGTTAAGGCCATTACCTCTTGAGAATGATTATCACCATGGTTACATTAGTGTTTACCTTCTCTGTTGTTACTGCCTGTGATGTATGTCTCAATTGCTCGCCGAATTATGTATATTTATTTCTATTAGTTTAACAAACACTTTAAACATGTGTAGTAGTATTGTGTTGTTGTGAAAAATAGTAAAACGGCCTGTGTATTTTAATTGTAGTGATTTTGTTGCGAATCAGAGTTGCAAGTGGTATTTAGATTCTCTTTATATGTTTTTTTTTTTTTGCATGCAAAATGGTTATGTTCTTATATTCAATTCAGGAGAGTGTTTAATTTATTTTTTGCTTTTAATTCATGTTTATAATTTGCATTGTGTTTTTTTCTAAGATTTTAAATATATTGATTGTTTCCTATTGTAATAAACTTATTTAATGAACCTAACCCTTACACTTTGAATTGCATAAAAATGTTAGAATGTTTTATAAAATTCAAATTTTTTAAAGGAAAGTAATATTTATTTTGTTTCATTTTGTTCTCTCTGATCTTGGTAATTTAAGTTAAGCTAATAGTAATTAACGAGGGAAGATTTTTTTCCCCATCATTACTGTTATGAAGAAAAGTGGAAGTATAACGGATAGACAGAATCATAGGTAGCCTAGAGGAAAGTGACGAGTTCATTCTCGCCGGCGTTATTATATTTTTTGTTATAGAGAGTGTGAAATTCCTTATAACCGTTAAGTTATGTCGCACAAATTGTATGTCTTTTCTTCAGTTTGATTAAAAGTTATATAAATGTCTACAATGGCCCCTATACCGTCATTATAACCGAATTAGGTAAAGCAACAATACGACACAGTCTTGATTACAATATAATTTCATAGTCAGCCTTCATGGTGTATTCTTGACCTTGCTATCGTTGACAAAGGAGTTGTAAAAGCTTCCAGAAATAATAAGTTGGTCTTATTTGATGAAACTTTTTTAAGAGACCTCCAGCCCTTGACCAAGTTGTGAAGAAGGTCCTCTGAACAATTACTATTATTCTTTGTGATCTAGAGTAGCCTCACCTTCTGAACACAATTTACAATAATAAATAAAACAGAGAACTTTAAAAAAACGAAGGTTATAGAGGATGTTATAAGCGTTACCAACAAAACTGGAGTCAACCGTTTAGTACTAAGCAAAACAATACAAATTAACTAATATAAAAGTGATTTATTTGTATTTTATTTACTGAAAAGTATAATTACAATAATTCATTAATGTTTAGAAATCTATTCATAAATTATTGATGAATAGATATTTATATTTTTTTATTGGTGTAAAGGTAAACAGGAAAGTTATTCCTACTTGTTACCGACCTATTTTAACCACATAGGGAAGATCGAGATTCATTCCCAGGGTCCCCCACGAAATAAATGTCTACTCGCCCAAAACAGATTCTGACAGACACGGCAGGAGACTCGAAGTTCCTAAAGTGAATAGTAGATCTAAATAAGGAATAGTCTGGAATTCTAGTTTCAATATACTATTTTCTTTTTTAATTCACCTCCCCCAAGGCGATTTATTATCGTTACTTTCCCTTCAGAAGTTGATGTTAGATGTTTTATTTTCAAAGAACAAATTTTAAATTGAAGCATTTTAATAATTCAAAAGAAAAATTAAAACTGATTGGAATGGTGTCTATCAGAGATTCAGTAATGCCTTAAAGACCTGCTAAAAAGTTTGGTTTGTTGTATTTTTTTTTTAAACCTATGTCTCATAATTACTTATTTTTAATAGCAAAAATTATTTATTGTATTTACTATCAAACTTTGCTAAGGATTAATTTAGTGAAAAGAATAATTAATGTTTACCTAAAAAAAAAAATTAAGAAATATATTTTCAAATTTTATTAATTAGTTTTTATTATGAATATAAAATATAAAATAATTTAAAATTTAAACTACATATTTTTTCAAGTCAAAAAAATATATACAAGTTTATAATAAAGATACAGTGTAAACAGTACACTGGCACTCACACATTTATACTTCACATAGCGTACTACAACCAACCCTACGCTACAGACAAAGGTCATCAACAGTACATACCCTAGGATCGCCTCTCCTAGGTAGCCGTCCTGGACGGGGGAGTGCGTCAAGATGCTCTGAGGAGGCAGCCCCTCCATCTGGATCGGGTACAGTAGGCTTATTACCTGCTCCCCTTAAAACCTAATAATCACGAAACCTCAACTAATAAAAGAAGCCGGACTATCTCAAAGAAAACGACCAAGGAACCTCCACATTGACATACGATTAGCCTTTTGGAATATCTTATCCCTTTACAGACAAGGAGCGCTTCGAGCACTCCTTATGGAAATCGACAAAAATAAAATAGTACTTGCAGCAATCCAGGAAGTTTGCTGGTTAGGTAAAAGCACTCTTGAAAAGAAATTTAACATTTTCTGCTACAGCTGTCATGATGATCCCTACATAGTTTTGGAGTTTGCTTTGTCGCGAGGGGACGCGCTCGCCAGCTCGTCATCGATTTCGATCCAGTTACTCCCTGATTGTGCGAATTACGAATTAAGGGTAAGCTTTGCAACTATACCATCATTAACTGCCATGCCCCAACAGAAGTAACTGATGATGAAGAAAAAGACCTATTCTATGAGGAACTTGGAAGAGTCATGGATGTTAAAATACGATATTAGTGGGAGACTTTAATGCAAAGGTTGGCAGAGAACCTGCGTTCCAACCTACTATTGGATCCTTTAGTATCCACCAGGACAGCAATAATAATGGGCATCGGCTTATAAGCTTTGCCTCGAAAAACGGACTAACCATGAGCAAGAACCTTATTTCCTGGAAAGAAGATCTATAAGGCAACCTGGAGATCTCCCGATGGGCTAGTAAGTAACCAAATAGATCACTTCCTGATTAGCTCTCGTCATAAATCTAATTTGATGAATGCCAGGTCATACAGAGGAGCGAACATGGATCTAATGATAATCTACTAGGTAATCCTAAGTGTAGCGAAAATTAGAGCAAAGATATCCGTTACCAGATCTTCTAAAAGACAATCAATTAGAAGATATAACGTTGGCAGACTGAAGTCATATCAGGCTCGCTTCAGAGAAGAGCTTACTGAGAAGATGAAGACAGCTGGAGACACCATTGAAGAAAAATGGAAAAATGCTCAGAAGCACTCAATGCAGTGGCTGAGAGAACATTAGGCTTTAAGGAGAGAACCCCTCGAGCACCTTGGTTTCACGAGGAATATCTTCAAGTGACAACAAGTTAGAATGAAGCCTACATGAAAATGGTACAGAGTTGCACGAGACAGTCAGCTCAGGTCTATGGTGACAGGAGAAGAGAAGGGAAAAGAAAAGGACTTGGGAAAATGAAAAACTAAAGGATGTTGAAAGCCTAAAAAATACAAATGAATCCAGACATTTCTCCAAAGAGTTAATGAGGGAAGAACAACGTTCACTCTAAAAGTCGCCTCCTGCAAGAATGAGAATGGAACACTACTTGTTCAGAACAATCAAGTCCTGTGACGATGGGTGAGACTACTGCTCACTGAAGAAGAGGCTGTTTCTTCAGTCACACTTCGCAGAAGTGATAAAATTAAGCCACCTGAACAGGATCAGGTTGAGGATGCTCTTCCCAAATTAAAAAATAACAAGACCCCTGGCATAGATGGCCTTCAGGCGGAGCTACTGAAGTATGGGGGTTAAGAGCTGGAGAAACTGTTGTATGAGCTCATACTCGATATATGGACTGAAGAAAAGATGCAAAGGATTGGGACCATGGCATAATACGTCTTCTACACAAGAAGGGAAACCAAAAGGATTGTGCTAACTACAGGGGAATTGTTCTGCTCTCATGTGCCTATAAAGTTCTGTGTGGGGTCAGACCTGTCTGAAATATTTGAAACCAGCTGTGGAGTATGACAAGGAGACCCTCTTGCTTCTCCTTTCAACATGACACTGGAAATGGCTGTACGAAAATCAAAACTACAGACAGCAGGCACCATCTTTTCCAGGGTTATACAACTCCTGGGATATGGCGATGACTTTGATATTATAGCAAGATCGGAGCAGGCATAAAAAGAGGCATTCATTGCTATTGAAACAGCGACAAGTTTGGTCTCATATTTAATGAGGAAAAACCGAAAGTCCCCCCAAAAAAATACATGCGATTTGTTAGCGGTGGACACCATGTGACATCACTAGAGATTGGCCCCTACAAGTTTCAGAAAGTAGAATCTTTCATATCTGGGATCCGAGGTGAACTCTTGTAACGATGAATCACAGGATGTTGGCAGACTCATTAATGCTGCCAAAAGGTGTTTTCACAGTCTGGTAAAGCATTTTAAGAGCAGGTTTCTCTCCTGTCGTAACAAAATCATCCTTTACAAGACCCTGGTAGGAACAGTATTTATCTATGGGTCAGAAGCATGGACGACCACCAAGTCTGAAGAAAACCAACTCATGGCATTCAAGAGGCAGATCCTCAGAAGAATCTTCGGAGCGGTAAAAGAGAGAGAGGTCTGGAGGAGAAGAAAAAAAAGGGAGTGAAGCTATTCAATGTAAATGAAATAGTCCGGGTTTTAAAGCTGGGAAGACTCCACTGGGCTGAACATATCGCTCGTATGGATGACTCCAAGATCCAAAAAAAGTTTTAATGGAGGATAGAGCCAAGATAGAGCCATCTGGCAGAGACTGCTCGAGAGGGCCCAGACTCGCTTGCAGGTTGTAGCGCCAAATATGTATGTATGTATAATAAAGATTAAAATTGAAGAGTCGATTATAAAAAAAGTTTATTTTGGAGTTAGTGTTAGCTGTCACACAACTATCTATCATTACTCTTTTGCAATCACTCTTTTGAGCATCATGATAGCTTCTGTAAATCACTATTGTGCAATTACTATACACATTATGACATCTATCCAATCAACCTTTAAGGTCTTACTGATGTAATAATTTTAAAATGGGATATATTATTAATAATTTAAAAATTAATATAAAAAGAACTAGAGGACATTAGAGAACTGGAGGAAAAACTATCACTCATCCAAATATCAAGTAAGATCACAGGAAAGCAAAAGGTTAGCAAAGAAGTCAAGTTGAGAGAGAATCTTGTTGAGAAGGACCAAACAGCAATGTGGATGTTGGGAGTATCGCCACAAGGGTAGCAACCGGTTTGTTTAGGCCATTCATATTATGGCTATAAAGAGATAAAAGGAGCTGCTCTATGACAAAAATAAAAAGAAAGGCACTGGATCGAGAAATATTAAGGCGGTGATTAGATGCTTTTCCACCCTTCAGGGCATTGAGTTAAAGAATACAAAGAAATTATATCAATGTTTAATGCAATAACTATTGGGCTAAACAATTTTATAAAATACAACCCTTCATTAATCATTTTGAAATTCATCAATATTAAATATGAAATCAGGGAATATATAAATAGTAACTCACACTACATTTTATTTATTGATTAATTTATCACTTTTACAATTATGTACATCTTAAAACAAATGTCATATTAAATAAGCGTACAGGAATATGCAAAACTAATATAAATAATTCATTCATTAACCTAAAACTTATCACAAAAATAAATCATCAAAATTTTTAAAATATCACTAAAATTACGAAATTAAAACAGTAAAAAAATCTGCACAATTTTAAAATACGATGAGTTAAAAATAGATAATAAATAATTTTGATTTGACAGACTTGTTCTGTCATGTAAATATAACATTACAATGATTTAAATTTGATTTCACAAAAATACATTTAAAATATATTTATATGTTAAAAATATACAGCTTTCAATGAGAATCGAAAGGCACCAAAAATTCAGAAATTCATTAATAAATATTGTA
The DNA here is from genome assembly GCA_948150685.1 of Rhaphigaster nebulosa. Taxonomy (NCBI): domain Eukaryota; kingdom Metazoa; phylum Arthropoda; class Insecta; order Hemiptera; family Pentatomidae; genus Rhaphigaster; species Rhaphigaster nebulosa. The sequence continues at coordinate 25,918,286 of OX411311.1, forward strand.
ACATTAACATCACATTTTGCCTTTGACTTTTAAGTTGATTATTATTATAGACAACCATAAATTATTGAGCCAATTAAATAAATCATTCTTGTTTTAATGAACATTTTATAGAAAGAAGTAAATCTACAGTGAGACGGTTTTGAAGGACATTTTTATTAAAATTTTAATGTTTCATATAAATATATTTTAATTTCTAAAATTGGATATTTCGGATCCTATAAATAAGTCTCAAAAATATTATTTTAAAAACACCTATTAATTTAAAATTTGGTTATAGGTGCTTAGTAAATGAATGCCCCATTACTATGAATCAAAAAGAGTAAAAATATGCAAAAATGATTGTTAAATGATAATGAAATAAAAATTGTATTTGGTTTTGCAAATAACCAATAATATTAAATATATAATGGATAAAATGACTAACTGAATTACTAGCAAAGAAACAGATGTTACGAGTATTTCAGAATTGAGGTAATTGTTATATTACCCATTAAATTTTTACTCCAAATATAAAAAAGTTCATTTGCATATTATGCTAAAATATTTTTAGTTTATAAATTATTGATATAAGTATCAAATAATATAAGGGAAATAAAAATTTTAAAATGGTAATTTAAATTGATGATGCATTATTTATAGTGAATGTATTAAAATAATTGTTAACCCTAATGCTTCAATATAAAGACTTGAAATTGGTAATTCAATGTTTTTAAAATAAAATTGTTGAGATTTAAAATTATCTGAAATGCTCAATTTTAAAAATTAAAATTAATAAACTACATGAATGAAATACAAACGGAAATAGATAAGTTTGTTTTCAAATTTCCAAGTTATTATTTAAATATTTCTAAAACTACACATTAATTTAACAGGAATCATTATTGCTACGTTAATATTTTTGTTAAGTTCAAAGTTAATAACAGAAATAATTTTATGGCAGTTAATTACTTATGGCACAATTATGTGCATTGTTACCAAAATAAGTGATACAATTAGAAAATAATGATAAAACGTAACACTATACAAAGATTCAAAAATTAATCATCGAACAATTCAATGCCTATTTTAATGTTTTCTACGAGTCTAAACATAAATAGGAATAACTCATCAAAAGTAAATTCTAGAAATATTTACAACCTAAAATTACAAATATAAAAAAGGAATTTTAGTGTATCCAAAGTCTAATAATTAGTTGGACAAACCAGAAAATTACAAAAATAAAATGAAAAACTTCATTAAAATAAATCTGGAAATCATATGAAAATTTAATTTAAAAGAATTGGATATAATATTCTTGATGAGATCACTGTTAGGCTGTAATTCACAAAAGAATGAAAAATTGTAATTATCTGGCCAAAAACCATTTTACATTGAAAATTCACATTCCAGTTAAAGAAAATAGAACTATATCAAGTTTGTATTCAATATATCTAACTACAAACAGTAGAATAGATGTCATACAAAAAATAAAATAAACAAAGAATGAATCATTGAAAATTTTACTAACAAAAAATATACTAAAATTTAACAATGGTAACATTATCACAACTATTCACAAGTTTTTTGAGTCCACAAATCTATCATAAAAATACTAAATTTCAAAAACATCCTAAGTACATCACTGATGAAATGCCACTTTGAAATTCCCCCTTTACAGATATGTTCTTCAACAATTTCATTACACTTCGGACGAGTCTTTTAACAATCTCAACAAAATTAAACAGAGAATCAGTAGAACGTACTAAAAAATTCTATAGAGAGATTATGCAACGTTTAAAGGTAGAGCAGCATTTGCATTGAGATCTGGTCGAGATGTTGACACTGGAAGTGTAGTTGAACAGCGGAAGTTGGTCTCTTCCAGTTCTCTTCTTACCTGTGACAAAACTGCACTCCTCTCAACTTCATCTCCTGCTTCCTGCATTAACTGGTTACAAAATAATAATTACTTAAAATACATAATCATATACATTTATTATAAAGTATAAAACATAAACAATTATTTTATTTGATTACTGTAAACTAAATCATATTTTGGCAATCTGACTTCCTTTTAGCAATAAAACATTCTTCCACCAAGGTAATAAAATTTTGTTTTAAAAATAAAACACTTTTTTAAACAACATTGTAATGACAAAATCTGGTACATTCCCATAATGGTTAATGTTACAGAATTTAAATTTAAAAAATGACTTAAAAATGAATTTGACAAACATGTTTCTATTGATCTGCTTCACTGAAAGCGTCATTAACTGGGATAATTTGGTATTCTGGCCTCTTTCACATACTTAGTCATACAACATAAATAAACAATAATAAATTAAGGAGAAGTTGGTTGGGGTGCGATCAAGGGAGAAAGCCCACAGCAATTATAAAAATTCTTTTAATATATTTAAGCTTCAGGTCTTCATCAGGGCTAAGAAAAACAAGATACCCCATGAAGAACAAAAGGAGCAAATAATAAACATAGTCAAGGTATTAAATATATAGAAGAGTACGAAAAAATTGACAAATTAACAGTGAAAAATATGACGAATTGTAGCATAATAATTTTCATGTAATTAAATGTAATAAATGAAAATTTGATATTTGAATGTGAAAAATTAAAATTGAAATAATGAGAAATTAATTAAAAATGAGATATGAAAGATATATTAGAATATATGTTTAAAAAAAAAAAATTGATAGTATAAGAGAGTGCGTAGACTACAGACTTTATATCGGCCGAAGGTTTAGGCGGTTGCTTGATTACTATGAAGATGTAGGGAGTGTGCACACCAAACGATTTTTGATTGGTCGATTAAATGGTTTCCAACTCAAAAGTCTGGCAATTATTGGTCGATTCCTTGATCAAAGAAGATAACATATGGGCATGTGCAGACTTTTTAGTACTTTTTAGTTGGCAAAGCTCTCCACCATATCACATTATAGAAGAAATTGGTCGGGGAGGGGAAGGGTGGTATAGGTCAATGAAAAACACACCAATAAGTGTAACTTATTTATTGTATACCTATGCAAATAAATAAATAATTTATTCTTTCTCCCCAGCAAGTGTAACTTATCTGTGTGTTTTTCGATGACCATACCCCCAACCAACTTCTTCTTTAATTACATCTACGGTCAATAAAATTTACTCCAATATTACATTAAAATTATTATTTTGTAATATTTATTTGTAATTATACATTATTCATTTATTTAATTATGCATTATTCATTTATAATTATGAATTATTTATTTATATATTATATACCTGTATAATTTATATATATTTATACATTATAATGTTAATAATAACATTATTTATTTATTTAATTAGGCAGAATTTATTAATAATTATTATTTTGCATTATTTAGAACAACAAATTTCAATAAACCGAATCTCGGAAACTATAGAGTCCTGTTAGAGCTCAAATTTCAACAAATTTACTTTACTTTTAAAAAGATATTTACAATAATTTTCATGCCAGAATAGTAATTTATAAGACATGGAACACTGAATGAAAAAAAGAGCGAAAATTTTTATGTTTTTTCTTGAATAAAATGAACTTTTGTTGGCTCAAAGATTTGGAATATTAAGAACTTCAATAAAAAGTCTGTAGCCTGGACTAGGCCTAAGTTTAATTTCTATATTTTTTTATTTTTATTTTATATTTTTATTATTTATATATTTTTTTTTCTTATATTTTGATGTATTCTATTATATCGTTCATTTTTCATTTTTTTTTTTTTTTTCTCATTATTCACATTCATGTATACAGATTTTCGTATCTCATGTGCTACTACAATTGTTCATATTTTTCTAAGTATACTATTTATTTTTTCCATATTCCCCTGTGTATTTCATTCTTAACCTGTATTTATTCTTTGTTCTTTTTATTATATTTTCATGATATCTTGTATATCTTAGCCCTGATAAAGGCCTAAACTTTCAGTACACATAAAAAGACCAACCAACTCCTCCATGATTATATCTATGGTCAACAATATCCCCACCATTATGAATCAACAATAATAAAAATATATTCTTATAATTTCTTGTTAAAAATATATTTATACATGTATGCTTCATTATATTTTTTATAATTATCCAATTTTAAGAAAACAGCTCCTCCCTTTGACAAAGATGACATGTACCAAAAATAAACATTTTTTTTATCACTAATTTAATTTTTTTTTAAATTACCTCCAGAGCCGAATCTATTGCTTCATACAGCCTCCGAACTTCAGACATTGCCTTGTGCCAGTTGTTAGTAAGTAATTCCTGAGCCAGCTCAAATTTCTTTTCAGACTCGTTCAGTTGTTTCTCTCTTTCTTTTAATTCTTTTTGAAGACTTTCAACCTAAAACATATTCAATATTAAATAATGAGAACACAAGTTCATAAATAAAAAATCAAGCAGAAAATGATTTATCATATAACAAAACACCTAGTTGGTTTATTTTATTTTTAAAAATCTTTTTTATCTAATTTACCTGAAGAGAAGATTTTTCTGTTTGTTGCAGCTTTAATTTAAGTTCTTTTATTTCATTCTTTAATGTGTCAATTGTTTCATTAATATTTTTAACTTCTTTCTCACCATTTTCTCTGAAATTAATAAGAGTAAATATATTAATAATTATGGCAAATAATTAAATTGTTTTTGTAGAAAAGAAGTTACTAAAAAATTAAATTGTTTTTTAGCCCATGAAATAAAGAAGTTTAAGAAGATTACTTCTAATCCATTTAACGAGTATAAAATCATTATACAAATACAAGATTTACAAGTTACGATTAATAATTACACTTTAAAACAAATTAAAAATAAAATTAGAGATATTTAACATAGGATAGCTTACCTTACATATTTAATGTTTTGCCTTTTGGCTTCGATTATGTGAAGGACCCTAAGAAGCCTTGTCACCATATTGTCAACTTCAATAACTTGGTCGATAATGCCACCTCCTTGAGTTACATGAGACTTCTGCCCACAAATTAAATTAGATTCTTCTTCTTCCCTCTGCCTTCTTATAATTGCGTCAGATAAATTTTGTATGGAGTCACTATTAGTCAGAGGTCCATCTTCTGAAAAATTGGAAAACAAAATTCAGATAAAATGTAATAAAAAATATTTTTACTCAATAATAAACAATTTATTTAACAACCCAATACAAATTACTGAAATTAAAATAACACCACAAAATGGCTTATGCAGGTAACTAGTTGAATAGAACTTTATGAAATTCAAACTCTACATTAAAAATGTTTTTTACTCCAGATCTAAGGTCTGTGGTGGCTTCACAATGAGAACACTATTGACATATAATATTAATTTATTAAGTTTTCACAATCCACTGTGAAAAGTGAATTTAACTTATTTTTTTAATTTCTTAATAAAAAATTCTCTTGGTTTGTTTTATCACAGTCAACCGTCATCCATAATAGAAAAAAAATCACATATGTGAAATCAGCTTTTTTCAATTGCTGTAAATGACTAGTTTTACATTTGTTGTTTTCAGAAAAATTTAGTAGGACAATTGTAATATATTAGGATATTTGAGTGAATGTTAAGTTAGAAATACTATACCTTTTATCAACCCTTAAAATATTAGGATAAGATCAGCTTATTTCTACCAAATCCAATCAAAATGAATAGTATTTAAAAAGTAAGAAATATTAAATTATTTTTGTAATTATAATATATTTATATTTAGATTCATATTGTAATCATTTTGACTGGTTCAGTAGTTTCAATGTTAATATATAATAAAACTGTAGCAAGATGAAACCACAAAGATTGTTACGAATTATAAAAATTATTCGGGAAACTAGAGCTGTTAAATTGTAATTATAAGATAAATTAAACTGTGACCATGTAAAAAACTAATCTTGAACATAAAATTGAATAATAAAATGTATTGTGAAATGAATAAGATACTTTTGAACCAAACTTTGAAAACCTCTGTCACAAGGCATATTAATTTTACTAATAAACATTTAATTAACATTTCCGAGCATACAAACACAAGATTTATAAGCTATGATTTTATGAAAACAGAGGCTTAGATTGATAAAAATTCTATACCAGATAAATCAAAGTCGTCAGAGGCAGCTATAGAGGCACGATGTGATTTGAGAGGTGAAATATCAGGTAAAGAAGCCAATGATGATCTCTTATCGCAAAACACAGGCTCTGACTCAGATGCTAAAAGTTCACTCTCAGAGAAAGTGTCTGTACCACCTATAATATATCAGATATAATATTAGTAATTAAAATAATTATATATTAATTAATTAATCTAAGCATTATATCACGAAAAATTTCATATAAAGGGGTCAAGTAAGATCATTCATACTCTTTGACTGCGTTCTTCAAAAGATTTTCAAAGGCATATAATGGAACAATAAAGATATCTTCATTACAGTGCTTTTCTATTCAATCGTTATTTTGCCAATGATATCTTATTTAGTAATTCTATTGAAGATCACTCAAAAAAGGTGATAAATCTAAGATAGAATAGAAAAGTTGCAGAATACGTATTCTACAAATAAAATCTTCCTTAACCACAAATAAAATTGTTTCTGTTGATATGTGTACTAGGATGGTTCTGAATTAAAATGGGAGAGCTCTGTATCTGTATGTAAGAGATAAACTGCTGTAAATCCAATTTTGCTTATTTTGATTTTATTATCGTATCTGCATTTTCTGACCTTATTTTTCGAGGATAAATATCGCAAATTAGCTAAAACGATAACAAAATAAGCAACACTTCAAATATAAAAATTGACCACTACCTAGAACAAATAATACAGTGCGATCGGAAACTTCTGTTTGCTTTCCTATAAAACTTTGAAAATATTACGTACAACAGTTTACTTCTGGTTTACAGATATATCTTTTAAGTAAACTGACTAGTGGAAACATTTAAAATATTAAAAAGCTCAAACCTGGGCTCACAAATTAAGAGTCCATTACTTACCCAATCAGCTATAATAAATTTTAATTTAACGATAAAAGCTAATGCAGTAAAAAAAAGTATTTAAAAGGAAAACAGACATACAATATAAACTTATAACCTATTCATCATATTAATCAGCTAATTTATCTTCAATAAATTATTGAACATATTTTTACCAAGAAATCCATACATAATATGAAAGAGCTGAGTAGTCTATGAAGGTTAAATATTTGCAGTATAGAAGTGTAAATCTCTACTTTTGACAATAATAGCAACCACGAACATACCAAAAGTTGTACAGAGGAAATAAAATGCTCACAAATGTTTAACTTGTTTCTATGTTAATTAATTATAAATTAAGCTAAAAAAACCAACAAAAAAAGTTTTAAAATTACCTGGAGTGGATCTATGAGTTGCTGACTTGATTGCAGAAATAATAGCAGCTAAGAAACCACCACTTTTCTTTTCCTCTATTTCTGGGCTCAAATCACCACTGCTGTCACTTTCATTGAATGCTTCATTGTGATACACTACATCCTGTACAAAGCCATGATATTTTAAGTTATACCAACAAACAGAAATAATGAATATTAAAACAATGAATTTATAATATGAGAAATATAATTTTCACAACTAATTTGTTAGGTTAAATACATATATTGCTCTAATCTTCTTCGGTAGTGTTTTAAAATTATCATAATAAATTGTCATTATCACCATAAGTAAAAGTATGAATTGCATAGGCATTATCTTCATAATAAAAAAAAAAATTGTTAAAATTTCAGTACAGCCAAATGACTATAACGAAATTGGCTTTCAACAGGATCATGCATGCTTTAATTAAAATTTCTAAATCTGATAATTATTAATAGGTTGTATTAACCTGCAATAGTGATTAAATGCTAGATTTAAAATATAAATTTTCATATTTATCAATATCAAAACCAAAACCACCACCACAGAAACTCAAAACTCGTGATATCAGCATTAAATGAAGCCAAATGTGTGATGACCATAAAAAATAAATAAACAACGCCATCAATTTACACCTTTTTTGTGTATTTACAGCTTCAATCATGCAAACTAACTAATCACAAACACAACATGTAAGGCTTGATCACAAACACTTTGACAAGCCAAGCGATTTATTCCTTTAGAATTACATATGTGTAACATCACAGATAACAGTGTTTTGCTCAATCGATGTATAATGAAAAAAAATTCATTATTATCATGCCAATCATTTCAAATTTGTGATGTTCATATGCAACCATCTCAATAGAAAAATGCTGAAAGTAAAAGTGCGTTAAGAGGTGTAACTTACCTAAGGCAGACCTTAATGCCATCGCATGAACAAGAATGTGAATGTAAATAAAAAATAATGCAAGAAGCTTGGCTTATCAATGAATACAATAGTAAATAAATTTAAACAAATGAGGTAGATAATTTATATTACACCTATAATAGAAATACACATAAAATATTAACAATTACGGGTTTTTATGAAATTAAAAAGTACATGTTGAATATACACTTAAAAAAATCAAGATTCAATGGATGAAGCATTGGTCATAAAAGATGTCCAAAAGTTTATAGATGTATTTAAAAATATATATATATATATATATATATATATATATATATATATATATATATATTTTCTAGCTAACAACATTCGATAGGAACCATAAGAAAAAAATCAATTAATTTCTGACTATTTGTTTGAATGAGAAACACAATAACAGAAGAAAAATAATAGAAAAAAATGGACTTTAAGATAAAATCTCTGAATAAAATTAAAGCAAGATGTCAAGCACATGAACTGATTGGGACCCAGATTAGTTTCACTAATGAGGAAATTCCTTTCAAATATATTTAAAAGGATTTGAATATTTATTTGTTTAGGGACTCCCATCTTCAATTACATTGATTACTTTACGTTTTTTTTTAAAAGTTTTATCAGAGAATAAGAATTTAGAAAAGTCTTCAATGCTGGCACTAGGAGCTCTACTACATTCCAACTGGGCTTGAAGAATCGTTTACTAACTTGTATATGACTAATTTAATTTTTTTAATTTGTACTAAAATCAAAAAATATAACCGTTCCAAATGCTCACAATAATATGAACAATTAAAAACTAGTTTATCTTGCCTCAATGAATAAATAAAAAAAACATCAAAACAAATTTGTAACTGTTTGTAAACATACAATAAAAATATTCATTGAAATACACCCAAGAATTATTTTTTATGATGAAAGAATTTATAAAATATTCTGAAAATAATAAAAATTTTTAAAGCTGAGAAAGTTAGAAAACCAATGATTTGGATGATCACAATCATTATGCCTAAGTGCAAGTAGTTAGTCAAGACAAGACAGGCATAGACACAATTAATCACTATTTAAAGATGTTTTGTCCGAGCTTGCCTTATCTAGTATTAACAAACTAGCATGAGTCTAGCAAAATGATTCTCAGTTATCATGTTAGTATAAGTTCATATAAATGTTTCACTTCAATAATTTTTATTTATGTAATCCTTCTGGATGATGAAAGATTACGAACGATTTTATTCTAATATTCAAAATAAAACCTGATAAAAAAGAAAATAATTGTTCATATAAATTTGTTTTTGTATAAAGTAACACTAATTATCAAAATAAACAAACATAAATAAATAAATATAAAGCTAACAAATAAAAACTCTATAAATTGTGCAGAAGTGGTTCATCTATGTAGTGAGTATTTGGGCACTAAAAAATATTACCAGTTATTCAGTTCATTATTAAAACATACACAGTAAGGCCAAACAGACATTAATAAATCAGTTTGGCCTTTTCGCTAAGTGTTGGGGACTTTTCAGTGAATATGTTTATAAACAGGATATTCCCAGCCATTGGTACCTAAACATAATATGACTCAAATCACAGCATTTAGAGAATCTGTGGGGTGCATTAAATCTTTAAAAAAACTATTTCCAAATCAAAAGCATTTGCAGTGGATTGACAAGCTGTTTGACCTAATTATATACATAGCTAAGCGGGGACAGTACTGATGTTGCAACAAATATATCCATACCTGGACACAACATCGGAGGTAGGATTTTGTCGGAACCATTGAAATGTAATTGCTTATTTGCGTCTGTACATAATTCTGTAACAGCCAGGAAAATCAATCCTCTGAGTTAATCAATTTTTAAATCCTGGCAGGTAAAATTTAAAAACCAACTAGTAGTAATAGAGAAATGAGGCATAAATGTCAAATTAAACTATAAGAAATTATATCATTTTTAAAATTTAATGCTAAATTCCAATTTTATCAGTGGACTATGCGTCTATAACAATGAACATTTTGCAATAATTTAATCTGAAATTTGGATTTATATAAAAAAACTTTAGAGAATCTCAAATTTTCAAATCTGAGTTAGTGAAACTTCTATAATTTTTATTACAGGAAGATAATTAAATGAAATCAGTTTATGATGTTTACTTTAGATATATTTAATTAGTATAATTACTGTAATATAAATATTACATTTTTTACAGTCATATAATAACATATTGTATATTGTCATAACAGAGAACTGCATTAATAATTTTTTTTTTCTTTAAAATAAAAATGAATTTGATTTCAAAATAAATTTAGATAAAACAAAATTTATGGTCAACAGTAACTATATTATATCTAAACAGCAATGATTTTAGGGATACATTTAAATATGTTGCGAAGTATAATTACTACGGTCTACAATATTTAAAAGAAAGCTGCAAGCCTAAAGGTAGGGAATGCATGTTACTTTTGCCTTTGTATGATTCAGTTTGCACCAACTGTCGTGGCAGTAAAACATTAAAAGACTACAATTCTTCCTTCTGTTCTTTAAGGATACAAAATGTGACCACTTATGTCATGGAAGTATGAAAATGAAGTATCATGAAAATATTTGTCAAAAAAAATATTACTCTTTTAAACTTCAAACAGGCTCAAAAATATTTAGATCTGAGATCTAAATAGGATCTAAATCTGAGAGTCAATAGGAAGTGACTGATGTATTCTGTTTCACTACCAAGGAAATCTAGACTGCAGGAATTCTAGGTTCCATATATACAAATTTTTACAATTAACTGCAAATATTTATTCAAGCATTTATCATCCAAAATTAGTACTATGTGAAAAAAACGTTATTTACATCAAAATAAAATTCAAAACAATTTTAGTTTGGTTTTTAAAAATTATTCAATATTATAAACATTTAACTACTAAATTTATAGGAAAAATTATAATCTTTGGATTGAATAAGTTTTCTTTGAGGGAGAATAATTAGTTTCATCTAAGCCATAGTAAGCAAATAAATATATAATGAATCAACATTTTGGTTTACACACGGATCAGTTTTAAATATTTAATTTAACTGAGGTAGTCATAAAAAAAAATAAAAAATAATTTTCTTTCAAAATTTTGATAAACTGTTAATAAAGGAAATTAAGAAGAATTAAAACTAATTTAAATGATTAGTACATCTCTCAAAACCTATTCTTGCTCATTAAAAATGGAGTGCACAGCAAAACCTATATTATTAACATCTAATAAATCAATTTTCAAGTTGCTGAGCTAGTCATTAGGATTGGAAAAAAGCAAAAAGCTAGTTTATTTTTTTTATTATAACCACAATATATTAAAAGAAATAATACTTTAAGGCAGATTCATGTTCATGGTTATATTTACTTCATAGTAAAATATTAATGAAAACTTTTTCATTAACTATTTTTATAGATATTCTTAGCAAAAAGTTGATCAAAGAGAAGAAGCTAATGGGGAAAACTTCCCCAATTTATTAAAGTATTTTTTTTACCAATTCTATTAACACTACTTTTCATTCTATAAACTGCTTAAAATTCATTTTCACAGTCTATCTACAGTTAATTTTTATTCCCTAAAGCTGTTTACACTTTAAGTATGATTTAGATTAAATAAATGAAAAATAGGCTCTGATATGTTTTTTTTCCCATCCTTTTACTGGATTATGATGCGATTTTTCTTAAGCGTATGAATATAATAAAATGTATTATCTTTCATTATCCATGTCTGTACTTGACCTTTTTACCCCTGTTAGTTGAACTTTTACTGTAATAAATATTTTTGCAATATAAACAAAAAGCAAAGATGCTAAATATTGTCTTTCGATAAGTACTCTTTGAACAAATATATTTTGTTTTGTCTCTGAATGGGAATCTCTCTCACTCCTTATTGATCAGATTTTTTAAATTAATGTGTAATGGATCAGAAGTCCTCATTGAGATTACCATGGTAAATTCTAGAATTAAAAAAATATAATGGGTAGACAAAGAAGAATTTTTATATGTTTAACAGGAGGCTATTTATACAAATATCAGCGTTTTACATTTAGTTAGATTAATTCTAAACAGAATACGGATTTATATCTAGTAAATAAGTATTTCCTTCTTGCTATCCTTTAACCTGATCTAGTAATGAAAGTATCTCCTATTTACATGGAAAGAACAAACTTTTTCAATTAAGACCTCATTATTCAACTAATATAATTTAAATATCTAAAGTTAAACATTAAAAGGACCACTCATTAATAATTATGTCTTTGGTACAATACAATTATTAATGCATACATAAGAAATTAGCAAACAAGCAAAACACTGGGTGTACCTCTAGATCAGCCGAAGAGATGTTATATGTAGAGACGAGGTTTGAAACCAGAATGTCTAGCCTCGAGCCAAGCCCGGATAATGCAACTGCAGCACCAGAGACTGCAGCACCTTGTTCTAGCATAGTCTCTTTGCTCCTCATTTCTAGAGTTCGTAACCTCGATTCCAATGATAGTTTCTCCTGTCTGAGTAAAAACGAATAGTCAGTACATTAATTAGCTGTGATGAATGTAAATGGTGTAATAAAATATTGGATAAATGACTTTTTTGAAGAGTATCCATGGATAAAACTGCCTTAAAAAGAAACAAATGATGAGGAAATTCTGCTTATTGTATTTTTAAAAAAATTGAAAACTTTAAATTATTGATTCTAAACATAATAAAAACAAATACAAAAAAGTAAAATACCTGCTGACAAAAATAATATATCACTAAAGATTCTATGGAAAAGAAAACAATGATAATAAAAAAGTTACATAATGAATACTATTTTTTGGACTTTAAAATATAACTCTGATTCAATGAACTCTATCTCAATGATTAAAAAAAATTATTACGACAATTTTTCAAACTATATTTCTTATTCATACTTATAAAGTAACAAAAAATGGAAAATAATAAAGGCATAATTAAATAAAACACAAATATTAATTAGAGAGGAGGATGGTTTTCTACATTTCAGTTAGAAATGAACAACAGAATATCTTTATATGATACTATTTAAAGTTTTACCTCCTTTGTTCGCACATCCTTACGAGATGAGTGCACTCTTCTTGTTGTTTTGCTAGTTCTGATTCAGCATTTGTAAGGCCAACTTTCGTTTGTGTCAGCTGTAAGTTAAATACACTTTTACAATACTTCTTAGAATAAAATAAAAACCCTACCTACATAACTAATTTTTTTTCAGACATTTTAGGTATATTTAATGGAGGTTACAATTTAAAAAAAAGAAAGTAAATAATGCAATCCAAAGCATGATACACTAACCTCAACTTCTAACTCCTTCAATGTTTCTGCCAAAGTCGATTTTTCAGCTTGCAGAAATTCTTGAATTTCAAGTGATTCCACTTCACTCTCCTTTTGGTCTTCTAATAACCGTTCTTCTCTTATAGCGCATCTTTCCAATTCCTTAAAATCAATAGTCATATTGAGGCAGAATCAATTTTGTAAATGACTTTTTAGAACAGAGACAATGAAGGAAATATTAAAAAAAAAAATAAAAAAAACTCAGTAAATTGTCCATTGAATGGCAGGCTGGAAGAATGCAGAATGTCAATTATTTTGATTTTTTTTTTTCTCCTGGGAATAACTCGGTAAGTGGCAACGCCAATGATTCCCCAATAACAATTGTAATAATATCCTTTACAGGGTTATTATTACAACAATTGTTCTGAAGGAAATCAGTGGCGTTGGCACCTATCTAGTTACTCCATGGGAAAAAAAAATTGAAATAATTGACATACCACATTTTTCCATCATTCAATTATCATCTTCAGTGTATTTCATTTAGCCCACAATGGCTAAGAACTATGAATTCTCTGCTTTAATCATTGGAGTTATTGGAGCGTTTTAAAAGATAATTTCATGTTACCAACATTGTTCATAACCTAAGTAATAAAATGAAAATATATTCCGATTAAGACAGATATTTTTAAAAACACAAAATAATAGTCAATAAGTTTATAATTATATATTTTATAAATAAATACCTTCTTCAGGTTACAGCAGAGGGTGTGAAGCTGGTTGATTTCCAGATTTTGTTTTTTAACAATATCAGTGACTTTCTTCTTGTCTTTCTCAATACTTTTTATTAGCCCATCTTCACCTGTAACATAAGTAAGGTAGTAACACTGAAAGAGTTAAAAACAATTTTCAATTACATAACTAATATTTAATTTTATAGAGCAATTTTTAATACTAGTGTCTTAAGTACTTCATAATTGGCTGATTTCCATTATGCCCAAAATCCTACTTACCTCCTAAGCCAAGTATTGACCTAATAGATTCTTCTATCTTTTGTCTCTCCTCCTTCTCCTTGGAAAGTTCTTCCGATAGGCTGGACTTTTCTTCTGTCAGTCTCTTAGCTCTCTCCTCCAGTTCTTTGTGATCTTTTTCCAATTTCTCAAATTCATCCAATCTTCCTTCCGCCTACAAAAGAAAGAAAGAATAAAAGTATATTAATGACTAAATGGGATAAACATTCATTTAAAATCAAAATAATTTAAATATTAAAATAAAACAAAGTAAGATAGTACAAAAAAAGTAGTTTACGAAGAATGCAAAATTTTAAGATAAATTCTTCTGCGGTGGAGATATCTCCAATGGAAGTACGATTAATTTCAATATTAACTTGAGTAAATAAAACTCAAATTTAAGCAACTTAAGTTTTTTTTTGGTATGCAGGTGAACTTTAAAATCTTGATTGTTTTTGGTTGACTTCATGTTGAGCTATTGAAAATAAACTAGAATTTTTAATTTGTGTTTAATCAACATTAATATTGCACTATATTGCTAACTAAAATGTAATTGATCCATTATCACAAAGCAGTGCTTAACAGTACTGACCTGGACTCCAACAGTTACTAGCTCGACCCTGTTGGCTGGGTCCCGGACGCGGGCAGAAGTAGTTGCCTCAATGTCTGCTCCCGTGAGCCCAGTCTGACACCCAACTTCATGGTATATCTTGGTTCTGGCCCGTGTCTTCTTCACACCAGTGGGTGTCTTGTTCTTGTCCTCCTCAGCCTTTTTCCTGCGTAGGCTGGCTGTCCTGTTTAGGCTTGGTTCCCTGCTCTTAGCCAGGTTTTCAGCTGATTTCCTCCGTCTTCGTGGCAGGGTAGCATACTTGTCAGGATTGTTCCTCTCAGGAGCACTTCCTGAAACAGGAAAAAGGAGAATCTAAGAAACTAAATTAGAGCAAACTATACTTCTTTAACTAATAGTAATACAATAATAATGATACAAGGCCAATAACATAAATAATTTGGAACCTCAATAAAAGTAAGAAATTAACTAAAGTCACAGACAAAATTGGCAAATTTTAACAATGACAACTATTACAAGAGGCTATGATGAAAAAAATAATACATTAGTATTCGGAAAATTAATAGAGATAATGCCAACTTCAATTATTTTGAAAGAACATTCAATGGTAGTTATTAAAACTTTTTTTGAATGGACATATTAATCAAACATAAATTTAAAATTAATTCACACCATTTAATAGAAATTAAGGAGCACTGATTTCCAGGACTATGACATTCTAACTATAATCCACTATTGTTAATAAAAAAAATTTCTTGTGAGGAAAATGAAAAAGAAAATGCTAATGTGAGGAATGGAAAACAACAGAAAATATGTTAATAACAGCTTTTCTCATCAATGTTAAAGTTTTGAATTTCCCTTACATGTTTGACATTTCCTGCCACAGTGCGGCTACTTTTCAGTAATTCAGCTCTTATTTGAATTATTCTAAAACAAAAATCTTTACAAGAAAATAAAACGTTAACCATTTTTATTCGATACTGTCGTGAGATAGGCCCTTTATTTGCTTAGAAGCGGTTTCTGAAGTCCTCCTGCGAACAAGACGACTTTGTGGATCAGGCTACGCTGGCGTTACACAATAGGAAACCCGAAGAGGGCCAAATAAGGGAGAGGGTTGCCTGGTTGTAAAGCTGCAACTTTTTCTCAATGGACTCCTTAGCAAGGGACTGGGGTCAGTGTTCTACCGCCGTATCCTTTAGAACTCTTCTAAAACATTTCGTCTGAGCCCTCTACGACTATTTGAAACTATTTGTTCAAGAATATTTTTTTAATTTAAACGAAGGCAAGAAGACACAATTTTCTTTTTAATAAAAGTTAAACTTACGATTACACAATTTTTTTGCGTTTCCTAACACCGCTAAAGTTTTTTTTTTTCAAGTAGGAAACTCATTTCTTAAGTGAATTCCCTTTCAGATCTTACTCCGTGAAGGGATTTCTCAAGGACTCCAGGAATTGACAGATACATTTTCTTCTATGATACAAACTATTTCAAAACGAAATCCACAACTTAAAGGATTATTTAATTTTCGAGTGCAGAAATATTTTGAAAAAATGAAAATAAATAATAAAATTTTTGTTTTCTCATTTTAGCACAAATACTTGACACACGTTTATAGAAGACTTAAAAGCGGAGTGGCTACCGGAAATGACTTGAGAAGTAAGCCACACCTACTTGCTTTGACCACCTGGGCAGAACGTAATCGTCCTATCTGACATCGGATCTCCGCATCTGCTTCGACGATCCTCAAGATTTATGGTTTTCACATGAGCCACTGAGGCTATAAATAAATTTGTTTGTATTTTCAAATATTCTGCTGTCTTAAACATCCTTGTTTTGCAGTAATTCATTTCTGTTTAATTTGGAATATTGCGTTTCAATTATCTGAACGAAGCTCTGTGATATATTTATTTTTTATATCGATCAGATTTAATGTCTTCATGTGGTCACTTGCCATAGTAATCAAGGCAGCTATACATCTCACGCAACATAGAACTATTAGATGGATCAATCAAATCATGGTACAATCAATCCCGTACAGAGAACAGCCAGAATGACCAGACAGGTAGACACCCTTAACGTACAAGTTTGGTAATATTATATATATTATATATAAATATATATATATATATATATATATATATAATATATATAATATATATATATATATATATATATATATATATATATATATATATATATATATATATATATATATATATATATTTATATATAATATAAATATATAAATATATATATATATATATATATATATATATATATATATATATATATATATATATAAATATATAAATATATATATATATATATATATATATATATATATATATATATATATAATATATAGATTATTATAATTATATATAATATAATTATATATAATTATAATTATAATTATATATATTATAATTATATATAATATAATATATTTATACTATATATTTATACCTATAATATCGATATATATATATATATATATCGAATAAATAGGTCAATATTCGATATCCTACAAGAAATATGAGATAATAATAAGTTCCAAAAGATCTATACGTTCAATAATACTGGTACCGAATAACTCAAAACTTTCGAGTCTGAATGATACAAACTATCTATGGAAATAGACCAATATTCAATTCCATTAACCTTGGTGAGGTAGAAAACTAATGAAGAGAAATATTTAATTAAAAAAGAGAAAGTAATAAGAATTTAGTGTGTTAGTGGTTTGAATTATGAAAGTACAGTGAAACTGCAGATGAAAAGCTCTCCCACAAATAAAAGGAAGCCCGTAGGGTACCTTCTTGGTACGGGGTCATCTTCCATAAACTTTTCCTTTTACAAACCCAGAGCTCGAAACGTCCTGAATAAGTCACACCGGACTTGTGACAATGGACACGCGCGGTTTGGCCACTCTGTGACTAAAGGCATTGCACGTTACAGTCCGAGGCGGAGGTGATCCATAAAAGGACGGAATACTGTGCAGAAAGTGAGGCTTGTCAGAGCAATGTAAACGGAAATGATATAAAATCAGAATGGAATGTACGAAAATTAGAAGCAACATATTAGGTTTAAACAAAAAACTAAAAAACACTGCAAATTATTGAACAAAGGTTTATTATTTCCAAATAATAGCAGTTACAGGTTACTTATCACAATTAGATAGTAATAATTTTGTTCCTTTTTTTTTTTTTAAATTTACTATTTTTTAATATAACTATTTTAAATTTTATCATGATTTAACATTTCACAGTGTGTCATATGCGTAGTAAGTCATAGGTTCACTTGTACTTTATTATGAAATAGGGCCTTGGTGTGCCCCTTCACATGATTTTTCTTACCGCTTTTGCGAAAGTCCATGATCAAAAAATCCATACTTTTTGAATTATGCGCAAATAATTTTCATCCCTTTTTTTCCTGATATTTCTGGAGGATGTACAACATACGAAATTTTAAAGGGCTTTAAGTAGAAGATTTTAGGGAAGTTTCATTGAATTTGATAAAATTGATACTGGACGCATTTTTAAACTAATCCTCAACCTTTCTCTAACTTTGGGTCCAATCGGATCTTCCGTTTTCGAAATAAAGGTATATCAAATAAAATATGTTTGCGCGTGTATAAGCGAAATACTGGATGGAATTTGAAACAATTGATACGCAACAATGTAGGCACCAATCCGCACAACCCCTGAAAAGTTCATAAAAATCGGATAAACGGAAGTAAGTTTTATGCCCGCCATACGGGATTGATATTTAAAATGTAAATGGAAATTTGCGATTCTGAGGACTTACATTTTTTCACTTCCTGATTGAATACAAAGGTTTCCTCCTTCGGTAGGGAATAATTTCATCTAAGCCATAGTAAGCAAATAAATATATAATAAATCAACAATTTGGTTCACACATGGATCAGTTGTAAATATTTCATTTAAATAAGGTAGTCATAAAAAAAATATATATATAATAAAATAAAATATAATTTTATTTCAAAATTTTTACTTTTTGAATACAAAGATTTCCTTCTTCGGTACGGAAGAAGCAAAAAATTATAACTCTTATAAGATGGATTGTGATTGACTAAGGTTGTACTTAGAAGGATTGAAATTTGCCTAGCTATACATCCACACTTTTTTATCGAATCTTCCTGTTCATCAAGATATCTAACTGACTACGATATATCCCTAATTTCATTGCGGGTAGATCAAGTGGTAGCTAGCTGGTGCTTAAGATAACATCTCTATAATATCTTCGTCAAATATTATTTTACGAAGTGAGCCCTTAAAGGGAGTCAACACAAAACAAAATTGCCCCTTATTAACTCATCACCCTAAACAGCTATTAATCTAAAGTCATCCCAGCATCAACTCGTGTATCACAGCACCCTTCTTGTTGACCTTAGTTGTAAGCTCAATTCGATTTTCACTTCTGTAAGCTAACCAAACATTTGCATTCAATCCTATCTAGTTTAATGAAAACAATTATTCTTCAAATTAAGCAATATATATATATATATATATATATATATATATATATATATATATATATATATATATATATATAATAAATACAGAGGAGAATTCTGATCTAAAGAAATGCATTGCCAAAGTATATGCTTTAAACATTTTTAGTTCCTAATGTAATTCGCAAAATTACCTGTATTACACAGCACAGCACATTGGAAAAGGTCTAGTAAGCTTAAAACTGCTAATTTCAACTAACACTTAGAAACTCCTATAACTGATTTAGAGTGATAGTAGATTAAACAATTAAAGATAGCAGACAAAAACATTTCTATTCCTAATAATCATTAATTTTTCAAGAAAAATACATCCTTTTCAATTCTTCTTAATCTTATTCTTCTTACATTCATTGGCAACGTTTCGAACGATCATTGTCCATTTTAAAATATTTTAATTCTTCCATTCGTGTATTGTTCTTGTTTATTTTTAGTATACGCTATTTGTCTTTTTACTATCATTCATTTCTTTCATCATTCGTCATTATTTAAAAAAAAATATTATGTTATACACCCCAATTTTATATAGAGACTCAAACCAGTCTGATCAAAGTTGAAACAGTATTTTAGAAGTATAAATATAGAATTAGAAGTATAATTTTTCAATATTTCTATTTAGTTTGAAAAATAGAAGGTTGCCTATAATTTTCGAATGAAATAGAAGTTAGCAACTGCTAAAACGAAATAATAGTTAAAGGCAAGCACATCTCATCTCTACTAAAATCAACATTTAATATTATATTGATGGAAAACGAGACAGGACTCTTGGCTATCGAGAAGGCTTCAGTCTTGGAGGCACTTAATTTAAGTGACATAGTTGGAACTAAGTCGCTCAGGAAATTAGCAAGTATTTCAGAATTAATTGAATTTCTAATTGAAATTGAAATATTCCAAATATTTAGGCTTAATGCTGGGACTTCACTAGAAGTTGTCAACAATTCCACATAAGATGAAATCTTCTCCACGTCTTAAGTGCAACATGTACGTCTACTTTGAAGCCGTTTCTGTTACCTACACGTCTTCATGTCCATTAACCTGAATAATTTAACAGTGTGTCTTATCCAATAGTTCACCATAATAATTATTTATATAATTAATAATAATTATCATAAATTAGTTTTTATCAACGATTTTTTACAAGAGATAATAACTTCAGTCTCAGAAACTAAAGAGTAACAAAATGAATTCAAATTACCTTACAGTAAAAACAAGCAGCTACTATAGCACTATACTATAGCACATAGTGTAGGAAAAACGGTAGTGCAGAGGACACAATACAATGTTCACATTATAACACCCTTCGAAAACTAATTACTATCAAGAATAGAAGAATGATCATCTGATTAGTTTAGTCATTATTAGTGTCTGTGATTGCTACCGTAGTGACTTGGGTTCGATTCCCAGGAACCTTAAAAACTATTCGTTAAGAATAATAAGGTTCTCTCAACAATATTAGGATAACTTGAAGAGGTAAGTAGCGGTCCTGTCAAGAAAAAAGAAATACGGGTAGTGAAGGTTTCTTGTTAATCCTGAGCAACAAACTGATCAATAATCTAACAACCAACATGATGGTCGATATGAAAGGTCTTGCTAATTTAGCAAAGATGAGTCAAAAATGAAAAAAAAAAAATAGTTTACATTTATTTTTACTATCCTTGAAGTTATCAGAGAAGAATAAAGTACTTGTCCATATTTAATAAGCCGTCATCATTCCAATGTTCGAAGACGAAGAAAACGTCCACTGAGGTCATGTTAAAATCCATTGACCATGGCAAACAAAGGTCAACAAATAAGAATATGCCTCAGTAATAGAGAATAATGGAAAACAATTGAATAATCAGTAAATCTGAATCAATCCTTTAACTTCATGAATATAATAAAATGCTTATTGAAACTGAAAACGGATATGGACTTTAATTCCCACAGATTGCATGGAGGAGGGATGGAGGGGAGACTAACACAACTAATATGATTGGGACGGCTACTTCAAAATTATCGAGTAGTTTATTAATTTCATGCTCGAACCATAGGGAGCATTCAGTGTCGTCAGTATAATGCACTATTCCCTAATACACTACGCTCTATCAGAACCAATACCTCCATTTAGTGGACAATTGTCAAAGTAGTTTTGAAAAAAACGCAAACAAGTTTTGCATTTTATAAATATACTTAGGTTTCAAAATGGTTAAAATCGGAAAAAAAAGAGTATTAAAATTTGATTAAAAATATATTCAAAATATTTGTGGAATATTCTCAGTACATTGACAAAACGAAATAGGTTGCTGCTCAATAGAAAATTAAAAGCGAAAATGAACTTTGAAGATTGGCCGAAAACGGTGTACATGGACTTCCAATTCTTCGTTCAAACAAAGATAGTAATAAATATAATTCACTGATAATCCCATGAATAAATAATGTTATAGTTAAGTGGACTCAGGCACCGACCAATTATCTAACCTCGATTTTCAACTTTGCAAAACCCATTAATTTTCTATTAAGAAGAAGTATAGTGAGGATTTATTCAGGTTCTTTCGGCATAAATAACTAGTGCTTTACCCGCTAGGCTACCTCTCCCCAATTCTTATTACCTTTAAATGTGTTTAAACACTTTCGTAGAATCTTCTAAATCAAAATTCAACGGTTCACGAAGGTCCATTCCACTGAAGGTACAATTAATGCTCTAATAACTTGGTCAATCTATGGACTGTAAAATAACTAAATCACTTGAAAACCAGCTCTACTAAAGTTTTTACGCTTCCCAACGCAGTCTATGAGTCAGAACTGAGTCAACCGATCGATATCAGGAAGGTTAATAACTGATACAGATACTGAATGAAGTTTATTGTGATCCTCAACTCACCGGTTACGGAGACGCTCATGATGTTCCTGCGGGTGTTGGATGGCCAGCGGCCGTCGTCGGGGGTCCTGAGCGCGGGACTGCGGACACTGACGGACCGGGCCAGTGGGGTTCGAGGGGGTCTGCCCCGCCTTCCAGAGGCAGCAGAGGACTCGCTGCTCGTCCCGTCCCCCAGTTCTCGCTCCGACGTCAGGCTAGAGTCCGGCGTCGGCTCCATCCCGCTGTCGCTCCCTCCCACCTCCATCCCTCACCACCGCCGCGCTGTCATCGCTGTAACAAAAAAAAATTACATGAAGATGTGCATAAAAAAATATATAAATGTATTTATATGTACACTGATATATTTATTTACTTTTTAAACTCACATTTTTTTATATGTACACTAAATAGTTTCTTTAATATATATAATATAGTACAGTAAAATGCAGTGAGAATGTTCATAGAGAGATGAGTGCCAACGTTAATTCGGTTTTATTAGCCATCAACATATCACTCCAGGAAGCTCGTATTTCAACTTCCCGCCCGCTGGAAACGCCTAATAAAACAAAATTAACGTTGGCACATTCTCACCACCGAAGACACATTCTAACCCCGCTTTACCTACATAACATAATGCCTTTACTTTAAAATATCACTAATTATGATCTGTTTGGCGTTAGTTGGGTCTCGGGTAGCTTGATATGAATATATTGGTTTACTTTCATCTTTGGTGTGGAATGTATTTTTAAAAATACAGTAATTATGTATACAGTAATACAAATCTTTTCTAACTTAATCGTGACCATGTTAGGCGTGCCAGGTATACCTTACCGCATAACTAACTCGTCGACTCAAGTTAGATTGTGTATCTGAAGTACTTGTATAGTGAGTGATAAAGATGAATAAACGTTAATTTTTTATAAAAATAATTCTTAATAAAAAAGTCTGTACATGTACAAACTTATAATTAGTAAAAAGCATAAAATTAATGTGAGAAATTCAAGTAATATTAAGATTTTCATTGAAGCATCCTCATTGCATTTATATAAACTATTATCAAAGCAGATGCTAATTTTTATTTTTTTAAATTTATTCCGTATTAAGAGAATCGATTGTGGTTTTTTAACATAAATTTAAAATATAAATCAGAAAAAGTTGTTAGTATCATAATAATGGAAACATTAATATAGAAAAAGAATTCTTTCCAGAAAAAATAAAAAAAATTATAACAGCAGTGAATTCTTAGGAGGACAAGGAGGAAAAGAGGAAGTCCAAAAAGGGCATTTAAATAAACTGATGAGAGAGTTCTAGACAATAGGAACCAATGATATATGTTCCTATTTGATATCATTATAAAAATTATGATTGAAGCACTTCAGAATAAAAAAATTATTAATAAAGAGTATATGTGAAAGTAAGGTCATGAATTTTTTAAGTAATTTAATTAAAAAATGATTTACAGAATGTTCTGAAGATGGGGTTGCGATCATGAATCATCAATGGCACATAATAAATAAATGTTAAAAAGGAAACCTGCTTTCGAGATTTATAGAAATATAAACTCCTCTGCACTCTTCGAATAAGCTGGCTTCTAGTAAGGTGTAAATCTAATCGTTTTTAAAATATTATTTTCAAATTATACAAGATAATATGCTCTGTCGACTATCAAACTTATGATAATTTTCAAAATAATATTTTCTTCAAGATTTTTTTTTTAAACTAAAAAAATTTAATTATTCATGTCTTATTATCTCGTCGCTATAACGAGCGAAAAAAAATTGTAACCAACTAAAAATAAGCTTGATTCCTAACAATATGAATTAGGTACAACAGTTTATATCGATAATAAAAATGAGCATTTTTTTTCAACACTAGAAAGAAGTGGAATAGGAAAATATTTCGGTTCGATTTGGTAGACCTTGTTTTATTTTAAAGACGCTTTTAAAATTAGAAATATATAAATATACAATTGTCACAACCTTATCCATCCATGATATAATGCAGTATATATCACGTAAATACATTAGCTAGAGTGTATTTAGCAACTCGGCAGAGGTGCTACAGCTATTCCAGCAGTTGTATTCAATTATTAAATTAATCATTACAAACTGCTGACTAAATGAGTGCCCAACCCTCATTGATTACAGTGTTGCAGTGATTTTTTTTTTATTCCTCCCGAGCGTCCAATCCGTAGTAAATTATGGTCTGGAAGGTTAATTCGATTGGTTAATTGAAAGAGAGAATTCAATTTCCATTTTTAAGTTCTGAGGTAAAACACAGTAATAAAGGATCCTGAAATTATATAACTTTTCAAAATGTATTGTTAATTTATCTCATATTATAAATGAAAAACTTAACTTCGTTAATCAAGAGTAAAAATTGATTCTCACAGAATTCTGAAAAGGTAATAATTTTTCTCATTATCCCCGGCAGAAATAGGCCATACAAATCTAAAAAACTCATACATGATCACCAAAAAAAAAAAACACACAATACCAACATTCTATTCTTACAGTTAACACCATTTTTCAGGATGCCATTTTTACACATTATAACTAAGCTTATCAGGACTCAAACCCAGCATTAAAATATTCCCAATGTTAATAATTATACAATAAAATAATTATAAAATTTTCCAAGGACGTATATTCATTTAACGGAACATAATAATGTTATATAACATTTCTCATCTCTACCTACATATAAGATAGTTGGTGACTGCCAAATGGGTTTTAAGCATTAAAATCTATATAAAGTATCTGGTGCAGCCCGTGCATCACACAACTTTCACTCACCACTCTATAGTAATTTTCGTGAAGCGGGTTATATTAATAATAAGCGTGAAGTAAATAACAGAGTTGAACCGAGCTTATTGTTGAGATCAGGATATTGGAGTTGGGGCAACTAGAGGAGAGGAATGGTGGGAAATCCCGCGGTTCGGATAAAAATCATTTTATTTCAGTCGGGCGTTGAGCACAGTCTAAGAAAATTGTAAAAAAAAGAAGAAAAAAAAGTGTAAAATCGATTAAATAAAGTGTCATTTTCGGTAAGTCAATTTTAGCCAAAAGTTATTGAAACATCCCATGTTTATACCTACCTTAAATAGCCTCTTTAATAGTTTTGTACGACTTTTCATTTTTGAGCTAGACTGTACACACACACAGACCATTTTGTGAGGCTTGGTTATTTGGATTCAGGGGATCTTAAAAAAGTGTATTTCCGTTGAAAACTCGGATTCGAAATTTTTTACGATCGGAGTACTTTCCCTTACCAGTTATTTCATATATAGGTAAGTGAAAGTAACCAATTTCCTACTATCTTCTATCATTGATGTTTCATGGAAGATTACACCAAGTTTAAGTTTAAGATTAGCAATACTGGAGCCATTAATAATTTAACTTTTATTATTATAAGATTCTACAGACATAGTAAAGCAATTTAGATTTATGTAACTTGAACTCCACAGGACATATTATCGGATACAAGTAATTATAGTTCACATTATAGTACACTATATGATATATTTTTTAGAAAATATATTATATCAGAACCATTTTTTTTTATACTTAAATTTTCCTTCTTATTTCTTGACTCGTGAAGGAAGTATATAATTCCTATGCTTCCTTCAAGAGCTGGAATTAAGCTACATATCCCAAAAAAATTTCAACCAGAACAGTTTATGAGTTTAAAAGAACATGGGAGGATGGTACTTGGTAATGGTTATCTTTTTCTTTCTTTCTTTTTTTTTTTTTCTAAATTACCTTTTTGGGCCCCTAAAACGTGTAACATATGGTCCATTTAAACTTGCAAAATCATAAATTTGATACGAATCATCATGATTCCGTAATTAAAGGTGTTAATTATAAGAAAGTTTGGAAGACAAAAAATTCGAAATAATAATATGAGAAGAAAATCCCAACTATTTGGAAAATTTCTCCAATAAAACTATAAATATATCAAATAAAAAAAATAACAAATTTGCAAAGTCATGTGATAAAAATTTGAAAACAATTTCACAAATTGTCACAGTACATAATAAGGTTGTTTAGATAAAGTTAAAACACAGCACAGCCATGGTCACAAAGTCCCTTCATGCAAAATCACGAAGATATTACGGCTTAAGAGGGTCTAATGACGCGACAGGCTGGGACATTACACTTGGAAAGTAACACAAACACTAGGATCTCTTGCACAACCTTTATATAACCTGCTGTGATTGTGGAGACCTCTCGTTTCCATATCGGCAATAGAAAGTTCAACGGTACCGTCACGAAGAGCTGAAGAGGTCTCTCGAAGGATGGAAAATGAGAAGTTTTTAGGGACTTTAATTTAATGAAATGCAATATTTAGAATGAAGCAACATTTTTTTGAGGTTGACAACTTAAATAGTTGATTATATAGAAGAAATTCGCAAGAAATTGGTAAAATAATCAAGTATATTAATAATTCAATTTGAAGAAGTGATTCTGGAACTGGAATGTCTCAATTCATAAAACCCAATCAATACATAAAAATGCCAATACAATTTACATCGTTTCTAATTTATCGGAATTGAAGAAAGGAAAGTTTTATCGCTTCTTCTGTAGATTATCAATCTTCCTAAGAGAAGAAAATCGACCATTCTGAAGAAAGTCAGAACAAAAACTATTCCGAGGAGGTGGAGAACATCCAGATGAATTAATGAATTTTGAAGTAAAACAAAAATAATAGAATTATCTTATATTATAAATTGTTAGCATATAAACGATAGATTACAAAGACAAGTCTTCGAGCCTCTAAAATAACAGTAGATAACTAATCACTCGATGGTTCGCCAAATCCTTAAGATGGAACAAATAAGATCAGAAATATGCAGAGAAACCGCAGCACATCTCAGAACAACAGTTTACAAAGAAACTGTGCCAAACTCCAAGGCATCTACAAACATACTGAAAGAAATGGGTAGTCTTTTTTTTCAGTATGTGTGTAGATGTCATGGAGTGAGGTATCTAGAGACGAAAAGAGAATTGATGTGCCTTTTTGAGACTGTTGATGTGAGATGTGCCCATACGTCAGAGGTAAAATTTTTTAAGTCCAATTTTGCTGATTATTCTAACCATATTTTTTAAAATACGTACCTTAAATAAGCTCAAAGGAAAATAAAATATGTTGCACTTAGAACATGAAGATCGTCAATTATCCACGACAAGCAGTACACTGCGATCTGAAATTTCTGTTTGCTCTTCTGTAAAACTTTGAAAAATGTTATGACAGTCTTTCTTTTACTTTCTTCTTGTGTTATTATCTTTTCTATCCAGAGGATGACAGAATTTGTGAAACTTCGACTGGTTAGTTGTGTATCGGTATTTGAGAATGTGTTTGGAATTTTCCATTTATAGACTAACAATTTTTATTTTACAAATGCATAAGTGACCTCCATGAAAGAAAAATCTATAATAATAGCATGCTAAATAATTTCTTTTTTACAATATATACTCAATCTGGGAGAAGGTATCTATTAGATCCGTATCTTAATTAGTCAAGAAATGAAAAAAAAAATTCATAAAGCATTCTTTAAATACAATTATGAAACAAACAGCGAACGATAAATAAACACTATAAAGGTACTGAGATATAGAGGTTAGGTGCACCCATTAAGTATGTCAGGAGAGGCTACTATTAAAAGATGGATGTGAATGTTCTAAAGAGAGCAGGTACAGGGAGGGCATATACCCGCCCTGGCTAAGGGCCACCCTGGCTGTTTGTTTCTAACTATAGTCCTCCTGTCAATCTTAATTCAGTTGGCAACTATTAATTATAGATCTCCTATCATTGGCAACCTTATCGGTAGCTCCTGCTTCGTTGCCGGAAGAGTCATAGGCTTCACATCTGTTTTATACTAAGCTGTCCTTAAAGATATTTTGATTTCAATATCTTAGCCTTCGAGGCTGACGATATCTGTGAAGGAAATTCATTCTTGAAGAGCTGACATAGTGTACTGGTTATTTCTTAACTGTTATTTTCGTATGCCAACAGTTAACTGCAATTCACAATAAAAGTGATAACTATAAAAATAGCATATTCTTTATTTTGCAGATTCGAACTATATATCTAAGAAATGAAAATGGAAAATGTTAAAACAGTATACAACAGTATACAGTATACAGTGACAATCATTGCTGTTAAATTAATAGTCCTAGAGTTGCTAACAGCAATATATTATTTTTCGAGATATTTCTTCAGTTGCTAGTTTGGCAGGATGGATTAACTGGCTGCTCTTCAGGGAAGGAATCTGTTATTTATTAACTGATGTATGGGTTGCAGTCTGTTTATCTTCAAAGCTATAAAAGCACCTTCCTTTGGTTAATATTTTAAAAATAAAAAGCGGTCCCCTTAAGATCAAATGAGCAGAAATTCGGTAGGTACAGTGTTTTCTAGGCAGAACAATAATACCATAGAAGTGATGGTAAATTTCAGATGAAATTTCGGCATGTTTAAATACTTTTTTTATCGTGGTTTTGCGCAACTCAGCAGCTCCTTCAAATTTATTTTGAGGGTTGAAAATTAGAATGTGAATCGAGTTGGTTCAACTTTTTTCACCCTCCTTCAAGAATTTTATGTTTTAAATTAGGAATAGAGCTCTGATGCTCACACTTTTTACTTCCTTGTATGAAGTAAAGGAAGTATTGTAATCGCGAAAATTTTCAGTTTCAGATTTCAACGGAAATATCCATCTTGACCATCCCTGAATCCATTTTGACTAGTTTGTCGTGACGTTCGTACGTATGTTCGTTCGTATTTCGCATAACTCAAAAACGGTTAGCCGTAGAAAGTTGAAATTTTGTATTTAGGATTGTTGTAAAATCTAGTTGTGAGCATGTCTTTTTGGTCACTGCTTAATCATCGGAAGTGGTACTTTACTTGAAGGTCATAATTGATTTCCCTAAAAATTATATTAAAATACTTTGCAAAACTTCTCAAATTTGGTATTTATAATTTAGATATTGATTTAAATAACATAATAAATTTTGGTCTAAATTGGAAAACCGGAAGCGGTACTTTACTTGTAGGTCATATTAGACTTTCATCAAAAATTATATTAAAATATAATGTAAAACATCTCAAATTTGGTAAATAGGACCTTTATATTGCTGTGAATGTATTTACTATATTTTGGTTAAAATTGGTGAGCCGAAAACGGTATTTTACTTGAAGGTCATAATAAGCTTACATAAAAAATTATATTTAAATTAAATACATAAATCATATGTTTCGGTAATAAAGGTTACAAACGCAATTTGGTTTCCAATCCAATTAAACATTTTTATTACTTGTTTTAGGTGTTAAAATTTAGTGTAAAATACTGGTTTTATATATATATATATATATATATATATATATATATATATATATATATATATATATTGAAATATTATCTTGGTGACTTTATCAACAAAATATTTTTTATATTAAAAATTTTTAATGACTGATCATACGAGTTAAGAAACCGTTTACGTATATATTATCAATATTTTTACAAAAATATCTCTAAATAAAGTTGTAAACCATAATTATAAAAAAAATTAAAGAATATATATTTTTTTCTATAGTCCATAGAAAATTAATTATTAGAAAAATAAATCAGCTTTCGTTTAGTATACCTGATTGTTGCATATACTTTTATGTATCATAAATAAATTTCTCCAGACATATATATTGTATTTAGTATTGCAGAGAAGGATGCACGAACAGAAAGTATTCGCTAGACCGGAAAGGTTCAGGTTCCCACAACTTGAAGACCTTTCTTCAATTCCCTCTTCCCTTTATTCTACCCCTTCGGGACCCTTTTCAACTAGCTGAGCCTACGCGGTTCTGACAGCCTGCGGATAAAATATTTCCGAGCCGTCTACACTGTCTTCAGCGAAACACTAGGTTGTTACAAAAGTCCTTGTGCATGAAAATTAAATTCCAACTCTCATAATTATCGTATAAGAATGTTTATGACTATTTATGTCAATGCTTAATTTGACTAATCCTTTAATTCCTTGACTTGAGTTGGATTTGTGGGGTCATTTACATTTTTAAAACGCACGTGCAATGTCAGAAGAAAAAATCGTGATTCGCGGACTTTTGAGACATTACTGGAAAAAAGGTTTAAGTGCAAAGGCAGCCACCGAAGAAATTTGTGGCATAGAAGAAGAGTCAATTATCAATCGAAATACTGCCGCACAATACTGCCAGATCAGGTCGCCCATCGGTCGTTGATGGCGTTCCTGAATGTGTGAACCAGGATCCACATGCAAGTACTCGTGATTTATCGACCGTAGTAGGGACTCAAACCTATACTGTGAACAGCTAGACAGAGTTTATGCAGTTTTGAGTGCATAGTACCACGTTTTGGTCAACAGGGCCAAGTACGGAGTTTGTCGTGTTGCAAGCCGTTTTGCAACATGACAAAGCTCCTGCACATCGTTCTCGTTTGAGCAAGGAACAATTATCAGAACTGCAAGGTGTAAACGTTTTTCCTCATCCTGCGTCTAGCCAAGAAATTGCACCACCAGATTATGGTTTGTTCAGATCAATGGCTCATTCTTTAAAGGTCGGATCTTTGATAATTACGAGGACGTAAAAATTGGATGTGAAGATTTCTTTGCCTCAAAACTAAAGGAGTATTATGGACATCAAATCAAAGGTGGGTGAAAGTAGTTGAAAACAATGTACTTGATATTTAATCTAAAATAAAGCTATATTTATATTAAAAGGACTTTTGTAACAGGCTAGTAGAGTATCATTTTATCAATTTAGCTAAATTCACGTCCTAAATATCACCAATTATAAAACGATCAATGTTAAAATTTTACAATTTTTTGTAAAAAAAAACAACCCTAGAAACGAAAATCAATCGGATTGATCTAGTCTTATGACTTTATAAAGAGTTCATAATCAGAAAGATTTCAGAATCACGAATTGGATTAAGATTGGTGGAAAGATAAGACATTACACTGCCTATTAATTTAATAATATTTTATAAGAGCAAATGAACAATTGAAATTTGTAATAATTTCAAACATGATGTTCTACTATCGAATATACGCTTGTGTAAGCTGTCCAAGACTTCATTTGGACAAGCGAATAAGACAACTACCCTTCTATTACATTACAAACTCCAAACTGACACAAAACCTTTCCAATCGATTCCCGATGTGATCGATTCCCAATCGATAATAGCGTCGTAAAATGGTCTCGGGACCTTCCAACATACAACTGCCATTGGAGTACGAACCACGACCAATTTCAACACAAGCCACAGTCAAATTCAGATAGCACATTTACTTATTGTATTTTATGTAGACAGTTACAAATCGTAATAAATAATTTTAAAAAAATCGAAGTTCTGTTATCGTTTAAATAGACATTAATTACGATAAATGACCAATTAAAACTTATTAATAAATATTAAAAAAACAAGATTTTTTTTTCTTATTTCGCAAAGTAATACTAAAACAACATTAAAATTAATAATTTCAAATGAAAGCTAGAATGACAAAATATTTAGAAAATTTCTTTTCAAAAAGTAACCCCTCTTTCAATGTAGTAACCATTTCAGAGAGTTTTCATCACTTATTTAATTTAGAAACCTCATATGTATAATAAAATATGGTTATTATAAATGGATTAATAGAGCCAAAGAATAATATGAAGACTGTAGATGTGAAATGTTCTGATGATGGAGAAAAACATCCTGAAACGTCGTAAAAATTATGTGAAAATCAATAAAGGAAAATTAATATAGAAAGAGATAATATTTCACCATACATCTAATATATAATACAGTCAAAATGTATAGGAAATTTCTTTTCATAGAAAAACTTTCAATATATAAATTAGACGAATGATTACCGGAAGAAGAACCAGGAATCTGGTGGAAGAATATAGAAGGCGACGAAGAGAAGAAAAGAAGATCCTCAGGAAGAGGAAGAGAGAGTGGGAGAAAAAGAAGATAGAGGAAATAGAGACACTGAAGGAAAAGAGGGATGTGAAAAAGTTTTACAAAAGCATTAACGAAGGAAGAAAAGCGTACGTGCCCAGAAATAGCCAGATCCGAAATATTAAAGGAAAACTAATTTCACATAAATCTGAAATATTAAATAGGTGGGAAGAGCATTATAAGGAACACTTTAAGGTGGATGATGAAGACGCTACCCCATACCAATTAGCTGAGGAGCAGGATGTGGAACCTCCTGACGAGGATGACGTGCTTGATGCCATTATGCAACTTAAGAATAATAAGGCCCCCGGAATCGATGGTCTGCAGGCTGAACTTTTGAAACAGGGAGGACCAGAAACTCTGAAGCGTTTGCATGATATCCTGTTAAAGATATGGATAGAAGAAGTTATGCCGGAAGAATGGAGGACAGGAGTAATATGCCCGATACACAAGAAGAATGATGTCCTCGACTGTAACAACTACAGGGCTATTACCTTACTCCCCACGGCGTACAAGATATTTTCAAACGTCCTCAATGCTAAAATAAGACCTTACACTGATAAAGTGGTGGGGCAATATCAGTGTGGTTTCAGGAAGGGAAAGTCCACCATTGATCAACTGTTTACTCTGCGACAGATACTTGAAAAGATGAATGAATTCAATACATACCTCCATCTCCTCTTTATAGACTTCAAAACAGCATATGACAGTGTGTATCGGGACAAGTTATACATAGCTATGAAGAGGCTGGGAATCCCGTCAAAACTAAGACTGGTCAGAATGACGATGACAAATGCCAGCTGCTGTGTTAGAATACAGGGAGATCTGTCTAATAAATTTTGTTGCGAAAGAGGATTAAGACAGGGAGACACGCTAGCATGCACCCTGTTTAACCTAGCGGTTGAAAATGCAGTAAGAGACGCACGAGTACAGACCACAGGCACTATATATACAAAAAGCGTCCAAATCTTAGCATACGCTGATGATATATGTATTGTTGGAAGATCATCGGCAGCAATGAGGGGCGCGTTTACTTCCCTTGAGACAGCGGCAAGAAAAATTGGACTTCAAATAAATGAAGAAAAAACAAAATATATGACGACAGATAACCGACAGACTGACCCAACCATCAAAATTGGCGCTTGGAACTTCGAAAAGGTAAATAGCTTTAAGTATCTAGATTCAGTAGTAACAGCGGACAACGATATTAATCAGGAAATAACACAGAGGCTCGTTGCTGCGAATAGGTGCTACTATGGACTCCTGCAGTATATGAAAAGCAGATCGCTGTCTAGATCCACAAAGGTGAACATATACAAGGTACTAATACGCCCTGTACTGACATATGCGTCAGAAACATG
Source organism: Rhaphigaster nebulosa (assembly GCA_948150685.1). NCBI lineage: Eukaryota > Metazoa > Arthropoda > Insecta > Hemiptera > Pentatomidae > Rhaphigaster > Rhaphigaster nebulosa. Next base: position 25,952,129 of record OX411311.1, read on the forward strand.
GACAATGACTAGGGCCATAGAGCGAAAACTGTTGGTGTTCGAGAGGAAAATTCTCAGGAAGATATATGGCCCCGTTAAGGAAAACAACGAATGGAGAATCAGACACAACAGTGAACTTTCTGACCTCTATAAAGAGCCTGATGTTGTCAAATATATAAGAATAACTAGGCTTAGATGGGCGGGTCATGTCTTACGGATGGATGATAATGTAGTCCCGAAAAAAGCATTCAATGTCGAACCAATTGGTAAGAGGAAAATCGGAAGACCAAAACTGAGATGGCTCGATTGTGTGAGTGGTGATGCCAGAGCTCTGGGCATCCAGAGTTGGTGGAAGGACGCACGAGATAGGGAGAGATGGAAGAAGATTCTTGAGGCAGCCAAGATCCAGTAATGGATTGTCGCGCTAAGGATGATGATGATGATTTAATTTAGAAACCTCATATGTATAATAAAATATGGTTATTATAAATGGATTAATAGAGCCAAAGAATAATATGAAGACTGTAGATGTGAAATGTTCTGATGATGGAGAAAAACATCCTGAAACGTCGTAAAAATTATGTGAAAATCAATAAAGGAAAATTAATATAGAAAGAGATAATATTTCACCATACATCTAATATATAATACAGTCAAAATGTATAGGAAATTTCTTTTCATAGAAAAACTTTCAATATAGCGACCATTCCAGAGAGTATTCATCACGTTATTCAATTCAGTAAGCACCTATGCATAATAAAATATAATTAATTATCTCCTTTAAAACTTTGCTCTGGCAAAGTTGCGAAAGGCATCATCATATTAACACCAACCAACAAGTGAATAACTCAAACATACTTTCCATGTTTAGTAGAATTCATTACTGATTTCATGACAAAGCTTATCCATCTAATGTGGAGTGGAAGTGAATAACATTACCATAGTCAACTTCAGCCAAGGACCAGGATCTACCCTTCAGCTGTAGGAAGTACCCTGGAAGATGTCCTGCGACAGAGAACTGTAATCCAAGAACAGACAGACAGTTATGCAAGACAGCCGCCAACACTAGCCATATAAAGTAGGACTGGTCAAGTGTCCTACATACAGTGACTCACCGGAGCCTGTTGTCGCGCCGTAGGAGGATAACCGATTGATTGCCAAAACGTCTAAAGGCGATACTTCATTAAGTGGAGAATTGATACATACTAGAAGAGGAATCGTTAGTTGTAATTCCCTCTATTTGCTAGCTCCAATAAAGTAAAATGTGCAATATAACAAATCAGCCATACTTCCAAATTGATTTGGATAAAGTGAAGAAATAACCCATTCTTCACTTTATCCAAATAATTAATAATATATGGGAGAATATCTATTATAAATGGGAGAATCCCTTGGCTAAAGTTGACTATGCTAATGTTTTTCACTTCTACTCCACATTAGATGGATAAGCTTTGTCAAGAAATTAGTAATGAATTCTACTAAACATGGAAAATATGTTTGAGTTATTCACTTTATGGTGTTAATATGATGATTTTCTTAGCAACTTTTCCAAGTTTTAAAGGAGATAATTAAATATATATAAACCATTGGGTTATACAAAGTTTTTTCAAAAGGAAACCTGAATCTTATCAACCATATGGATTTGAAGTTGAGTGATTTAAGGATTAAGTTGAAAGTTAAATAAGTTTCATGCATTTTCAACGGCACTAATAACGGCTTTTTATAATTTATGAAATTAGAAATTATGAGGTTGATTTTTTTTATAAGTTAGAGATATTAGTTAATGTTCCAGAATTGGTTTTAAATAAAATTGGGACGTTGAGTAGTGATTAATATAATACATATTTTAATCACTACTACCCCACGTCTCGTCTGTAATATAATTGAATAGTACCTATCAATGCTAATTTTTAAGCTACGTTTTAATCCATTCATACATTTTTATTTATTTACAGAGATTTACAACTATATTAAAAAAAATGCAACCAATAACGTTACTATCTCATAAATAAAATATTTATGCAATGACTTGTGAAGGAATAACCCATTGGTAGCACTCCTAAATTTTTATCTTCATATTTGTAAATAATAATTCTGGCAATACTAGTTATATCTTCTAAAATGTTTAAAAAAATGTAATTAAACAAAACTAGAGTATAAAATAGAAATAGAGTATTTCGAGTGTACGGCATCATTTTATTCTTCAATAATTCCTCTATTCAAGGTACGCTGTGTAACAACATTTTAATTGTATGTATACCTAAAATACGTAAATATAAACAAAACACAAGGATATGCAATTTGTATGTTTTCGATTCATCGCATGTAATTTTCATTTTCGCATTCTTTGTAAGACTTTTACATAGAAGAAATATTATTGAATTATTTTCATTGTTATATTCGTTACAAAGCAAGAGGGCTTCATTACTCCAGAAAGTCTGCAGATAATTTAAAAGAAGTGGGAGAAAAGAGGGCAGATTTTAATCCCTCCTCTAATTTTTTTTTTTTTTTTGTAACAATTCATTTTTCCCTTTTTAAGAAATTTATACCTGAAAAAATCAGTTTCTTTATCACAAAAAATTGTATAAGATTAAAAATTTAAAAATAATGCGCTTCTTTGCTTAAAAATGTCTATTGATAAAGATTTAGAAATTAATTCATCTTTTTGTTTCAAAAATGTTTTTCTTGTCGTTTTCCTATAGCATTCTTCCTCTTCATCTTGCATGATTTATTTTAGAAGTAAAAAGACTTAATTAGTCCAAGACGGTATATCATCTATCACCTGCATTCAAACTAAATAAACAGAAAAATACAAATTCATTTTTTTCGACATATAAATAAAGTTTTTACAACGCACATTGCAAAGTTATCATTATTGCTAGGCAATTCAACCTTGGGTTTTCGTTTTGAAGGAAAAATCTGATATGCAGCGTAATTCTAAAAAATATTTCAACCGAGATGGTAGCGCATACTGTATTTGGTCCATGAGAAATGGAACTGAATGGTTTCATTTATTAATGGAAGTTATAGACAGAACTTTAAGCTCCACTTTTGAGATACGATTACCTGAAATCGCACTGCCGTAGTTCATAGATAAAGTTTCCATGGGCAAAAGAAGATTAAATCATAAGTTCTAAGTCCATCAGCTTAGAAGTTTCCAGTTATAATACTGTAGGACTCAGTTCAGAACTTTATCTCAAGTTTTATAGAGAGTAATATGGTCTCGGACCCATGAGTTTATCAATAAAAAATATATGGATTTAAATATTTATCATTTAATACTTTGTAATTTAGGCGTAAATGACCCATGTGCTTGCAATACATTAAAATACAATACATTTGTAATGAAAATGTTAAGCAATTTTCCAACATTTCTACCATTAAAAATTAAATTGCAATAATATCTGCGTGACAGCTACACATTCGCAATTATTAGTTTTTATTGGTGTAACAAAATATTCTTGATAAATACTTTCAAACTTTTTATAATTAAAAAAATGTGGGATGAAATTAAAAAAATATATATATATTTTCGACCGAGGTCAAGTGTATTTAGCAGCACTCTAAGCAAAAATATTCGAAAATAGGAAGATAATCATGAAAATTAAAAAAAAAATGTATTACTAGGAATAATAGTGAGACATTTTTTAAAAATATTTAATTAAGTCTAACACCATACTTATTATTCCTGATGATTAATGATGTTATAATATATCAAAGATGAAATGGAAAGATTTCAGCTCATTCAGAGTTCTTTCGGCCTTACTTAGAAACATATGTAGGATTATTTTTTTTTAAGGTAGTGTAAGGTAAGTGCGCAGTCGTCACGTTAAATACAAATCCTGAACTGGTAAGAGCTGCCCTTTAGGGATAATGAATTCTAAACGCTGATGATTCACAAATCAGTCACGAAAGTTCGCTAAGGTAAAATATAACAAGTTGTAAAGAAATCGGTTCGAACCTGTGTTGTTCTAAATAAAACATCACCTCGGTGATATTTGTTGTTTTGTGATAGTGCTGTCAGCCTTAATTGTTGTTGGTAAAGACGCTAAACCCCTAAAAAAAATAAGTAAAAAAAAAGATAACAACATATGTCACAGATAGTTTTCAATGACTGATCTTTATTATACATTATGGGTCATCTCTAGAAAATGAAAACGATAATGGCATTATAAAATGGCAAACACGAAAATAGTCAATATAAATATAAAAGTAAATAAAATAAGTAATAAAAAGGTAATAAGAAAAGGACGAATTTCAGTTGCGATGCTACCATTAGCCAGGAGCGTATGCAGATTTTTTTTATCGGAAGAAGGATTTAATAAAATTCAGGCAAATAATCACCTAAATGTCTTTGATCGCCAAATTTTGCGCAAGTTTAATGACAAGCGTGAAAATTGGATCAAAAACTATTAAAGTTACCAAATATATTACTCAAAATACAAATCTTGCGTTGATGGCTATGAAAATTATATTTTTTCGTAAATTTCGGAGATATATCTTCCTGATTCCCCCATCCTACTGATCATCCCCCGCCACTGCCATTAGCCAAATTCAGGACAATATTGCAAAAGAAACAAATCAGAAATATGAAGGCGATGAAGGTCCTAAGAAGGAATTCTCTCTGATAGAATTCTTTATTGTCCTCTGTCTTGGCATTAGACATCAACACTTATTGTGTTTCAAATAAGGTTTTTGGAAAATAATGGGCAGAGTAAATTCTTCTGAATAACAACCTATAACTTTTAAGCCACTAATTTTTGACATGTGCGGATTTGTTTATCAACCCATTTAGGATATAACAAAACAAATAATACGCACATAAAAAAGTCTCTGTTTTTGAATTTTGTATTTTCAATTTATTTTTGTTTAAGGCTAGCTTTATAAAACTTTTAACTGCCGCCTCAACCAGTGCTATCTTTGCACGATTGTTTGGGTGTATGTGTTTTCATACATAAGAAAATACTTTCGATGTTCGACGAGCTGTATAAAGTAATGAACCTATCGGCATAATCCAAGTCCGATCCAATTTGATGCATTTTAAAGACATAGCAGTACAAATACGATGTATTTTAGAGTGTTAAAATAATAATGCTACATTCATAATATATTTAATGTATCATATTGTAATCTAAATGTCCTGCCCTGACAGAAATGTGGAGACAAATAAGAATACTTTTAATTTACAGGATATGTTAATAATCTTCTACTAATCCGAGTAGAAGAAACCCACGATGAAAACATACCAAGTGGAGTTCATGTTTGGTCTCAACAAAACATGAAATTTCTCACAAATCCAATCGTTACAATTCAAAATACATTTTGAAATCCTCAGTATCTTATATTACAAATAAAATTATCAGCAAAGTGCCTAATACCTCATTTGTTTCAGATTTAAGACCTGAGATAGAAACATAGACTTTCATTATAAACTCCGTACCCACTCGTTTCCGATCTCGGTTTCCAATCCATTCCCAGTCAGTAATCGATGCAGTCAGAAGAGGTCAGAAAAGGAGATGGTCCAGAGATCTTTTAATGTAGAACTGTCATTGAATTGCTAATAGTGAGTAATGGCATGTAATTTATTATTATAATATTTTTTGAAATAATTTATTATTTACTAATTCGTGTAGGGCTGAATTCAGTATACAGTCCACTCATTTTTTATGAAAAATTTATTTCCTTAAACTATTCCTTGAATTTTGTTAGAATATTCTAAATATCTAAACATTCCGAGATCCTATTATAGCGAGCGTGTTTTTTTCAACACTTGCTTTCTATACAGAGGAATATTTTTGTTTTAAATAATCTTATCCTGCTGAACAATTTCTGTTTCAAGATCCTGTTAGCAACTTCCTGTTGAAATACCATTTCTTCTCAAACCAATAACAAAGAATTTTTTTTACTATCACCTATATAATAAAGACAAGAAATGTGAAGCCTCAAATCTAAACACCAAATGCGAGACCTGAATTTCAGTTTACCAATTGCCACCTTGATTTGAATAAAATAAAAATACTATTATGCTTAAATTCGGCTGTTGAAGTTTTATGTTTGTTTTAATGATTAATTCATGATAAGTGGGTTTATATTAGAAATAATAAAGAGTCAAACTACTAAATATAATTGTCACTTGTTAATAGTTGACAATTCTGTCCAGTAATTTCCAATGGATTTCTAAAATGAAGCTGTAATGCTTCAATGGAAGTCTTAAGCCACAAAACGTAAAAAAAAAAAAAAAGAAAAAAAAAGAAGAAGATTTAATTCCTGATCTTGATTCTTGAAGGTGATTCCAAACTATCATCAGTTCGGGATCAGTCAGAAGAAAATATATATTTAGAAAAAAAAAATTCACACCAGCCAACGTTTCGGCCAAAATACAATAATAATAATAATAATAATTTGTTTGATTAGTTATTAAGAACTCGATGACATTTTTTTCATGCGCGAACACCCATTTATTTGATTTTCTGGCTTACTTTGAAACACTCTTTAGAGCTTTTATGTGCCACACATTAATAAACTGCAAATATTCTAGTGTAGTTTAAAGCCGAAAGAGATAATAAAAACCTAATTATTAAGAATGTAACTATGAAAACAATTATTTTTATAAAACTTATATTTAGATAATATATTTATGGATATATTTAGATGTACTATATCTGAGGCGAGGAGATGCAAAAGGAATAAATACAAATTTCAAATTGTTTCAGGAAATCCATAAACATTTCAGGTAATACCGAAAATTAAGAAAAAATAAATTGGTCCCATTTTGCATATCCACGGCTGAAATATGCTTCATAAGTTTATTTATATAATCATTGTATTCCTAAGAATAAATCAAATTTATATTATAATGAATGAACATGTCTATATATTATAATATGTGCTAATGGCTACTAGCAGTGTTGAGAATAAACTCACAATAAGAAACAGATCATATCCAGACAAAAAGACAGTTGGCGATTCGCTCAGAGACGGCACACGACCAATCACTAGATCCACCGCGAACTGGCCGGCCCCCAGTGTTGCCATGGCAACCCCCCTCCCTATCGACCCCCCACCCTCGTGTCGTCTATTCCGTCCAGGACGATCATAACAGTCTATACCGGGATAAGGTCGTTGAGGAGTACAGGATAATCATCCATGCAGAACTTCTTGTAGAATGAAACTAGGGAATACAACGGTGATATGAACTCGCGCAACAAGAGAAGGGCGAGTAATCTACAGGTTGCAAATCAAGGATCAGAGAGGGAATGTTCAGATTCATTCCATGAATCTACCATCGATTAAAATCAACCTCAAAAATTAGGAATCGAACCCACACAGCTTATATTTAAAGCGCACCAGAATGATGCTCCAGTGCGCCTTTTCATTACATTTATATTTAATATATTGTTTAAAAAATATATTTTGTATGAAAATTTACAAAACGAATGACCAGATTCATTTAAGATTTTTATTAACGGGAGCTTGATCATATTCCCCCGTTGGCAAGACCAATGATGTCTTCATCATTATACATCGTTCTAGTCTTAGAAATTAGATTTGTTCCTTCCGAAGTGAATAGCTCTATTTGAGGAGCTATTAGAAGCTTTAAGGCTTAAAAAGAGTTGATTGTCTCAGAGAAATAAATATCTTCGTTCAACATAGCGCTTTTATGTGTAATATTTAAATGAAGCCAATACTGTTTATAAAAAATATTTAAATATGAGTAACATGAAAGAAATAGTATCTTGTGTATTTCAAATTCTTGGGCCACTGTCTTTTATACTTTATTTTAACAACGCAATATCATTGGACAACGAAATTGTAATTTTAAAAGAGTTGGAACGAAGAAGAGAGTGGTTACTTTTATATCTCCCAGTATTGTTTTCTGGTTGCCAAAGAAAGGTGAGAATTCATTTCGAAATAAATGAGATCTGCCCATTTTGGAAATAAACTCTTTACTCTCTAGAAGATGATAGTTGGGATCGATAAAAAAAAAAAAAATTATTACTACTAAAAAAATAACTTACATTTATTACTGTTTTAATGTGTGTCTAGGTATAAAACAATAATAAATTCACTTCCGCCTTACCATCAAATCCTTAAACTTAATCCATGATCAACAATGTCTATATCAGCATAAAGTCTTCAGTTACCGGCCTTTTTCCAACAGCGATGTCTTTCTTGTGTTCTACCTTACTAAATCAAACTACCTTTTACGTATGATTCACTTGCCCTGAAGGTAATCCACATGTTTGGGTCGAAACGCCATCTTATATAATTAAATAATTTTCTGATTATTTATAATTCAAGATACACCCTTATACAGTCATTTATGTATCATCTCTATGATAAACAGCAATCGGAAAACTATACAGGGAGAATTCAGACCTCAATGTTACCGCTTCATCTTAGGACTGTTCTTTCTCTTGGAATAAACAAAAGTAAATGTGCTTTTTGCGGTTTCTTCGCTACAATGAAGGAATTGCCAACTGATGGAGCGGAACAGCGACAGAAAGGAAGACCCTCGCTGACCTTCAGGGGTCCATTGTACATTATGTTAATGTGGATCGGCCAGTTGATTCATTGCAGTATGGCAGGTCAGTGATGTTCTCGTTAACGTCAGGGGAAACATAATGGATAAGATTGTATCTATTTCCCATTCTCTTGTCATTCTCATCTGATTTAGTTCAACTTTAAAAACAAAAAGCGAATATCAAATTAATATATGTGAGCTCCTCCTCTTCTATACTTTATTTATAGTTCCAAAAGCAGAAAAGGTTATATGATTTCTATCCAATAGAGTTGAATCATATAAGGAATGGTATTCATATAAGATAATATGAAGATAAACAAACAAAATAATTCTTTTATTTAACTAATGATTCAACCAAAAATAAATTTACAGAGAGAAAATCTGCATATTTTACCTTAGTAATAATTATAGAAATCATTGAAATAATTTCACCACCAAATGGTAAAGAAATTAGTTAGCGGACTAAAGGATATTAATAAATATTGGTGAGCTTAGTGGACCGTAGATGTAATTTTAAGAAGTAGTTCGGGAGTGAGGTCAATTAAGAACACACTAATAAGTGTTATTTTATTGTGTGCCAACGTTTCGGTCCAAGTTTTAGGCCATCATTAGGGCTAAGAAAAAACAAGATTACAACAGTTATAACATTATAACAACAAAGACAGTAAGACCAATAACTAATATGATAAAAAAATGAAGTATAAAGAAGAAAATATGTAAATTTGTATGGTAAATAATAAAAATTAAAATAGTGTGAAAAAAGTGAAGGAAAGATTATGGAAGATATAATAAACTACATGGGAAAATATTAATTAAAATAACTACTTGAATGCAGATTTGGAAGTATGTAAAGCATATAGAGATAATTATGATAATACAAGTTAAGTAGATGATGACAATGAAAAAAATTAAAATTAAAAAAGGTTGACAAGTGACTGATGAAAATAAAAATAATGCTAAAAATAAATTGAAATTAAAATTAAAATAATGCAAAATGAAAGAACATATGAATTATATAAAAAATATAAGCAAAATACATAACAAAATAAAATATAGGAGTAAAATATAATTTTATATAACATATAAAATAAAGGAGTAAAATATAATAAAATATAAATATAAATATATACATAATATAATTTTTTTTATTATGGTATAATAAAATACACCGAAAAATGTAAGTAAAAAATAGATAACAAAATATAATAAAGGAATAAAATATAAATATAATATAGTGAAATATAATATAAATATTATATTAATTAATTTAAGCATTTTATGGTTCCCTGAGCCTTATAGCTATTAAAAAAATTTGTTTATGTTGTCGTAGCCCCCAACTTCAAAGCAATCTTAGTAATACTGAACTGCTTTCTAAGAAAGCTAAAGTATATAGGGATTCGATCACGGTCATGAAGAACACAAGTAGTTTAATGAATAAATCTTCCAAGGCGGATATAATTAGCAAGTGCAATCCACTATATCAGGATAATGCGTGCAAATAAAAACCAATTTTAAGTCGTTTTTCACTTCATTTACCGAAGTGTTAACACCTTTCTGTGAGCACTTATCTGAAATAATTCATCATAGCTGAATTCAGCGTGAAAAAAGTCGATCATTAATGTCATTAAATTTAAAATGTAGCAACCAGATTCAATAGTAGATCCATCAGGATCCAGGTGTGCGGTTGGAAGTAATTACACAGAGCGGATCCCAGAGGCCTTGTTCATGGTGTGGCACATGCCTCCTATATTAATCCAGCTCCGATTTTCAGAAAATTAAATGGAATTGTAGGACATCATAATCGCATTGGGCGTGGCTATCTGTTAATAGCTTCTCTTATCTTGAAGTGATTCACGACCGGGAAAAAAATATGATCATTAATACGAGAATGATTGTTTTTATTCCAACTTAATAATAATTTCGAGTAACGACTGACTACTAAATTTAAGATAAGGTGCCCGAAACTAGCGCCATTGCCTAAATTCGTCCCTCCCTCCCCCTCAGTTATTCTTGCGTTGATATTATAACGCAAAATTATAACAAAAATGTTTTCAGTATTCCAATGGAAATAAATTCCTGAAGGAGAACACAAATAAGAAAGAACTTATTATAATGTATGCCGACGTTTCGGCCTAAGTTTTATGCCATCATCAGAGCTGAATGGCGTATAGTAAGGCGTAAACATGGTGCTTATATAATTTTTTTTTAGTTGGCGTCTTACAAAACGATGATGGCCTAAATTTCGTTATGTGGAATTATTTGTCTTTATTAAAATGCCCCTGACTTCAAATAAATAGTAAATTGTGAATTTCAAAGGGGGACGAAATCAGAGCTACTAAAAATCCTAACACTTAGGAAATTATTGTTTTTGTTTACTGATAGGAAAAATTATTTATTTCTGCCCAATAACGATACCAACATTTTTTGATATAGAACAGAGCTGCTTGTATATATTTTTTTTTTTTTTGGCGATTTAAAGTTTAGTATCTGAAATTTCGAATATAGCTTAGGGGGCGATATTTGGGCAAGTTCCCCTAGTAAAATTTGCATTCTATCTGTGAAATAAAATCACGATACTTATATTCTTACATCTGAGTTCATATTTAGAACTAACTTCATCCAGGCCTATGCTGCATAATTTAAAGCGACTTTCAGTAGTAGAGGAAGGCCTTACTAGTAGCACAAAGAGGATTTTCATTTAAAGCTGTTTTTGAATGACCCTTCCCCTTCCCTCCGCTTCCTCAGAAGTACGGCTATTCGTTATACTAATAAGGGGTCCGACAGGACAGCGGACATGACGAACATCTCTATCGCCCGAGATTCCAACAACACCATTAGCCACAGTAAACAGCGCACCATATAATAAGCTCGTGTGAAGATTAAGCACGTACATAGTTCCTCCACACCGTATCATTGAGAGCAAATATTTCACAGCTTTGTAACCAATACGGAGCTTCGTAAATAATGGCGGTGTAATAGACCGTTGCATCAATAAATCATTGGCAGTATTGGTAAGAATTTCAAAAATATTGTTATTGAAGTGATCAAACAAGAGATATCTATAAAAGAAGAACATTAGCGAGATCGCCTAAGAATGTAAAAAAAAAAAAAAATGCTGAACAGAAAAAAAAGGACAAGAAACAAGAGATCCAAAGTATGAATGACAAGATATATTTTAACCTGGGCTTAACCATGTACCTAACTTAAAGAGGATGCTAAATAGTTCGGAAAACGTTAGCCACATCAAAAATGGCAAAAAATTAATTTATCCTCTTTTTTATCTCTCCACGCCACATGTTTTTTAACAAGTTCCTTTAAAATTCCATTTTAAAACTGCTGCAGTGTCTAAATAATATATTTTTTGTTAAATGAAATAGTATTAGAGCTTCGTACAGAAAAGAAGGTAGTAGAATACTTCTATATTTTTTTTTTTTTTATCTCAACGATATGGTATAGTTAAAAAGGCTTGTAGAATTTCTGTCTAATTCTTTATAATTTTAAACTACTTCTTAATTTGAAATTATTATCTAATTTTTTTCAATAATTAATTGATTTTCACTTCTCAGTGTACCATCTATTGTTCGCTATCTGCGAAAAAGGATGATACATACATTAAAACATCTCAAAATTTATCAAATAATATTAGTGTTATTTTAACCAAAAATACTTCTTTTTTGAGGTTTTTCTATCGCACATAATGTAAATATTAAAATTGACTTAATATGTGTTATACAAATGTATGTTCAACATTAAAAAAATATTAGAAATAACGAATTTTCGGGTCAGAAAGGCGCAGAGCGTTTTTGGATAATACAAATAAAGGATCTCGTGCCAGCAACAAACAAAACCAACATACAAAAAATTCTGACAGGGGACAGGCTCGAGAGGTTATCGACGTTTCCTTCCTCAATAGGCCCTGCATTGCTGCCCCACTTCAAGGAGGAGTATCTTTATCTGCTGTCCTGTCCTGTCTATTCTTCTTACACTTCTCAATACATAGATATTAAACTCCTATAAAGAAACTCAAGTTCTAAGAATAAAATCCAACTGTAAAATTCCACTTAAATTGGAGGGGAGAGGGAGAATAAATAAAGTTATTCCCTATTACTTACATCTCAAACTATTTATCAAATCCAATGATCACTAATTATAATAAAATTTTCTTTTTTTCAAAATCTATTTTCTCTTTTAACCAATTTTTTAAAATTTTAAGTATGATGATTTTTATTCGAAACGTTCCAAAGTGTTTATTTAATAAAAAAATTAATATTTTCTACTTCTCAATATTTTAATATTCTAAATTATTTTCGACAATCTTTTTACAATTTATTAAGGGGCAGGGGAGGTTTCTGCCCCACGAACGATTGTAATCACTAGAAAAAGTTCAAAACAAAATACATATTTATTTAGCATTCATTTATTAAGCCTTATTTATCTATGCTCTCCTACGTAATAAAGTTATCTACTGTTTCTATATTCACTATCAGACGCGCATCAATTGTCTAACGTTACAACTTAGAAATAGACTTGGAGCAGGTTATACTGTACCTGCAATACTGAAAGGTTGTGAGGGTTTAACTGGTCTAAACGACGGACACAGTCCGACACATCTGAGGGTTTTGCTGTATAGATAATCTTGAGGATTTTCATTAAATTCAATTCAGTAGTTTATAAGAAAAATGAGAGATTTTATAAAGATGATTGTCGAGATAAAAATTTTAAAACTGTAGGCAATAAAAGTTTTCGGTAATTTTGAAATAAATACCACAAGCATCAATGAGCCCTTTAAATCTTATTTGAGGAATCAGGGAAATAATTTAGGACAGTTATTTAAGATGGCACGTAAAAATAAAATCACCCGGTTCTAGAAATCTATTAATTATTTTACTATAGTTTGTTTAAGTCAAATATTCTTAAGTAATTTTTTATCTTTCTTTAACGATTTTTACAACTTCGGTCATATGTCGTCACTAAATATAAGTTTTTTCCATGTTCCTCTGTCTTGCCAGCCTCCTTCACACATTCCCCTGTTCACCATTCCTTCCTTGATGCCCTCCAACCTGCTTCTCCTCGGGCGACCCCTCTTCCGTTTTCTCTCTGGTCTCCATCCTAAAATTCTTTTAGGCAATCGCCCCTCTTCCATCCTCATCACATGCCCATACCATTTCACTTAAGCAAATTAAAGACCGAAAATAGAATGCTATAAATTTTAATTTAATAATGTAAGTGCTCACGATGATCGTTTGGAAGGTACTACGCCTCATACGCCTTAGGCTATAAATCATGAAGATGGGTTCAATTTCCGGACCTCCTGGGGATTTTTCATTTAATAACTGCAGAATGATTGGATTTCTGACTGGTGATTGGAGTTCTAACCAGCGATATATCAGCGCATACCAGAATATCGTAGGTGCGATCTCGAAAACCGAAAGGAATTAAGCTTCCAAGAATTTATCTGTAGGCTGATACGAATGTTATGCATTATTTTATTTTTTTTGTATATTTTGAATGTATGCTAAATTATGTTCTCTATCACTTCCAACCATGTTTTTATCAGCAATTAGGCGAAAGTACCACTTCTTCGGTTTCAGGACGAAACAATACGATTGCCATTGATCGAAAAGACCGAAGTCAAGATTATGCGTTAGGATTGTGGGGAGAGCCATAATGTTGACTCCTTCCATTTCGGCGAATCTTACTTGGGTCAATCGTAAACGATGTACAGGTGTGTTGATTTGTTCAGAAATTGCTTTCTCCCTCTTGATGAAAGAGGATATTTACCTTCAAAATTTAATTCAGTGACTTGGGTATTGGTGAGAATAAACAGCTGAGTCCAATCTTTTTTTTTTTAAAGCTTTTAAACAAAGCGCTATCCTATCAGGATGTAACTCCCCTTCACTGTCAACACATATTTAAATGTATCATATGCTCTACGAAGTTTGTCTTATTATCAAACCACATGCAAAAAAAGTTGATATTTCGTTTTTAATTTGATAAAAAAAAATTTTTTTTCAATAGGGAACTAAACGCAAGTATAGATATAGAGGTAATAAAGGACAGAATGTAAGCAATGATCAAAATTATAAAAACCTACTTAAACCCATACGATTTTCGCTTCAAATATTTATAGTTAGGCAAAAGAGAAGCACTTAAAAAAACTACAATGTTTTTAACACAAAATGTTAGGTCTAATAAGAGAAAATCCATGGAACGTAAATAACAAAATTATACATAACGACTTACACCATCACTAATAGCGAAATAGACGACGATCATTATGTGGACAATAACGATCCATCGCAAAAAGACCCTCCAACTGAAGTTAGTTTTGAGACTAAGAAAAAGGATTCCTTTAATACAGGCAGATATTCTAAGCAGACCAAAAAAAAAAAAAAAATTTTACAAACACAGGCGAAGAAAGCGTTGAAAGTTTCAAATCTCAAATTTTCTTGTAGTAAATTTGGTGACTTAGTTTAATTACGGGAGAGCTTGCACACTTCTTGAAGTGATGCACGAAATTTATTAGCGGTGTACTTAGAAGTTAAAAATGAAGAGTTTTATCAGTTAGAAAAAAAAATTAAGAAAAACCTTTCTTAAAAGTTTTTAAAACTTTTCACTGTTGAAAGTTGAAGAAATCTAGCAATGTCACTTCGAGAATGTGTAAGAAAATCATCTCTTACTGGAGATCAGAGATATCAGCGATTTGTTTGCGAGAGGAAATGTAAAAAATCTTGCAAACTTTGTAATTAAAAATACCATCCCAATCCAATATATCTAAATAACTAAACAGATTTAATAACATATAGTAGCAATATAATTTTTAATTATAAATTATTGTCATTCACAGCCTCTCGCGTTATAGAGCCCAACGAAAAACTATCCTTCTAACTTGTGATTACACAAAAGACTGCGCTGTATTCATCTGGCTCAATCAGTCATAGCATTTATCACATTCACCACGGCGAGTAGGGAATTATATAAAATCGCCGGTTAATTCGATAAATATAATCCATCACATATATATCCATATTTAATAATCCATCACATTTACCAAATTCAGTGATAATTATATATGATAACCGGTGATTATGCAGACCGGATGGATCACTTTTACCGTAATATATACGTTATTGTATACAAACGAAAAGATTCAAATTAGAATTTTGAATGTGATTTTAGAGTCAACGTTTTATTTAACTAGAATTTACGCAACAACCAACTAACATAAGTGCGACTAACATAACGATGGATGCATATATATGAGAGAATATTAATAAATAGCAAATAATTCTAACATTAGAAAAAAATGTATAATAATTGTAGATAGCTTACAAGACACCAGTAGAACAGAGTGATAACTCAAGAGGACCGGGTGTGGGAACGGCCGCAGAGACCTATCTGTTACTATCAGTGCCTATTTGCCTGCTACATCCTCGATAGAGCGACCGGCTCCTCTCAGGAGACCTACAGATAGCCTAGGACTAGACAGGGTAAACACAACTAAATTCCTATACAACAGTTACATATTGTATGGTTACAAAGCGTGCATTTTTTTTTTTTTTTTTTTTTGCCTCAATCAGAAAATGATAGTTTACTTATATTTTAAATTCACTCCTCAACATATTGACATTCATTTTCTATAACTCAAAATCATCCCTGGGATAAAAGTTCACTACTCCTGCCTGATTCGATGTTCGAAGGAGCTCTTTTTAGATACGTTTTTAAGGAGTTTTACGCAATAGTCCCAGTGTGGTATAGTAACTCTGGAGCATGAGAAGTGCTTAAAAATGCTTACATGACAACATTGATTAAAGTACAACAGGATACTTTACAAAAACTAAGGTAAGTACAACAACAAGACATTTTAGCGAGAAAACCTTTAAGCTTGGAAGAAAAAAAAGTAATATATATATATATATATATATATATATATATATATATATATATATATATATAAAATGTCTTGTTATTGTACTTACCTTAGTTTTTGTAAAGTATCCTGTTGTACTTTAATCAATGTTGTCATGTAAGCATTTTTAAGCACTTCTCATGCTCCAGAGTTACTATACCACACTGGGAATGATTTAATGCTAAATCTACCTCTAAAGGTGTTCAACTTTTATTTTTATAATACCGTTGTGAACAGCTAAAAATAAGGATATAATAATAATTCGCTTAAGAAAGCGTTGAATATAGTCAAGCTATTGTAATATAATTGCGAGTTTCTCCTTATCTAACTCATTGTCAGTATTGTAAAATATTTTCAGCGAAACTCTTGATATGTCACAACTTCGAACAGACAGTCTGGTATCAAAAATGTTGCAGTACTTTAGAAGAAAGAGATTCCTATTCTTTTATTTCTAAAGGACGGCAACGACGACATTAAGGTGAAGCGAAATGGGAACAAGGGAAAATGGGAAGAACCATAATATCTGATCTGGTCGAGTAAAAGAATAACGTAGTCGTTAAATAATACTTTACAATAATACATTTCTGATACAATTAAAATTTCTGATACTGCATTTAAAATCAGCAACCAATACCTCGATTAAAAAGAACTAAAGAAGATGGTCCATTGAGAAAGTACTCGAACGACCCTTGAAAGTCATAAAATAGCTGGACACAAACACTAGCTTTCAGCAGAGCCGACTAGGTTTATAGTACCATAAAACCGCCATCTACTGAGCCTCTATGAAAAAGGTACAGCTCTCTCTGACGTGTCAAAAGGTATGAGAATAGTCGCGTTTCACTCCGAGGGTCTGCAAATATTTAGAAGAAGCGACCATATGAGAGATTATAAAAATAATCGGCGGAAAGCCTATAATGCACTGTATGTGTTATCTATATTAAACATGAAGGCTTTAAATTTGGAATTGTTAATAAAATAGGTACAATAAATAATGGGCAGAACAAAAGAAAGAAAATAAATAAAACAAAGTTATGATTTAGGTGTTTTGTAACGCCTTGGATGATCCTCCAATAAATTCTCTAGATAAATTTTATTCATTGTATATATTTACACAATGACATCCATCGTTAAACATGGTTCTCAATGCAAAAGTTGAGTTACCAACTTTTTATAGTGGTATTTACATTTTATTAAATTGCTAAGCATTAGGAACGTTGGATACGTACCACGAATTTTGAAACCTTAAGTTCACAACGTAAAGGCATCCATACACAAAATTTTAGAGACAAATTGAATAAAGTTTTAGACAATTTGAATATTAATTTTGAAACCCAAAACGCCTACCATTTATTACGTACGCTTCAGCAGATGAAGACCAGAGAACCAAGGATTTCAGACCGGGCCTTTAAGTGAAAGAAGTGGTCCCCCCACGTAGCTGGTACGTCGATGAACCATCGACTCTCTTAGTCACGGCGTCGGAGGCGTTTCCAGATATGGCTCTGCCAGTAGCAGTCGCAAGACAGGATCAATGACCACGAGAAAAAGGAGTCACATATATCTTAGTAAAATGAAAGAAAGAATAGGAAGGAGATGCCGAAAATGTAATAAACCAAGAGATATTCAGTGAGATAAATATAGTGTCATTATTTTTTGAAAATATGTATTCAACACGAATCAAACAAGCACTCATATTTCATTAAATTAATATAAGAAGAGAATAATAAAAAAAAAAAATCCTGATCACTTAGCAAACTCACTATAAACCATTGCACATAAACTCCAGATTGCCTTTTTGAGAACACAAGGAGTAAACTGAATGGGAAGTGGGTGAGAGACCTAGATTTATAGAACTGAAAATCAATTCCTTTTCATCCAGTCTGGATAATTGGAAAAAAAATCCGTTGGCCTGAAGTAAGTTTATTGAAGAACAAACTTTTTTAACATTGCTGATCCCTATCTATTCCTGATAATCACCCTCCGAGACGTCTGGTAAGAAAATGATCAAGGGACTTTCTAACTTAAAATAGCCACTGAAGTGCTACCAATGAGTAGTTTCTTCGCAAGTCATTATCATGTCTTATATTCTTTATTTATATTTATTTCTTGTACGGTTGTAATACAGTTGTAAATTTCAATAAATAAATACAAA
Organism: Rhaphigaster nebulosa; assembly: GCA_948150685.1. Classification (NCBI taxonomy): domain Eukaryota; kingdom Metazoa; phylum Arthropoda; class Insecta; order Hemiptera; family Pentatomidae; genus Rhaphigaster; species Rhaphigaster nebulosa. Next base: position 25,970,690 of record OX411311.1, read on the forward strand.
AGTAAAACTAAGAAAAAACATTGCTGAAACTAAGATCCAGTACAGGAATTGGACGATGACAAAGCCACTTAGAATTCACCTTTACCAAAATTACTTGATTTTCAAAATCACCGAGATCCACTGGTTTTAGCTATTTGAATACATGATTTGAATAATCAATAATGATATTACACGCAACAATTTTACGTTATGATTCTGAAAGTGCTTTAGATTACCCGAACGTCCCATTATCTCCAGTTCATCAAAATACTTCAATATCATTAGTGTTGAAAGTTGAAATAAAAAAAGAATCTATACAATGGAGTTGCAAAAGAAGTTTAAAATATTAGTGTGATACTTTCATTACAGATATTTTCTTTTAAATGAGGAAAAAGAGGTACCTATGCTAATAATTTTTGTAGGCACAGTATCTCTTAAAAAATGTGAGCTTCACAAGTTTGCTGTATTATAAGACTTTCTAAGAATTTCTTGATGTTTCGTTCTTTTTCTCGAACATGCTTCAGAAGAAATAAATTGAAATCATGAGATCAAATATACCGATGGAAGAATTATAATCTTAGCGAGAATATAAATCAGGAAGAATCACAAATGTTTACTATTTTGTTTTAAATGTTTAAATTTGAAGTTAAGATAATATTATAATGCTATAAATAAATAAATATAATTGAATCTGTTCTGTAGAAACAAAGCAGTTCCGGAAGTTTTTACATAAACCTCTCGCGCGGACTGTACAGTGCACATATGTCTTGCAACACGTGGCGAGAACACATGTTCAAAACATGTCTCAGTACTCCGTCATATGTATATAATAACTTCACGCCTCTTACCAAGAATATATACAAACAGTACTAAGTTATTCCAGCCAGTATGACTAAAGGAAGCAAAAAGTTGTATAAATATTTTTATGATATATTGGTAATAATATTTTTTGTGTAATTTATGAAGAAGAAAAATTATGATAAAATTGAATTTTATTCACTAAATTTCATTTTTTTTACATCAAAATTGAACAGAACAGTCAATATAAAATATGAGTTTTTCCTTTCTTGTCAGTGGGGAAAATCTTTCAATCATAAACTAGGAGTATTTTGGTCATGGACATACGCAAGGCTTATTTTAGAATTGATTAAAGACAATGGAGTAGTAATCATAAAAATCCTAGGTTCGAATCAATATTTGCTAACCTTCTAATCAATCGATTATTTATCATCATCGAACGATGACTCAGCCGAAGGTAATCGACCTTCAGCCAGCTGCACCAACAGGAAGGAATATGAGAGGAAGGTACACACGACAGAGCGATTTCCTGTACAGTGCTAAAGTGCCGTGGAGTTCATGGGCGGACATTAATAATCGCAAACCATAAATAGAGACCATAAATAAATTGTTAAGAGAAAAAGGGTCTAATTTGCGTACGCATCGTTTTATGACAACTTCGTATCCGTCGAAGCAAGATGATTAAACAGACTTTTTAATAAATGAGAAATAATGGTGTGAAAACGTTGGGAGGTTCAGGGAAAATAAAAAGTGTGAAAAAATGAAACTTATTTAAGTGAAACTTTATTGCCGCTTAAAAAACATTGTTGATTTGACAGCGTTCCTTGAAAATGTCTATAACGAGATGAGATTGAACAATATATATGTTTATTTAAAAAGTTATTTTGTATTTTAGTGGTTAATCCAACTTTAATACGGGCGAAACTGCGGGGCATGGCTGTTTTATATAAGAGGGCTTAATTTGAATGCACTTGTATACTTTTCATGACCAATCCCCTTATTTTATATACAATAAAATAAAATAAAAACTTTACATTACAATATCTTTAATCATTTAATCATATCTTTAATCGTTATTTTATAAAACAACGAATTAATGAGAGATAATTTCAAAAATGATGTTAGTTCCCAAACTATCTCATATTTGTCACAGAACAGGATTCATGATAATAACCATTTTCCAGAGGAGGTCCAGTATTGATTCCCACGAATGTTACAGCTGATCCCTCATCAATCAGCTCTACCACGGCCGCTGATGGCGACCCTAAACCCGTGATCGATGGCTTGCGAAGGCAGCTGTTGAAGAGAGGGCCCAGTGATGGCGAGGTATCTAGGTCTGGGCACCGCGCCAGCACACCGCCCGTGCTACCAAAACAAACAGCCCAAGAGTAAACGAACCACCAATTGGAGTCGGCTGTCATAACGAGGGGCTTCCTCTAATCTAGTCCCCGGTCGCTACGAGATGGGGCCATTGCGCAAGGCTGGTTCGGCCCATTGTTATATTATATGTAAGGTCCGCACCTTACATATAATACATGACCCGCGTCATTGTTCTCGGAGCGAATGCCATTGCAAGAAATGATGAATGCAATTGGCAACGTTAATGCACTGCGGTCTCGCGTCGATAGTCAGAGGAAGGAAATCTGAATCTGGACGATTAAGATGATAGATGAGTAGAATGTAGAACTAGTAGATCATTGGAGACTGGCAATAATATTAGCAAAGTATAAAGCCAGAATTTCCAATGGAGTGCTATTAATTAAAATAATTTTGAAGTAAGTACCAAAACTTCGCAGTTTTTATTATTTTTTTATTTATCATAAAAAAAAAAGTAAGCACTTCATTTAAAAGTGTCTTTAACTAAAAAATTGTTTTTAAACTAATTTTACTGTCTAACTTTGTAAAATTTAAAACTCTCGGAATAGACGTACTTCTATTATTTTAAATACTAATAGTATTTTCAAAATCTACAAGCTTCCATCAAACTATGGATAATATATAAACAATATATCTGCAAATGATACAATAAATCTCTAAAGTGCTTAACATAATTTTTCAGGAGACAAAAAAAAACTTCAATCTCTCTGAAGCTATCTCTTCAAGTAATCGGTACATAATGTCAGTACTGATGTCAGAGGTGCCCCTCTCAGTCGAAGACTCCTCCAATCTCTCCCTTCCCCTTCCCCCCAAACTAATCGATACTGGTCTTTTTAAACGGAATCCTTCTTTTTATTATTTATGAACAGATTACATTATTTTAATTTTTATTTCATAATACAATGCACCGCTTATACAATTTAGTTTTTTTACAATTTTTTTTTTTTCAATTTCTTCTTAAAACTACAGCCAAAATACCATAGTTTGCTCTTTAAAAAAATTCTAATGATGCACTTTGCGTTGTAACCCTCTCCCTTGTGGGCACCTCTGCTCATATGATTTTTTAATTATATACTTCAACCTGTTTTTCTGCGATAGTATTAGATTATGGTAAACATGATAAACGTTCCTATCAAAATGGAAAATTCATTTCACAGCACAAGCCTTTGGCGAAGGTTTTATGGATTGAAGAAAATTATGTTGGGACGAGCATCGGACTCGATTTCCCAACTGCTATATAAATAAACGGTCAGTGAAGCAACTTTAATCGATGCAGAGACTGATCAGCAACAACATTTAAAATTCACATCTTAATAAGGTTGTTTCATAATGTGATTTTTAAACAATCCATTATAAAAATAATCGAGATCTTGATTATGAGCAATAATTAGCAGATACTTTCACAAGTGGAAAAAAAATACCTGGCTTTTCTATAGCTGGTAAAATGACAATTAATTCAAAATAATATTTACTACCATGCTGTGGAATTGACTCTATTCAAAATATATTTTTTGTTTACTTTGATTGAAAAAATAATTCCTAGCTGCATGGTTTTATACAATTGATAATTGATATAATTGATAAATTATTTGTCACTTCTATAATTTTATTTTTATTTAAAACTAGTTTCAAATGTTATGCATTGATCTTCAGTTCTGAAAACACAAACATTTAAAAATAGGCAATTTAAAATACAGTTTAGTATTATTATACATATTAAATAAAATGCGATATAAATTAGTATTATAAAACATTTATGAATTATAAATTTAATTAAGACAAAAGATCATAAGACAAAATAATGCATAACATTTGAAATTAGTTTTCAATAAAAACAAAATTATAGAATTTGCAAATAATTTATCAATCCCCAATTAGATTGATCCTTCTATGCTATCATGCGGACGTCAACTAGTTTTGTAAAAGTTTTTCTTTTTTTTTTAATTTGGTACCGATTCATCACATTTTTTATTTTACAGCGATAAATATATTCTTTTCTTGAGGTTGAGACTGTTGAAAACGTTCTTGCGTTATAATAAAATTTAATGTTGACTAATTTTATGTATCTATGAAAAAGAATCATTCCACAATCGCCATAAATGAGACAAGCATGGATAGAGATTTGATCGAAGAGCTGTATAGAAATACATTTCAGATCATTACCTTGGGTGGTCTGTACTGTGAATAGCAAGGAAGCGATACCAGTGAAACAACTCCGAGGAGCCAGCTCTAATAGAGGCTGAATAGACCCGCCATCAGTCTCACTGACACCACTTCAATCTCCGATGGAACTTCTATTCTATCCTCATGTGCCAATTCTATTGTTGCGCGCTCTATTCCCTGCTAATAAAAGCTATAATATGGAACATGAGATTAACCGTGAGGAATATTGGAGATATGAAAAATGTCTTGCAGAAACTTAGGAGATAAGGTGCAACAAAGCCACTATATAAATACCACAGAAAAGAAAAACAGGTCAAATAAATTTAATTTATATAAACAGCTATCTCACAACTCAGGGGAAAATAATTATTTATCCAGCAACAAAAAAATAAGTGATTTCAACTGGATATTTAAGGGTAGAGGTGAATTATTGAACTTAAATTCAAGCTCAGATAGATATGTTCACTATGCAATATCAGAGAAATCGAAAATACTCAACATTTTTCGCCGTATGCCTAATCTTATCGGAGATTCGAAGGGAATACTTTAATCAAATAAACAATAACAAAATTATATATTATTTAAATGGTAAAGATTGGGACAGTATAATAAAATAGCTTATAATTAGAGGCAAAAGCTGATAAAGGAATTAAACTATAATGGATGCTAGTGTCTGGAACTTCATGATAATATGTATGTAAAATTATAATGATTTAATGTGAACATTTTAGTGTTGTAGATGAGGAGCAACTGATTTGTTTATTTTGTTGTATATTAATTTGTTTATTTTCTTAATTTTTTTAAATTTTGTTTCTTTTAATTGTATGTTGAAAAATGTTAGGCAACTAACACCGGACTTAAGGTCAATAGACCAAGCCCTAATAATGTTTTCATAACCTGCTCGTGTTATATATATTATAAATAAAACATTATTACATTATATTCCTTACTAATAGTAATCATTATTTATTTGTTGTACTAATATTTGGTATTGCAAAATTTTAGGAACATACATTTAAAGAAAATTATTTGTTTTTTTTTATGTAATTAGCAATCCTGGTATACATAGAATACGTTTCTTAGAGTAGACTAGGGAAATTTTTATAGTAGTAGATATATGTGACACGGAGGGAATGGGAAGAAGTTGTTACGACAGTTGTTTGCTGTCACAACCCACCACTAGTTTGTATATGAAAAGAGAAAGATTATCATAGAAATGCAAATTATTATCATTCAAATCTTACTACTACAAATTTTCTTTATCACCATTTACACTTTATATTAACTTTTATGATATAAAAGATACCAGGAAGTATTAAACAGTAGTTTCAGGACCAATTGTTTAAGTGTTCTCATCGACCTGACTCATATATTTTTCAATTGAGTCAATCCATTATTACCATTGTGGAACAAATAAAATAGGACCAAGAAACATAGGTTCGTTGAGACGACGTGCTTATCAAATGGAATTCCTACTTCATCAAAATCCAACCTTAAGAGATATCCCGCGTTCCAAGCATAATAAGACGAAGGTAGATGGGAGATATTCCCGAAACCAAAGGCATGAGAATCTGGCTCGCACCCAAGCTAACAAGCATCAAAGTGATTGAGTTTCATTTCACTTAGGAAAATTAACTAATAATAATTAGTTCTATTTTTTTTCTTACAACTGTTTCCTAATAAAATTTAGTAATCTTAATTATGTAGTACCACAACTGATGTTACAAGCAGGGTCTAAACAGCTATAAACACATAAGTATCTATTCACATCTATAGTAAAAAAGGTAAAAGGAAAGCTTGTTCTGGAGTCATAATAATTATTAATTTTATTTTATTCAGAAATGCCGTGAATTTGGCTTTTACATTTAATTAAAAAACTTATAGCTTTTACATTTAATTAAGATTTATTTTATGTTAAAACCACAATTTTTTTTTAGGAAAATCAAGAATATATATCTCTGTTAATCATTCAAATTAACAAGAACATTTCGCGCATTCAAAGTGAAAAAGGCGCAACTAAAAGTTTCTAACGTCAGATATCCTAAACATTAATATTACTAATTTAAATAATGGTTCCATTTAAGAAAAATTGTTGGCTTAGAATATTTTTAAAATTTTAGTTTAGGACCGAGAAGCTTATCGATCAACTCTCGTTATTCGAAAAATTAAATTTTTAAGACGAGATAAAGTATTATCTTTATCAGAATTTTAGTTTCTTTTTATGTTTCTGTTTATGTTTATGTTTATGTTAAAAATTACATGGAGTGTAACAACTAGCAAATTGATTGCTTAGTCTTGTTATCAATAAATTTAATAATGAATATATAGTTTATTCCTGGAGATACCAAAAGATGGAGAAACGTTGACTGATTTTTAATTAACTCTAACTTGAAATATTTAATGTTTTAATGGGAATGTTAGAAAAATAAACTAATAATTACAAATTTAACTATGCACAAATAACTCATAAATTACTCACCGTTCTTTTTTTATTTATAAAATCTTCCAAGGACCTCTCAGCACGTAACAAAATCAAGAGCCTTTTTCAATTAAACTGCATTCTTGTGGTAACTAAATAAAAGAAAAAAAAAATCAGACAAAGATAATGATGAAAATATACTTTAAAATATTGACCATTTTTAACGTTATTAAACATTGTACATATACACCCATATACATCTGTCTGTTTCATAATTAGTCCAATAGATAATTTACATTATAAATTGAATCAATCAATCAAATATGAATAATCAAATTAAAGGTGAATTTGCGGGAAGGCAATAAACCTAAACTTTATTAGATAAGGAAATTAATATGCTTAATTACATCAACGATTGCTTCATAATTATCATTGTTAAAAGATGTTTTACTAAAATTAATAATTTAGAATTTAATAATAAATAAATTTATAATTTAAATATTAGATGGATATGATAAAAAAATAAATAATTTGATGTTACAATGAATAAGTGACGTTTCATTGTTCAGGCCAAGCTCTTATCTCAGCCCATGGAACTACAAGAATCTGCCCTACTTTCCTTTAGGGATATATCAGATAATATTGTAAAAATATTTCTTGAATATTGAGCAATTTAGATTCTTAAATATTCAAATGTCTGTCAATTTCTCCTCAATAGACTCCGAATTCACAACAGAAACAATTTAAAAAATAAACAAGAAAAATCTAGCTTCAAAAATAAATATTTTTCAGTTATTTAAAGTTGGACTTTGTAACATCTAAACGCGCGCGCATACCACATTACCTTAAATTAATAACTGTCATTAATGTAAAGAATTTTATTTACTGGTAATACCATATATTATCCGGGATATCGCGTTATTCCGAATCGCCTTGGCTAGTTATTCCGGATAAATGGGGTTCCGCTGTATAAGTTACTGATGTACCTATATAATTTATACCATGATGACCTGATCCATGAATGCAAGAGGAAGTAGGAGATGACAGGGTGTATCTGGAAGGAAGGGCAGACATCAATGAGATACCTTATCGCTCCTCCTTTCCAATCTTGAATTATTTATAAGTCTCGATACCTAGCTGGCTATAGTAGCGCGCTGCTTTAGAATAAGATGGCTAAGCAGAACAGAAGTCTTTATGGCATAAGAAGTTCATGAATAAAAAAGTGTTGCATCTAATTTCGACAAGATACTACTAAACTCTTATATTCCCGCCTAGTCCTTAGACACTACCGCTTAGACTGTTTATATATAACGTATATTGTAATGAAAAACATCAAGATAAATTATATCAAGGTTTATACAAGGTACTGTTCCATCCTCAAGAGCATGACATTCTGGAATAAGGAAATTAATTACAAAGCACTGAATAATCCCACGTAGTAGGCCCGCTACGTCGTCTCGCTCCAGTAATGTTGAGTCGCTTTGGAACGTCCGTTTTGCGTTTCATGTTACTGGGGCGGAATACCTTTCTTTTATGAAAGGACTTTTCGGGTAATCCAAAATTAAAACAAAGGAATATGCCACTTGATTAAAAAAATATTCTCAATATATTAATCATTACAAGTATCATTGAAGATGAATTTTTAATAGAAACTATGTTCCAATACATTTTATTATTTATTGAGAACACAATAAACTCTCATAAAACGAAATTTGTAATCTGCAACTTATTTTGCAATAAGCAAATTTTATATAAGGTTAAGCAGCGCCTCATCTCAGAAGATTTAATTAATTCAACGTTTATCTTGGCCACCGCCTCCTTAGCCATCAGGAATGGCTATATCGTTTCTGGAAGATCTTTCTGTTTCTGTCAGAAGATGTCATGTTGTAAGTCAGTATTTGGTGAATTTTACTGAAATATTTTTTGGCAGTGTCACTTATCAATAACCCTTCGGCCGGGTCACGTTTATTTTCTCGTCTAAGCGAACCATGGATATTGTATACCCATATAAATAAAAAACACCTAAATTTCATTAATTTTTCTTTAACAATTTCTAAGAATTAAGTTTTATATTCAATTATTATTTCCTTATCATGCCTCTGTGTGAGAAACTATTACTTGAACAAAATCATCAGTGAAAAAAAAGTCCCATACATTTTCAGCCGTTGGTTTATTGCCGTAGTCCAAAGCCATCCCTTTAAACTTATACCCTTGTCAATTTGCCAGTGATAGAAGGCAAACAGGTTCTACACCGAGAAAAACAGATTTTTTTACCATGAAAATTAGATAGAAGGAAGCTTGTCTTCCTCTGCAGAACCATCATCACTTCATCCACTGATCCTTTTTAATCTTCATAATTTTCATCAACAGACAGGATACTTCAAATCAATATGCTGCAGATTTCATATTTCTTAACTTTAGGTCGTTGTCTTATAGGCGATGGGTGTGGAACCTCTTCGTCCACACTAGGGTCTGCATCAGGAGCTAATTTTTCGACTTGTTTGTTAGGCGCAATTCTTCCGTCAACTAATTTTTAATTTATATAAATTGATTGGCTCGTCAAAGTTTTAACAAATAAAACGCAATAATGTATAAATTTTCAATTCATAACAAAAAAAATTTATCTTGTATCAAAGTGGATCGCTAAAAATTTGCAGTAATTAGCATTTGTTTCATCTGCGATCGAGTCATCAACAATGCGGATATTTATGAAAATTGAAAATCATAAAAAACAATATTAAAAAAAAGTAAAATAGACTTGCTCAATACGATTAAGATTAAATAATCAACACGATACCATGTAATTACACACTCCTAATTATCTGAGTAGAACAGAGGAAGAAACTTCAGGATAGGGTCGGATAAAGTTGTTCTTGCGGGAGAAACTTTATAACTTCCAAGTATCTCAGGTACGAGAGAAATGAGGCCTACTATAGAGGGGATATGGGTAGAGTAGATACTTCAAAATAGAAAGATGAATTCCACTCAACCATTACCAAAACAAGTTTAATTAAAATAAAAAAGAATATAAATATTAAATAAATATTATAAATATATACCTAGAAATTAAATTTTTCAAGTTTTCTTTTAATATTTGTCTCTAAATACACGTCTGCTTATACAGTAACTGTATTCAGTTATAAGCAGATATTTATTTGGAGACAAATATTAAAACGTTATAACGTGCAATCATCACAGTATTAAATATTCAACAGTTCGGATGGACGTTCAACCTTTCCCTTAAGGGTTCAATTTACCGGCTGAATTGAAACAAAAATAAAGATAGATTTGTTCTAATCTCATCTTAAATCCCTGTTAACCATTCATAATGCTTTAAAAACTACTTACATAGGGAGAGAGGGATTTTGCACACGTCAACGAATCTATATTATAGTTGCTGGCGTGAAAATATTAAGGCTGACAACAAAATCTGTATATTCAATTTAAACATTACAAGTCATATAGGGACTTGTATTCACAACTTGTTAAATACGGTTATAACCCAATGGTTATATAAAGAGGTGCTGTGATTCAACAATCATGCTCAACCGAATATCGAAAGCCTCGTTTGTCTCTTATTCATTAAAATATAAGTTTTGTATTTCTGTAATAAAACAAAAGATTTGGAATCGAATGGAGTTCGTCATTTTTACGTTCACAGCTTTATCAGGATTATAAATTACCTATGACCTGTTTTTCCATGATATACTGATTGCCATGCCAACGAAGGACCAAGTACCCACACTTTACAGTCGCTGGGTGTGCCAAAGGAGATTCTACTTACCAACGATTCCGTAAAAATTCCCAAGTCAACTTCAGGGTTGAGAGAGTCAAATGAAGATCGCCTTAGCCTACTATAGCTTCTTAAGTTCTGAAGATGTTCTACAAAGTTAGGCTTGTGTAATAAAAAAATTAATTATTCAAACTGTTTATTTTATATCGACAGCCTCGTTTGTATCTTATTCATTAAAATAGAAATATTGCATTTCTGTAACAAAACCAAAGATTTGTCGTCATTTTTATGTTCACGAACATAAAGCTTTAAAAGCTTTATCAGGTTTATAAATTGCCTATGAGCCGTTTTAATAATCTTTAACGCTTCTGGGGGAATTGAAGTTTTTTTCGTTCCCTGAAAATTATACCAGAAGCACTTCTGAGATTTTGCACCTGCAAGAGTATACCTAACTGACGATATTATATATTGGATAATATATGATGTACCTGGACTGATCTCCGAATAAAGATTATTATCATTAAACATTACAATCGATCATCAATCATTCCTAAAACTGAAATTTAACCAGTCAAGCCGAGGAATGAGCGATATGATAACTAAACTATAATTTTCCTATCCAACTTGTTGAAAACCGATCTCCAGCATTGTAGCAATTTTTTGCAGGAAAAGAGTGTTCTCTATTTTCACAGTCAACAAAGCATTGGAAGGTAATGGACTGTCGGCAGTAAGAAGAAAAATGGGGTCCAGTGAATAAATGGTCCACCGAGAACAGAAATCCCCAGCAACCGTTAGATCTGGCTGGGGGGACACAGGGCCATTGTGTAGGTTTATTTCTTGGACACATGATACTTGAAGCCATTTAATGTATCAAGGAAATAGTGAAGCTCAGATCGGACTTGTACATTTAACACGTATACAAACGTAATAATAAAGGATATGATGTAGGTGCGGTACGAAACATGTAGTAATGATATATAGTGTTTAATGTGTGTTGACGTAAACATAAAATATATATACATATAAATATTTATAAATATACATAAAATATTTTTATGTATACTATAATTTTTTTTATTTTTCGTATTCTCCCATGTAACCCTACTATATTTGAACGCAAAGGTGTTAAAAGGGAAGATGTCCGCAAAACCAAATTAATGAAAAAAATAAAACGGTTTTAACTGTAATCGTAAAAACATAGCTTGATTTGTCAAAAGGACGTGTTTTTAAAGTTGATGAGCTTAATATATGTAAAATTTAAAAGTTTGTTTATTTTATATTGCAACACATATTTATTTGTAACGGAAAGCTTGTTTTTTAATTAAGTTCTAACTTGAAAAATCAAAATTTTAGTGGAATTTCTCACAAAAATATTCTTTATTATAATAATTTTCACACTTGCTAGAGGTTTTATTAACTTTATGTATATAATTTATATAAATGCAAACGCTTTTATATCAAATAACACCATAATTTAAAGCACTACAATTTTTAAAATTCAGTATTCCTATACTAATAATAGCAGCTTGATATTAGAAAACTATCTTTTTCCTTATTATACTAATTTCGAGTATAATGGCAGAAAATATGGATATGGATAACTTAAATAAAATGAAAAAAATCACAATAAAATTCAGTCAGACTTAATTTATATGAATAAATGTTTATAATATCAATAATAACATTACAAAAATTTATAATTTAAGAATCACATCAATTAGTCAAGAGAAATTATTTTTTGTCACATCTTTACGTTTTTTAGAAGGTTCTAAAATCCATTTAAAATTCTTTTAGTGTTTATCTTTTCCTCAAGGCATGCCACATTTTAATTAACACATACAAATATAATTAATTAATCACTTTACTAAATATAGTCAATTTTATTGTTTAGTTGATGCTGATTATGTATTGTATCAGTTCAGTGAAGGTAATTTATAGACTATAAGACAACTACAAAAAATATTACATAATTTATAATATATATAGCTATAATATGGCAAAATTATATTATACGATACAGTAACTTATACAATAAATAACATTTATAATTGGACAATATATTTCTTAAATACTAATACTGAAAATTACCATAACATCACTCCTCGATTGATTTGTTCATTATATATGAAACGAAATATAATTTAATTATTTAAAATATTTCTTCTTCAAAGTGTTTAATAGATCTTTTCCTTAAATTTTCTTTCACTAAATAAACAATTATTTCACCTAAAAATAATCCCAAGGATAATATACAACCAATAATAAGAATAAGGAATGGCCCAGAAAGGTCGACGATGGAGAAGGCTCGGAGTTTGATTTCGGTTGGTTTGTTGGGAACCTCCACGTAGTCCTTGATGAATTTTTCAGGGAAGCCGCTTTGGGCGATCCGAAACGACAATTCTGCTACCTTCTGGATTATGAAATGATTCCTCCGCATCATGATCCCGAGGTAGAAGAATCGAAGGCACAAATCTGACTTATACACCGACAGGCTGTTTTTCTTGATTGTATACGAAAACGGTAAATCCATATCTAGGAACGAAAAGTTTCCATACTTCTTCAGTTGATTATAGATCACTTTATAGCTATCGACCACTATATGATTTGCCAAAATGTCTTTAATCACAGGCTCCTCCATTTGGGCTGTTTGGTAGAGGACATTTTGTGTCACTGCCATTTTAATGTTTTCTTGCAGAAGCTGCTCGAAGGAATCCATTTTCGGCTCGGTTTTTCCCGCTGTTAAGAGACTTTTGAGCGCTGCGGAATATGCAAGATTGATGTGAATTGTGTAAAACAGCCAGGTCGCAAAAGCTAAACGAAAGACAATCGATCGTGGATCCACACTAGAAGGAAACGATACTAAAAGAGCATAAGAAGACATCAAGGAAATAGAAAACTTTTGAAAAGGATGCTGATAGTTTTGAAATCGGGCTAATAAAAATAGACAGCAGGGGAATGCGAACATCGTCGCTATTAATATTAACCACAAACCCTCATTGAAACCTACAAAAATCAACTTCCATGTGGCAACGTATTTGGGGTTTTTAAAAAAGAAACATATATGCTCAGTCACGAATGGGTGGGGGATTATCAAAGATGGAAATGTAAATACTAAGTTCTTGTCGCCAGAGACTGTGAGCCAGACATGACCCAGTCTGAGGTCGGTGCTGAGACCCTTAGGGCCGTCTTTCTCCATCCACATCCAGGCGTCGGATCGATTGTAGATGCGATAATCGATCTTCATTCCTAGGTGCTCAGCGATGATCTCGACCACGCCGCATTCAATTCCCCCAGAGGGTTTGCCATCCTGGTCAACAATAAAGTAAGGAGGGTTGTGGTAGGTTCCAACTTTCATCGTACAATTATTGAATTTCTCAGGTAGTTTCTCAGGGAATAAATTTTCATTCCTCATAAACGTACCATTCACCCAAAAGTCTAGTATTTCGGTGCGATTATTATTCCTCAGGCAGCTATTTCTGTCTTTACCGAAAGGGAAGAAAGTCGAAACGATAACGGCGCTGTCTACGACACTGACTAAAATAACATCCAGGTCTCCCCTTAAAAACATATAGAAAAGCAGCTCATGAATTTCAGATTCCTTTATGGGTCTAGAAACTGCCACAACCATTCTAGTCTTTTCACCACCTCCATGTAGATAATAATGGCTGTAAAACTTGTACAGCATCTCTTCTGTTTGATCCATGAGAGAACTCGTCTCATCCAAGATAATTATGTGAGCGCAATGAAGGAGACGAAGAGGTCCTGGTTTTTGCTGCATGAAGGGATTGAACACCTTATAGGTGCTGACGGCGGGCAGATGAGTAGACCACTTGCCGTCCATCTTCTTCAGCAGAGGGGACCTCACAAGCAGAGGGACGTCGATGGGGCTGGGATCACTGAAGTTGAGAGGAAATAGAAACGCCAAGCAGTGCCTGTCCAGGTACTTGTCCGCGATGGCTAGCAGGCACTCGGAGAGCTCGGAGGCTAAGGGGTCGTCCGTCTCCAGTTTAAAACCCACAATACCGGCGAGGAATAGCAATGTCCACCACATCGCGGTGGAACAATAAATGGCCGACTGAAGTGCTTTCCATTTACTCCCGAGTATTACAGATCGGATCTAATCTAATCGTTTTATTAGCCTGCAAGATCAAATCAATACTTATTAAAAAGTCATTTCTTTATAAATATTAAACCGATAGGGACAAAGTGGTCACGCGAACAACGGTAAAATCTACGTTTATAATATAATTTTAACATCGAAATATTATTTAAATGTTATTATGGATTTGAACTCATAATGAGTGGATATAACATGTAGTAAACGCTGTAATTCAGTGAAGTGGAGTCACATATTTTCCAGTGGCTCACTTGTCAAAAGGATGAAGATTCAGTTTCTGACTAATCTAGTCTAAATTCAATTTTATAAACAATTGTATCATACTTTTATTAATAATTATTATTTTTATCATTTCCGTAATGTTGATTGATTTTAGAAACCCCAGAAGTCAAGGTAATAAAATTTCAAACACCATAATGACTCTTATTATATTCTTATGTCTATGAATTATGGGGTTTCTCAAATAATAGATTCACTTATAATTATATGCTATACAAGTTAAAACTGTACAAACTGATTTGACTTGAATCCGGTAGCAGACTTGTATAGTATATTTAATAGGAGCCGGCGAAAGCGAAATCGGACTTGAGTCCGATATTTTTTTAATTACAGGATACGGACTCGCTTGCGGACTTACTTGAGCTTCGTTTTACTAAAACAGGGATGGAACATCGATCATAGTGACAAGCTTTTCTTGTTCCTCATAATTCCCTTATAATTTTAACTTTTACTTTTTGCCACATGTATCAACTATCATCCTGCCAAGATTTTAACAGTCTAATCGAGAGATGGGGGAGGGGGAGAAAGGGGAGGGGCGATTGTTTCATATTGAGACAATATGTTACACATGGCTGAATCATAGAAACATGGTTGCATTAAAGAGTTAAAACAAACTGGCATTTATATCAGCAAAACTAACATTAAAAAAGGACTAATATAACAGCGATTAAGCAAATTTTTCATTTATAAGCCCTACTTACACACATTGATCAAGAATCAAGTATGTCAAATCTGACAAGGGTAAACTAACAAAAGTGAAATGTACATAGATATAAAATTATAACAAAGGAAATGGGGTTTCATGTTCAAGTGAAAATTACCACATACAAAAGTAAAAGTATCTACATAGTTTCGAGTGTAAATGCGAAAATGAGCCTGTAATTTTTAACTTTCTCGAGAACAGCTGATCAAAGCTGTGATCCATTCTCTTGGTGTTTCCAAGTTATGACTAAAAGCACTTACTACACTTTGTCACATTTTAATTAAATTTATCCAATCAAGCTTTTACTTAAATAAAAAGGAAATGAGAAATAATGATTCAAGAATGAGCGTTTACAGGACTGATATATAAGAAGTTCTAAAAGAAATAATGACTTCATCAAAGGCAACATCTATTTGCTCAATGGAAATACTAAGAGATGAAGGGGAACGAACGGACGGGCTATTCGGACTATACAGTGTCGAAGAGTCTAAATATGTCAGCGGAATGCGACAGCCTGTAGAGATATTCTGGATTGCTGGAATCCTGCCTGGATACTGCCGTCGTTCCAGTAAGTCAGCGCTAAATCTGGAACTGCACCTGTATCGATGTAGCTGGTATGACAGAGAATTCTCTAGAGGTCAGAGATGAAAATAGTTCATCTCAGTGGCTATGAGTAATCCAACTACAATGTATACAACTCAATCCCTTAATATTTAATGTTCTTATATTTTCAATGATTAAAAATGTCATTAAAAAAAGAATATTGATAACTAGAAATGAATACTGACAAACAACTTAAGTAAGTATGCCGGATTAGTGTCACTATTTTGAAATAAAAACACTTTATAACGAATAGACGCATAGTTGTTATTACAGAGTCAATACATACCAAATTGTCCAAAATAAATTAATTTGGTTGCCTTACCATTTTTAAATTTTTTTTTATATTTTGTATGTTGATTCTTCCATGTTTGTAGAGATAAAAACAGTAAGGAAATTTTTTTTTTTCTTTGACCTTTTATAAATGGCAGCCATTTCTTTCGACACTGCTGGTCAATTTCAGTAAATGCAAGCATTTTTGGTTTCGTCGATAGTTCAACAACTATATGAGCTAGAAAGATCCAACAAACGCCATTTTAAAGGTAATATTTTGAGAAGGAATCCTACAAAAAAACTTAAATCTTTGTGTGGTGGGTACGTCCCTAATAGTAGCTCAACCAGAATAAATATCAACCCTACTAAATGCATACCTTTTTTTACGATTTTTTAAAAATTGTAATTTTTCAATTTTTAAAAAATTTAATCTTCAATATCTCCGATGGGAGTGGAGTTACAAATCTGAAATTTACAAAAGTTACAGTGTTTTAGAAGAGGATTGCTTAGCTCAAGCTTGGTGAAGGTTCAAAAACGGGAGAAAACAAGCATTGGCGGTTTCTTGGATATTTCAAAAACTATATCACTTAGAAAGATCAAACAAAGGCCATTTTAAAGGTAATATTTTGAGCTAAAAATGCATTCCTAGTACATTTAATGTATTCCTACTCCTAATGTTTCACAAATCGACCTGAAATTTAACGCCCAAATTTAAAAAAAATATGTTTTCAAACATAACTGGATTCAAAGATTTAATTTCCAGAAACTGAAGGATCAAGATGTGTTAAGCCTATAGTCGTCAACGCTGGATCTTAAGCTCCGGACATGTAATTTGGAAGAATTGCACAGTTGAGGAAAAATGTAAAACTTTCACACAAGCTATAGCAGAGACAGCAAACACTATCTTTGGGCCTAAGCAGAAGGAGTCTTGCCCTCCTTGGTTTGATAGCGATTATGAAAATGCAACCCGTAGAAATAATGAGGCCTCCCGATGACTCAGCGGAGTACAAGGCAGAAGGTCAACGAATACAGAAAAGGAAGAACTTAACAAAATTGAAGAATTGCATGGTGATAAAGAGCTGTGAAATTTCTTCTGTAAAGTAAATCAATGGAGAAAACCGTTTGCTCCGCTTCTGACTAATTCTTTGGACAACAGAGGCAATCTCCTAACAAATTTGACAGAAATATTAGCGCAGTGGAGAAGCCACTTTTCTGAGCTTCTGACAAAAGATGGTCCCATGAGGTCGACGAAATATCTCCTGCAATTGGATCATCAACGGAAGTTGGAGAAGAACCACCTGACGAAGAAGAAATAATAGATGCCCTTGATAAGCTTTAGAACCATAAGGCCCTGACCATGATGAAATTCCAGCAGACCAGGAATAAATATGGAGGAAGTGAGATGGTGAAGGCCCTTCAGAATCTACTCCGGATTGTATGGACAGAAGAGGTGATTCCCTCTGGATGGAGTAGCCCTATAATTCACTGTGTACATAGAAAGGGTGACCGCCTAGAATGCACCAACTATCCAACACCTCCTACCACACGCTGATATAGTTATAGAACCATACCAGAGCGGCTTCAGACGTGGTGAATCCATTTAATAAGATTGATATTTATTCTGGTTGACCTACTACTAGGGACCTATCAACAATACAAAGAGATAAATTTTTAATAGCACTCCTTCTAATAGAAAAAATTGTTTGAAAACATATTTTTTTTAAATTTGAGCGTTAAACATCAGGTCAATTTGCGAAATATTATGAGTAGGAATACATTAAATGTACTAAGAATAATTTGTTTAGCTTAAAGCATTACCTTTGAAATGGTGTTTGATTTTTCTAAGGCATACAGTTTTAGAACTATCGACGAAACCGCCAATGCTTGCATTTACTGAAATTGGCCAGTAGTGCCTAAGAAAAATGGCTGCCATTCATAAACTGTTAAAGAAAAAAAAAGTTCCCATTCTGTTTTTATCTGTAGAAACGTGGAAGAATCAATATAAAAAATATTAAAAAAATTAAAAATGGTCAAGCAACCACGATTGGACCACTTCATATGGATTGATTGGCCTCTACAATATCTGTATATTTTTAAATGTTTCTTATTTACGACATGCGGAATTATTCAAAAGTGGATAATAATAACAATGGCATCTACTATTCAATGAACCCCGTCCATGCAAATATTTAAAATAAACTGTTTAAGTTCATTAAGTTCATCTTAGACATAAACAAGATTTCCTGAATTTCATTTGTGTCTTCTATATTATATTTTTCATGAGGCAGAACTGATACCGACTCGTAAATGGACAATTCCTTCATAAAATCAAAAATTAAATTATAAATATTATTTGGCAACCTATTAAAACATTAAAAGCAGTAATGGTTGGAAGATGAGGTTGGGCCGTAAATCGCTATAATCAGGACGGATTGGGTATCAATGAAGCTCCCAGATAAATGGTCCCAAGTGACAAGAAGGTTAAGTAGCCCAAAATTGCAATGGGCTGATGAAGTTTTGGATGGCGCAACGTCTTCCGCATTTGGAGAGCAGCAGGCTCTTTACAGATATGATTGACAGTCGTTATTACACGGGGCCTTGTACTCTTCAAATGTTATTGAGCACTGAACGAAAACGGATGGAAAAGTGTGGACAGATGATACACCAGAATGAAGTATCAAACGGAAAGTTAAAACGAACAATAAACCGAATGAGGACATAGCTTTAGATAACCAGAATCCTTTGACAAATTTATGCCATAAGTTTGCCTGAAAAAAAATCATAAACATGTTATCTGTAGGAATTTCATCATGACCAGGGGCCTTATGGTTCTTGAGCTTATCAAGGGCATCTATTATTTCTTCTTCGTCAGGTGGTTCTGCTTCAACTCCAACACGTTCGAGTCAGAATCGGCGCTAGTCCTAATGCGGCCTGAGTTTATTTTGTGGTAGACTACCATTCATCGATTAATCTCATTCTAAATAGAATTAGCAGGTATTACCGGTAAATCGCCTCCCAGTAATATTTGGAGTAAAAACTAAGATCTTACAGAATACAGATGAAAGATGAATTTATCGATCCAATGAGATGTTCATTGGATCGATAAATTCATCATGTGTGATGTACACATGATCAGAAATCGACTTCCGAGTTGAGAGACATGAGAGAACTGGGTATGACAGGCATTGCTCACAGAGCGTTACACAATGTATTCACCACGCCTGCCACGATCAGCTGGTTGATATGCGGGCTACCCTGCGGATGTAGGCACTTCTCTTGTCTCAGCCTTTGTCGATTCAGTGAGCATTGGACGGATCCGGATGTTGAGCGGATGGACGGTTTCTACTTGGGCATCACATCAGTAAGGGTGGATTGACAGATGCTCTTATTTGAAGTTCACAAAAAAGATACAAACCAAAAACTTATTCTTACCGGCTTATCCAATTAAGCCTAATATTAAATAATTTATTGGTGGTTTTATATTCATTTATTAATTGGGGGCAGGGAATAGATTTTATTTTTTACGCTGAAAAAGATTAGTCCGTGAGAATAATCTGTTTAAAGTAACAAATTATTTCTAATGCTCTGTCCCAATTAATGCATAATCAATTTATTAATTTCCCTAGTAAAATAAAACTAATCTAAAGTAGAAAAGATTTGTAATTTATTTTTATCCTTATTGTTTTCTTGTTTTTTTACTTTTAATTGTAAAAATAACACAAACCCTAGTGGTAGTAAAGTGAATATAAAAGGTATGATTTTAAGTTGAACAAATGTTCAGAGGTCCCCGATGGTTTAATTCATTAACTGGGGGCCCGCGACTGACTAGCATTTGGGAACCGCTGGTCTATTGCATATAAATCTTGCCTTGGATAGTTTGCTATGCGGTATGGTAAACTTAAAGCGCCTGCCGGAGTTAAGATGTTTCTTCAAAAAATTTTTAAAAAGAAATTTGTTTAATTAGATAATCGTTAGATAATCACAATCCAAATATAATTAAATATCGAACAAAATAATTAGTTTTAACTAGAATTTAAATTTTTTCTTCTTAGGTTTAGTCCATAGGCAACTATTTAGAAAAGAAAAACTATACAATTTGAAATCGTAAGCACCAAATACAGAAAACCCTTAGTCCTCACTCTAGCCTTGACCACTGCTAGAAGTCTTTAAAATATATTAAAATTATAAAAGTTTTTCCACCTTAATAAACTCTTATTGTACACGATAAATAATAAAATTAAAAAATAATAAATTGTTATTTTGGGAAAAAAAATTTTCATGTGTTTCCTGTAAAGTTTGCTAAATGGTTCTTAAGCCTTTTTCAAAAAATGACATATTTTCTTTCTTTTTTCTCCGCTCCGTGTCAAATAAGCTGAAATTCACTATTTATGGTTGTTTTCGAGGTAAAACAATACAATAAAAGCAGATATAAATTTCAGCCGAAATTTCGGATTTTTTTTTTTTTTTGCGGCTTTTGATGTTTTGCGTTCCCCTATAGTCCCTCAAAATTGAATTATAGGGTTGAAAATTTATATGTGAATTGAGCTGGTGTTAGTGAATTGCCTTTTGGAGATGTCAACTTTTTTCATCCACTCCCACCATTTTGATATTTTCAATTTTTTATTTTAATTACTATTAAAGATAATTCAAATTTTTTTGTTGCTCAACCTTCTTTTTTTCACTATAACTGCTAGTTCACGGTTACTTGTGCCTTAAATATCCATTTAAAGTCTTCACAAATTATCTTTTAATAGTGTTGAATCTTTGAAAAAAAAAATTACATTGTATTTGAAGGAGGTGAATCAGGGAGATAGAGAAGGGAGGTGTAATGAACAGATAACTTTAACGTTGCTAAAGCTGTTAATAAGAAGTAATGGAAAAATAATTAATGGAATAATTTCTTAAGCATAACTAATTCTTATAAAAAATAAATTTAAAATAGTTTTTTTTATTTGATTTTTTATAACTAAATTAATTTCTACTGTTATGGTAATCAGAATTTTTCAATGATCATTCTTTAGCTGTTTCACTACAGATACAAGAGGAAGTTGTAATTTACTTGAGTTCATAGCTAGTAAATAAGCAAAATTAAAAATTTAAAAATCAAATCTGGTTAAATGGTTTTTAATATGGTGTCCAAGTATCTAGAAGCAAACAAAAATTTAAATTCCATCAATTTATTTTCAGTACCTATACCAAGCATTCAACTAAAAGCGAGACCAAGAAGCGTAAAATTTAGATCGATTGAGGAATTGTATACACTCAATTAAACGTCCTCGTGAAGGTTATAAATAAAAGTGAATAGCCATCTGAATTAGCATATGCCGGAAGTCATTTAGGCAGCCATAAGTCAGCGGATCGGACGGAACAGTAACCGGTTCGGGAAGAATATTTTAAACAGCCCAACTATCTTCAGTAACTAGTTATTTCTCTTATTCATTATTTATATAATGTATATTTGCATCGTATATCATTCATATTACTAAAATGTTAAAGCATATAAATAATGCTTTTAAGATTGAATAACTTATCTATATACAATATACTTATTTATATATCGATTTATGTACGACAAATATTGGTTAAAAAGTATCTAAAGTAGTGATAGATATAATAGATTAAAATAGGTATAGATCCGACATCATGTAGAGGTTCGTGAGAGAGAAAGATTGTATGCTGTATTTCGCACGATGGGTGTCACATCCTTCTTGATCTATTCATACCTTCCTCTTTGAGATTCTTCATCTTAAAGTACATTTTAATATCTGTGCCTTTATAACATTGATAATATCTCCTGTACATGGACTTGTTAAGTCCACCGTTATGAAACAAATCTTCTCATTCAAGAGAAAATCCACCATAATCCTTACAAACACATTTTTCTTCACAACGTGGGGTTGCTCTTTTCAGTTTAAGAGCCTTGGCTGAAAATGACAACCATTCTCCTCCTTATTCACTGAATCGATGAATGTTATTTACAAAACTCCTATGTTTTTTACTTGATCAATCCAAGCATAATTGTTTCCTAGCAGTACCACTAATAATTATATTCATGACAGGTTAAAATTCTTATTAATTCATTTGATAATTTTTCTCAGTTTTATGGACTAGTCTAATAGTAGTAAAATTATTGAGAGAAGCTGAAGGTCCGTTGTATTAGGTCCAGAGCTGTGACCCGAAAGTACTTCAGAGGCAAATGCTTCAAGGAAGATGGATGCTGTTGTCGATAGTAACTGAATACAATAGAAAATCGATTTTCTGCCCACTTGAATCGAAATAAGCAGTTAAATTACAACTCAATTTATTTTTGTGGTATTGTTTGTTTCGGTTTACAGATGAATTGTAGAACTTACAGTGATTTTTGGTTGCCATCTCACTGATATATTATGATTTGTGTTAGTCAAATCGTGAAAATGTTGTCTCAACTCTAAGAGTAACTTACAAAATACTCATTAACTTCAAATGTGGCTTGTCACGTTCTTCCCCCAAGCCCTTCAATTGATGGATCTTCTTTTGACTGTTGATGTGCAGACTTTTTCTGTCCTGATGGTGCCTGAATTAGCGTGGACGTGGACTGATTAGTTATTTATTAGTATTTAGGAAATTTATTTTATTTATTTTTTTAAATCTTCCCATTATATCCTAACTTTAATATTTGGAAGTAATTTTTTCAAGTAACTGCTCAATTTGTACTATTTTGACTCATTTGTTATCAGATGTACGAGTCTACCAAGAACGTAGACTACTAAACCAATTTGTAGAGATTAATCCCACAAGACAAATAGTCGATTTGTTTATATCTTTACATTATTTAATTTGTCTATAATTTATTATAGATCACTCGACGTGTAATCCATATAATAGGCGGAACTTGCTATGCATACAGACATTACTCACCCGGTTCAACACCTCAGAGCGCCCTGTCATAGCTCAGTGTCCTCGCCGACTTAGCCTGTCTCCACAATAAATCACCCTTCATTGTTTATTAAACAATTCCCTCAAGATCTAAATGTGGAAGAGGCCACTTGTCATAAATGACCTCTCACGCCACGCCTCAATGCCATATTTCCTCGTCGGCGCCATATGTAAATGCAAATGACTTATTGCGACACAGGACTTTCACTTGCTTAAGTACTCTTTTGTGCCATAAAATTATTTTTATTCACCAGTACACAATTGCCCATCAGCTTCAAGGTGTAAAGACCAATTAACCAACCACGAAACACTACATAATGGCACTAGGTCAAAGAAAAGCAAATAATAATAATAATATATTAAAAACAGCATCAATCTGAATAAATTATAGGAAAAATACATCTTATGAAATATCTTAATATAATGTACATAAAAAATTACTTAGCTATAGGGATCTTGGTTCAAGGTGAATAATGAGAAAGAAAAATGAGGATTTACGTAAGAAAAATCGACAGTCAGTATCTCAAGCTAGGAGATACTCGATTTAGAGAGGTTTTAATAAATTATGTTGAGCTATAAATTCTAAAGGCACTTTATTAAAATGGTGATTTCAAAACTTCCACAAGTCAATAAATTAGCTACAAAAATAGTTGAACAAATCTAATAATAATGATGATAATAAATATCAGCAATGAAACAGAAAAAACAAAAACATAGAAGGCACTGAAGGGGTTCATCCTTTTGCCTTATACGACAGATGACTATGTAAAAAAAAAGTTTTGTTATTGAAAATTATAAATTATTTCAAGAAATTTTAATACGAAATCAGAATATTTATATCTATTAGGTTTAAAAAATAGATGATCATATTTTTAAAACCTAATAGATATAAATATTCTGATTTCGTGTTAAAATTTCTCGAAATCATAATTTATAATTTTCAATAACAAAACTTCTATTTTTTTTTAATCATGTCATTCTCCGTCATACACAGAATTGTTTTTTACTCTAATGTACCCAAGCAAAAAAAATATGTAGATATGTAGTAATAAATAAGACAAAGTTAGATAAAAAATTATATTGAATATAAGCTCAACGAGGAATTCAAACATATACAAATTACTTCGGCTAGTAATATTTGAGGAAACTTCTAATAATTCTATATTTTTCGCTTTAAATTTTCTTTGCACATATCCTTATGGGAGGCAGGCTCTATTCTTCGCCTGAAGCTCCTAATACGGAAACCATGATCAGAAAATTATCTTTTTTAATGATGAAAATTTAAATCATACGTATAATTTGACATTTTAGATGTAGACGTAATTTATGATCGTAATCATCAGTCGTTAATGGTAATCAGCAGTCCATCATTATCAGAAAAAAAGTAATCAAATAAAAATATGATACGAAAATAATATATTAAAACGAATAATAGTTAAAAACAGAAACTTTCTGGGAAATAACAGGTTATCTGTTATTTTTTTATCTTTTCGAAAAAGCATTTTTACTTTTTCCTTTGTATTTTATTTTAAATTTTTATATTTGATTAAAAGTAAGATTAAAAAAATAATAATTTCTGAAATAAAGGAGTAAAATAAGAAAAATAACATATATTTAATACAACAAAGAAATTTGAATTCTACCAATCGAATAATTTAAAATCAAATTTCAGTGTATATAATTATTTAATTATACTAAATTATACTATAATTTTTTTTTAGTTGGAAATCCATTTCCTTGTAATTATTTTTATTTTGTTATTTTCCCAAATCACGGAAAATTAATACTAAAATAAGCTGATTACTTGCATTTATTTCAATAACTAGGGCAGAGGTTCTCAATCTGGGGGGCGTGATCAAACTAAAGGGGGGGCTCGATCATACCGAGAAAAAATATATCGATAAAAAAAAAATATATTTCACAGAAAACATTCTGACAAAATAAAATACACTTTCACCGATATAATACACTTATAAATAGGTATTGCACAATATAATAACTAACTCAAAACATGATTAATACTTATTAGTGACCTCCCTTGGGTTCACGTTCTACAATATTCGAGACAAATCTATGCATTAATATTTTGAATATTGAATTCATATTTGAAAATTATAATCCATATATGCATTATTATATGTGATTATGTAAACTAAATTAAATAGAAACTAATGTTATGATCACGACACGATTGCAGTGAAAATTATTGCATGGGGGAGGGGAGCGCGATGAAAATTGTGATTGAAAATTGGGTCACAAATACTAAAATATTGAGAAACACTGAACTATGGGATGCCTAACTGCCCAACATCAGTGAGAGGGCTGACAGTTCCAGAAGAACCAACAGTTCTAGTAACACAGATAGGAGATACATGTTACTTGCCTTGGTGATGGATGACACACTGCTCTGGGAAACACCAGAGGGCTTCGAGCGATAAGGAACACTACGGTGGCCTGTAATTGCTTCTACTAACGAGCTCCTTCGCTTTATCAGCAGTTATGCTTTATGGGCCATATCTTACGATGTTTCTATTTTCGAACGTATAGTGCCCGAGTCTGATGCATTATGGTGCTACATGTTTACCTTAATCCGGAACACTGGAGAAAACAAATAAATGGTAAGGATGATAAAAATAGATACCAAATTCAAGAACTTTATGTAGACATATCTCAGGTACAAGATCTATTTTATATCGCAATACTTAAAAGCTGCAATGGTTATGATTATTTCGAAAAAGGTTATGTTCTGCGTTAGGTGGAACTATGGAGGAATTCTGGACTTGGAATTCATATCAAGATAGCAAGGCAGTTTGTTGAGTATTATCTTCATATCAAAGGTCTATGATGAAAAAATTGTGCTGATCACGGAAAAATAAGGAAAAAATCCATCACCTTTAGTTTACCTAAAAATCAGACATAAAGTTTATATTTTTAAAGCTTTTTTGAATGATATGAACAAAATATGTTTTTTGGTATTTAAAATCTATATAATATTAAATTTTTATCCATATAACTTAACTAACAAAGTAACCAATGTAAATATGGGATGGCAGCATCAGTCAGCCTTTCTTTTGTTGAACAGACTGTTCATCAAAACTGATGAACTGACTTCTACTGAATTTTACTGGTACTTACTTCTAGTAATTTCTCACATTGTTACAGCTATATTTGTGAGATATTTACAGTTATAAAGGAACAATGCAACGTTTCTGATTTTGTTAAAAAATTTTACTTGGCATAACGTTGAGGGATCAAGAGAAACCTTGGGCTTCGAAGACAAGTATGCTCCGTCTGATTCGATAAATAAAAGGAGTGGTTTCAAGATAAGAAGAAATCATTTCGTTTTGTAATATCTAAGACTAGAGAGAATCTAAAAACACTGATCCCTTCACAGTGCTAGGTTTCAATTTAAAAAATAACAAAAAGGATACTTCATATCCCAACATCTCTTCAAGCAATTCGCCCTGTTCATCGTGGTATTGATTTATCTTTCCCTTCCCCTCCAGATACACTGAAAAATATTGTAGATGACACAGATCCATTGTTACTTGGTAGCAGTGATGATGTCGGTGAGGAATGTTCCGTCCAGCTAGCAATGAGAACTAACTTTTCACTCAATCTGAATTCAACGATTGAGCAAGAAATCTTGGCAGTTGTTGGCTTCCCGTACATCATTTTCATGGTACTAGTATAGGGAATTAGTACCTTCTTGTTCTCAACTGGGTCACCTAGTTTATTTGCCTCAATCTCCCTGAAGTTATAGGAAACATTATATACCTTGCCACTTCTTTCCCAGTGTTTTCTAAATCTTTAAATATTTCTTTTTTAGTCCGGCGAATTCAACAGCCCTGGAAAATCCAAGATTCCATTCAAAGCTCATCGTCGTTGGATAACAGTAATGGGCCCATGGATAACAGATACCATTAGAGAAAACAATTTTAAAAGAGAAAAACAAAACCTAAATGAATAAAGGCTCTACATACAGAAGTTTTTATTTAACAACTCAAGTAATAATTCGTTTTTTTTTTAAATTTATTAGCGTTTGGGCAATTCATGAAATACACTTAAAACGAAAGGGATAAATAACTACTGAAATAAAAAAGCAAAAAACAAACAGATCGCGTGAAGAAAGCCCAGAGGGAGGAGGTCTGAAATGGATTAATGATTCGTAAATATCCCTCCAAGATAAATTCGGAAAACTGAGCTATTTTCTGATCGTTATCTCATGGTCAAGGAGAAACAACCCCGAAATGATGAACAGTTCTAAATCGAACCTAAAGATTCTAACTAAAATAAGTTAAGAACAGCACAAACTCACGAATAACAGATCAATTTTTGGTATATTACTTTCAGTAATGAACCTTTGTAATCAATCAAGAAAAGTTTAACCTCCTCACAATGTGAGGTTTTACGTTTCAAGATACGTTGAATAAAAAAATCTAATAAAAAAAAATCGTCCGTATTTCGCACACCATCGCCGCTTTATATGATTTATTTGAGATTTGGCTCAAACGCCACAGGTTACGCCAAGATGATCCACGGAACTCGACAGTAAACATTATATAGTCTATATCTCCGACATTTGGGAAGACAGAATAAAAATACAAAGTGTTTTGGTATAATTTTACCAAAGCTTTTAAAACAAATTAATTTTTTTTTAAATAGGTATAACCATTATGTAATAATAAACCGTTATGTAATAATCTCAGCGTTTTTAGAACAATAACAATAATAATTTACAAAAGTAAAATCTGACATTGATTAAACTTAAACACTCGATAATCGAATAAAATAAAAGTTAGGCAGTAATATAGCGAATAAACATTATCAGCAACGAGAAAACATTTCTTAAATTTATACTAATAACAAATGATAAAAATGAAAAATCAATAGTGATGGCAGAATGAAAAGTGATGAACCATTTAATGATGTGAGATAAAAAATATTTGCTTCAAGAAATACCTGCAATGTTTAAAAAAAAAAAAAAGAATAACAAAGAGAATGTATTTACAAAAAGAATATCTGAGTGAATGGATTAACAAATGGAAAAAACGGTGGATAGGTAAAAGGAAACTAAGATCTTGCTTAAAATTTCTTTAACTGTGTAATCATAAAAAAAATTAAAACTTTCGAAATATACTGTCATAAAAATGTTACAATAGCTTAAAAATGCGGAGATCTGAAGATCTCGCACTAATCGACCCAAAATTAATACAAACGATATTTAATAAAATAGAAAACTAGACTTAATCTTGATTAAAGATTTCCTGATAAGAACATAAATAATCTAGATAATATTTGATGCATTATGGATAACCTTTATCTGGCTGTTATGTAAAATGCTAGTTGCAGTTTGTAATTACTACTTTGTCTGTAATGTATGTTTTTACTGAGGATGTACAAATTCAAGAAGCCCTCTATTACCATTATCATAAAAAAAATCAAACAAAAATAATTTTTGTTAAGTTGTCATTGATTTATTCAAACTTTATATTGGAACAGATATACTAACAAAGGAGTCGGCGGCTATAGCATTTAATACATCTTCATGACTCCGTTATTTTTCATTCCCTTAGAACGATAAAATAAGGAAGAGAGCATTATTTCAACTCCAATAGAAATCTCAATTGTCTCAGTTTATGAAAAAAAAAAATTCTCAGGTGCTTACAGGATTTTACACCATTATCCTCCAAGTTAGCAAGCAATTCCAGCAAGTTTTTACTCCAATACGGTATAAGACTCAACCTTGATAGACCAAAGTCTTACCGGGTTTTAGCTTCTTTGTTTACTTATTTACTATTATATTTTTAAACTCTAAGTATAACAAGTGTACTATGACCAGTGGGAACATTTCTGCCTTAATTGGAGGAAACAGAGGCGTTAATCTAACCGAACAACAAAAAACCTCTTCGTAAAAAAAAATATCTAGTAACATCTAAAAAATTAACTTCACGTGTGGAATCGTATAGTTAGGGTTTAGTTAGCAAAAGGCAAACTAGTAGCCAATGGAAGTAAATTAGCCGTACAGAACCTCGAAGCACATGCTGACCACACTAACCAGCCGCAATCTTATTCAGAGTTCCTGATAGCTTCCCAGGGGACTTGACCGCAAAGCCCTGAACGCACTTAAAACCGATAAACAGGGCTCTGGCATTCCCTACATCTCTTTGTACTTTACATGGCTAATTAAAACAACTTCATATTCCATCTAAAGAGAAGTTAAATATCATTGACAATAATAAAATAATAATCAATAGACGTATATTATTTTTCAAAAAGAAAACGAAAAATCAAAGAAAATAGTCTAGTACGATTCTTGTTTATTACATAAACTGTTTTTAAGAACGATTTTCACATGTTTCTTGAAAAGTATTTCAGTTACGACAATTCCTTTGAATTAATTTTTAAATTGCAAAAGCAACTACGATACTTCTTAGCATCTGCATTTTTTAATTTCATTTCACAACTTAAACTGACTTCAAGTACCCATCGCGCTTCGATCCCAAATGAAGCTTCAAATTGCTAATTAATAATGAATAATTATTTGTTTAAGAATTTAATACTAGTAATAATGGGAAGAAAAATTCTAGTGATATATTAGTGGAATAATTTATGACGAAAATACATGTAGTACACACACCTGTTTTTTTAGCAAAGCTTTTAAAGCATATAACTGATTGTTTTTCTATTAACAAACGAAATTAATATGGATATATCTAGACAATAGGAGCATAGAGTAAAAAATCTAGAGAATGGGGGGTACCCAGAAACGTTAGTGGAAATATGTAAAATATACCAATAAAGGAATATTGAGACATATTGAAGAAATTATTCCACTAATACATTACTATAATTTTTTTTTCTAATAAGAAACTAGTTTTTTGAAATTTTAAACATCTAACTCGGATAATTTGGGAAAAATAAAAAAATCTTGAAGAATTAACGTATAACCCAGACATAATCCCTCTTTAGAAATTTTATCGATAAAAGAGTTCATTTAAATTGGACGTACCAATGATGTTTTCCATAGTTTCGTAAGTAGCTAAATTCCTTCTTGGCGAAGTCTTGATACAATCTGAGAATCCTCCATCAGCCCATCATGAAGAACTCAAGCTTTCAGATATCTATCCATGAAGCATGTATGTTGCGGGACACCTTATTTTAATATTTTACATGCCTTTTATGAGCCAATTACTAAGAGTTATTAATGCCCCTTCGAAATTTGCTAACGACCTAGTGGCTTATTTCGAATCAGATAATTTTTTCGTTTGTACGCACTCTCAGTTTTGTACTAATTACATTTTCCAATAAATTTCATTTATCGTTTAGTAAGCCGAAAATATTTTTGAAATTGATAATCTTTCTTAAAGTTCCAAAATCAAATGCCAATGTTCTTCAGGCTCATATTTTTTTGTTGTATTTTTACTAGCCCAGTTACAAATAATTCGTTGGAGGTGAGGGTCAGAATACGTTCTCTGCAGTGAGTCATGCGACATGTTTACATTTAACTCACGCCTTCTGCTAAGGTGGAGTGCATTCAGTTTTGTCAGCACTACTGTTGCACTGCTAGCATGTTCTCGAAGCATGTGGTAAAACAATGAAGTTAAAGTAAACAGTCAGAGTCAGTAAGCATTGAAAGATGTTGTTTTTTTCAGGGTGAAATACATGTATGGACTTGCGAATAAGTATATTTCATTTTGCAAATATGCTTCTGTTAATTAATAAAACAAAAATTTTAAAAATGCGATGTTCCACATTCGTTACCTACTTAAACACCGATAATCTGATTTTTTTAATAATATCCATTCATTGTTAAATATTTATGTTGGTGGGTAAAAACCGGCTATACTTCCTTATTATTCAGGTAATTAAACCCCTCCAGTATTTCAGGAGCTTAGAAAAGAGTTTACTGCCCCTATAAACTTTGAGGTTATATTAAGCTAAATAAAGCTTTCAAAGGGATAGAAAGGTATTTTTGTAGGGTTGTTTGGTCGTTTCGGACTGAGCAGGGCAGTAAAGTAATTCTTAAAGGGTACCTTTATTGGAGTATTAAGTCAAGGTAGAATACAGTGTTTATGGAAGGATTGAAGGTTTTAATTACGTCGTACTAATTTTATAGCTATCAACTTGATTATATAGACATAATGTATTATATTATTTTTCTTTGTTCACTTTTACCTAGTTTCAACCGCATTTATTTAACGCGGTTACGATTATATGCGGGTGACCGGAAAAAACAAACGTTTGAACGAAATTAAATTTCTAATGCAAGATTTCTTTTTTATGACGGAATTAGCCGCGTTATCGGCAGCTGTAAATGCAGTTGATGTTTTTTCCCATTAAAATTAGCAATTGAATAGCTGATAAAATGAAACTTAATAGAAGTATGTGTATTCTATTATTGCATACTAGTGAATTTTGGCATTGCGACATATACTATATATATATATATATATATATATATATATATATATATATATATATATATATATATACTGGGGAAATAGAGGAGATAGGAATTAAATTATGAAAAGTCATTATTAAATTATGAGTCTATTTTTTTGGTCACAGAACACCGCTAATTACATATTCAATGTTTACTTCAAACGTATATATCATAGCTCTTTGTTTTAGACAATTTTAATGCCAAAAATACACAGCACACCTCAATTTGCCATGTCTGAAAAATCTAGTGAGTTCTGATTATCTGAATAACATGCATAACTCCAGTGGCACTATTTCTTTCTTTGAAATATTATCCTAGAAATACTACGGAGGACTTTTCTTTAATGAATTTAGACGACCAACTCTTTAGCGCAGGATAAAATCCATGTATCAGAGCCATAGCAAGTGCTGGACGAGCGGGATCTTATACCGCTGAAGTTCAACTAGTCGGTTAAACACCGAGTTCACCCTGCTCCTTAAATGACGACGAAGACCAAAGAAACACCGACTTGGTTTTGTAATTTGACAACTTATTTTATAGGAATAGATGCTTTCAACATTAATAAGGCCTCCAATATATGTAGTCATTGACTTCCTCAAATTTGTACGGACCAATTTCCTCCTATCTCCTCTTCCTTCTCAGTCCATTGCCGGAATATACTTCGTTTTCGATTCATTTACTTTAACTCCTTCTAATTGGTCACGCCATTCAAAAAAATAAATGCCTCCTTCACCGCTCGAGAATTCCCAGGCCATAAGCAAGATAATACAGATAAGTTGATCTAGGTCGTCTTATAGAAAATTATAACTCCTCTTTGAGATGAGTCTCTGACAATCTTCTTCCGTGCTAGATTAAACAAGAGACAAATTAATGCATCTTCCAATCTGACACAATTATTGAGAATATCTGTCATGTTAGCCACCGCTTATAATAAGAATGACCTGTTTTCATATCATTATAATTAAGTATTTATATTTTTATATCTATTAAGAAATTTACTAATCCGTGGTAGTTATTTGAGTTGTGTACAACAACCCTGGAAGACAAGTGTTTGGTTTTCGGATTCTAGAGGACTTTTTGGAATAGGTTAGTTTTGATGGGCCTTAATCTAGTGCGGATAACCAAGAAGATTCTTGAATAAAAAAGATCCAGTTAAAAAAAATAAATATTGTTTAGAGTAACCACGTAAGGTTAAGAACCACTATGTATTTAGGAGCTACGAAGATCAAGTAAATCTCGTCTCATGCAATGGTGATGATAGAAGTTATTTCAAAACTAAATTATTGTTTAAAGTAGTATCATGAAATCAAATGAATATCACATCACAAAAAGAAAAAATTTAGTCCAACCTAAATTCTTCGAGGAAATGACTGGTAAAGATCCTGAGCGATACGAAATTGAATGGCAGTCCACCTCGACCTCTTTCAATCAGTATCTCGATACCAGAGGAACTGGTAGTTAAAGTAATTGATAGTCTTTACAGGGACTGCTCGGTTACATGTAATGCGGAAATAAAGGTATGGAATTATCTGACATTCCAGAGGGTTCCATAAACTGTGGCCTTCACTTCTGGGACGGTTCAAGGCTGGTTCAAATCCAATATATGTGTATATATATATATATATTTGAAGAAATTATTTATGTTTTTATGTGAAGTCATTTTACGTTTTAAACATATATTTATAAATTTGTATAGCCATTGCTGATAAAATTTCAAAATTAGTAAAAAGAAATAGTAGGATAAAGTTTACAATTACTTTTGGAGGTATTGCATTTGTCAACCCAATATTCAACTATTATTAACATAAATGAAACATCATTCAACATAACAGGCAGCTCTGCATCAAATACTACATTCTTTCAAGATATAAAATTTATGTAGATTCGTGAATATAACATAGTGTTAATGTTTTAAAGCAGTATTATACTCCGTAAGCATTTCTAGCGCCTTGCATTTAAACTGATTTATACTTCAATTAGACTTTCGTTATTACACAATTTTTCTGCAATACAATACCAAATTCAAACTAAATATCGAAACCATGTGTCGCGTTTAGAATCGTCCTAAAAAAAAAAAAAAATTGAAATGTTAGTTTAAGTATCAAACCCAAATTAACTGGTTTCTTGAATATTCAGCCGAAAAAAATACTTAATCAGTACTTATTTTTATAATTACAATAATAAATTATTCAATAGCACATAATATGCGATTATAATAAATATTGTTTTATAAAAATTTTATTTTTTAGTATAGTTGTTGGGATTAACATCCGAATGTAATTAACTGATAACCCGGGAATAAGAAGTGAAGTGAATATTTACTTAATAAAAAAAAAAGATATACTTCTTTGGCTATTAGGAGTTATATCATACAATATGTATTAAATGAAGCGTCTTTATGAAATCCAGTTCGATAAAACTGCTTCTGCGTTTGACCGCTATTACGTAAGCAGTCCATAAACCCAGCGATCAACTATCGGCTTTATTTATAGTTACCGTTATCAGTGACAATTGGAACAGGTTCCAGTTATCACTTGTTACCATCACGTGGTACATACATATTTAATACGTTTTAAAGTACTACATCATTCCATTAAGGAGAATGCACAGTGACGGGAACTGTAATCTTTGCAAAAAGCAATGAAACGTATTCTTAATCGATAATTTATGTTACTTAAATGGTGGTTAGTGTCATAAATATCAAACGAAATGAGTTTTCATAATATCTTCCTTTTCTTGCGGTTGTAATTAAATTGTTTTCAGAAAAGAACATTCCTATAATAATAAATTAATTTGTGAATGACACTTTCCCTTTGATTTATAACTTTATATTTAAAAAAAAAACATTTTTATAGAAAGGTTATGACGTTTCGAAATCCTTCTTCGTAATCAGGATATATTATGCTTTCTTTAAATTACATGATTCTCTCCCCATGTCCCGACATCTACTTATATAATTTTACTTCGTCAATCCTAGCTGGTTTCATTATTAAAAATCCTTTTCCATCTTTGCCACATACTCTGTAATATCGTTCACAAATTAATTTATTATAATATATTAACTTCCCTATTAATTAGAAATTATTTAATATAGAACATTCCTATATCATGAGTATATATTTTTCGTCATATAAAAAGAAAGAGTGCCAATTGATTTTACAACCTTAGCTACCATAAGAAGTATGTTAATCGATAATTTAAAAAAAAAAGAAGGAAATTCACTTAATTTATACTTTTTAGGATCCTTGAGAAAGTAAAAAAAGGTATTGAAAAAAAAAAATCCTGGGTTTTCGTCGTTCTTAGTCCAAAACATTTTGGGCTAAACCACAGGATTGTTATGAAAACCATATGAAGAAAATGCGTTGGTTTGTTTTAATAAAATGTGAATATAAAAATTATAAAAAGTTTGTACCAAAACAAATGATATATATCTAGAACTTTTTTCCTACAAACTTTAAAATGATACTTATATTTAGAAATTTATAAAAATTTAAAAATTATGTGGTATTTTTGAAATGAATATTTAAAAAAAAAGAAATAACAACTATAGTGACCATGATTTTATCGGTGAATTTTTAAACACAAAAGAACTATTTATACTGGTAACGTTGTAATAGTTCCATGAAATGCCAATGGAACTATTACAACGTTACCAGTTGTAATATATATATATATATATATATATATATATATATATATATATATATATATATATATATATATATATATATATATATATATATGAAAATTCTAAAAAGGACTTTTTTTCATTATTTATTACTCCTATTATTCTGCATCTACTAAAAATATTTGCTCATGTTTTTTTGTTTTTTTTATAATTTTACATAGCATGAGAATAGAATACGCTCGAGAGATTTTAATTAGCTTAGGCTACTGATAAGTCCAAAAAACATTTAGCTCCTTCATCAAGTCAAGTAGGTTATATTTGATTTCAGCATCTCCAAAAACTCTTAAATACCAGTTTTCAAATAAATCAAGTAAAACTTTTTTAGCCAAAAAATTCACCCCACCATTTATTTGATCCACACCATTGTTTCCAAAAATCGTGAAAATCATTCATAACTCCTAGAGAATTCAACCAATTAATTTCAATTTTTTATGGTACCAAAAGGACGTTAAAACATACCACATGGAAACTACTAGGTCAGTTTTAATTCGAGATATAAGATGCTTTATTTATGATTGTCTTTGTGCCCAATATTTATTGATGTAGAATCACCAAATAAGTTTTTGTTAATATCAGTGGACCATTTACTGTGACCTCCACTCGTAAGTGATTTAACACAGACAAATTTATAATTTATTTTATTCAGTTCCTGATCTTGTTTAATATACCAAAATAACAGTGGCTCACCTATATTTGCTTCTTCTCTTCGGGAATCTGAAACAAAAACAATATTTAAGTTAAAAGATACCAAAAATAAATCAAATGGGAACTAATAAAATCCTCTGTAAATGACCACTTAACAATTTACAGTAATTACTACGAATAAATAATTTTAATTCTAATTATTTTGATTGGGCAAGAATTATTAAGGTATCCTTAGTTTATATAATTTGAATTTTAAAGAACGAAACTATAACCTGTAAATATTACTTCGCGTAGTACTGATAGTTAGACATCTATAAAAGTGGATCAGAACGTAGATGGAAACATAGCGTTACTTCGGACATTCTCGTTTTCAGTTCTAAAGGAAAACGGTAAACCAGATTCGGGTTTGTTTTTTTTTGTTTTTTTTTCCTCTTGGGTATTTTTAACTTTTTTAATCATTTATTCTTATCTTATTCTAGGGCGTAATTTTGGTTACACTAATAGAAAAAAAAGAATTATACATGTAGGGTAAAAGTTGGTGGATTTAGAGGAAAATGTAGATAGGTTTAGGGTTAAAGTTGGCGAATTTAGGGAAAAATTTATAGTTTTAGGGGGGAAATATAGGGCTGACCTGGCCTGGCCTGGAATACTGCGGTACATAGGCAATGTTTTTTTATTGCATTGGCTACAAATGAAGCTTAACCTATTTCTTATTATTGCAATTGTTATACATCAGAAAATTTTATATTTGAGAAAACATGCAATTTAGCAGTTAAAAAAATATATTATCTTGCAATATTTATATATGGCAAACAGGAATCACAAACTTGACAACAGGAAATGAAAAATAAAAAAGATTAAACAATTCTGATTTTGGAGTTGCAGAAAAAAAACAACTTTCCCCAGATACATTGCCGGAGGGGAAAGTTTGTTTGTTGTTTTGCCAATGTGTTTGAATTGGGATTTCTATTTCCGCAACTGCAATTAATTACTTAAAGTCTCACGAGAAAAGTCTGCGTTTCGAAAACACCATAAGGATTAGAATAATAGATTTCCCAGGAACTAATAAAATAATAATAGGCTGTGAACAGAAATATGTGCCAAACTACAGAATGCTACATAATTAAACAGGTTCTGAATTATTTTTTTATTTAGAGCGAAATCTATCCAGTCGAGTACGGCAGACACGTCTCAATAATGTTTGAATAGTATAACAGGGAACTTATAAAAAATACAAATTTCTTCCTTATTGATCAAAAATGTTTAAAAAATATAATCATTTTTAAGTAAACGAAAAAGTACATTCCGTAAAGTGTTAATCTACACTCGTCGCCTCTCCACTCACTATCACCGGAGTGAGCGGTAAAAGGTTGAATATATAAATTAAGAGTAAAACTCCAAATAGATACCAAATGATAAAATTAGTATGTCAGTGAAAGATTTCATATAATTATCCTAGTATCTCTTAAAATTTTGTTAAACTGGCCAATTCAGGAATCTTCAGTATCGAAACTTATTGTTAATTCAAATCATTCATTTTTCTTTCTTATACACCCTAGTATTCTTGTTATATATGTATTTATTTCGTGTTCTCTCCCTTCTTCTTTACCTTATAGCTCACTGGAGGGATAGAATAAGAATATTTTAAAATAGAAACAAGAAGCCATTAAATTTTAATTGTTAATGTCCATGTAGATTACAGGTTATCAACGTTTTTTGTCAGACGGGACTGAAATTATTATC
The DNA here is from genome assembly GCA_948150685.1 of Rhaphigaster nebulosa. Classification (NCBI taxonomy): domain Eukaryota; kingdom Metazoa; phylum Arthropoda; class Insecta; order Hemiptera; family Pentatomidae; genus Rhaphigaster; species Rhaphigaster nebulosa. Next base: position 26,008,568 of record OX411311.1, read on the forward strand.
AGTTGACATCTGCATGATGGTATAGAAGGATCAATCTAACTAGGGATTGATAAATTATTTGCCACTTCTATAAATTTGTTTTATTGAAAACAAATGCAAAAGAAATTTATTGTTAGTTCAATGCGAGAAGAAACCAGTATAAACTTTTCTGTTTGATATAATCCATTTAAACCTTGGCGAGTACCACATGTATTTGATTTCTTGTCTTAATCAAATTCATAATTCATAAATGTTTTATAATACTGATTTATATTAATCTAATTTAATATGTATAATAATACCAAACTATATTTTGAATTGTCTATTTTTGAAGTTGTTTGTGTTTTTAGAACTGAGGATGAATGTATAACATTCGAAACTATTTTTCAATAAAACAAATTTATAGAAGTGGCAAATAATTTATCAATCCCTAATAAATTTATTATAATTTTTGACAAATTAATAATTAATCAAAGAAGTAAACAAAATAGAAGCATGAAAAATGGAATTTCAATATTTTTTTTTAAATAATTGTTTTCGTCATTTATTTATTTATTATTTATTTATTTTCGTAATTTTATACTTTAATTTAAAAATTAAAATTTTCGCAGCATCCTTGTGGGGTAAGATACCTACGGCACGGCTCCCTAACCTCCTCCAGACATTGTAAGATATGGAAATGAAATAATTAGGATAGAAGCAATAATTAATATCACTTTTTTTAAATCAATTTATCTAGACTATTTGTTTAAATGCTCAAAAAATGTTAGAAGACATATATATAATTCATCTTTATCTTTCTACAAAGCTAATAATATCAGTTTTTTTTTACAATGTACCTATTAGTTTGTCATTAAATAACTTTGACATATTGGATACTTTGCACCAAGTCAGTTATTTATTAGAAGGGACCTCAATAGTGGACGGGAACTTGTACAACGTAAATCACAAAATGTCTGGAATTCCATAATCACCAATGTATTTCTTTCAAAAACGAAACCAAAATAAAAAAATAAAATAAATCACACTTATTAAATTTAAGCAAGAGCCATAATACATAATAGTAATGCTCATCGGAAAATGATCAATAGGCACTCATTACTGATATAGTTTTAGAACTCGTAAACATTAACTTTTAAAGCAGAGGCATATTAACATGACAGCAACGTTCTTCAAAGGCAAGCAGAACATTATCGATAAATGTGAGGAAAAGCAAGGACCATTCAGGAGAACAAACAGAAAGCATTAGCTTCCCGCTTCCCCCAGAGGCAGATGGTCACAACAGTAAGGGGATGAAATATTGCCCTAGTCCAACTTCCAGGATGAGAATCTCCGAAGAAAAAACAAACGAAATGGGTTAGCATTAGCAATTCAATACATCCAGAGAATTCACTTCATACTTAACAAAAAATAAAATGAAAACGTGATAATGTTCTGATTACGATTTTGGAATACAAATATAAAAATGAAATAATCGTATAATAATCAAATCAAAGAATTACAGGTAAGACAATTATAAGAATTCGTGTCTCAACAAAAAAATTGTAATAATAGATCCAGAGCCACTTCATAACCAAATGGTGCAAGAATAGTGAGGCTACTAAATCAAAGAGAAAGTAAAAAAATAGTTAAAACAGCTACATTTTTAAAATTAATTATCAGATTTCAAGCAGATAATTGATCAATATTTGATTTGAAACACAATAATCGTCTGGTACATGATACAATTACAAAATTAATAAATGTAAATCGACAGTATACGGGCAAGACCTTACAAGGGCTACTGAAATAATAGAGACGTACGAGGTTTTGCAGACATGAAATAAGAGATGTTAAGACAACTTTGGGCTAAAAAGTAGCAGGTTCAAACTCAGTTGGCGCCGAAAGAATGAAAAAATTCAATTATTTGTTTGTTTCATGTAATTAAGTTAATAGTATTCAATATTCAATTATAATTAATAAAATAATACAGAATAAGAGTTGAAAACATAACATCTATATTAGATAATGTATCAGGATTTTAAATTTTCAGGTAAGAGGTATAAGTTAGTTTGGAAGCAAACAAATATTGTTCTGTTTTTAAACTTACTTTGATTGATCACCTGAAAATATAAAAATTCGACCATCCATCATCTCTTATTATCGGATGTATCATTGATATGGATCCAGAAAACAGTAAGCAAAGTATTGCATACCGAAGATCATTTTGAGCAAACTTTTAGGCGTTGTTCTAAAACGGATATGAATAATAAACATAGACGGAACCCAAAATAACAAAAAACCAAATCGCTTGACTAAAAACCACCATTTGCATTTAAATCATCACATCCGGGCTTTGTATAGAGTTCTTATTAATTCTGATTTCGAAGATAGATATTATCAGAGGCTCCGATAGTGAAACTAATGATTGGAGAATTCTGTTTAGTGAAAGCAGCTTTGCATAAGTAACTTATCAGATTTCGTTCGTGGAAAAGGCAATTTCACTATCCGTAGCTGAGGATGTACCATTCGCCCAACTTTTCATAAAGTGATTCCTTGAAACTCAATGACCACTAGCATGTTTTAAATGTAAAAAAAACATTGTTATAATTGTAATAGGTTATTAATGTTACGACCTAGTTGCAATTAACGGGCTGAAACGAAACAAACACTTCCATTGACTTTGGTTGTGAACTTCAGTCTGACTATGACATACCCAATTACAGATTAATATTATTTCAATAGAAGTTTATGTTGAATATTTGCAAAGCTAATTCTGAACGGACAAAAAAGAGAGTACGCCCAAAATAAGTCTACAATAGGTTAAGGGGCTATTTAGGGAACAGCAACTAACCAATGTGATATTGCTGGCTCGGTACCCAACCCTGCTGACCCACACATTTGTATAGTATCTATGCTATATATATATTTAGATTATGTTTATCCTGGTATTTATATATTACATATAATCGAAAATTGTATAATCAAACTTTTATTTAACAAATTAATTTTTGGTTTATTATTTTCAATAATAAACCTTTAGAATCGACCAAGGAAAAACTTTTTGTAACTCCCCCCCCCTCAAAATTTGAGGTTTTATGTTTCAAGATACGTAGAATCCAAATATCGAATAAAAAAAAAATCCGTCCGCAAAAATGTTATCTAATTGGGCTTCTGACTTCCTCATATCCCTCTGTTCTTCCTTGGATTATTTCTTTACTTCCTTTAGCTTCCTTAGTCTTTCCTTTTTTTTTTCCTACTGAAATGCACATCAAATATTTCCTCTTTATCATTTTACATCACAGCCTACTTGCATTGACAGACTTTTTAAATTAACAATCCCAGTTCAGCAATCTCACGGCGATCATCTTGAGAAAAGCTTCAAATTTCTTTCCCTTTGGTGCCTACTGCTTAATTTTTTTTACTTGGACAGAATAGATATTTTTGAAATATTACTAAGTGGAAATAATAAACCATTGTGTAATAATTTGCAGCGTTTTTTTTTTATTTTTACTGCTAAATTGATCGAAACTAATATTCAAGTTTGATGCATAATTTAACAAGAAAGAGTGTCATAGAATAAAACGATTAAGATATATCTAAATAGCAAAAAAGCACGCTACAAAACTAAAAACGATAAACACTACCTCCGAACAACATTGCGATGAATAGATAACGATGCTCTTTTCTAAAATATTCAATAGTTTTCAATAAACATATTAACATTGGAAACAATTTTTCACTAGTTTGCTAATGATGAACACATCGAAGATGCAGATATTTTTACTTCCTTGTACGAAGTAAAGGAAGTATTGTAATCGTAAAAATTTTCGGTTTTCAGATGTCAACGGGAATATCCATTTTGACCATCCCTGAATCCATTTTGACTAGTTTCGTCGTGGCGTCTGTACGTACGACGTTCGTTCGTATTTCGCATAACTCAAAAACGGTTAGCCGTAGAAAGTTGAAATTTTGTATTTAGGATTGCTGTAAAATCTAGTTGTATAAAATAATTTGAGAGTAGATATTGACCGTAGGGAGATATGGGCAATATGGTAGTTCTAGGAGAGGTTTTGGGTAATGATAATGCCTAAGTTTTTAACAGAGGAGCAGAAAGTGATGGGATGGTCATTTAGGTATAGGTTAGAGAAATTGGTATTGGTTCTGAGAAGGGGTTTGGAATCAATGGCAATGGCCTGAGTTTTTGCATCCTGTTTATATTAATTACTATTATATTACTCTTTATAATAATATGTTTATATTAAATACGGATATCTAATAGCAAAACCTCGAAAGTACTTTTGATATAATTTTTCAAGACACAAAAAAAAATATCAACCCCTCAAGAGCATTTTAAACCTACGGGTTATTACAACTGATTGCAGACAAGCGCTGATAACGTAAAAATGACGCATTCGCATTCGATCCGAAATTTTTTTTTGTTAAATTTTAATATTAATAAAAATATGACTTAATACCTAAATATCAAGAGGAGTTTATTTAATAAAAAAAAAAATAAATAAACCACTTGGATTTATAATTATTTATAAATAATTATATCGACGCCGTTGTTTGAAAAAGGCGTAAGTGCCATTTAGCAAACTTTACAGGAAACGCATGAAACGATTTTTCTACTAATAACAATATATATTTTTATTTTATTTTATTCTTTATTGAATACAGTTGGAATTTATTAAGGTGGCAAAGCCTTTATAATTACTACATATTTTTAAGGATAATAGGACTGGTTAAGGCCAGAGAGACGAACCAGAGTCGTTAGAATTTGATGCTTACGTCATCAATAGTCGGTTTTTAGACCGTTTCCAATTTTTTTTCTCGACATATCGTGAGTGGGAATCGATAGAGGTGGTGTTTTCGTCCCACAATAAATTGAAATCTAAATTTCGAATTTTTGGTGCTTAAGCTTTTTTCAAAAAACGACTTCGATATGTATTACATTGTATATTATAGATTAATAAAATAAATATAATTCCACATATTTTATTCTGATAATCGGAATTGTAGTTATTTATTTGTGACACAAAATAAAATACTATGCTCAGATTAGGCACGATAAGTTAATACCAATGAAAAAACGTTTCTAAAAAAAATCATTATTATAGGATACGTTTCACTAGGGGACTAGTGACGTCAGTCCTGCTATCTTAAAATCGTTGACGCTTTAATTCGAAGAAAACCTTATCGCATTGAAAACCAGGTGGTGATCTTAGTATACGGACTATCCAGCAATTCTTTTGTTAATTTTGAAGTCATAGATTTAAGCCAATAGCATTCTCATGTTAAAGAAATTTTCTGATGAACGAAATATATAAGATATACTATGACGACTTAATGACATTAATTCTGCTACCATAAAATAATACTATGAAATTTAGTGAATACTATCAATGATTGTATTAACCACGTAAACACTGATCATTTGATATTATGTTTAGAGTAAGTTATGTGAGTAAGGATGAAGTAAGTTATGCGTAAGGGTATGTGAATATATCCTTAAAACTAACAAGTTATCTAAATGCACTTTGTAATATATACGGAGTATATTTGCATGAACCTGGGTTGATAAAGAGACATTTATGTAACTAGATAGATATTTTCATTATGATGAGGACTTTTTGACATGAGGAAGAGAGAAAATAAGTCAGCTTACAATTAAATACAAATAAAACGAAACACATTAGAATATGCCGAAAAACACGAGTGTATCCGATTGTCAAGATGAGTGTAGATAAAAGAACGTTCTCAAAAGTAAACAGATTGGATGGTAACACCTTGGAAGATCTAGAAATAAATGTTTTGAAAAAATAATCAAAGACACCACTGCTATAAGCAGCAAGATGCAATATAAAAATAATAATCGAAGAAACACAGAAGTGAGAAAATATCTAAAAGGCTTGCTTTGCCAATAGAAACAAATTAATTCAAATTTTAAAAATCTGGCGCTGTCCGCGCATCTTTCCCTTACGAATCCATAATTACCGTGAAGTGCGTTATAATAGTAATAAGCGTGAAGTTAACAACTTAGTTGAACATAGCTTATTTTTGAGGACAAGAAGGCGCAGTTCGGTCGCATAGGCCTGCCTTCGGACATACTGCTCTAAGTTGTCGTAATTAAACACCCTGTACCTTTGATAATATTCGTCCGATTTAATTTGTTTCATTATTATCATCATTTTTAGAGAATTTAATTACATTCCACAAGATCATCAACATAATTTACGACAAAATTCTAACTTTTTTATTTATGCTTATTTTCGTCAAAACATTTTTCTCTGCATTTTTTTTCAGTGCTGTTATTAAAATCGTTAGAGCCGTTTTACAACTTTTTATTTTTAAACTAAGCTGTTCACAACACATCAACTTGATAATTTTTCGAGACTTGATTATTTAGACTTAAGAGACCTTAAAAAGTGTATTTCCACTGAAAAATCGAATTCGAAATTTTCACGATCGTAAAACACACTTCGACATTCGATAATATTTTATATATAGATAAGAGCAGGTAAGGTAACGTATGTATACATTTAATAAAATTTATATATACCTATATATAAATGATATATTTTGATAAATCAAATAATTATTTATTAAAAAATAAACGATGGTTCGACACCATCGTATGGATTAAATACGATCAGAATTTGGTTGTTAAACCTCAATAGATGGAAAACAGGTTAACAAATAGGGATAGCCTAGTTCTAGGAATTAATCAATATCTTCTATAACAGGAGAGAGTCGACAATTTGTTCAACAAGATAAAAAAAATTATAATGTAGAAATGGATCGGATTGACAAGGGTTTCGAGTTTATTGTCCTATGAACATGAACTAGAATAAAAAATATATTGAAAACAGATAAACACGGCCAATTAATATAAACTACATAAACGGCCGAGTGAAAGAAATGGATACTTGAATAAATAAATAAAAAATTACTTACAAATCACTAACAGCATTTTCTGTCGTTAAGATTATTTTGGAACAAAAGGTTCCAGTTCAACACGAACTGGATCAAAGAATCTTATAAAATGATTTCTCACACCCATGAAAATATAACTAAATTAATGAAAATAAATGAAATATTGTTATCTCATTCAATAGTAGCTACTCGCCTATAATTTTTGTTTTGAAAAATAATTCCATTTATCAACCTCATAAGTAAATTTTCGAAAATGTAATGTAGTGAAAACAAGTTTTAAAAAAAATATAATTTTGAAATTAATATAAGTTATATAACTTATCATTCGGAAAAAAATTATGTTGTTTTATAACAGGGACAAGGGACAGTACAGGATTTTTCTAATAGTATTGGTTTTGAAATGGGGTAACTCAACCTCGTGAGAATACTTGAGTAGCTTATTGACTTAAGATGCAGCAGTACCACTAAGGTACCACACAATACTGGTACTATCTAACAAATCTACACTATTCTACATTGACAGAATTATTTACGCACACTCATACGACTGTGTGCATAGGATTTTGATCTAATTCAAATAATCATGACTAGTTCTGTTCTTTGGACGTTGATCTTAATAATAGAATAATTGCGGAGTGGTCTACAGCGAATAACTAGTATGAATTTCAATGCAATGTCTTAAAATAATTAAAAAAAGAATCCCTTGTATAAAAAGTTATTTTTGATGCTCGGAAAAACTATCAAACCACCTTGAGACTAGCTTTATTAGATCTAAAATAAATCACAGATGAACGGAGCATAGAACGTTAATTACAATAATAGGCGGAAGGAATCCAATTATATTAATCTATTTAATTAATTAGGCTCATCAATGACTGAGCTCTGAACCGAAAACAGTATTGAATCGATTTCTCCAATACATTCACCTATGCAAATATATCCCATTGTATAACCCCTCTTCCATAAGTAGGCTTTAGTTTTCTGCCTCATTGGTTCATTTCCGCTGCATTACATAATAAGGAAGCTCTATTCCCAAAACATACAAGGATAAAAATGAATAGGTTATTTTTCAAGAGGTATGAATGAACCTGGCGTAAGAATGAGTATTTTTATTCTGGTTTCAATTTATCATATCTTTTTTCAAATTTAAAGACAGCTATAAAAAAAAATATTGGAATCCATTTACTTTTTAGTTTGATTTAATGTACAGTTCCAGCATAGATTGTATAATAAATTATGGTAATAAAATGCTTTTTGTTCAATGTAAGAAAGGTTAGCTGGAGTGTCATAGGGACATTGAAGTCTAGTGACTCTTCAGCAGTAAATAGTTTTTATCGTAATAAACGATATGCCTTATTATTTAATGATTTTTTTATTCTTATTACTGATATTACTCGGATTTTCGATTGTCCGGATTGCCTTTGATCCTAGTTAGTCCAGATAAATAAGGTTTTGCTGAGCATATATATGTAAATGGCTAAAGAATCCATCACTTTATTTGGGCCTCTTCCATGAGCCTCCGCCAGTTGGCTTTGCCCTGTGCTGCACGTGTCTGAGAACGGGTGTTAGGAATTGGTTCTTATCCACTGATGTTTTTATTTATATGGATATCATCAATTTGCTACCGATATTCCTTCCAATCCTACTTTCATAGGTAATATTTGATGTTAGTATACCAGAAAGACTGTCAAACTGAACGGTAATTCGAAGGCGGATAAAATCTGGTATATATATATATATATATATATATATATATATATATATATATATATATATATATATATATATATATTATTCACATAAAATGGTGAACTTTACGACGTAGACGTAAACAGTGAGCAGCTGGTCCTATGGCACAAGAAAGGCGCCTGAGTCAAGTAAATATTTGTCAAGGGCAGGCTGCACTTAGCTCTGTCGCTGATAGTCACTTAGTCTCCCTAACTGGCTTGTCAAGTCCCGGAATGGACTTTCGGTTTGGAAACGTTATCTCTGACTTGATTGCTAAAAATAAATTTTAAACAAAAAGGCCAATACTAATTATGACATCATTTTTCGAATAAGTTAATGTGGGGTAGGTGCGCACTAGATTTTACTAAGCTCTATTTTAAATGGCTATAAAATCTTTATTTTTGATCCTGTCCGATTGTTGAATGTTTGCTATCAAAAAGTTCCTAAGACGATTATGCTTTAAATATTACATTTAAGCCCAGGTTTCAATATCTATTTTTATGAGATTGATAATTCAATTTAGTAGTACCTAGTACGCCCCTGCGTTAAGTGGTAAGTGCGTAGGAGGTATCTAGCATTGTTCAAGCAGTTGCGGTCGTGGGTATAAGTGCTAATGTTGTTATGTTACCATCGAAAAATGTTAAAACTTGTCTAAGATTCACATTTTACTATATTCATCATTCAGTCATGAATGTGGGATGTGGAACATAATTGAATAAATGTAAAGAAAAAAAGAACAATATATTTCAATGTGCTAGTCCGAAGTTGTTCCAGTAAAACATGTACACCACATGCACTTGCACAACAGAGATCTACACTTACCTTTATTATTATGTTTTGCCGGCGCAACTGCGTACTAACCCTTCAAAACTAGAAAACTGTCAAGGAGGAATGTAAATCACAAATTATTTTGAATAAAGTCTTCTGAAGGTTTCACTTACCAAATAAATTTTTAAAAAACACACAAAAAAAAAACAGGCCTAGTGGTGGATAAAAATCGATAAAGTTGTTCAGCAGAAGTTCAAAGATACAACTTAATCAATAGGTTAGAACTGATGTCTTTACAAATCGCAATACTTCACCTAACTTCCGCAACTGATTTTTGAAACATTAGTGATAAGACTTCATGATCCCAAAATGGCAGCGGTTCAGGGTTTGGATTTAAAGAGACGATTACACACTTACTCCGATGAATATCATTGTTTACCAACTATTGACTGGAACTTTAGGAGTTATCTCGTTTTATTTGGCGATCTTATAAAATGGCTACGCTATAACCGGATCTAGTTGTTTCATCCTTCACGGTTTCGAGACGAGATCAGGACATAATCTGCAAGAGCACTTCACCTGCTTGGCTAAACCAGCTAACTGCTCTCTTCCTCTGCCTCGGTGTCCTTCATGCTAGAGCGATCTGTCAAACGGAGATCCTACAACGCAGGATAGGAAATCTAGCCTAAGAAAAACGATGTAACTCGAAAATAGTATGAGAAATAATAGGGCCAGGATAAGGAGAAGCACAGTGGACAAAATGTGGGTTATGAAACCACCCAAACTATAGGGGTACCACGATATAGTGGGGCCAAAAAAACATAAATCATTGGAAGAACTATACACAAATGTATGTAATAAAAGATGCTTGTTGAAAAAAAGATATTGTACATCAATAACAATGCCATACATAAAGTAGTGGAAAAAAATATTTGTTTATTCATATATGATAATGCTTATTCTTGTTATTTTTTCTCAAAAATATCAGCAATTTAAAGCTGATTTAAATTAAACTAAGGACGTACCACTCGTTCTTGCTGTGAACGGTCCCTAAAAAAAAATTATCAAAGTTGAACTTGACTAGAGATGAGAAAGCAGTGTAAAAAATAAAGGCGTGGTAAAAAAAAAGTAAGAAACAACAAGTACGTCGCCAATGTACTTAATTTCTTAGTGGGAGAAAACAAAATAGAATATATAATCTTATTTTAACACTAATCAGAGATTGGATTAAGGGGCCAACATTATATTCGAATCCGCGCTATGACGAACCGCTTTATAACGAGGGTCCAATGTACATGGATGTTTACTTTTCATATATTTCTAAGAAGCAGATCTGAAATTTTAATATTAAAGTTTGTAAGATACATTTGAAAACGACTATAGAAGGAAATCAACGAGTCAACCATCATATTTATCAAAACGAAACAATATTTTTATAGTAAATAGGCATGAAATGGTACAGACTAATGATAGATTTAGCATTTAAATGCACATTTTGAACATAAAGGCCACTGGATAGTAAGAAGTTTTAATTATATATGAATTTAAATTGAAGAAGTGTAATATGGACAATTTTAATACACAGTAATTTAATAAAAGACAGGCCCAACTAAACATACTTGCCTTAATATTTTGTGACAGATTGGTGATTCTAAAAACATAAGGATTACTATTAATTCTGCATTTCTCAACTAGATTTTTAAGCTCTGATCTAGCTCCGGTTATGATATGGCTATGATAAATAAATCCTATATTCCAGCGTCATGTTACATGCAATAAAAGGTAAACCTCTGGAATCGCTACTAATGACCTTGAAGATATCTTGATTCTTAGACCAGACTATACTTTTACCCACTGCGCATGCCCAATTAAATACTCAAACCGATGGATCCTCTTCACTTGGAATAGTCATGTAGGGTTAGGTCAGACTTCCCGCCTTTTACCGAATATATCTCTTGTCCCCACCGCCTTCTTTCCTACACCATCTTTAAGTTAAAATATCATGGCCAATCTCTTCAATGTTCTATTTTCTATCGATCTGGAAAGTTTAGTCCAATTGGTGAAAAAATTTACCAATTCTGTGTAAAATTAAGGATCAATAGATATTCGTCCATGAAGTTTTAGAAAATTGTATTCATTTTCTAATGAAAAGGCGGCGTTGAGCTTCAACGAATCCGGATGCGCCACTTGTCAGCAATCGTTTATCATTACTACACCTCAGGCTTACCATTCTTCCGCTCCCTGGCGTATGATGGTTCGCAGTTCCTGACGTGGTCCTTGGATCGAAATTGTTAATAGCATAACCCGAATGAGTTGGTCATGGATCAAATTAACCTTTTTCCTCTGTAGAGAGTCTTCTTAGCATTGCAATACCCTTTCGTAAAAAGGCGAGAAGTCTGACCTAACCCTACACCAGCGTTCCAACTGAGAAGGATCCGTCGGTTTGAGGATTTAATTGCGCATGCGCAGTGGGTGAAAGTATAATCTGGTCAGAAAATCTATACCTCTTAACGGTCGTTAGTAGCAATTCCAAAGGTTTACTTTTATGGTTTATATTAACATTTATTTAATACAAAAAAACATTATAATATAATGTTAAAAAAAAAAAGAAAAGAAAAACTGACAATTAACTGTTTAATCATGTTTTAATTATTATCCTCCTCAACAATAACCTCCGTTCTCATCCTTAGTTTAAAAATAACTGTGAGAAAAACCTGGATATGTAGATATCATGGGAACAAGGTTTGTTTGCCGATATTGTACATACTGAACCTCCTGGCCTCTTTAGAAACTATAATTGGAGACCATTCTATTCAATAGACCTCTTAGTAGTTTGCAGCGTTACAAACATGAGATTGACGTTAATCATGTCTCAGATTATAAACCATAGAAAACAAGTTCTTAATAACTTTAAGAGAATAAAAAATCAAATCAACAGAATATTCTACAATTACAGGATTTAATTGACATAAAATAAGTCTAGAATTATAAGTCTACGAGGCTAAATGGAAACCGACAAGACTTTTTTAATTCCAAGAATAGTTAGGTTCTGTAGTGACTTATGTTAGGTTAAATCCAAGACCTAATAAACTCTTGGCCCTTTGTTTGTGTTACCATAGTCACAAAGCAATCATAATTACAACGAAATCCTTTAAAATTGTGTTTTAAATACTTCAAAATGAAATTTGTACATCTTTTAAATATCCATTTTAAGATAATCTTGTCGTAATATTATGGTTGCTTAAATTAATTTCAATATAATAATTTAATTTTTTAGTTCTTAAATACTTTACTCAAAATACCTTTTTGATTATTATAATTTAATCGATTAATTAGGGGATTTAATAATTTTACTGAAACCGTAATAATTTAAGATCATATGTTTTTGTCGTTATGATGGTTTAAAGTAAATTCAGCTAACAATTATTTTATTGTAATTATAACATCTTAAAGCCGTTTTTTTCAAACAGATGCATCAATTTAGGTTTTAAAATATATTTCTACATCTTTATCATCTGTAGGCTTAAGTTTTGCATAAAGCTACAAGATGTTTTATAATGGACTGTGAGACAGGTGAGAAAAAAGTTTTATTTTTATCATAAATTATATATTATAAACCAAAATGGAACTCGTAATAGCACTTCTACCACCGTTGCCAACCGTAAAATATCACAGAAAACGTTTGGTTCAATTTTGTTCAAAGACAAAAGATTGGACAATGTGGAAAAGTTTTTTATGTGGGAGGAGGGCCCAAATGTGGGACAACGCCACTTGTTTCGATATTTCTTCGTGTTGGATGTCTGTTCAGTTTAATTTTGCACTTCATGAGGGCCCAATACTACTTGAAGCCTGAATTTCGTTCACTTCCACTTTCTGAGCATTCTCGTCTGAAACAATGGCTCTCAGAAACTTTACCAAGAAGAAATTTGACCATTTCTTCAAAAAGATAGTCTTCACTCTTTAAATACCCTTCCTCTCGCCACCACATATGATTTCTAGTCTTTTCAGAATACACCAAATAAATTTGTGAATAGTTACTACTATCAGAACAGCATTCGCCCACCAAGAAACCAGACTTCCATAGATAAATAATGCCATCTGCCATCGGTTATTTGAGATGGCTTCATTGCTAAAGCACATTTTTTTTTTTTTCATATTCTTCGGTTTGTATCTTAAAGTGGACGTTTAACATGTAAAATACAAGATACATGTAAGTTTTATATTTGTGGATATCTCAATGACATGACGAAATCCATGAACTGTACAACAATACCTATTTATTATGCCTATGTCCATGAACGTAAAGAGGCACAATGGCTAAGCTTCCATTCATGAAAAGTGTTTAGGAGTTATTGTTCAATAATCTGCCTGAATGACGAAGCTAAAACCTTCAAAATAATATTAGCTCGTCGTGTTTGAATTGCTGACTAATCCAACATTGTATGAGAAACAGTCATAAATGTCGAAGGACACCACCAACTATCTCATTAGCAGTAAAGTATTTACAAAATAGCTCATTTAAAAAGAAACCTTAATTTATGTTTCACTAATTGAAATTTTTAAAAAGCATTCAGCTATCCGATTGCGCTTAATGTCAGAATGCGCGATCTCATTGTGATTTTCTAAATCACGACTCCTTCAATAATGATTCTGTCATTTCAAAGATTATAGGAAACATGTTGAGAAGAAATTGAAGAATCCATTATTAAGTTTCTTGAATCTATGGCGCAGGGCGTGCAAACTAATTTACTTATAATAATGTCAAATTATTTTCAAAATACATCTCGTCCTTTCCTACGAGAAACCTCTTAAGTATCAAGCAATATAATCCTATTAAATTATATTTATTTTTTTACAGTAATTATACATATTCCAACATTGTAGGTGAATAACTGTGAAACCAACTTAGTAAAGGTTGTCTTGGTGTCTCATGGGTGATTTCTACCAGTAGCTTGTTGCGATTGCGATAAACAATATTAATATGAGGAATCCTTTTTATTAATTTCAATCATTTTACGATTATTTTAACATATGATATATTTTCATCAGTATATAGGAGATGAAATATTGTTTCTAATAAAATCAAAATCACATAAGTGATGTTCGGTCATATCGAAGGTTTTATGGCGGCAACAATATGTTTTATACAACCTTATTTTTCAGAAAATAGCGGCAGCGTCTTCGATGATAGGGATTTTATTCGCTGTGAACCGGGAGGAAAACGAGAACGTTTTTATGAATAAAAGAGGGAATGTTTGAATTAAGGAGATTGTCCTGAATTTGCCGTCTAGCGAGTGAATAAGAAGGAGCTTCTCAGTGAACCCAAAGCAAACTGAATTTGAATATTAACTCAGGCAAGTCAAGTCGCTCAATCTGATGGCAGCACTTTGGTTTATTTAAACACAGTTACGCTTTCCAGCTCAAAATAGCTTCTTAGGTCTCAATACAAAAATCGTTTTAAATGTATTAAACTTTCATTCTAAGTCGAATCCTCTTCCACTGATTGCAGAGGTCTGAGCAGGTTGGGATTTTCGAGAAGGTATATCTTGAGAGAAATAAATATTCATAAGGGAGTTCGTTTGCATAATTAAATATTTTGGGCAGCAAAAAAGTAACGTTAATTAATAGACTAAAAAATAAAAATAGTAGTCTCACTATAAACGATAATTACATAAAATGTTTTATATGAAAAAAATCAAGTGTTTGACTCCTATTTCGAGACCGTCTGTGACAAATAGTTATTTATCAGCCTTAGATCGATCCTGTGGGGTCAAGAGAATCTCCTGGGGTTCATCAAGCCTCTTTAAAGTGGGTACCCTTGATTGGGGGAAAAACCAAGCGGTTGAGTGTGATCTTTGCCAAACCACCTTGCACAATCGTTGGCATAGAAACAGTACGGTCTTTACCAAGTACTGAACCCTAGACTCTTCATGGGTTGTAGAGGTACGGGTCTTTTTTCCTTTTTGAAGATCTGTGACGTTATGGCATGTTGACAAATAATTTTTTTCGTGTTTTCGGCAAATTAATTTGTTTTGTACAAAATTAAATAGCTCAGTCAAGTTTTTTATAGTTAATACTCACCGACCTCAAGCAAATAAAAAATATGGATTGAAAAACTTGATTGAGCTATTTTATATTTCACAAATTACTTTGCTGAAAACATGAAAAAATATCGACGACGCTTTTTGAAAAAAGGCTTAAGCTCCATTTAGCAAACTTAAGCTCCATTTAGCAAACTTTACATGAAACGATTTTTCCCCAAATAACAATACATTTCTTTTTTTTAAATTCTCCTACTAATACAGTAGGAGTTTATTAAGACAACAATACCTTTGTAATTACAACATATTTTTAAGACTTCTAGCACTAGTTAAGGCCAGAGTGACGACTCAATCTCGTAAATATTTAGTGCTTACGCCATAAGTAGTCGATTTTTAGACTATTTCCAATTTTCTTTTAGATATATCGTGAGCGGGCATCTGCAGGCATTTGGTTTTAAAAAAATTAAAATCTTTGAAAGAAAGTTGAGTTCATTACTACTTATTAATATATTTCTGAAAACTTCCGACAAAATTAGATAATCTAAAAAATTAAATATGAAATAGATATAATTGAAAAAAAAGTTACCAAAAGTTTTCAATTTAGTTCCTATATTCTTCCAAATAGCAGCTATCAAACATCTGTAGCTGTGATAGGAGTGTTTTAGGTTATAAATTTCCTCCCGTTCTTTCAGCAATTTGATTAGTTTCAATACATTCTAAGTAAATCGGGTTATATTTAATTTAAAATAATTAGAAGGTTCAACCAAAAAGTGTTCTCAACAAACGTAGAGCGACGGAACTGAGACAACAAAATCAAGACTGGTTTGGTTTCCCTTCCTCTGTGCGGGACTGGTTTAAAAGCACAGGAAATTTAATGTTCAATTCAATATTCTGTATTTAAACCAAATTTGACTGGGACGCGGCCTATGTGAATGCTGTATAACAATCTCTCTTGGTTTAAGCGCTCCAACCCATCCAGTTAGTCAAACTGAAAGGATTAGACTTGACTGGACTGGCTGACGGCCTTGGCGTGATAAACAGTAACTTTTCATCAAATAGCAGAAACTACTTCCAGTGATTATTTCTTTTAATAGTTATTCAAAATTAACAATTCCAGTAATAAATTAAAAGTTATTACTCAAATTGTAATAATAATGAACAATTTTACATATCTCCACTTCATTCAACATTTTGAGAAGGAACAATATTTGTTAATAGAGGAAAACTGAAAACCCACTGAAAAACCTTTTCTTAGAACTTCGAACCTTAAGTATAACATAGGAAGACACTTCTAAGTTTCAAACACTAGAGTCACCAAACAAAGTGTTTATTCCAACATCAACTTTCTAATGAGTGGCACCGTCTACAATACCACCGCTGTTCCAAAACAACTAGCATACCTGTCCTGAATTAAGAAATAGATCTTTCCAGAATTAGTAATACGTATAACAACATAATAAAAAATAGTTAGACAGATAAATAATACAAAAAATAGCTAATACATTTCATTCCCGAAAGCTCCTATTTCGAATTCGCAAAAAGCGACAGCAACATTTTCTCTGATGAAACGAACAATGCAAGTTCTAAACAAGACAAGATGTGCAAGCATATCGAAAATGTTTATATTATTCCCTATTATTTAATAAGCTACAAGGTCCTTCCTAAAAGATAATAATAGTTTAGAATAAATAAACAAATTTCGCTTAACCAAAAGTAAACAGATACCAGGAATACCATTAGGAAAGTTAATCCGATATTAATTAATTAATTGAATATCCAAACAAAAAAATGATTAATTTATGAAGCAACGGGCCATGAATGAACCCATATATTTCAACCCCGCTACAACGAGTTTGAATAAAATTAATCCATCGCTCTTTGGAAAGTTTGGAAATTATATTTTTATTGTATGCAAATCTTGCTGGTCATTTAACTTTATAGATATGTTTTGTTTTGTTTTTAAATTAAGTTTTAGATTAACTGTGGTTCCCTCGCCAAGATATCAAGTATTTGCAAATATTCGAATTTCTTTGCTGGATTTAACGCTTAACTTCTTTGTTATATTGTCACTGAAAACTTTAAAGTAATAATTAGGGATTGATCCTTCTATACCATCATGCGGATGTCAACAGTTTAAAGTAATACTTAGTAATGTTTTAAAAATAAAATGACGTGTTTTAGTTAATTATTTTCAATAATGAACATTTGTAAATCGACCAAGAAAAGATTTCTTATGTTAGGAAAATTGAGATTAAAGTTGCCCATTTCATATCCTCTATCTCGGCCATTTATGAAGATAGAGGAAAAATGTAAATTGCTTTGGAATCCTCATACCAAAGCCTTAACAATTATTTATTTATTTATCGCGACAAAGGCCAGCTAAGGACCACGCGTATATCATTTCATTTAATGGCTTTCATTTTTCTCTCAGCCCACACCTTCCTCATCTTTTTCCCTATTTCCCTTCTACGCTCCTCTGTCCACCTTCCCTCCCCTCTTCTCCTCCTCCCCACCCCAAGGACCTTCTTTCCATCTACCATCTTTCTAAATTTCTCTCTGTCCTGGTAATCCTCTTCTCTGATCCCCAGTCTCTCTATTTCTTCCTTTATCTGCTCGGGGTATCCTTTGATGTTTTAAGTTTTATCACCATGTCAAAGATCTGCTTGTTCAATCTGTCTTAGTCCATCCTCTTCATGTGGCCGTAAAATTTCAATCTCCTTTTTCTCATTGAGGTCTCTAGGTCTTCAAT
Source organism: Rhaphigaster nebulosa (assembly GCA_948150685.1). Classification (NCBI taxonomy): domain Eukaryota; kingdom Metazoa; phylum Arthropoda; class Insecta; order Hemiptera; family Pentatomidae; genus Rhaphigaster; species Rhaphigaster nebulosa. The sequence goes on from OX411311.1 coordinate 26,026,751, forward strand.
GCCTTCGTACAGGTCTTTGTTCTTTTTTGGCCAGTACTCTTCTCCTACTTTTCTTGGCCCATGGATACACCTCAATATCTTTCTCTCTATTCTCAGCAGTCTCTCTGAGCTTGTAAAACCCGCTGTTTCTGTTCCATACAGTACCACAGGTTTTACTACCGTCTCGTAGTGTCTGACTTTAGCCTTTCTGGAGAGGTTCTTCTTGTTGTAAATGGTTTTTACTAAACATCTCAATCTGTCAAGCTTTATTTCTCTACCTTTTGTCGTCTGTCCGTCTCCTCCATTGTAGTTCAGCATTTCTCCCAAATACTTAAACTGTTTCACTGTTTTGATCACTCCATACTTGGTTTTTTTCTTTTCCCCTATTTCGTTATTGTTGGTCATCATCTCTATCTTCTTAAACGATATCTTCTACCAGCTATCTCTTTCAGTTCATTGATCTTATCACTCGCCTCTTGTTCACTCTCTGCTAGTAATGCCAGGTCGTCAGCAAAGGCTAGGCACTTCACTTCCACCCCATCTTTCCTCCTTCCCAATCTGGCTCCTGATCTATTAGTCTCCCAGAATGTCTTCATGATTTTGTCCAATACTACATTAAACAGAATGTAGATGTAGACAGACAACCCGTCGCCTTGTCTTAGTCCTGTTTTTATTTCAAATGACCTGCTGACTTCGCTCCTAAATTTAACTTTAGAGTAAGTTCCGGTCAAAGTCAGTTTGATCAGATTTATCGTTTTCTGGTCTACACCATATTCTCTCAGCACTTTAAAGACAGTCTCTCTATCTACTGAGTCATATGCTTTTAGGAAGTCAACAAAGGAGACATAAATCTTCCTTGACCTGGCCATATAATATCTGAGGATCAGCTTCATACTCAGGATCTGCTCTGGGCATGACCTCCCTTTTCTAAATCCTCCTTGATATTCTCCTATCTGATTATCGATTTGGGGTTCTAATCTATTCAACAGAGCTTTTGAGAAAATCTTGTATGTTACTGGTAACAGTGATATTCCTCTATAGTTGTTTGTATCTGTTTTTGAACCTTTCTTATGGAGCGGGTGGATCAAAGCTGTTTTCCAATCCTCCGGCATCTCCTCCTTTTCCCATATCTCTCGCATTAGTTCTGTCACTTTGGCTATATAACTTTCCTCTGCGCATTTCCACATCTCTGCCATAACTCCATCCTCCCCAGCTGCTTTGTTATCCTTTAGTGCGAATATGATTTCCTTCACTTCTTCTAATGCTGGTGAAAAGCTATTTGGGTTCTGTGTCGTATCTGTTTTCGTCTTCATCTTTTCCTTTGGCTCCTCACTGTTTACCAGATTCTCAAAGTAGTCCGCCAGTATTTCACAGTTTTCCCCATCACTATGACCTATCGTTCCGTCCTTTCTCTGGAAATTCAGGTTTGGTGCCACGTATCCTCTAATTCTTGTCTTAAATGCCTTATAAAACATTCTTGTGTTTTGTTTTCTAAAATTCTCTTCCATTTCCTCAATTTGTCTCTTCAGATGAGCTCTTCTTGCTCCCCTTAAAATATTATGTGTTTTCCTCCTTTCTTCCCGTAGTATTCTAAGGCTCTGCTCTGTCTTGTGAGAGCTCCAGTTGTTCCATTTTTTCAGCCTTGTCTTAATCGCTTTCTCGCATTTCTAATCCCACCATGCATGTCTCCTCCTAGATTCTGCTGGTGCCACCTCAACTGCTGTGCTCACCAAGTTTTCTGTCATTTCCTTCCAGTTCTTTGGTTCTTTCTTTAACGCTTCTTCATACTCCTTCCATTTCTTTTTCAACTTTTCTCTATCTACATTGTGGATCTTGTGTTCACCCCCTTTTTTATTTTTTTTGGTACGAACTTGATCTTAATTTGCGAGAGGTAGTGGTCTGAGGTAACATTGAGTGATTTCCTGGCCTTGACATTTTGGATCTCCCTCTGATGGGCCCTCGAGATCGCTACATGGTCTAGTTGGAATTCTCCCAGTTTAGAGTTCGGTGACACCCATGTCTTTTTCTTTCTCGGTTGAGCTCTAAAGTGGGTAGACATTAGCCTCAGGTTATACCTCCGGCACAGTTCCACGAGTCTCTCTCCGATCCTATTGGTTCTTTTATGAGCCGGGTATAATCCGACTTCTGGTCTGTTCGTTTCTCTTCCTATTTGTGCGTTAAAGTCACCCATCAGGATTTTAACGTTCATTCTCGGTACTCCATCCATCGCCTCCTCCAGCGCCCTCCAGAATTCTTCTACTTTTCCTATATTATTCACATTATTCTGGTTTATGGGTGCGTGAGCGTTAATCAAGGTGTATTTTTTATTCATGGCCTTTATTGTGAGGAGTGAAATCCTTGAGTTCACACTCCTGATTTCTGTCACTGATCCTAAGAAGCTCTTCTTAATTATAAAGGCCGTGCCCAAGTGGGATTTCCTAGTGTTGCCTTCTTCCATTTTACCAGATTTTCCTTTCAATATCCTAAAACCATCTGACTCAAATGCCTCTTCGTCAGACAGTCTAGTCTCCTGCAGTGCCAACACTGGTATACCAAGTCTATGCAGTTCCCCTGTCAGCTGCTTCAGTTTCCCAATCTGTGCTATTGAATTTACATTGTAGGTTCCAAAAAAGTATTTCTCTATTTCTCTTTTTAAACTTTTGTCGGTCCTTGTAATGCTCCGATCCACTGCATCGCTCCGAATTGTCAGGCACCCTGGAATCCGAACGCCTGACTTTAACCAGGGTAATTTTTACATTCAAAGCCTCATTCATGATATCGTTTGGTAAAATATGGTTAGGTTTCCCCAACAAGATTACGACTAAGGTTATTAGCCCCAGAAGGTTTCGTTTCAGTTCGCCTAGCTCTATCCTTATTCAAACTAGGTTATCCAGCCGCACCACGAGGAGGTCCGTTCCTCAGAACTTAAGATGGAAAATTAAGGAAAGTTCTGGGTACCGAAACAATAGCGTCTTATAGCCTTAACAATATATATATATATATATATATATATATATATATATATATATATATATATATATATATATATATATTTTTTTTTTTTTTTTTTACTTTCCTTAATCTCTAGATAAAATAAAATTTAGCCGTCTCCTTATCCCAGATTCGATCCACGGCTAATATAACAGTAGGTATAAATAAATTATGTGCCAAAGCTGGTCTCGAAGCCAGGTCCAGTAATTATGAACACGGCATCTTATCCATTGAGCTACCATACAAACCCTCAAATTTGAAAAATTAAGTCCCTCAGATCAAAGTTATTAATACTCTCTGGAAGTTTTTCCAATTCGAGCACACCAGGAGCATACTATTCGAGGACTACAATTTCACGATTATAAGTTAACAACAAAAGAAAGTAAAACGAATCTAAATATTTTTTTTTTTAATTCAAGATGGTATATTTGATAAGGTAGCTAAGTTATACTATGTTTGAACTTATATATAGAGAGATATTTTTCCCCTCCTTGAGCGTAACCTCTCGGCCTATGCACCGCCCACAAGGTTCTTGAACAATTTGTTTATCTATACAAGTCTTAAGAAATAACTTATAAGTTGCCTTAAAAAGGAAAGAAATTCTATAAAACATATTACAAGGGCTCTGGTTAGATTATAAGTGAAATATTTTTTCTAAAAACTGTGTGTAATTAAAAATTAATTTTTTCAACTTAATTTATGTTTCCTTAATACTGGTCCCGTTATTATGATGAAGGCTTTATCTCTCAACCTGAATTCTTTTCCACTTAACTATACAATCAACTTCCTGCCTTTATTCATTCATCATTTCGAAATCTAGCAAAATTACTTGCCTGGAAAAAGAATATCTCCATAAGACTAACGACCAGATATTATAATTTATAAATCGTACAATCGTAGATTATCATCAGCGAAAAATTTCTCATAATAATCGGTGATCTAGGGCCAGTCAAAAAACTAAAAATAGACTTCGCGTTGACTTTGAGAGAGTTATGAATATTAAGGCTGTATATGCAAATATAAATCAATACATCTCCCGTTAAAACCCAGAATAAACCCGCCTGTGGAACAATTAAATATTCATTAAGATGAATTAAGGAGGAAAGCATTTATGAATTCGTTTGGAATTCACCGTAAATAAGTAAGCATGTGCGTTTTTAGTGATTTGGATAAAGATTCTGTCATTGTATTCATGAAGAACAATATAACTTTGGGTTCATGTGAATAAAGGAGGTATTGTTTACAAAATGATATCAAAATTAAAAAGCATACCACTTAGACAGATACGGTTTGATAAGCTGTTGTGTTGGTTTTACACACCTCTAAGTTCCTTTGACACTTATTCAGCCTGTTTCACCTCTGTTTATCTTGGGCCATTGTTTTCAATATCTTGCATGAAACTCTGTATGGGTCCTGGTTTATTCTGTCTGTCTATTTTCTTTCAGTTCTATCATGTCGTCTCTTGGGGTCTACTGAGGCATTCATGTTTTTGTGGAAACCCAAATGAACAGCTTCGAGTTTTAAATTCATGTAGTAAGAAATGAAGGTCACAAAGGTACTCCAAAATCTAAGTACTTCGAATTCGCTGTCGCATTAAGCCCATAATTAACAACAAATATTGTAGGAGTTTTCAAACAGTTGGCTTAGACAAAATTAATTTCTGCTATCAAAGAGAAAAATTTATTTAAAAACCTTTAAAGTTACTGACAATAAGCACTAAAAAATTCAAATATTTCAAACAACTTGTAGGGCCGCGGGTATTTGAAGAGAGACACAAGACACAAACACTAATAAGTAGAGAATCCCTGATGTATAATAAATGAGTTAAATAAATCAAAAGAGAAAATTTTCTGTCTATTTTTTATAATATTGTGAGTATAAAAATATAATAATGAAAAAATAAAATTAACAAAGAATTACAAATATAAAAAGGCATATAAGAATACAAATAATCAAATATAGTTTAGTAGCAAAATAAATATATTATATAGTAGCTAAGTGAACGTCAACAAATAATCCACTGAGCCATTGTCAATTAAAGGCGTTGAATCGCCGTATCCTTTTATAAAACATATAACCAACTTTTTAAAATAATATTTTAACTTGGATAATGTGCTTTAAAAAATAAATTAAATAATAAGATAAAACTTTAATTAAATTGCGCTATTGCAATTAAAAAATATTGCAAATTATTACACTATGGTTTATTCATTGGTATAATAAGTCCAAAATATTTCATATTTTTCTTCTATCTACATAAATGACCAAGACATGAGCTTATTAAACCTTTAATGAGCCGCCATTTTGATGATAATGTCGAGTTCCGAGGATCAACCTGATGATCTGTGATTTTGGTGCCAAATCTTAAAAAGATCGGCACAATCGTTTCAGGAAAAAAAAAATAAAATAAAAACAAGAACAGTAGACGGCGGACTGTCCGATTTTTGATAAGGGGGTGTTAAAATAATTTTTCTTGGTGGATTATAAAGGTTCATTATTGAAAATAATAAACCAAAAGTTCTGGAAAATTCTATGAAAAGACGAAACTTCTAGAAGGAAATATTCAAATCCTGTTACGGGACTAAAAGACAGATCCTCATTATGCAGAAGGCATATACAACGAGTCCTCAGTAATTCCAACATTCTCTGTTTTATTCATAAAGCAATTCATCACAACCATTTACAGAATGTTCTCTTCAAATACTGAATATTTTTCCAAACAAAGCAATTGAAAAAAAAGAAAAAAAATATACATTGAATATTAACTTTTCATGAGTATGGCATTAACTTAGCACTGGAGAAACACTCATATTAATGATGTTTAAATTCAATTTCAACGTTGCGTCAAATTCGGACATCTTGGACAATAGAATTTTTACTGTTAAACTAAATTATTTAATAAGTATTAATTTAATTTTAAAATAATTTTTCAATGCCTGCATTCTATGTAATATGTAATATACAAACCAAATGCACACCATTAACTATAGACTTCACAGCATGACTTAATAAAATCAATCTTACAGAAAAACAAGACATCTTGCAATAGTGATACCAAAATATATTGAAATTAAAAATTTTATTTTAAATAAAAACATTATTTAGATTACAAATTAATTTAGCAAAATAAATAAAAATTAACTGATGCTAAATTATAAGTCAATATTCAATATAAAAACAACCGCATAACAGTCATCTAATATGTTCATAAAAAAAAAAAAAGTTAAATGTTTCTGATTTCTCGAAAATGAGCAGCTAAAAAAAAAAAGAATGCCACATTGTCACTAACTGCAAAACCCATGTTCTTTTCAATGGACTCAAGTTACTTTATATGCTTATTTACCTTTTATACGAATTATTTGTACATTTAACTCATTCCTTGCAACAACGTCGCAGCTCGAAAATCACAATTTTTCAAGTGATGCATTTACTTAACTAAAAATCATGATTTTCTAGTCATGACGTCTTTGTAGCAAATGAGCGATATGTTAAAAAAATCAGAAATATAAACTTAAAAAAGTTCAATGGGCTTAAACCTAAAAAATAATAAATCGAAAATGATTTTAAAATGGCAATGGGGCGTAAATTTTGGGGTTTGGTCTACAACGTTTTTGTTACTTAAAACATAGAAATTAGTTTGTGCAAATCCCATAAAATCAGTTTGAAATTTTGCTTGCGTATCTTTCAAAGTTTTCATTTTGACGGTTATGCGCCTTCGTATTTGAAGTTTTTACCGTCAATATATTTAAAGGCTTTTAGGTACTGATACAAGGCAGTGCGAGCACTTTTTAATTTTAATATTTCTGCAATCATACTGATGCTGATATGGTATATTATGAAGAATTTGGTATTCTTAAGCTATGAAATGTAAACATCTCGTTTTCTATACATAATATTTGTAATGATATATAATATTTATAATGATGATGCAATAGTTTTATATTTTATATCGAATTCAATTTGCAAATTCGGTAACATAAATATGATATTTTTTTATTTTATTTTCCAATAGACTCTGAATAAGGTGAAAAAAACATTTATTTCTCCAATTGCAGACAAAATTGTGAGAGAACTATTTCTGAAACGAGAAAAATCATCAAATTACGTCGATAAAACCTTCTTCGCAGTACCCAGTAAAGTAGCAGATGTTTACTTAGAGAAAATAAATAAAACAAGCAATCCCGGGGATAAAAGAGTAGTCAAGCGCAGTTTCAGGAAAACCAAACAGAGCTTTATTTATAGCAGTTGAGGGGTGTTGGTGCTCCTTTCTACAATATCGATCTGCGAGGTTTCTGCACATTCTAAGGGTTCGTCACCAGGTGTCCCCCCCACTACTAATCAATTCTTTGGCGTGGCTGAAACGACTGAGACGTATACGAGAGCAAAAATTATTAGGGCGAAATAACAAACGATTTTTGTACTCGAATTAATAGCTTTTAACCTATTACTGCCCGAATAATTTTTGATTTGTATGTTATTTTTCTTTTACTTTAGTCTGCAAGATTTAGTAAAAAAAAATGTTTAAAAAAAAAATATATTTTATCAAAAGAGCCGAAAACCTGCATTAAATTTATGGCCCACTAAACTTTAGGAGTCAAAACTGGGTAAACGAAAACTTATCTCCTTAAAAAAACTAAAACTTTACGGTTACACATTATTACAATTACACATTAAAAACAGGACGTAATTATTTACTACAAATAATTATTCATTATAAAAGAAAGATGAATATGTATACAAATATGGTTTTATTTGACGTAGAATCCTCCTATGTTAAAGTATAAGCCTCAGGAGGGGTTATAAATATTATTTTCATTGCCACAGAATACAATATCAATTGCTTCTTGAAATCTGGCCCAAGAAGCTTAGCCAGTGCCCTATAAGTTTTTTTGGTTAGCGGAAGTTTTTTTTATAGTTCTGCCATAAAAAATCTGTCCATGAAAACAAAATATTCATGGATGAAAAAAAAAAAAAAACAGGCAAAAAGAAAAATAACAGAAATATAAAAACTGAGCACATTTATAGATTTTATATAAAAATGTTGTAATACTGTCCAGCTTTTCACAAAACTTTTGTTTGCATTAAAAAACGCAATAAAATATTATTCCACAATCAATTGATATTACTATGAGACAGCAAAAAAAAATATTCCGAAACTAAAAGCAAAACTTCGTTGATAAGAAAATGAATGTTTACTTTCATGATGTGAATGAACACATCCACTTACTATTCTCGTACAAAGGCACCAGCGGGGAAACTCCCGCGTTTCACCATCCGACGCCAACTACCGGAACCTTTGCACTTGTGCAGCGGCCAACACTTTCAGATCATGCAACGAGCTAGTATTCCGGGCAGTATCCCAGATGAAAGTTGTGGGTAAGTTTCTCGACGTGATCCGTGATAGCATGTCCCATCCTCGTGTCTCGGCCACGGCCCGTTTTCGAGGAAATGAGGTCGTGCCGGATCACAATCGCTTGATTTGAAAAATTAAAGCATGAGAGGCAGCGACCAAATGACCAGGAAGGCGGAGGATAATATCAGGATGCAGGCAGAGTCATCGATGCAAGAGAAAATGAGGAGTTTCTATTGGTCAGACAAAACGGTCCTGGTGGGCGGTAACATATTGCCAGGAGGCAGATAAAAGTAGCTGACCTTTGGTATAGAAAGCCCTAACGGGACCCTCTTACCGATCTTGAAAGTTGAGGCCATTGTTTTAACCGCGGGAATATAGGACAACGTAATTCAGATTTCACATATATTTTCCATCTATTTGTATAAAGTTACAGAGGCAATGTACATACTTACAGTAGGTACTAAGGCTATTACAGTGTATAGAGAATACCACTGTTCATTTTAATCCCAGAATAAATTAATTTGCGAGAATAGGTAGTTTCATCGTTATTGGCAACATTACTCATTCTGCAGCGTCCCGAGTACATATTTGATAACAAGAATAATATCAAATTCCTAATGAGTATAAGATGATTTATAATACAAAATAAATAGAAAGGCGCAGCGAACTTTGAGCATGTTCCCCTGAAAAGTTTATTTTGTACTTAATCAATAATCAACAATCAGTCCAACATTGTGATTGATTTCCATGATTTATCATACTCAAGAAATTGTATTATATTATATACAAGAAAATTTTATATGATTTCTGCATGACTACGACCATATTCATAAAATATAAAAACGTAGCTAAGAACCTGATAAAGGTACGATACCCGAAAGAAGGATAGACACGAAGAATATAATCTTTATAATACGTAATAACAGGATGAAAGTGAAGAAATTGCCGGACCAGAACAAATTGTAATTTATTCCTATGACCATGAAATATTCACCTGCAGAAGAATTTGCTCATAAGCAAGCCTTCGCTATGATCTAATCCTAGATATTTAACATTGGACTTACCCCAAACATTTTTTTTTTTTGTTATAGAATGCTCAAGTCAAATAGCAAGCAAATATAAATGCTCAATTTCTCCAAAACACATAACGATTTATGTTTCATTTGGAAATACAAATTGTTTTCTAAATGAAAGATATAGTTTCCAAAATATTAATGTTTTTAACACTGTATGATTTCACTTGTAAAGAAATATAAATCACTTTAACTGAAATACCTAGAACAACAAAAAAAGTTGTTGATAGCTCTTGAACATAATTAGTCTATGCTACTGTTAATATTATGGTAGATTCAGGCAAAAACAAAACTTTTACAGTTTACATATTACAGTATTCCTGTCAATCATTCAGTAGTAAAATAAGATTTCAGGCCAATGACTACACAAAATATTTTAAAATATTTAGTCGAAGTATGAGTAGCTTCTACTTTCCACAAAATAAAAAAAAATAAGTTTTTTATTCTTTTTTATTCTATACATTCCGAGCCAGCGAAGAAGACAGGATATTTTAAAAAGGCATTTTCACACGGTCCGATAATTATTGGAGTCGGATCCTACATTTCCCGCAGTCTGACGTCCTCTCGATATTTGGCTGCCAGATCCACCGTGTGAAAACCCGCTTATGATCAATCCAGAAATTAAATGCAAGATTTAAAGCTTCTTCAATTTGTGTTTATTTTACTCCGTATAACAGAAAATATCAAATCAGGAAGTAGATGGGATATCAAGAATAAAATTAAATAGTTGTAACTATTTATTTAATGCCGACATTTCGACCAAAATTGTAGGTCTTCATGAGGACTATAACTAAAGATAAAAAGGAGTAATGTTGAGGTGTAAAGACATTTAAAAAAAAATGTACTTATAGCAAGTAGAAATATTAAGTAAGTTAAAGATAAAAACAATATTGACTGATATAATAGCTGTTATAGCAAAGAATTAATCAGATGCTTCTCTTCAAACTCACGACCATTATACCACACATATATTATCATAAACTTCAATCTTTACTCTTTACTCTCTACTCTAATTGAATCATTTAAAAATTACCCAAACATTTAAAAATCTTCAAATTTGGCCTTGGACGCTGTGCTATTTGCGCCAATTGGTTTAAACGCCCTGTTTACAAACATTGAGAGAATGACGTCTGGTATTCAAGGCAAGCTGCTTGAAATAAAGCAATTTTAGCAGCAACCATCTCCATCAAAAAGCCTGTGCTAGTTATTTAGACCAAGAATCCGTCCAAAAAAATTGACACTATCTGAAAAAAACTTTGACAGCCACTTTTTGAATCCTTATATTATTGAAATTAAAAAAATGTGGGTCTGTCAGTCAGATCACGATATACCTGAGATCATGCATACCTGAAAAAATGGCGGCCAAAAAAACTCGCAATTTTGGGACTATTTTTGGTTTTTCAGCTATAATTCCTAAACGGAGGATTATATCAAAAAAGCTATGTTGTATAAAATTAAACAACATTAAATTTTGCGTCTAATGAGTACCACTAAACGTTAACTAGTGTGGTCGAAAATCTCGGTCATAAATGATGTTTTTATAAAAAACATATTAGTACTCTATAGAGTACTAAAGACAACCCAGATGCTAAAAAAACTTTGTCTTCCGACATTAAGAGGGGGCAAGTTTCAAAATTTTCAAAAGTTTCAAAGCGGCGAACAAAAAAAAATTAGAAATTTTAGGACTTATTTAATAATATTTTGGTTTTACTCCTATAATTCCTAAAGGATGCATTCTATCGAAAAAGTTATAGGATATTAAATTAAAGAGCATCAAATTTTGCATGTAATGTACCTTATAACTTTTTCGAGAAAACGCATCCTTCAGGAATTACAGGTGAAATACTCCCCCCCCCCCCCCCCCAAAAAAAATAACTAAATTTTGTCCACCATTTTGAAACCCGCCCTCTCCTAACGCCGGCAGACAAAGTTTTTAAGCATCTGGGGTGTCTGTAGTTTTATGCATCCTTGAAATAAATCATATCTAATGCAAAATTACTCACATATCAAACATTTTTAATTTGTTGGACGCTTTGCATTATTTTTTATTCGTAGGATTAAGACAGTTTATTTTTGTTTTCGTATTATTAAAATTATAAATAGTAATATTAAAATAAATATCGAAATAGGACACTGAATTCTTCCTGGTTCAAATTTTCTCGAACTGTTGAAACGGTATGGGTTCAAGCCTCAAGATGAATAACTGGTATTAAATTAGCCGGAGTACAGTGTTAACTACACTTTCCCTAAGGAAGAACAAATTGCTAGAATTAAGTGCCTCAAGCAGTTGTTGCAGGACTAATTTACCTCATTTTCAAAAGCTTAATCTCGCTCGATTGTTAATTGAGTCTGGAGCGTAGTAAACCAAAGAACTTCTCAGTTTGCCATTCGCATGTGATTCAATATATGGGTTCAAGCCTCAAGATGAATAACTGGTATTAAATTAGCCGGAGTACAGTGTTAACTACACTTTCCCTAAGGAAGAACAAATTGCTAGAATTAAGTGCCTCAAGCAGTTGTTGCAGGACTAATTTACCTCATTTTCAAAAGCTTAATCTCGCTCGATTGTTAATTGAGTCTGGAGCGTAGTAAACCAAAGAACTTCTCAGTTTGCCATTCGCATGTGATATGTGGAGGAGAGTATGCAAGATTTTGAGTTTATTACACGTAAATAAAAAAAAAAAAAAACCCGAAAACAATCATAAAACCAATCGCCTAAGTTTATGATACGAATTATTTCAAAACTATATTGATATTAAAAAATGTTCTGTTTAAATAAAATAAAATACTAATAAAAACCGAGACACAATAAAGGAAGTAATACAATTTTTATTACTACAGAAATAAACGGTTTGACTGGTCTATAAATCAACGGATGAAAATTAGTACTAAAATAAATAGAAACCATAACCGAAGCCAATAAACGTACTATTCTTATGACTCATAAAATAGTTCTACAACTGCAATACGATAGAGGCGTATCGGAACTAATGTTTTACGGATTTACTTTTACTGCACTCGAACATGATTATATAAACATAATGATGCAGTTATGAATTAGTACAGTCAGTATGCAATGAAGGAGAAAGTCCAGTATTAAAACCACTCACAAGATTTGGCTATTCGAGCATATAGGTATAGTTGATTCCGGTTCCGGTATGTTAGCTAAGCAATATTAAATCTTAAAATATCTCTTCCTCTTAACTCTCTTTCCCAAAATAAAACTTTACCAACAAAAAAAATCTGTAAATTGACCAAAAAAATTCTGAAATTAAATTTGAAATGAAACTGTCTCTCAAAATAAAATTGGTAAATTAAAATATTAAAAATAATAAAATAATTTTACCATAGCACAAAAAAAAAAAAAAAAACTTAAAATATAAATATTCTCATTAAAAAGAATTTCCAGAAAGATTAGGGAGGACATGACCTTTAAAACAGAGTCATTGTTTCATTCTCTTGCTCCTGATATTTTTATTTTAAGTAAGTTTTGTAATTTTTTCATTGATGTTATAATTAATTTCTTCCTTTGAAAAATTATGAATTATTCATTTTAATTTGTAAATGTTGCTTTTATTTCCAGGGACAATATCATTTCATATTTAATTTCAGAACTATTTTTGGTAATTTACAGATTTTTTTTTTTGAAAGTTTTTTTTTATTTCACAAAGAAGCTTTTTATTCTTTCCGTGATATTTTATTGACTAGAAGCAAAGAAAATCTAGTAAATTTCATTCTCAAAACACTTCTTTGTCGCGGAAACCTAATTTACTCCAAACTTTTTGGCAAATCAGAAGCCAATTCTAGACCATTCCTAAAAGAAACCGCGTCTTCATTTATACGAAATTAAAGGCTAATAAAAGTAGAAATTTTCCAACAAGTGGGGTATGTGTAGCCCAGGAGAAGGATGAGAAAAGCAAGTGAAGTGTGAATTAAAAGAAAAAAAAGTTTCGCTCGAAAGCCTCTTACAGAGAAATCAAACTAACTTTCTTAAAGGGAATTTTGTCTACTTTACGATAGTGCAATTGGAACTTCATTACTTTGAATTGTTTTTTTTAGTGATCGCTTCTTATTCAACACAAAACGTGACACTTAAATAAACACAAAACTTACAAATTTCCTACTTTTCTGTGTGGAATCGGACCATGGTCCATATGAATTTTTTCGTTGCTCTTGGGTGTTAGATCTACTAACACCTGTTTAAATATTTCCCGTTACTTGCGGGGCACTCTGTATAAGTATTAGGAGTATGAGAATTAAAACAGGACGACCCCAAACATATTTTTTTTTTTAAACTCGGAATAACATCAGAATGCTGATTATTCTATAGAGTTATTTCTGGAGCCATTAGAGGAGAAGTGGATGGGTTGTGGCCAGCCGAAATATCACGAGACGGAATAATTTGCGAGCAATTTCCCTGTGAGGGTCCGACGTGAGTCACGGCATATGGACAGGAAGTCAGTAATTAGTTACAGGCAACGCTTCGGCTCAATATGCCAGGCAAAGTCCATGCGATTCCCAATTAGGATAGCTTCTAAATATTTTTATTTTATTAATTGTTCTTCAAGTATTAATGATAATTAATAAGTTGTACATCGTGTACTATTAATATTGTTAATTTGTGATGTTGAATACTTATGGATGATTCTTTGAAAAAAAGGGAAATTTCAGTCTCATTAAGAAATCGGACTTTTTTGAAGCATCTGATAGAAATTTTTTCATTGGTTTTAATAAAGAATAGTCTTAAGTTGCTGTATCAGATGTTAGCTTTCATCTTCCCTTCTTCTTCTTCTAAGTCCATCCTCTTCTACCGCAAAGCAATGTGAGGCCTCAGTCAATAAAGCCTGATCCACATGTCTGCATCCTGAGCCAGTTGTCTTCTCCTCGTCCAATTCATTCCCCTCTAGTCAAAGGACAAATTCCACTTTCCCATGCCTCCTAGGCCGCTCTCGGAATCTTAGGTTAGTTAACATATGTAAACATGTTTTAAACATTAAAATCCTCACTCCTCCACATGTCCCATTGCTTGAATTTTCAACATCGGCTTTGCTTAGCTACCAGGAAACCTAACCTATCGATATCAAAATAAATTAGGTGTGAAAACAAGCTCAGTATTTTAAGAAAAAAAAAACGTAAATCAAATTGTAGCCCATGTTAAGAAAAACCTCCATTAACATGTTTTGATTGTGCTTTGTTGATGTTAAGTTAAAATATGTACAGTGCGTTTGGTGATTCTCACTCTCTTAGCTCTTCTTAAAATAGAGAAGGTAAGTTAAATACTGATGAATGTCTATTGTAGTTCATCAGGTCTGATGAGGTTTGGTGTGGTATTAATATGGAGACTCAAAAGTTAAGGCCTAATTAGTAAACAATGAAAAAGCACAAAAACCTTGCTACCTCACACTTCATACCTCACTCCTTCACTTTTCATTTATTATAAATATTTTATTTTATTAAATATATCTCTAATTCGGTTGCTTTATTAATGGGCTAAAATTAATTTATCTCAAACGCTTTGAAATAATTTAAAAATAATAATGTAATAGTTTAACTAAACATTTTTGAACCTAAAGATATTTCAACAAAACTATATTTATTTTTGTTTATTGTTATTATTTTATTGTAATATTCCCTCATCCTCACTCCCCCACTCTAATATGCTCACTCCCTCACAGACTCCTTCGTCCCCACACTTTCAAAAATTGGAATATTTTGATTTATATTCCGTTCTAGAAACGATTACGATGGGATATTTCGATAACAGTATTTCAGATGTAATTAAAATGATTAAAAAAACGAAATTAGTGTTGTCTGATGTAATAAGAAAATTATTAAAAAATCTCCCCATTTTCGAAGAATGATCCATATATTGAAACCTCGTGTTGATATTATTGTAATAATAATACGTTTTATTGTGATTTTATTTTTACATTTAATTGTATCTATATATTTTGCAAAAGCTGGCGTAATTTTTAAATGTAACATAAAATTGAAAACATCAGGTAGATATTTCTCATTACAATAAGAGACTGAAGTGAAATTCCTATCAAATTTTCACATTATTAGTACTGATATTGCCTTACTGTTGACTATTAATATTATAATAAGCGAGCAAGGAAAATATTTCCAAATGTCCCCGAAGCAACCTCGGTTCCTCATCAGTAACCTTGATAAAAATCGATATTTTTCAACATAAAATAGGCCCAAGAATAGACGAAAATCGATATAGGCTGACAGTTATTACCAAGAGGTCACGAACTCCGGAACTCCGGTCAGCTCTTTCAAAGAATAACTCCGCTTCTACAAATCAGATGATAGCTTTTTAATACGCTCATAAAGGGTAACTTTACTCAAATATTTATACTGAGATTATCACATTAATATATCATATTAAGAATGTTTTTCTAAAAGTATCAATAGAGGTTTTTAGTGTCAAAATATAATAGGTTCACTAAGGATAATTTGAGTCGTTTATTTCCAAAATGAACCCTAATCATCGGTGACAAATGGGAAAAACTATCCAATCTATTCCAATTGTAATATCAAAACCTATATTTTTTTTTAATATACTAAAAAAATCTTAAAACATATCTTTCCAAAAATCGTTGATTCCATTAATATTAATTAAACAGCATAGGTACAAATTTTAAATATTTTCCAAGAAAAAAAAAATAGTTTTGGGTTTAATAGCCGAACTAAACGACTCATATGATATTATAGAAAATCTAACATGATCATGAAATCATAACTATAATGATGTTTTTACAAGGCATATTATAAAATAATGATAAAGAAAATATGAAAATTTTTAAATAATTATATCAGAGAACATATGCGATATTGCATTGAAGATATTATATTCATTTTGATTAATCTATTAATTGAATTAAATAAATGCTTTACCAATTTATAATGAGATGCAACTCAGCACAGAACTCAGAATTCTGAAACATTCAAAAATAAAAAATATTAATCAATTATAATATGAAATAACTTTATCATTCTTAAATAAGCATTCAAAAGATTGTTTTCATTTTAGAAAAAAATTCATAAATATTAAAATAACAAAGTGGACTAAGTAAAACCGTAAAGTAAATGAAAGGATAATAGTAACAAGATTGGTTACTAAAATATAGTCATTCAAAATATATACATTACATGTGAGGTAAATATTATACGAAAAATTATTTTAATTTCAACGAAATTACAATTGTATATTTTTATCATATAATATAAGCTGAAACAGAAATAAACAATAAATAAAGATAAAATCCTTTCATTAACACTTTTATAATGAGTAAACGTTAATAAATCTTTTTACAGATCTCAAGTCATTTTTCCTTCCTTGTACGCAGTAAAGGGAGTATTTTTAATCACAAAAATTTTCGGTTTTCAGATTTCAACGGAAATATCCATTTTGACCATCCCTGAATCCATTTTGACAAGTTCGTACGTACGTATCTCGCATTACTCAAAAACGGTTAGTCATAGAAAGTTAAAATTTTGTATTTATGATTGCTGTAAAATTTAGTTGGAAACTTCCTTTTTTGATTACTGCAGGATCATCGGAAGTGGTACTTTACTTGAAGGTCAAATTGATTTTCATCAAAAATATAATTCCATATGAAATATAATTCAAAACTTCTCAAGTTTAGAATTTATAACTTATATATTGATTTAAATAACATACTAGATTTTAGTCTAAATTGGAAAACCGGAAGCGGTACTTCACTTGGAGGTCATAATAAACTTTCATCAAAAATTATATTAAAATATTATGTAAAACATCTTAAATTTGGTAAATAGAACTTTCATAACAATATAACTAATATATTAGATTTTGGTTAAAATTTGTGAGCCGAAAGGGTTACTTTAATTGAAGGTCATAATAAATTTACATCAAAAATTATATTAAAATTAAATAGAGAGATCACACGGTTCGGTGATAAAGGTAACAAAAGCGTTGTTTGTTTGTTTTCACTCGAATTAAACATTTTTATTACTTGTTTTAAGTGTTAAAATTGAATGTAAAATAATGGTTTTCCTCCCAATTTGTGAGCTGAACAAGTCTGCAGCAGGAGAATAAGATATAACTTATGTGAGTTCTTCCGCTTAAAATGTCGAAATCGTCGATTTCCAATGCTTTATCCAGTGACATTGACAGTTCTAATGCTGTCACGGAACACGAAGAAATCTCTTGGGAACTTGTTACCTACTGAAAGAAAACGACTTATAATAACGGAATAAGACCTCCAGAAACAAGAGCTTGTGTGTGTCAATAGACGGATGTCGCGAAGCCGAGTGTCGTTTTTGAGATTCTGCAATCTTCGGAAACTAGTAACCAAATTCAGGATCATTTTTTGAGCCACCGATTTATAATTCAATAGGCGTACAAGAAAGTCATGCGGTATCCACATCAGATATTTATTAAAATTTCACATATAAGTTAAGCTGTGAAGTTGACTATCGAAACTACCTACGAGAAATCGAAATAAAATCTTCTTGCATTTTAAGTTAAGCTAATGAAATTTAAAAGTGATGTAGGAAAATCAAATTCATTATAATAAATTTGATTTTCCAGCATCACTTTTAAAATTAGACCCAAAAAATATTAATACTTATCAATATTTATTAAGTATAAGTTGATTGCTACCAATAAGATTGCGATAACCGACATATTAACTTGAAAAGTATCCAGAGAATTCATTCATTCCAGTCAAAAACATTGTAGTTCAGTCAACTGGGGACCAGAAAGGGGTTCGGTGGAACATTTTGGAGAAGTTTTGAAAATTTGTTCATTGATGTTCTTTGGAATGCTGATTACGAATTTCAAATAGATACCTCGCATTTTTCATAGTAGTATAAGAAAAAAAATTTTTTTTTGTTTTCTTTTTACTTATAACTTGAAAATCATGTATTAATCGAATAAATTCTAATACACATTTTATACTAAATTAAAGAAGAGTAAATTACCTACAATTTTTATTTAAATGATTTTTCGTTTGGCCGCTCCGTTTTAAAGCGAGCGCGAGAAGAAGTCGTCAGGCGAAAATTAGTTTTCTGCGCAAGAGGTCACTTTAGACAGTTATGGAGAAGTTCGGAAAAATTGCTCATTAATTTACTTTTGTAAGAAAAATCTCTTTGGTAGTTCTTGTGTATAGTTTTGAAGTCTTTTTTTTTTTTCCTGAAAAGTTTTTATTTATTTTTTTTAGTGGTTCTTGTGTACCATTTCGATGCATTTTTATTTACTTATTTATTTATTATAAAATAAAAACTGTTGGACTCACCTTTTCTTTTTTTTAAAGTACCTGTCTATGCTTATTAATTGCCCATTGTGTGTCCCACTGTTTTCCCACTGTTGGGAAAATTACTGTTTTATTTACTTGAAAAGAAAAGAAACAAACAGATTCAGAAATGTACCTGTAAGCTAAACTATTGTAATTATCGCCAGTGATTAGAAGTCGTCCATTGAGAAGTATATATATATATATATATATATATATATATATATATATATATATATATATATATATACAGAATAAATTTATTATGAATAAATGTTTTATAATACTAATTTATATTAGATTTAATTTAATATGTATAATAATACCAAACTGTATTTTGAATTGCTTATTTTTTTGTTTTTAGAACTGAAGATGAATGTATAACATTCGAAACTAGTTTTCAATAAAAACAAAATTATAGAAGTGGCAAATAATTTATCAATCCCTGATTATTATATATTTAATATATTCATATTTTATAAATAGATATAGGATTCAGAAAATTTAATCGAACAATTATGTTAAATAATAAAAAATTTAGACGATCGCAAGCTGTAGCTGAATCGTGTTGAACTGTATAGTTTCATTTCTGCTACATCACGACTAAAAAGATAAAAAGAAGTCAGTGAAGCCAAAGCCCAAGACAAAGTTGCCGAAGTCAATGCTCCCTGGAAACGCAATTTACGAACAAGCAACTAACTTTTTCCAACAGTCATTCCAGTCAATTTCAAGGAGTTTTCTCGTCGAGTTTAATTTTCCACTTAAAATGTAATTATAGGATCGAAGGTTTTCTTACTCAAAGCGGCTTCACTCGGACAATACTGGGATGATTTAATGAATCACATGAAATAAAAAGAAATAAAAAAGGGAGTGGAACACAAGAAACTCACGAGTATAAATCAGAAGAGGGCCTTTGAAGTCGAGAATAGCCCACGATGCATTGTTAAATCTTTCAACAGAACCCACATAGCAAATAGTATGGGGGTATTTGGCTGCCTTAGTGCTTTTAAAGCAATATTTGCTATGAAACAAACGGTATTGCTGGAGCTAAAGTTCTATACAGTTATATATTAATGATCTATTCATATTTATCTTATAACACTTACTAATTCGTTTTATTGTTAACTTTAACAATCTTCTATATTTAAGGGCTATAATTAATGAATTTATAAAGATTTTATAATAAACTGGCACCTAACAGAGGAGTTAAATGTAATATTTTTAGTTAATTTAATCAATGAATATTTTGTGTTTATTTAAAATAAATAAACGGGTAAATATTATCAATTCTAAGTTAACTATACTTAATAACACATTTTTTCTAACTCTAATTTACTCAACTATACTAACTAAACGAAAAAAATAGCTTCCTTACCATCTATCTATTGTTTACAATACTATATCTTTACGTAAATCAGAGCTGTAAGACGCAGATGCTCTAAGTCGAATCAGAGTTGGACTTCAGTTAAACGTCCGTAAAAGAAAAGGGAAAACACCGTAGAACAAGTGGAATCATTCATCTTCTTGGGAAGTGTAGTCACTAAAGAAAGGGACCCGTTGGAAGACGGATCGAAAAAACAAATGGGGCGTTTGTTCAACTGTATCCTAGATGGATGAACAAGAAACTCGACAAGATGGCAAAACTAAGACTGTTTAACAATAACCTAAAATCAGTCCTGCTCTAAAGCTGTGAAACCTGGAAGATGACTGAAACCTTCACCCCATCACTTTAAACCTTCCTAAACTGTTGCTTCCAAAGAATCCTGGAGATCTGGAGGCCTGAGAAGATCTCAAACGAAGAGCATTGATAAAACCATCCATCACGAAATGAGGGAGAAGAAATGGAAGTGCATAGGTGGCAAACACTTTAAGAAAACCTGATGGTGCCATCAAGAAAATGCTTTTCATTGGCACTCTCAGGGATAAAGAAGAGGAAGATCTCGAGAGACCTAGAGAGCGCAGATAAGCAGAGAAGTACTTGGGTCGGGCCGACAAAAAGTAGTAAGAAGCAAGACGGATTGCAGCAATAAGAGCGGAATGGAACTCACTGATAGCCCTATACTCCACCGGTAGTCTACGAAAATGAAATCAGAGTTGTAAAAGTCGTGCTATCTAAATCTGATAAAAACTAAATATATATTGCAATCCTCAAAAATGTAGACTATTACATTGTCCAAAACCCGTATTGTCTAAACTAAAGGAAATGAGACAAAACAAATATCGAATTAATTGTAAACAGACATTTTTTTTATAGTTTATATTAATAGTGCAAACACTATAACTTGGACGAGATACGCAATGATAAAATAACCAGTTAGTTAATCAGCATATATAATAAAATAATATCGAAGGTAAAAAGGGCTCCCAGTAACCCTAAAAAAAATAGAAAATTATATTTTTCTTGAAAACGGTTCACTTCGCTGAAAATGTTTCCTCCGTTCTGTGGTAAATGAGGGCAAATACCGGGTGGTATCGCACAATCTTTTTTTTTTTTTTCTTTAAGCAATAAAATTAGTTCGAGAAACCCTAAGAAAAACAGTAAAAAAGTTTGCTGGGTGTTTTGTAAACTTTTCATTTTGAGGGTTACACCTATTGACATTTTTACCATCGATATGTTAAGGTTACAAAAGATGTGGAGGAGGTTCAAAAATGTTTTCAGGCTATATTTTACCAAAAAATCTTCATTATATAAAATTGGTAGCTCAATACATATTTTTATCGATAAAATCGTTAAGTAAAATAAATATTTTTATAGTTCACTTATGTATTTTTTTTTTAATTTCAATGTGGTTTAACGTCATTTTCTATCCTATTAAGGCAAACAGAACGGGTTATCCTACAGGTTACCAACCTAATATAATCAGAGTGGAAAGGTGGCGAGATTCATCAGTTGAGTCAGCCAAGAAATGAATTTCAACCTGCCTAGGCTGGATTCGAACCGGCGCGGCAGCAGTCACGAAGTTGCAAAAGTGACGCCTCGGCCACCATTGTCTCAATTCACTTATGTAGTTGCGAAACAATATCGCAAGATGGTAATAAGTAATGCGAGAAGGTTTAGCGTATCCAGAGCAGAGGAAGTTTTGTATAACGTCTTCATGCACTCCAACCAACCCCATCGTCTCATCCCTCAGCAAAATCCCTATAGTTTAAGTTTCTAGGCCCTAAAGAACCTATAGCGCCCAGACACACCAATTTTATTTGTATTTATATCCGTATGAGCAAATATATGTATATGCTGCACAAAACTTATTTTTTCCTTTCTCATAGAAAATTTCATATACTACCGAATTTCATCTGAATCAGTATATTTTATTAATATTATTCAACAAGCTATAAAGATAAAATAATTTTTTTTTTAATTTATTATTCTATAATTGTTTTTAATGACTAGTTTAATCTGATATATCATAAACATATTCCTTTTATCAACTTTTCCTAAATATTTAAATTGCAATGACTGGCATTAACTACAAATATAACAATATATCTTGTTGAATCATTGCTTTGTTCTGGTAGATCAAAGCGAAGAAAGTAGAACAATTTTATAAATAAACAGTGGAACTCCTTATAGTTTATAGTTTCATTAAAAGATAATGAGTAATCTTTTTTAAATAATCTTAACCATTAGAGGGGTTACGCTGTTGATGAGCGCAGTTCGCCTCAATAACTCGTCCTCTTCCTAGCTGAGTAACCTAGACATAACACAATGACTACGCAGGGTTACGCCTGTTCTCAACAATGGAGGTTATTCCATTTGTACACATGAGCACGTAAGCTTATAAATGGTAAGCTTACGTGTAAGCTTATAATGGGCCCTTAGCTTTATAAAATAAAACTACTAAATAGAAGTAAAAATAATTAGAAAATATTTATTTGAGATTGAGTAAATCAATAGAAATGTAACGCCTTCAATCTAACAGACATTACCCGCACAACTGGTGCAGTCCCCCTAGATTGGTGTAATAGGTGGAGAGGGATTGGGTTTCAAAGTACGGGTACGGCCTGCTATGATCGCCTTGTGTGCACATAAAATTTGTGTACCAACTAGCTCGGCTCTTGGGCACAAGGATTTTTTATAGCTAATTTAGCGTATAAAAGTTCATTTCATTTCCAATCCACGCACCTATTCATTATTTATTTTCCCTGTATAAATGCATAAGCTTGTTAAAAAGAAATAAATCACTACTATATATTATTACGGTAGTATAGATCCCTTTTCCGGCTCTCAGGAGCGATGGATTTTGACGAATGAGGTATCAAAAGAAATAGAATTTCACGGAGAAGTGACGAATTCCAATTTTGTTTCTTAAAATCCTACAAGGGCTTAAATAAAAGTGGTGAAAAAACTGGGAGGTTTCAGAAATTTGACGACTGAGAGTCAGCGGATCGAGACGGGATAAGTTGGGTTTTAAAGATTTTGACGCGGGCATCAAAACCATGTATGATCCATTGGATCATACTGGTCCAGCATTTTAAAGCCTAAAAACCTACCGTTTTCGAGATAATGCACGATATAGGTCGGCACGGGTCCTATGCCATCTTGCGTATGTGTCGTTGTCATAGCAACTTTATATCTTTTAAAGCCAGTTGAGACTGTCAACAAAAACGTATTAATAACTGTGAAAACGTTTTGTAAATAAAATATTGTTTTTATGTTTCCATGAATGATAGAATACTATAAACAGAAAGTGGTATAGTAGAGTCTTCTTGCTTAAATGTTAAACTGAAGGGGTACTTTCCAGTAGGGCAAGTTAATTACTTAGTAAGTATTAACCATTACTTGAACATAGTCATTATAAACTATTATAAAGCTTCACCAAATGTGTGTGTTAAATAAACTTTCTTGATAATATTATATTGTTTACCGCTTATACTTCGATTTCATCAAGATATGTAATGTGAGAGTTCTCGCTCGGGTATACTAGTTGCTCTTTATTTCCTAAATAAAACTGACGCTATATACAATTAGTCCTTTTAACGTATTCTAGTTGATTGGAAACAACAATTAATCGGAGTAGTTAAATCACAAAAACTGAAGACGTCTTTACTTGTGATGGGTACTTCGTATTTGTGAGTTGGTGACGATGAAGATTATTTGTGCAAACACACATTACCACCAATGGCTCACCAGTCACCAAAAGAACCGCCAATGACTCTCAAGTATAATCATATAAAACATAATATAAATATATGTAATATCAATAAGGCTAGGCCTGCAGTACATACGATATATTAATGGTATTGAGAATGCTTAACAGTATTTTTTTTTAATTGTATAAAAGGACTAGAAACTTTTATTTTAAGGGTCTCTATATGAACTACCTATATGAGCAGCGAGTTGGAAAACAAGGTGACAAACGATCTACAAGGTCTTTAAAACTTACGAAGAAAAATATATAAATGAAAAGTATTAAATTATTTTTTTCATTTTATTTTTAATTTATTATTTTTTTCAATGTTCACCATGAAAAATTTATAATTCATTTAAACAAAATATCAGTAAAGTGATCTCATCCAGGAAGAAGGACTCCTATAAAAAGTCGTTATGTGCTACCACTATCACCTATCTCACCAGGCCTCGACCATGCACGACGATCTGCAATAAAAGGACTACATAAACAGTACCCTCACACATCGGTATCCAAAGCGGCTCCCTAGATAGTGCAAGTCACTCTTTATCTATGCAACGGCGCTGGTCTGTGACATATCTGGATTCAGCACGACCACGCTCTACAGTTCCAGCTATCGCTCTGTTCAAACTGCATAAATATTCTATAAATGTCAGCTTCTATAAATATGCCGTCATATCAAGCTGCAACAGCTTTAAAGCATTTTCAAAGATTGCTTTGATACATTTGGTATTATTATATGATAAAAAAAAAAAAAGATTAATTTGTTTGAATATTGAAACACCCAGAGCAGTACTGAAATGTTTTAGGGTACTCATTTTACACTATGGAGGAGAGGCACCATTGATCATGGAAAGAATTATCGGTTATCCGATTGCATTACAGGTGTATAGTTTTTCAATTATTTTCATATCTGACGTCGTACTAGCTAATAATAACAATGTACGTAGGCTAAGTACATTCGAAGAGAAATAATAAATTAGTGAAGACAAACAATAATAGAAAGAAGAAAATAAAAAAAAAGAAATTTCTTTGTAGTACTTCTTGAAATTATTTTTCTCAGAAAAAGGCTACTAAATAGACTTCTTGGAACTTAGTTTCTATTGCTGTTGCATATCGTACAGTTACAGAGTATACGGTGAAATGTTTATGTTGTCCATCCGTTGCGGCCGCATGCGTCAAAAACGTTTAAAATAGAATTTTTCACGTGCTCATAGATTATAACTAGAATCTCGGATAATTGGTGATGTGTATGGTGTATCTCAAGTATCTGCTGGAATAAAAAATCTATGCAAATATATATCAAAGGCAATGCAGAAAGCAAATCAATCTCATACAGCTTAACTTTTGAATTTTGGTTCAAGACTTAACCATTTCGATGAAACGTTTATCTAGACCCAGCAGTGGCGTACGCAGGGGAAGGGATTGGGGGGATGTATCTCTCCCTCACCAAAAATATACGAAAAAATATTATTTTCATACCCACCAACATAAGACGTGAATTTTTCAGTAATATTTTGGGTAATTGTTAACAATAATTTGTTATCAAATTTTCAGGTTTATCCTTAAAACTGATGCCCAACTTGTAGATTATAGACATTTAGGTGATTATTTATCTTCGTATTACATTATTAAATCCCCTCCCCCTCGAAGAAAAAATCTGCGTACACCCCTGAGACACATCAGATATCCCACCCCGATAATAAATTTTCCAGACATAAGCTGTACCAAACAGGATAAAAAAAACGCAATCTGGAATCTGCTGAAAATATGCAGTATGGAAAGCCTGGTTTCTTTTTTCTGGAATACCTAAAATGACTCTTAGTAAGACTTCCACAATAGTACTATACAAGCCAGCCGTGCGGCCATTTTCATTCGGTGGAGGATTATAGGATATTGTTTGAAAAAATAATCCACGGGCTAACGGTTAAAACCGTGAATATTGCTGTGGAAAGGCTACATTAAAAAAATATATCCATATTCTATGAGCAATAAAGTGAGATTACTGAAAATTATAATGTTTGAGACATAATAAGGAAGATTGGGTACCTTTCGCATCGATTTGGATTAGAGATACATAATTGACCACTTGATTGCATCCCATTATTTTCTATTTCTTTAAAAAATATACATAATGATAATAATGAAGTTCTGAACTAAATATAACATTAAAAATTATGGTGGTTATAGCAAAAAATACCAATACTTCCTTCTTGTTGGTTTTGTTTAGCTACAGGCCGAATACCAAAGAACCAGTTGGGCAGCAAGGTCGGCGGGAACCAAAGACGGTCTTCTCGGCGGACAATCATTGGCGCACTCATTAGATCAGGTCGCGATCTTCCAGAGGCAGATACAAAAACTTGTTTAACTAATAAATTTAACTATAATAGTGTTCATAAAAAAAAGATTTAGTTTTAAAAATAGGCAGATATAAAATATTATTCTTCTATACCATACCAGGTATGTAAATATGAAACCGGAATTAGCCAATAAAAAGCGCAAGTTGTAAATTTAGCTACCGTGAAGTCCCATTTTGTTTTGCTATCATCTGTGAAGGTGTTTCAACTCATAATTCAGTTGTCATACAACAGTGTATTTTGTGAAACAACCGTAAACATGTCGAATTTTGTGCCTGGAAACTACGATTTGCGGACAGCATTGATTTTTTGTTACCATTTAAAGAAAACAGCAGCAGAATCCCATAGAATGCTTGTTGAAGCTTACGGTGAGTATGCTCTTGGGAAATCACAGTGTTTTGAGTGGTGAATTGACATCAAAAACGAGACCAGTGGTCTTCCACGTGTCTCGTTTTTTATGTCAAAATCACCACTTTTAAATTTTTTGAACCACCCAAAACACTGTGATTTCCCAAGAGCATACTCACCGTAAGCTTCAAACAAGCATTCTATGGGATTCTGCTGCTGTTTTCTTTAAACGGTAACAAAAAATCAATGCTGTCCGCAAATCGTAGTTTCCAGGTACAAAATTCGACATGTTTACTGTTGTTTCACAAAATACACTGTTGTATGACAACTGAATTGTGAGTTGAAACACCTTCACAGATGATAACAAAACAAAATGGTGCCCCCAGCGGGACTTCACGGTAGCTAAATTTACAGCTAGCGCTTTCTATTGGCAAATTCCGGTTTCATATTTACATACCTGGTAATACTGGCAATATCGAAATACTATGAAGAAATTGAATGCACTATAGATACTAATAAGAACACTGATAGGCACTTGTAAAATTCACAACCTGTCAAGAATAATAAAAAAAATTTCAAAAAGTTAAGAAGATTTACTAACAGACAGAAAGATTCTACTACACTCAACTCAACCTATAACCTCAAATAACAGCATCTGCCCCCAAATAGAACCAATATTTACTCCTGAAATTATCGTAAAGATTATTTACAAATAACAGTAAATATAGGAAACTTTTGAAAAAAAGCTTATCAACATGGTTTAAAATTAGCTCTCTTTATTTGTATAATGACACACTATTTGTTTTGTTTGTTATTAGTCAATAATAATACTAGAACGGAAATGTCAATTACTTAAAACGCTGATATTAAAGCGATTACATAATAATTAAATTAAAACTTCTATATTTGCAATATTTATTGTCTTGATAAACCACTCACATAAAACAGCTTCGATTATCGGTTGTAACCATTTTTGTAATCTATAGATGCCCAAACATATTTTTCATAATCTATTAAATACAAACTTGAAAGTAGCTTATTAGTATAATATTTACATTGAAGTTATTCACAAACATCTTATTTAAACTCTTGCTTGTATAATATTTACAAAGAAGTTGTTCACAAACATCTTATTTAAACTAAGTAAAAACACGTAACACACGGCGGAGGCTTTATCTTCTGCCGTTTCAGCAGAAAACGTGGTTGCTTGCTCAAACAGATATTTTTTCAGAAGTATTTGTGTATCTTTTACATATAAAAAATTCGTGGTAAACGGAGCAATTCGCTTGGGCATGCTTTTTCTATTAGCTTCATTTTACAGGACGAATTAGGAAATGCTGAAGGAAACTATTTAAGAAATATTTATCAGTCAGGAGGCAACCACTTGGCTATATCCACATATAATTTTTAAAACAAAATAAGCACAGTGTGTTCATTTTTTTTTTCCAGAGAAAAAATTCCATCTTGTTCCAATGGAGGAGTGCTTTCAATACGTTGACTCGAATATTTATTTCACATAACATAGAAATTGCTGTTCAGAGAGTACATATATAGATCGTGAAATATGGTATGTACTGAAGTTCGGACGAGCATAGAGCAAACTTAGACGTGAGTTTAATAAATAAAATTGCATTAGAAACACGTAAATGTCGTTGGAATAAAAACTCTTTCACAAAATTCTGAATCAGAGCTGATAAAATCCAATATTTTATTTATGTTTTCAGTGCTTTTATTTATTTCACATTTAAAATATTCTCTGAAAATTAAATAATTATTATTATTTTTGGATGAGAAAATAACGATCATGAATTGTCTTACCTGAAAATAAAAATATATACCAATCACATTGGCAGGCCTAAATCCCAATTTCACACTATTTCTTACGAAAATTGTTTATATTTAAACTTATTAATAATAATAATTAACAAATGAAAAATTATGTTAAATAAAAAAAATACAAATATATCATTTTTATTTATAAATTTACTTGTTGATAACAGTAACTTCCATTTTTTCCAATTTTGAAATCTGAATTTTTCATTAGACCGAATTAACATAATTTTGATTAGTTGGGATAAGAGTGTTCAGAATTTTTTTTAATGTTTATTATATATTATATAATATATTATTATTACAGATTTGTTCTATTTCGGTCTATTCGGTCGTTAGTTGGATGTCGTAAAATATCTATTGATCTCACATAAACAAGCAGTTATAAATCTTGCAAACACTCAATTTCGAATCCATTCTCTACTGTCCTATACATCTGGTTAGCTCTGCGACGCGCTGTACAAATACATGGCTTAAAAAGATACCCCGCAAAGAATATCATCCCGGGAGTATAACGAGACGCGCTACTTCCACAAGGGGACAATTCCGCCTAAGCAGAACAGGCGAACAAAACTACCTCTTAAAAGAGAACTGTTCCACATCACGGTGATCCGTCACGACCCACTTGGATAGGCAGAAGACGCCGAAGAAGAAGCGTCCTTGCCGGAAGGCCACACGAGGGAGTTCAACGGACCGGCTGCCGAAGGTGAAGGTCGCCCGAAGAAGGAGGTTAGCTGCCTTTGTTTTCTTATTTCTGGAGCTAGTCAATGCGGTCTCACTAACCGTTAGGGTAGCATATTGGGCAACCTAGAAGTGGTTTCGGCTAACTGCCAAACAGTTACATATAGACTACTCCTTGTCAAACAATATTACCTAAAAACCCCAAAACCGTTATAATGCAGAAACTTGAATTGAAAGTATGGATCAGCTTTCACATACCAATTATTAAAAATGTTGGCCCATGTGATGCTTCCTTATTAAAGAGTTAAAGCTATTTATATTCTGCAAGATTTAAAATTTAAATTGATAAAATCAAAACCAGTTTCGATACCGCTTATATTAAGTGTTATATAATTTAATCAATAATTAAACAACAATATTTTTTTTAATGTGATCAGTGATAATCAGAAGCACATATCAGCATCGTTGGGGCACAAGTGAACCCGTCTTCTATGATATGACTCTCTATCAATGATACATACCGCCCAGTTTTCTAGTCACTTTAGGACATGAAATTTATTTTGTATTTAACTTTTTTCTTATGATAATTATAAAAGAAGATAGTTGGTGGTGGTATCAATTGGTATCCGTAAAGAAAAATGGGTTGAAAAGGAAACAATAAAATATTCTACTCGGTTAATCAGTAATTCATGGTATTTACAGAAAGAACTCTCACATCATTCTAAAGGTATGATGAATAATAGTTTGATTGATTGAATGATTTGGCATTACAAAATGATACGTCCCAACGGGGAAAGGATTATTACGAATTTTTTATAACATGTTAGTCAAGGATGGGATCTATATCAGATATTCGAATTTGATATATACAAAATAAGGTTTGAGATAACATCCAGTGATTTTAAAAATTGACATAGTTAATCGACGAGCCCAATAAAGAATTTTTCAAACAAAATAACAGTTGAACAAATCCGAAGACATCATAAAGTGTGTAGCAAGAGATCCTCTGATATAGATATAGAACAGTAGGCAGTCAGCAGAGTGCACAGATCTTCAACTCGCTTAATGAGTCTTAATCACTTTCATTTCCTCCTGTCTTCGTGAGCTCTAAGCAGGAGCCTCTTTCTTCCGTGTCATAACTATCTAAAGCCTTCTTCGAGTCGAGAGGGTGTAACTTTACTGCCTCAGAAAATAAATGATACTGCATGAAATTTTATTAAGAATTAAAAATTTTAGTTGGTGTTAGGTGTTAGGTACACAATTCGTCATCTATCTCTCAACTTCAATACTTATTCATTTTATTTTAATTGTTCTAAATCTTTCTATTTATTCGAATTCCACTTAAAAGGTACTACAGGTATACTTATAATGCATATAAGTCAAAAGAGACATAGATATGGTATGCGGCTTTGCAATGAGCCATCATCCTATTTAAAAAATACCAAATCAATCAGAAGTGGAAAGGTTTGGAAAGTTGTCCTCCTCGCGATGATAAATGAGTAGTTATTTCAACATAGGGTAAGCGATTCTGTCAAGATAACCGACAATGATGTGAGAAATTATGTCAAACTCCCACGCTAACGACCCACATGGCTGCAACTGGTTCGGTTACTATATCAAATGAGGGCTAGGTTGAGACCTTTGTCACTTTAAATCATTTGGACCTATTGTGACCACTCATATGACTATTTAGGTAGAAGTTCTACAGAAATTTGAAGCCCCTGTTAATGCTTGATTGATCTGTAGCAGTCACCATCACTATCTGATATAAGTATGGCCTGAATTTCGCGATCTGAAAAAGACACGATATTGTAGTTTTTAACCTCTAAACACAAATGGAAGATAGAGCTTGATGGCTCCATATTTTTGAGGTGTTATCATAACGCTCACTGTTCCATGAGATAAACTTGTCCCTAGTCAAATTTCAGTAAACTTTTGTTTTACTTCATAAGAAAAAAAGTTTCGATTAGCTCATTCTGTGCTTCAAAGCTATCTATGTCTCATTATTTTTCCATACCCTAAAATGGATCTCTCTCCTCCAAGTATTGCAGCATGTGCAAACTAACATGAGTTCAGAGTCTTTCCTAAGAAGAACACTGCAGCATCATGTTATCCAAATATCGACCGTGTTGCGAAAGAAGGACCAATCTGATTTTTTGTTCAGGGGCAAACCATTTTGGTTTACATCCTAACGAGAAGCCAAAAGGGCCCACCTGAACGGGCCAATGACGCATTATAACATAAGAAATTAAAGATCACCAAATTACATTGAAAACAAAGAAATAATAACCGTAAGAATCTGAGAAACACCTATGTGAAATGCAGATTGGCTTTTCTAGCGCAACACAGTCGATATGTACACGAGATCTTGCTTATCATCAATTGTTTGAGCACGTCTTGCACATAGCAAGGATGGTTAAACCGTAGTTTTTTGTATTCATTCACATCGTTCGTGCCCCAAGTATATTTAAATAGCTATTTCTAAATCACCAGAGACACGATACATGGTACTCCGCCTCGACAAGATATTGAAACGAGGAACACATATTAGATTACAACGAAAACAGATTACCATATTATACGGACTGTATTACCTGTAATACAGTCACTTTCAGACCTGTCACTTGACAGATTTTCAAGATTACCTCTAAACAAAGCACGTACACTCCAGAAAGTATTAATAAAACTACTCGTCATATATGATAAAAAAAAGGACGCTCAGTCAAAGGTACGTAATATTCCACATCACAAATGGCACACTGCACCAGATAGCATTCAATTTAATAATAATTTTCACCACAGAATATCTTACAATATGAACTCTCTGGCAATGACACTAAGACCCTTCAATAGCCCATAAGGGGAGGTGGTCAACTAACGAAAACGAAATTTATTTACATTCAAATACTTAAAACATTTTAATTATTGATTATTTTATTAAAAAATATGGCAATTCATAGTAGATTACAATTGAATTTTAACTTGGATATAGGAGGGAGGAAAATAACAAAATCCGTGATCTCCGAATCTCTGGGACGAACTGAAGAACCTTGCGGGGGACAAATTTATTACTCGACCTATGAAAACAATGGCAGCTTTCCTTACCTTAATGAGTAAGCGTAGAGGTCTCAGACAATTTGAACAGGAAAACAATATTCTTGTCTACGAACGTTAATGATAAACTAAAAAAATATTTTACCTTGATGATGCAGAATAAAATTCCGAAGCTGAAGGAAAGCAATAATCAGCTTCTCCTCGATTTATAGTTGAAAAATAATGATCTAAAACACAAACTATCACAACTATTTTATTTTATTTCAAGTTTTTCAGCTCGTAGCAGCAATATCAACGCTAGATAACTGAGGGGGGGGGAGGAGCAGGAGGGACTAATTTAGACGACAGGACGGATTTTGGCCACTTGCTTACATCGCATTGAGGTGGTGACCATGATATTTTCTCAATTGACATATTCGTAAGAATCGTAGCTTAATCCAAAATAACTTTGCAAATGAATGAAAAATAGTATAACTACTATTTTTCGAATGTTGTATAAATATTTCACAATATGTTAAGTCATTTACTATTGTGAAAACAGAAAATATTATTATAAATAATAGGAATGTTATAGTTTGAAAAAATACAGACAAAGAAACTGGATCAAATATTTTGGGGAGTGTATGTTTCAGCTAGCTGGTCCCGTGAGAAAAGTTCGCAGTACCAATCGTTAACATCATGTTTTATGCATTAGGGGTTTAGCGCAACTTTCATAATTTAAATTCAGTAATAATTGTGCATAGCATTAGAGTTTGGTAGGACCTTATATTTGGTACTTCAAAGTTAATTAAAAATAAAAGGTGTGGAAATAAACTGATTCCGCATCATGAGGAATTCGTCCTGTTAACAATTCTGTTATTCAGTAGAAATTAACTTAAAGTGGTAAATCATTCGTAAATACCTAACGTAGGTTGTTGTTTTCATGAGACCGGCATGATTTATTTATTTTTTGTAGGTTCTATTTCTCCCTAGATCCACGAAACCTTCCACTGTGCGACGGTGACATATAAGTTTTACTGTACTTTCCTAACCTAGGAGCGGTAGGAACATAAAAATATGGCCACAATGTTCAGTGCGCTGTATCCGATTTCGATGATTTTGTTTTTGTTTTGCTTTGTAGTGAATTTAATTATCATTCAAAAGAGCAAACAAAAAATTGTATAATCGACGAAAAATTTCTTTTTCGGGTTATGCACAAATTTTTAATTTTTTCCTTCTATTTCATGAGGACGTACCACTTGTATGGATAGTTAAAGGAGTTTAAGGAGAAGACTTGAAGCAAGTTTCATCAAAATCGTAAGAGCTATTTTGGCGCTACAATCTTTAGAAGAAATGTTTTTTCGGCAATTGCGCAGCCCCTATAACGTACAGGGCGCTCGATTTGGTTGATAGGCACAATGGGTCCAAACCCTACAAAACAAAACAGAAAATAACAAAACTGGTCCACTCGTTCAAGAGATAATCGTGAGAAAGTCAGAAACAGTTTTCCTGCCTTAAGGAAAAATGATGTAACTGTTGAAGAAATTAGGATTCGTCACTTCTCCGTGAAATTCTCTTTCATTTGACACCTGATTTGTCAAAATCCATTACTCCTGAGAAACGGAAAAAGGATCTATATTACCGTAATATATATATATAAAGACGATTTTATGAAAGATTTAAAATGCAAATCATGTTGAATACCAAAGAAACTTATTATGAATTTCTAAAAAAAAAACAACAGTCACCAAACAAATAAGACGAATAATACAACTTGGCGAAATCGAACCCGATCAGCAGTCGGAGCAGGCTTGTTGGCCTAGTTAGCAAAACGAATGAATAGTTTTCCGATAGTTGGGTCCTGTTTCATTTAGGCTGCAGATAGGGACCTCACTGATTCCATCTACACGGGGGTCGGTAAATTTGAACCCCAACAACAGGGCTTCAGCAACAGGCTTGAAAAATGGGAAGCAATGAAAAATAAAAAAGCTCAGTTTAGTT
Organism: Rhaphigaster nebulosa; assembly: GCA_948150685.1. Classification (NCBI taxonomy): domain Eukaryota; kingdom Metazoa; phylum Arthropoda; class Insecta; order Hemiptera; family Pentatomidae; genus Rhaphigaster; species Rhaphigaster nebulosa. The sequence goes on from OX411311.1 coordinate 26,060,810, forward strand.
TTACTGTTGCACAAAACTCTTCCAAAGTTTTTTGTCAAGAAAAATAATACTTTCTGAGAATATTCGGTAATAAAAATTATAATATAAGATAAACCTTCAGGAAAAGCATTCCGCATAAACTTGAAAAATTGATAAGTGCACAATGTTCGTGGTAAAATGGAAAGAAAAACAACAGGTAAGTAGCATAATTTAAATATTTTTTCTTACATATAATTTCAGTAAAAATATTAAATTTTCTTAGTAAAAATTAAGGTATAACAGAAAAAACTAACATTTTACGAAACTTCCGATGTTTCCTAAGGAATCCAGTTTTACTTTTCAAAACCATGTCAGGGATAGTTCATTTCTGAGACCGTGGCAGCATTTGTATATTTTAATAAAATTAAATTATAGCGTTTTAAGACCTAAGCAGTAAGTGTTTTAGACTGTAACATCTCTAAATATTTTGTGGAGATTACGTGAAAAAGTGGAACTGCTAAAAAAGTACATACTTACATACTGAGAATATAAATAAACAATAAATAACAGTTTAAATTTTCATTTTTGGCTCTTCTGCAAAAAATCTTTCCTCAAGATGTTACAGAATTATACGGGATATATGATATTTAAGAAATCATTGAACAAATTAAACTGAATTCCAGGGTTTCGGGTATGATCTAAAACTTTAAAGTGCTGCCAAAAGAATTACTGATTTCGACTCATCTATTTTTTTTACAATATTTATAGTATTTTATATTATAGTATATACATTATGTCTTGGGTATGAGATTTTAAAATGCATGATTATTTTAAATTATGTTTAGGGCAAATTATGCAAAAAAAAAAATAAATGAATTTGTTTAAAATACGGTTCCCTGAAAATATTTTGATTCATAAAACCATTTTTTAAATATAGTAATGAAAATTCTTTCCAAAAGGTTTTATGGATCGGAACTGCTTAGAAATGGAAATTTGAAGGATACAAATCGCCAACCCAACTAAATTAATTCATGATACTACAATAGTTGCCATTGATTCAAAACCTGCTGTAGAACTCTTTTGTATATTACATGACAGATTTTTTTGATACTACAACCAGCTTGATTTGCCATAAAATATTCAAAATTACAGATAGTCGTATAATATTAACATGGACTGCATATGATTAGTAAATGTCACAGCTAGAGTTTACTGTAGGTTAAATATAAAAAAATTAGTATTACAGTGCGATAATGAGGAAAAGATTAGGTTTTCATAAAATTTTATTTATTTATATTTCTAAATCCAAGTTTGATATTTATGATATCACTTAAGACATCTGTTTCTTTATTTTGAAAGACCGCTATAAGTGAATGAAGCAAGAAAGGAACTACGATCTCACGAGAGTAACAGTGACGTAACTTGATGACGTAAGGACCTTAACCAGGATGGAGAAGAATGAGGAAGTATGAAGGAGAACTGGCTCGTTCGAGAAATTGGGCGGTAAGGTACTGCGGTTTTGTTTTCCATAAATATGCTAAATAAATATAAATATTTTCGGCAAGCATGGTACAGGAAGAGAGGAAAATCAATCATGGTTTTAAGTAGAAATAATTATAAGCACTATTAAGCACAAAAATTGGGTAATGAATCGCTTATGTCAAACGAAGAGTTATTTCAGTCGATGTGGCGGCATCAGAAAGGTCAAGGAAAACTCCGCAGTCTGAAGAGGAACGAAAACTATCTAACAGCAAAAAACAACAATCGTTCCACTAATTAAAAAAACAAACAAATAATTTCGTTTTTGACAAAAAAAATATACATATTCTTGCTTAATGCATGAAATGACAATTATTGAATAAACAGCGATTGATTGTGCAGTACATTTGAAATAAATATGTATATAACAAGTTATATAAGCAAGAACGAGGTAAGTCCAGCAACGGTATAAATGTAATTTTTGTAATTAAATACACTAAGGCAAAAATGGCATTAAATATACTTTCATATTCCTCCATATAATTCTACAATATTTATTATTCGCTTTTCTATTTTGGCAGTATCTTGTTTTGCTTAGCCCTGCTGAAGGCCGAAACGTCAGAACATGTTAAAGCAGTATAATACCACACTTTGAGTTTCTTTTCGGGCCGCACCCCCAACCTTGATTATCTATGGTTAACAATACCTCCATCGTTAACAATAAAATTATTCGATTCTCATGTGAAATTTTGACAATGGATGTTATTTCACAAAACCAGAGATATTTAAGACTTTCAAACATACAAGATATTTTAATGGGTTTGATTATTCTATTTTTCGTTGGAGGTAAATCAAAATTGCTATAATCGGGTATTTTAAAGGGATCAACAAAGAAGTTTATCCAGTTTAATAAATTAATAAAATATGTATGTGTGTGTGTATATATATATATATATATATATATATATATATATATATATATATATATATATATATATATATATATAATTTGTTTGTTTTTTTCCACAAATATATCCACTTTTAATCTATTCAACATTTTTGAAACGAGCTAGAGAGGTCCATTCAAGAGAAGACGACCAAAAAAAGACTTTAATTAAGTAATAAAATGTCAAATAAAATATGAAGAGACAAGAGAAAGTGACACCAAGGACAAAAAAAAAAGAACCATTTCATAACCTATGAGAAAAATATGTAAAGATTTTTTTTCTTCATGTGCATCCATGAATAAACAAATGTATAGTGTAATTTCAAAAGGTCTCTTATCCATTTTTTTTTTAGATTTTTTTGCATGAGGTTCTCTGCAGCTAAATGCTTTTCTTTCGTTTGAAAAAATCTCAAAATCTATTTAAAATTGGATTTGAAAATTGTCCAAAGAGTACATTTTATATGGATATTCAGTAACATTAGCCACTATCCAAATATTGTTTACTCTGAAAGAAACTAGACAACTGGTTTATATCGAAAAAACGAAAAAAATACAAATGCTTGTGGGCTGTTTGGATTTTTGAAATGCATCCGTCAATTGTTCTTATTGTAGTTGAAATTTCAACGTCCTCTACAAAAGTTAAGAACAATTGGTTACGCTCAAATTCAAGGAGAACATTTCAATGACATTTCCACTGCTTCAATGATCACCACCACCCTCATCCGCCATTGTGAACGCTTGGCCGGGGACCGAGCAATGGTTTGCACTAAAGAAAGTTGTGATGCTCTGTTGCTCTGAAAACAACAGTCCTGTGCTTCGGTCCGAAGAGTTTGTTTTGAACACCATATTACCCAGTACAGGTAGTGTCACGTTTTAAATATCTTGATTATTTTTCCACAAATAAATCAAAATAAAAAATACATGCTAAAACATAATTAACATTAAGAGACAAAGTTCAGCTACATACAACATAAAGATCGCTAGATACAGACACGCAGTTAATCATAGGAAATTTGGAAATTTATGAAACTGAAGCTGAACTTTAACCTGCTCAATGAGAAAGTAACTTAAGCCACTAATTTAATTTTGAGGCATATAAAACCTAACCCTTAAGCCAATTTTCAGAATGATATGGAAATTATCGTCTTAAAAAATAATGTATTCTGAGACTAAATTATTGAATTTAAGTCGTATGGAAATTAAAATATATTTTTGGTTAGCATTATCCAATACATAATTAATTAAAAAAACATAGAACCTAAGATTTGTAAACATGGTAAGGAACGTTTTTTTAATACAATAGATATGTAAATATAACAGACCTGTAATTTGTTGGAATCAATTTTCAAATATTACCTAATCTCTATTTATAACGAATAAATAAAAAGCAAAATATACTGCACTGAATAATAGAAAGAGCTAAATAATAAATATTATGATGCATGAACAGTTTAAATTTGCTTCAGGAATTCATTCTTTTCATTCATTCATTATTTTTTCCTTTTTAATTATTTTCGTCGAAATATTGTTAATCCTACAAACGCATGTAACGCAACTCAACAGCCACTATTCGAGTCTTGCCTTCCTCGATCTTGGTATTTTGACTCGTCCATACATCTGTGCCAAAAGTATTTTATCCGTAATAGAGACGTGAAAAATTTTCATAACACGACCTTCCTCCGTATTTAATCTGCACGGTTGCAGTGTTGATACAATGCCTGTACCTACTTTTTAGTGATAGAACGAAAATACGGCGAAGAATTACTTATATGAAGATTAGAAGCTCACTATCCGCAACTTTAGTTAAAGCAAACTACTGACTCGATGTTGAGGACAACTATCTTACATAGTATAGTCTATGTCGGACGGCAAATCAAAATGCATGACAGATGTTTGGTTAGTGAAAAATAAAGTTTTACAAGTTGTGCATCAATATAACTCAGAGTGACTTTAGAAGAGCACTAAGTCGCAACCATCGGCTTTGAATGAGTGCATTACAAGTCTTCGGCATGTCGTGAAGGTGGAATACACTCCTGAATCTCCTTCAAGAGTGGAGAAGGGGCAGTGTAGGGTGTGCCTCAACATTGGCAAGGTTTGAGACCAATAATCATTAGAGGGATATCATTCTGCGAAAAAATAACTTCTATCAGGCAGTGCGGATAGTTGGATTCACAACACAAACGCATAAAAATTGAGGTACAACTTTGCACTTATAACAGCGAATACCACACTAAAATCATAAAGTTTCAATGATCCATGTCATTTTATACTTAGTATGACATAAAGCATACCAATACATTTGATGAGCTTGTGTAAATTAGCAGATGAGATGAAGCTTTCAAAAGGTGTGCAGCACTGAAGGAAATAAAAGTGCAATCAGTATTCATTATTCGTACGAACAGCAATATTCAAATGTAGCGGTGAATCATCAGAAAGTGGAAAGCGAGAGAACAAGAACCCGGAGGACACGGATGTGGGCAGGTTGCACTAGGAAGGAAGGGCCTTAGAAGGTAGCGCCGGAGGTCGCTGCATCGCCCACTCTCTGTAACTGTTTCTTCAACTTCTTGCTGTCCTTGAAGAATGGCTTTAACCCCCCTCCCATCCCCTCAAGGCTGCAATTAATCATATGGGGGCAATATATTTTAAAGAACCTAAATAGCTGCATATTCAAATCGTGCTGTTCCAAGGCGGTTTATAAATCTCTAACCATCGCTGATATAGGCAAAGTATAAATTATGGAATTTCATACAGCGCATAAGGATTTTATAAATTATTTGAAAATGTATAAAAATAAAATATATTTCATACAAAGCCAAGAAACTATAAAGGGCCGATTCTACACCTTAATTGAGTACATAAAAGTCTCAGCTAACCATTATCCGATTTTAAATGGTTTCGTTGGAAATTAAACTTTAATGTGTTTTTTTTTTTTAATTCTCATAATTTCTGTTAAAATTTTTACATTTAAATCCTTCAATGTCTTCTAAAAATGATCTTTCACGAAATCAGATGAAACGAGAAAAACTGATGGAACGCATCAACACAGAAATGCATGAAAATCCAGCAGAACTGCGTCGTGCTGTAGATTCCGAAGGAAAGAGATCCGCCTTATGCATCAAAGAAGGGGAAAGATACATTGAACATTTATTGTGAATAACTTCTTCCTTTTTCTTATAGGAATCATTTTCATATAAGAATTATCATATTTTTTGAAAGATCATTTTTCAAAGGATTTTTATTCTAAAAAGTCAAAAATTAAAAAAACTAAAGTTTAATTTCCCACGAATATCTGTCATAACAGCTTTTGATCCTATTGCCCGGAATGTTGAAATTAAATAATCCAGTACATTTTGAATAGTTGCGAAATGTCCCATCGAACTAACACACAATCTACTCTTTAAAAAAATATAAATATAAAAAAAATCAAATTAAATGAGAAAGAGAAATCGCTTGGAGTCATACATAGTTATGGATTGTTTGCATAGTACAGAATAGGTTTGGAAATTTCAAATTATTCAGGAAATCGTTTTACTTCAGACAAACAGACTTTAATTAGGAGAATTTGAGATACAATGGTAAAACATGAATCACTACATTTATAAGCACGGTAGAGCATTTAAATCGTATTATAATTTTCTATTGTATTATATATTATAAATTTGTAGCTGTTTTATAAAATTTCAAAACATGAGAATTACATAAAATACCACAAATATTCAATGACTACTAAACAACTAACATAAATTGAGAGAGGTATGACTAAAGATACACTTTTCATCCTGTATATTTAAATTAATGTTAGGATATTGAATGGATATATATATATATATATATATATATATATATATATATATATATATATATATATATATATATATATATTTATAAAGCCAAAATGAAGCACATCCCACTTCCATAGTGTAAAAAGACATATCAACTTTCAGACAGTACCTCACTCCAAGACACCTACACATATACATGGCGCTCTTGTATATTAATCAATTAAATTAAATCTGAAAACATAAGATGTACATAAAATACCATGAACAATTCAATGATTACTGAACGACTAACTTAATCTGAAGGAAAGGTGACTAAAGATGCACGTTTCGGCACGTTGATTCAACAAGACGCGTTGGTTTCAAAATTATTTTTGGGTAATACTCATATTTTTTTTCAAAAAAACTCAGTTTTCTCAAGAAATAGAAAAAAAAAATCGTACTATCGAAGACTCCGACGTATCAACAGTCGATCGCAGTCCATATTTTATAGCCTGGTAACCAATGTTTTACTTACGAAAATGAAAAATACCGGAACCACTTTTAACTAAATGAAGGATGGCTATGCACAGGGATTGTATTGTCCGGGAGCTGAGGCCAAAAAACGTGTCTGATTTCAAGAAAATATCGCCTTCATAACTTTTTTCAGCACAAAATTCATGATAACCAATCTTGTAGAGAATTAAATTTCCTAAAAGATTCATACAAAATATTTGTAATTACTCTCAACAGACGCCAAGAAATATTAAAATAATTTTAGAGAAAGTGAACTTTTTCAGATTTCCCTCAGTAACTCGCTTCCGTTGCATTTTAGGTAAATCTTTTAAATAAATCATTTTAAAGAACGTTAAATTTCCTCCAACTTTTATTTGTAATATTTTTTTAAAATTCAGAACAGGTGCTAAGATGCGGGACCGCAAATATCTGCAAAAGGGCAAGAAAATACCACAAGTTGGATATTCAGTGGTTTCGGCTTAGTAACTATTTTTTAATGCAAAATTTAATGCATAAGGTTGTAGAGGATTAAATTTTCTACAATATCCATACAAAATATTTGTAAATACTCTCAACAGACGCCAAGCAATATTGAAATAACAAGTTTAAAGAAAGGGAAATTATTTTAATATTTCTTAGAGTCTGTTGAGAGTAATTATAAATATTTTGTATGGATACTGTAGGAAATGTAATCCTCTTCAAGATTGGTTATTATGCATTCTACACTGACGTGCACTGGAAAAATAGTTAATAAGGCGAAACCACTGAATATTCAACGTTTTCCGTTTTTTTTTAGATTTTGCAGATCTGTACGGCCCGGTATCTCAGTAGCTGTTCCTACTTTTAAAAAATACTAAGAGAAAAACTTACAACAAATTTAACGTTCTTTAAAATTGGCAATGTCAAAGTTTCACCTAAAATGCACTGGCAGGGAGTTACTGAGGAAAATCTGAAAAATGTAACGAAACTGACGAATTCGTTTACCTATAAAATTTGATTGCAACCGATCATGGGTGGCAGACGTTCATATATCTATTCTATTATGAGAGTAATTTTTATTTTATTTACTTTTTATAGTTTTTGGCCTCAGCTCCCGGACTAGTATGGTATATATAAATCTAGACGATATCTGGAACATTCGGAGCAAAGGATGTGTTCTTCGAATCACAAGAGCCAGATTATCTCCAATCAAGCTGTCTTAGTATTGAGAATAGACTAGAGAAAATACCTACACCATATGAACGAATCGCTCACAATAACCCATCGAATACACATTGTTGAACACAATAGGACATACCCAGGCAATTATATCCAACAAAGACACTGCGTAAAAATCTATACGGCATAATAAGTGCTAATGCTTGCCAGGATCTCCTGGTGCAAGAAAAGTGCATAACCCGGTCAGCCGTCATAGGGCGGAACGAGATGGTCTGTCGTGACATCCTGCCATTGTTTTCATAGGCCGGTAGGGCCGAGCCCTCATATCTATTTCGGATATAAACAACATTACACCATGATATTCAAAGACTGTCAAGGTCGACAGAATACCATGGATTTATGGATCTTGTTGTTTATGCATAATATTCTTTCTTTCTCAGCAAGTGAAAGTGTTGGAAGTACTATATTCCGTCGAAAAATCTTTTACGGTGGCTTATTTAATTTACATTTACATAAATATGTAAAACGTTCTACCCACTTTCTACTGTAATATTTGGGAATAGAGAAAAATTTCAAAATCGATCCCCAAATCGTCAGCGACAATCCCAGCACCTCCCACTAGCACAAGATCAAAGCATACAAATCCAGGAGTGTAGACTGTAGAATGGCATTTGGCGGCCAATAAAAGTGCCTTTCGCGGATATTAAAGTCTACTCAAGCACTTTAGCCTGGAGAGGACTGAAGTGCCGAGAATCCTTTGGCCTTCTAAGAAAGACCAAATAGCATCGAGGGTAGTTAAGGGATCCAATCTAAATTACTATTGATGTTGCAAACCACTAACCATCTAAAGCATTGCTAATATTCGTTTTAGAGTAATAAATTTTATTTTAATTGTCCGGAAAATTACCATACATATGATTTCCGTATTAATCTATTCATTAATATGATTATAATATCGTTATTATTTATTTGAAGTTTTTAATTTAGTCATGAATTGTTATAGAATTGAATCTCATGCTATGAAAAACGATATTAAAAAAATATTCGTGATGCAACAATTTGATTGAAGATAGAATATTGCTTTGTACATAGATTTCGAATTATTGCGGGACTATGGTCTTGTATCTCAAGATTTTTTTTTTTTATTTACAGAAATTTACAACTGTATAAGATTATACAACAAGCAAATATGATAAAATGTACATGACACTTGATAATGACGTGAGAAGGAGCTACCCATTGATAGCACTTCGATGACATCTATGTTAGGAGGTCCCGCGGCCATCTTCTTTTAAGACGCCTCGGAGGATTATCGGGAATAGTTTGGAATGACAGACTATGTACTAGGGGATTAGTGTGGGCAAGGAGTTTGTAATTAAAAGAGGTATATCTATTTCGGGCTAAATCTGCAAAAAAGGGTACATTTAGGTCTTTATGGATAATTTAATTTTAACATAATAAGGAGCATTGAGGATTTTTCGAAGGATTTTGGATTGTAAGGATTGGATACGGGATGAATTTGATGGCTTCGTGGAGCCCCAAGTACCTCAAGATTTAATTGTGAATGCAGTACCAAGTTAAGGTAGAAAATAAGTTGTATCATATTAATCTTTAACTTTCAAGCTATATTCTACTGTAATATTCCAAAAAATGCTGGTGGCGCTAAAAACAGTGTGTGCATAGGGAGGAACATATTGTGGCAGCTATCAGGGAGCCTTGGGCCTACTATCGACTTCCTCTTGATAAGGTGTCCTCACATAGGGACTGTTATTCACTGCTCACCAGATCCTATTTTTTAGACCCAATTCATATTTTTTACTTTCATCATTATGCAAGAGTGTGAGAAAACAGTAATGATACTTAAATGATTACAAGAAGTTTACATCTGCAAACAGATCGTTATTTTCTGGCTTTCAACTTTTACCAGCCATCTCGAAGAATATAAACAATTATTTTCGACTTCTGTTTCAGAAAGATAATTCGTGATAAAAACCTGACCATGATCGAGAAAACCTGTGGTCCTTGACTCTCCCTATTGCAGCCTACTATTAAATGCAATGACGAATTCATGACTGGATATGATCTATACAAGTGCTATGATGGTCATGAGGGCAACAGAGGATGCATATATCATCACTAACCCTTTGATGAAAATCAAAATGCATTATTCATTAAGGGTTATGTTAATAATTCAATATAGATATCATTCAGTATTTACTGGGTCTGATATTGAGATGGATCTGACAATAAAGTAAATAATTCACGAATACTACAAAACAAATCTATATGATATTTATGGTACTATTATAATAGTGAAATATAATTTCGTACCTTTTTTCAAACAATCATAATTTACAAATAGTTTCTCGTCCTAATGAATTACTGAATCAAACAATAATGCACAAATAGCTAAAACTGCTTATTTTGCCCAGTTTTTAAGTCTGAAAACCGATCGAGATCTGGAGTTTTTAGCTAGTAATATCCAACAAATGATGATTTATTTTTCCTTATCGTTGTTTCTTTAGCGACGACGTATAAGGATATCTTACTGTACTAATAGGAACTCGCTAGTTTCACAATAACAACGCAGAAGACATTTTCTGGTTGCGCTTCGACTGTAAACAATGATCAAATTCAAGTTTATTTCACTGATGAATACATAATATTTTTTTTAAATAAATATAATCGCTGAAGAAGAAGTAAGGCATAATCGATCAAAAAATAAAGTAATCATCAAGTTAACATTTAATAAAGTCGTATAGGAAATTTAAACTTTGCAACATGGTGATAAACGCTGAAAATTGTTACGCAATGGTTCTTCGCTAATATTAGTCCAATTAAGATATTTTTATTTTTATGTTTAGCTTTGTAGACAGTTAAACTATCTTTCAAATGAGAATATGGAAAGTTCTGAGAGATATATAGTTTTCGAGTTATCAAAAAACTAAACAAAGGTGAATCGGTTTCCAAAGGAACATGTGCAGAACATGTATACAAATATTTATAAACATGAGTACATAGATTAGTACTATATATCTCCGTTAATATTGGTGCGATATTGATGTGTTTGTTTATTTTTTTATGGCTTTGGTATAACGATTCCAAAAAACTTTATAATTTTCCTCTATCTTCATAAATGGCCGAATTATAGGCGTATAAAATCATTAATCTGCCGCCAATTTAAAACGAATTGGCGGATGGTAATGCCGAGTTCTGAAGGTCATCTTGGAGTAACTCGTGACTTTGGTGCCAGGTTACAATAAAATCGGCCGCGTAGTTTCGAACGGATTTTTTTATTCGATTTTCGGATTCTTGGAACGTAAAACCTCAAATTCTGAGGGAAGGTTAAAAAAAAGTTTTTCTTGGTCGATTACTGTGGTTCATTATTGAAAATAATAGATCAAAAATAAACATTTTAGTTTCATAATATGATTGTATGGTAGTATTATCAATGGGACATAAACAAACGTCCTTTGAATGCCAACAATAACATTTCAGCAGCAGCCTACCAGAACAGTTTTCGACAGAAAAGTGGAGTAATGGACCAGTAGGGCCTAGAGCGTAAAATCGATTGTCGCACATCGATGTAATCCCTGTAATTTTACTTTCACACCGGCTGACCTAATTTTGAATTGAGATTAAGAAAGAAATAAACAATGTAAATGACCTACAGATTGGGATTTAACAATGCTTGATATAAATCTAAAGCCATGCTGATTCATGATATAAAACCATATAATCAGAATACAAACACAATGCATAGCAAAGACTCCATGAGACTGTCGATGAGAGTGTTGCAGCAGCATTCAGGCACGTCAAGCCTCTTCGGTTTCTACCTGTAGCGGTCGTTTTTAATTTCTTAATAAATTATCGAAATCAATTTCTGTCTTCTTACAGCGGTTAAAATTATTTGGTAACCGCAAGCAGCGTGTGCTTTCTGTCCAAATAAAGTACGCAAGGATATTTAATAATCAAAAGATAACAATGAGTGGGGCTTCTTATACTATAAGTTAACAATATTTTTTTAAAAAGAGGTAAAGAAAAAAATATTCTATTCAAATTCGCATAGAAGAGTGTAGACCTTCAAGGTTAATTTGCTGCTCAGCAACGAAATACATAAATTAAATTAAATAATTACAGGTAAACAACTCATGGAAGAAGCTTTTAACGCGCCTGCGCTTAACTATAACCTTTTGTTATTGAAATAACAATCAGCTTACGAATTAGTTCACCAGATTAAAAGAATGTGTCAAAAAACATATTTGAAGTTTGTATGTTTGACCAGGTAGATTAATAGTTATGTAGAGGGAGAAGGCTTTCTCCTCCTTGAGCATAGCCTCCTGGTCTGTGCTCCGGCCGGTGTTAAAATCACTCAGAAAATAGATCCGTTTTATGTTAAACAAAACATTTGTCAAACTAATGTTTCATCAAAAGATTTTATGGTTTAATCATTAAAAGGAAGCCAATTTAGTCTGATGACATAAGTTAAAGTATCACCCTCAGGGGAAATATGTAGGAATGCGAGAGATGGTATAATTAAGGGGAGTAAAATATGGAAACCCTTGTAGGTAAGGAACCTTTTTTGTCTGACCTGTAATATCCCAAATTCTTAATATATCAAAGTGTTTCAGTAATCGTCAGGCGCTCCAGGTAACCTCGCCTTCCCGACGCAAAGTTGCTCAAACCGGATTTTTGTCATAAAAACGTGCTAGGAAAATGAAACAAACGTCGTTGTCTTCAGGACTAAATATTCTCAAGAATAATGGTAGTGAAAAATTTAAAAGGACATCCCTTAAAAAAAGGATAATTTAAAAAAAATTGCACCATTGTTATTAAATTTTAGTGAAACGTCTGTAACTTTGCCTTCTTTTCAGTAATTTGAACATTTTTTTTTTAAATTGGATTTTGAAGCAAACACGGAAGTTTATAAATACATTATAACCTTTTTAAAATTCGTTTGTTGGATTTTAATCTTTAGTTTACAAACCTAAAATATTCTACAATTAAACATGTAACACTAAAAAAAAATAAAGGAAGATGAGGAAGGTAATGACGAAACTAGTAATAATCGTGTATTATTCCAGCTTTAATGAAAAGGACTAAAAAATATAAAATAAAATCAAAATCTTAAGCACTTTATTTCTCGTATGAATTGACTTTCATTATTTATTTATTTTTATTTTTTTTTGAAGCCCCTGAATTTAAAATTACCAAAGAATCACTCATATACTATTAAATTGTATGTTTAAGTTCCCATAACATGGAATCGCTCAGGCTATACTTCATCTGTTCGTAGAGATAAAAATGAACTTAAGCGTACATATATTATATGCAACTTACATATAGCGTACATATATTACTATATATATATATATATATATATATATATATATATATATATATATATATATATATATATATATATGTAACTTAAGCGTACATATAAGGAAGATATTTCCGTCGTGTTCCGCCAACAGGAGCCAGCAGAGCGCAGCATCACGGATCAACGCTTGCCCAACCTCCGCTCCGTTAGTCTTAGCCAAACCCCCAACTTTTATTCAGATTATGAATTTCTCCGAAACCTATTCCTCGCAAAACGATTTTGGGAGAACTTACAGAGACAAGAATCAGAAGAGGGGAATTACGATTGCACCCAATAGATGGAGCACAAGCACTAGATATCACAAGTAAATCCACTGGAATAAAACTTGAAAGTAGGAGAGTGTTCTAGAATGGATAAATACAGGGCTACTTTATTTTATTTTTTGTTGGGGGATCACCGAACACGATTCTGAACTGGTCTGCCTAAATTTTTTACAGAGAAAATATATTTAATAATCAAAATAACAGCACGTTAGTATATCACAAAAACAATTAACACACAGAAGACATCAACGTTAGGGCAGAAAATGATCTCTGAGATTTGCTTCAGAACAACGAAGAAAAAAAATTGTTAACCTATTGCAGATTGAAGTTAACACTTTCTTTTTTTCATGCAAAAAAGATATGAACATACTACTTACCCCTTTCTATCAAAATATTATTTCACTAAAAATGAATAAGCAACAAAAACCTAATTTAGCTACAATTAAAAGTAATCAATTTATGCTTAATACACGATGCATAATAAATCCTTGGTCGAGCTTATAGATTCCTTTAGTGATTAGTTGCGTACATTTTTTTTTGTTCATTTTTTCTATTCTAAACAAAATTTAAAAATATAGTTAGCGTCAAAGGTATACTTTAAGTGACAAACCGAATCAGATTGTGGACAGTGCACACCACTACAGAACATCAGAAGGTTCGGGATGTGATAGAAGTTGAGACTTGCTATTGATCTGGACAGACAGAGGAAATTGTTATACACAATGTGCGACAGTTATTTAACTATAAAATAAAAGGCTTAAAGATATGTATAAGCAAAATAAGCAAAAATAGGATTTCAATTGGTTACCATGGCGTTGGCAAAAAGGACCAACAGCTGCACTTCGAGGACTTGTTCTCCCAACCAGTACTAGTTTTACTTATCTTATGAGCAACCCTTGGTATACGATAGACGATAATTTCCAGTAAAAAATATTACATAATTATATAAAATGACTTTAAATTATCTATGAGAGCCATCCTTAGTTAAACGAACAGTTCACTTATTTTTTTTCTTTTCTTTCTGTAGAATTTAATAAAAATAAATGTTGTGTAGTAATATTTAATTTCATCAAATATAATATGCATGTTATATGAATATTTACATATTATATCATAATAATATGTATTTATTAAATCAGTGCACTGAAGGAATTTGTGGATCTCATTCAAATTTACGTTTAATCATCTGTTAAACATTTTTAGTCATTCCTCTCTTATTCAGCCTAACTACTTCCGTAGTCATTTAAATCTTCGCGATGCTTTTCGATTATATTAAACGACTGCAGGTCACGCTATAACGCGTAGTGGTAGCAATCTAAATTTCTTCGAGCCAAATATTCAGTGCGATGCTTTTTTTTGGAAAACTTAAAATTATGTTCTTACCGAAAACGGAATTTCACGTAAACCATCGATAAAGCACAGTAAGAAATATAATATTCATTATAATTCTTACATTTTTTTTTACTTTAAGAAAGGATATAGAATAATTTCGAGACAGAGAAACAACAAATATTACAATTGTAATATTATAAATCCTCTAACTGTATAATCTAAACTTAAATAATATTTAATATTATAGTAAAGCTACAATTTCATTAATTAGAAAGTATTGAAAGGTTGCCTTCAATTAAATTAATTAATTATCAGAGACCTGATTATCAAATAAACCTATGGTAATTCTGAACACAGGAGAACGTTAATACCTATTCCTGACCCATCAGGAAGGTAATACGATAGAATTGATTTTTGTGGTACTGGGCCATTACGCTCCATCCTACTCATTATTTTTCATCTCTATTTACATTAGGAGGAAGTAAAAAAATATAAAAAGTAAATAAATGAAAAATTAAGAAGGAAGAAAACACTTATAACTATTATGTGTGATACAGTATTGGAAAATTTTGGAAAAAAAAACATTATGATTTTTTTTTTAATCTGCAATAAAAATCTATCATTTATAACGGTTACCCAAAGCATAAAATTTGATACAATTTACCCTAATAATATTTTTATCTAAACCTCCGATTCACCGAAACAAAGGATATCAAATTTTATTATTATATCAAAAAAATTATATGTAAAATATATTTAAAAAAAAAGAGTATTTTTTTGTAGGACATATTAGTAAAGAGTTATTAAACAAAAACTGAAAAAAAGTGAAACAAAAGCGGTCTCTCTGACGCGCAGGATTTTTAATAAGGACCTAAGTCCTTTAATAAGAATATAACATATCCAAAATCTAAAAGTACATAACCTTTTTTCAAGATAAAATGTATTTGACCACTGGGCTAAGTAAGGTTAAATTGAATTCGTTGTTTGATGTATTTATATAATATTAAAAACTGTATGTACTTATTAATTGCAAATTCGTTTTATTCAATTTGACTTTAATATTAACTGATGATCAGGAATCAAACAACGCATTACTAAATAGTTTTGGTTTTATTTGCGAAGCATATATTCTAATCAACACTACAAATATACTGCAAATACCGATTCAATATATTACCACTTGTAAGTTGGCAAGACAATATCCGCATTCTGCACATAGCTTGGTGCAATAAAACTGCATACCATTATACAGTAGGAATATACAATGACAATTTACTATTATTACTATGCCAAAGGTTATAGCTCCAACCTAATATAAAAAAAAATATATATATATATATATATATATATATATATATATATATATATATATATTATGGGTTATATATATTGTAATTGGTACAGATTTGTAAAATCAATATAGCATGTTTTTTGTTGTTTCTTTAAGTTCCAGCAAAGTTAATGTACCAAGGTTTAGTATAGTCATGGATTTAACCTAGTAAATGATTCAACTTTTCATAAAAAAAAATCGGTTTTCGTTTAGTCTGTGAGTTAATGACAAGTATTTCACAGTTTACATAAGTATAACTGTGTTTTAGAAGTTTATTATTCTTTAATTTTAGTTTTCTTTATTTTTTCTATTGAATTATTGAATGATTGCATACATCAATGTATTGCCAATAAGTGTTCACAATGAGTCCTTAGTTCATAGATTGTATAACTTCTCAATAAATAAAAAATAGTTTATCTCAAAATAATTTTTATTATTAATATAACTCAAACCCCACACCACTTTAATCCCAGACTGACAAATAGGTTGAGAAACGTTTAACCTAGAACTAAGTCTAACTTCTTATTCAGCAACCGGTCCTAAACGTTACACAGTTAAAACTTGAAAGCAATTAACGGTCTAAAGTAACGGCTGATTAACTAGATTTCTAGATTAGCCTCTGTAGAAATGAGGTGCAATGCTGGTTAGCATCCCGTTATATTTTAACTATTTAACGAATCAGATGAAATAATTTCTAATTTTTGTTCATATGCCATAACCAAACTCTGAAGCTCGGTGATTATGCATATATAACGATTGTAAACATAATATAGTATTTATCGCAACTATTTATTTTTGCTTTTTGATTTCATCATTTAATCAATTGTATAGTTTTATGTTTATTTTTTCATTCTTAGAGATTGAAAGATAATTACAATGGTTTGCTTATAAAACAATATATTTATTAAATAAATAATTAAATTCATAAAGTCATAAACTATATAATGATTCTGATGTATAGATTTATGAGGATAATCTTTAGTAAATTTATTGATGTTCTTCTCCTCAATAAGTTAGTCAGATAATAATAAAAGAGAAACAAATGAAGCGCAACTAAATATTTTCAACAAAATTTAACTAAATAAAATTGAAACAGTAGAACAGACAAAAATAGGTCGATATGCCATTGGACCGTAACCATCTAATTGGGAAAAGTCATGACCTCAACTGGAAGAGATATCAGGTTTACTTTTATAGAGATTGTACTTAGATTCATAGCGGAACACTAAAATAAACTATAACCCCTTCAATCCAGAAGGGGTTATAGACCTGTTCACTACTCTAGAAAATATCTTGGGTCTGAACTTCGCTATATCTGAACTGCAATAAGATGATCTGTAAGAATTTTGAAGAGAACAATGATTGAATATTTTTTCGAGATAATCCTATTAGTTCTAAAAAGACAGCTAATTCAATAACTAAATATTTATGTAATGAGAGTAAAACTGTAAATAATAAAAAAACGAGGCAAATTATTAGTTTAGTTTAAAAATATCCTCCGCAAAAAAAAAAAAAAAAAAAAAAAGATTTCATTTTTATTTTATTTTTTAAATTTATTTTATTGTTCTAATTATTTTTTATTTTATGGCATTGGTACGGGTATAATGACTCCAAAACACTTCATATTTTTCTTTTATATTCTTAAATGACCACAATATGAGTGTATGAAATCTTTAATCAGCCGCCATTTTGAAACAAAGCGACAGTTGGTAATGTCGAATTCCGAGGATCATCCTGGGGTGACCTGTGTCTCGGATGAAAGCCGCGAAGGGCGGATGGACGGATTATTTTGTATTAGATTGTTTGGGTCTGCGTGCATGAAACATGAAACCTCGTATTTTCAGAGGATGAGGGTTAAAATTTCTTAGTCGATTACAAATATTCATTATTGAAAATAATAAACCGAAATTAATGCCCATGATAAAATATTTATTATAAGAGAGAGGATAACCCTAAATCTAATTATAAGACACTAAGCTGCTAGAATGATGGGTATTGATGAAATAGAAATGTCTGATGTATTAAGCTTCTGATGAAACTAATATGTACGTCATCACAAGATTGTGCAACTCACTTTCTGAAACTATGAAATTAAAAAAAAAATATTCATCGTGATATCACAACTTACATCGAAAAATATATTGATTGAAGTAATCCTAATTCTTCAAAATTCTATGAAAACCTTCAAAAGAAATTTTAATTTTTCTTTGTAAAAGGAAACGTTTTTTTTAAATGATATTTTATTATTTGTTTATTCAAATCGAAAGTTTTATACTGGTCCAGATGAAATTCTTCAATTTTGGCCTCCAAAATAAGAGAATGGTCACAGTCCTAGATTTCAAAAAACAACCTTTAATCTTTTCCTTGGATGTTAGTTTTTCTAAAACTCTTAGACTTATTTTAATTTCTTGCTCACTAAAAGTTTGAATTGTTTATGAAATGAATTCTTACTAAAAACACAATATAATCTGAAGAGAAACTACAGTACTGGAAAAGAAACTAAAAGCAGCGATATGGAGATAAATGGCACTTTCCTAGGTTACTCATGCCTGTATACAGTCCGCAGTAAAACTGTATTTATCGGGATATCTTCATGGAACTTAGTAGAAGGGTGAAAAGCCAGCGAGCACTATATAATTTAATTAATTAATTAATAATTAATAATAATAATAAAATATATTAGCATTTTTTTATAATTATTAGTATAGAATTAATTAGTATTATTTATATTTATTAGTACAGAAGTCAATTCTGTACTCGCTGGGCGAAGCCATGTCTTTCTAATAACGATTTTGCTTAGGTTATAATTCCTTCATTTCAAATGAGTGAGTAGTAAACAATAAAAAAAAAGCTAAATTATTTCTGCATTCCTCATTTCCAGAATAGAGAGAAATTATAAAATTAACATTAATTATAAGTATAACTGATGTAATTACTAACATAAACAAAACTGAGTATATTACTGTTTATATTTCAATAACTATAATAAAGGAGGGAATTATTGCTCCAATCTAATAGCAACCAAGCATTTATACCAAAGAGTAAACATATACTGCGGTCAAGGAACTCGGAGATTATTTCAGGATTCAACGATGTGTGGTCTATTATGGCATTTAAATTTAAAGATAAGGCAAATATTTAAAGTTCCCAACTGTCTTGTTTGTTGAACAGCAATCAACAGGCTATGCCTTACTTATGATATATAAATTTAGGGATAATTTATTTGTTGATCTACAGTGCAAAATTTATGGTCTGATAATTTAATCCAATATTAAGATCAAAGCGACCAATTATTTTAATTAGCAATATATGAATGTCTGGAATGTAACCATCCAGCCACGATAATTCAGAGAACACTTTAACATTATCTAACATCCTTGAGAATAGTATTTTCCTCATCAAGGAGCGGAAATTCGTCATTTCTCTTCAGGCGTAAAAATATTTTAACAGCTTGACTTTTTTATCTAATCGACTACTTTAAAAGTTATTCTCATTGGAATCAGTTTTTATTTTACCTTACTCCTATAAACATTAGCCAATAGATTCAAATTTTAAAGATAATAAGCCAGTTGACCTCGACCAGTTGAGGCAATTAATTTTATAATTGTTATGAGTGGTCATTCAGGAACTAATCACCTCATTCTTTCCTATTACCTCGACATGGGATGAGAAAATACAATAAAAAAAACAGCTCGAAAAAATTTACTTCCTTTTGCTAAATTTAGACTCACTAATCATAACTACTCGGGGACTAAATTTGTACAGGCCTGACTAATAACAATCAAGGCAAGAAAACATTCCTTCCCCGTGTTATGCTTTCCAGGCCTCGTAGGGTTCATTATCAAATGGCCGATTTGACAAGTGCCTTGGAAGCGGTCCAGGAAACGAAGCGACGCGAGATCGGTTCTGACAGCAGATTTACCGATATATTGTTTATAACTAGAACGATCCAACTACTTGTGACTTGGCTAATGCGAATAAAATTAGACTCAGGATATTTATTTTTACTTAGTATTTAGTTATAACCTTATAGCCAATAGAAGTAGTGAGGAAGCTATACTGAACTATTCGGCAGATGTTTTTTTAATTTATTCAACATTTTATTCAACTTTAGATATTTATTTGGTTTTACAATTTTTTTCTCTTCGGCTTATCCAGTTCTATTTTACTTTAGCTCTGTTGAAATTGAAAACCTAAATCATTCTGAAATCCACAAACATTCATTAAACTACTATGTAGCCAGAAACTTAAGCGATAATATAATGATTGGTCAATTGTATATGATAATCGCTTTCACCGATCCCAACCACCATTTCCATAAAACTATACGGTGGAAAGAAGAACATAGTTTCAAATCCATCCTTAAATGCGCTCCTAAAATGACAGTAAGTGTTCGAAAAAAAAAAACAACTGATCTTCATCAATTACAGGTAATTGACTGATAATCACCTCTTGTTCAGGAAAGCTACAGCTGGCGTCATCGAGCACCTCCATATCAAGGTCATGGTTCCATTTATATAAATGGAATATATCAATAATATAAGTGGAAACCATTTTTGTTTCTGATTTTCAGACCTATGATTTCATTATGTTGAAAAAAAAAATATTTTAAGGCCATTCGTTTTCCAGGTTTAAAATAAAAGAAATTAGTTTATTACACCGATGTGAACAGTTAGTCAATCTTCTTTAAAATCTACTTACACCAAAATTTTTTGTCAAAATAAAAAGGCAAAAACAAATTCACTTAAAAAAAAAAAGCATTCGTGTCATAGGCTTCTTAACTAATTTCAATTGTATTTTGTATGTTTTGTATATCAATAAAATTCATTGAACCAATAATGATGATCATCTTAACCATATTTTGGAAAAATTAAAACACAACTGAAAAAAATAGGCATTCCAAAATTTATACAAGGTTTGTCCGGAAAGTTCATTTAAAAGTGAGAAAAAAAATATTATTTTAGATTTAATCAGGTAATTCATTATTGTCCCCTTCAAAATATCTCTCTCCCCTACCCCATCCTGAGACACAATACACTTGCGCCATCTCCGTTTCCGCTACTGGAAGTCTTCTGTTTTGAGGCTCTTCGGCTGGCTCGTCGTTTCCGCTTTGATGGTCTCCGCGTCACCAAAATGCTGAAAAGGGTGATGATGTTCTCGACAGGGTCATCACATGAGATGAGTAGTGGCTCTTCGAATTTGATGTGGAACTCAAATCCAAAGCAGCGAATGGAAACAGGATGGGGGAGCCACGGACGAAAAGTCAAAGAAATCGAGGTCGAATGTCAACACAATCCTGATTTTTTTTTTCGATTTTGGGGCATTGTCCACCAAGAATTCGTCCCTCCTTAATATACTGTAAATGGAAATTTCTATGTTGATGTACAAAGGCGTTTCGAACCTCGTGTGGCTCGGGTCCGGTCCGAGGGGAGCGGTGGATTCCCCCTCGCGACAATGCTTCTGCTGCATACTCTTCGCTAGTTGTTCGTTAGCTTTTGGCGTCAAATTCGATAATCTCGACGGAGCATCTACCTCCTTATTCACCTGATTTGGCAAACATGAGACTTTTTTTTGATTCCCAAATGCAAGATGTTGCATGGGGATGGCATTCGAGTGACGTGAAGGCCATTAAAACCGAAACTACGAGGCAACTAAAGAACCTCAAAGCAATGAACTTCCAAGGAGTCTTCCAGCAGTGGAAATAGAGATGGCGCAATTGCAATGTGTCTCAGGGGAGTATTTTGAAGGAGACAATATTGAATTGCCTGATTATATGAACTTTCCGGACAAACCACCTTAGGTTATATTCGACCATAAAAGACTTAATACAATATTAACTAGATTCTTATGGATAAAGAATTCAGATATTTAATTAATTAAGAGCCCGGGCGATATCTTTTGACTTCAGCAGTAAACGGTTATCACAACGTGTATCTTGGTGATGTAGATGGGAAACTTGATAAATTAATACAATATATAAACACATATCAAAATGTATTATAATAATTCTCAATCTTTCCATACATTGCATAATAAATATCGATAATATAAATAATTCAAGTACGATTAAATAATTATAAAAATTATAGTGGTATATATTTTTAAAAAATCTCAATTGTTAATATAAAATGAGCAATATGTACATCAAACTATTTATTATGTTACAAAAGCGCGTTACTTAAAAGTGATTAAAACAAATATTGCGAGTAAGATAAAGAGAGGATTAAACCGCCAAACCCCTTCTCTTGATCCCTTCACAATACCGGACAATACCAGTTCTGATTTGTCCCCAACATAAACTTCATTAGTAAGCCCTTTAATATGCCTTGTATGTATCTTAAAGGTTATTATATTTTTGCATTGTAATAATATATAGTATTATTTTAGTTCGATGACCCACAAACATTTACAATAACGCTTTTTTAAATGTTTCTGTTCTAAATTGAATTATAAAATTAATTAGGTGGAAATAATAATAGAAGATATTAATTACCACCACGACAATATAATACGGGAATGGATCCGTTGAAAAATCCGGACCTATTTAATAAAAAAAAGGTGGGAAGGTGTTCTATGAATCTATCAGCTTAAAAACGAAGTTTCCATATTAATCTCCATACGATACAACACATTGAGTAATCATATACCAAACAATGAATACATAAGCATATAACGATGTATTATTATACTGAGATATAATTTATTTCAATCATAACCGCCAATAACATCCACCGGCTATGGCCTTGGGGGCTGAATTCAACCCTCTAGATAAAAATGATATGCATGATATAACATTTGCGTGATTATGTTCAATTGAACCATTATCACACAAATTTAAAGGCGTTTATTTAACTTCATAACATGCATTAATAAAAAATTATGTAATTAAAAAATAAAAATTAATGTACAAAATGACATAAAATGACTCACCTATCCTGTATCCAACTATCTCGCCAGTACTCATATAGTCATAAATAAATCTGTAAAGTGGACACAACACGATAGACTGAATTATAAACAATTACTATTTAGATAGAACAACACTAACTCCTACATATAACCCTCCGGCGAGACACCGGGCTGACTGGCCGCCACTAGTGGTGGAGGGGGGAACAGTGCTACCAACCGCTCCCCTCCAGCACCTGGACTCCGGGCAGCTGGAGAATTTAGTGTCGGGGTAGGGAACCCCAAACGTAATTCAATAGTATCCTACAGGATAATACACTGTGCAAAAAATTGGGGTGTTCCGTTGGAAATCTTAAACGAGCTAAGAAAAAAAAAACTTGACAACCAAGTACCTATCTACAATAATATTATACAAACTATTCACAATTATATTCCTTCTGATCCTCTGTCAAAACCAGTTATTTAAAAAAACAGGGGTTAGCTGTATAACGTGAAAACGTATTTCGTCGTTACTGGTAATTTTCTAACTAGAGATTTAGTCCTAGTCATTCATGAACAATCAGAAATCTGGATGGGAAAATTTTCTTATCAGGATCAGAAAAAAAAAATCAAATAAACTAATAATTACTTGCATTAGTAATAATTTATAATTCTTAAGGAAAATTAAAATATTATAGCAATTCCGACATTTCCTAGATTCTCTATGACAAAATAAACTTTCTGACGGGCATCCAGCGGTCATCATAGTCAGCGATCACACTCATTCGATGTCTATCGGATGTCCAACATAAATCGGCTCAAATGTTTTTCTCGGCCAAATTGATGATCTAATAAAAAAATGCCAAAGACAAAAGTCGTAGGGTCTACTGTTTCACCAATCGCTATTGCTTTTTAACTTTGAAGTGATGCGTACGGTAGACTCGCGACGAAAACTTGCTTAAGTTTACAGGTAAAATATACTTTTTAATTCGCTCATTTATAGCAGTTAAAAAGTTATGAAATACCCCGCAAATTCCATTTCGATATCTTCAAAATTGAAGGATTTGCAACATTTTAGAATCTTGTATTATCTACGCCATTACTATTTTTCAGGCGCCTCATAAACTGGAATCTTGTGGACATGATACATCTTTTTAATGTCTTTTTTTATAATATTTTTCTATTAAAAATATTACTAAGCCTTCAGGTATTTCTTAAATGATTTTTCCACAATTATGAAAGGGAAATTGGTTATTTGTTTATTCATTTAGAAGTTTAGCAATAGAAACATTGACTTTAATAGCACTAATAATAATAGTAAGCATACTAATATTCATACACAGTTTACGTACAAAAAAAAAAAATAATAAAAGAAGTATCGCTTCTCCGAACAACATAATGATATCAACAATTTTATTTGGTTCATCATTGCTGGAGATAGAAATTGAACTTATAAGCAACTAACTGCAAATGAATTCTCTCTTAAGCAAACAGGATCCACTACCTAAATGACTAATCCCTAATTTAATTAAGTCTCTTTGAGACTAATGAATACCATCTCCATTGCACTGCGTACAATATGGAGTCCAATCGATGACGGAACATGTTTATATTATTGTTGAAATAAGAAGACACGCAAATCAGTATCGAGGAAAAATTCACTACAAAAAAAGTGAAACTTTGGAAAAGATGACTGAAATGTTATATAATTACTTTCTTGTACGAAGTAAAGGAAGTATTGTAATCGCGAAAATTTTCGGTTTTCAGATTTCAACGGAAATATCCATTTTGACCATCCCTGAATCAATTTTGACTAGTTTCGTCGTGACGTCTGTACGTACGTTCGTACGTATCTCGCATAACTCAAAAACAGTTAGCCGTAGAAAGTTAAAATTTCGTATTTAGGATTACTATATAATCTAGTTGTGAACCTCTCTATTTGGTCACTGCATGATTACCGAAAGTGGTACTTTACTTAAAGATCATTACTGATTTTCATAAAAAAATATATTAAAATATTATGCAAAACTTCTCAAATTTGGTATTTAAGACTCCCATATTAATATAAACAACATAATAAATTTTGGTAAACATTGGCAAACCGGAAGTTGTACTTTATTTGAAGGTCATACTAGACTTTCATCAAAAAGTACATTAAAATATAATATAAAACATCTCAAATTTGGTAAATTAGACTGTTGTATAAATATAAGTAATTTAATACATTTTGGCTGAAATTGAAGATTCGAAAGGGGTACTTTACTTCATAATAATAAACTTACATCTAAAGGTATATTGAAATTTATTACAGAGATCATATGTTTCGGTGATAAAGGTTATAAACACAATTTTTTCCACTCTAATTAAATAATTTTATAACTTGTTTTAAGTGTTAAAATTGATTGTAAAATACTGGTTTTCCATCCCATTTGTGAGATGAACAAGTCTCCAGCAGGAGAATAAGATATAAGTTAAGTGGGTTTTTGTGGAGCTTAAAATGTCGAAACTGTCGATTTCCAATGCTTAATCTAGTGATATTGACAGTTTAAATGTTGTCACGGAACACGAAGTGATGAGACCTCTAGAAACAAGAGTGTGTGTGCGTGCGTGCGTGTGTGTGTCAATAGATGGATGTTGCGACGCCGAGTATCGATTTTTAGATTCTGCAATCTTCGGAAACTAGTAACCAAATTCAGGATTACTTTTTGAGCCAGCGATCTATAGTTTAACAGGTGTACAAGAAAGTCATGTGTTGTCCACATCAGATATTGTTTCCATTGTTAAATTCATAATAATTTTTAATTCATACAATCAATTTCCCTTTCGTAATTGTGGAAAAATCATTTCAGAAACTGCTGGTTTGCATTTTTAGAAAAACTACACCTACAGGATTAGCAATATTTTTAACAGAAATACGGTATATGCATAAAAAGATCATTTCTCCAAGATTGTGTCTGAAAAATAACAATGACGTTGAGAATACCAGATTCTAAAATGGTATGAATCCTTCAATTTTGAAAGCGTCGAAATGCGAATTCCCTGGTCTTTCATAACTTAAAAAGTAGGTATTATCTGCAAACTCTAAGTTTTTGTCGCGCGTCAACCGCACATATTGTGTCAAAGTTAAAAATCAATAGCGATTGGTGAAACTATAGAAGTAGGCCTATGACATTTTCCTTCCTTCCTTTCCGTTGAGTTTTGTGGGTACTCAACAGCGTGCTACGTGCTACATCAATAAAATATTCAAGACCATTTGATATTGAATATAGAGAATTCTTGTATGCAACTTAATTGTGGAGAGATCATAAATAAATAAGACAAAATAAATAAGTAATTAATGAATTCAGTCGAAATAAATAAATATTACGTTTTGAATTTTTACCAGTAATTAGCTCCGACCGCCCTTGGGCGGGACCCTCCCCCCACTCTAATAAATTATTAAATAAATGATCAGCTAACTCTCTCATCACGAACTTCATCATGAGCTGAAAAAAATTATGTACTCTACTTGGTTTTTAGACATTTTAATGTCGGCAATGAGTGAATTCTGGCTCCGATCATTTTAGAACTAGAAAAAAAAATTAGCAAAAGTAGAATACTTTGTCAATAATTGTCCATTTTTACGAAGTGTAGCTCAATATATTTTATATCTTTGACTTGAAAAATGGGCTGGCGGTTCCAGAGTCTCCGACTTCATCTTCCTGGGAAATAAATCGCAGCCTTGAGCGAACTAACTTTCCCCGTTTCACTTAACTTTGTGTTTTTCTTCTACGAAAATAATCATCGTTTTATTGCCGAATACCCGATATATGTTCCTTACAGCATTTCATTTGTTGGTAATGAAATCCTCTCGAAATGAGAGTTATAATTAAATGAAAAGAATCAGTAAATTCAGTCACGTGAATAAGATAAAAATAAGCTATCAAAGGGCAATAACGCGATCAAAAAATAAATTTGGATGTAAATTAATGAATCATGATTAATTAATTTAATTTTTTTTTCAATTTTAAACCTATCATTATTGCATACATCTTGTTTCGCCATGTCTCTGGGACATCGTAAGGCCTTACTACTCTAAAATTTTAAGAATTAGTACAAGCTTCTGAAAAAACAACATTATCTATGGGCAGATTTAGAAGAAAGTAAGCCAGAATAAGCTGTTTCTAATCTGTGCTGTTGTACACGAGACCTAAAACTGTAAACCAATATTTAAATAAATAATATATTTAATGTTTAGTAATGGATATAAGGTCGCAATATGTACAATGCTAATTCTATAACGTCAGAATCTATTTATTTATGTTTAGATATCACGCTGGAATAAACTAATTAGTTGTTTTTTAAACCTCGTTATATTGTCATTGTTTTAATTAGAATAACAAAGTTATGTATGGTTGATGAAAGCCAACTCTCCGCCCAGATCACAAAGGCAATTGGTAGCTCGATTCAATCATTGTGATAGAATTTTCCTAAACTTCAAACGATAGCCGTGGTCTGTAATCTAATATGGGCCTCGATATACGCAGTTCATGCATTAACCTAATTAACCGGGCGCACACTTGACTAAAGGTGGTTGGATTACCAACACCTAATATCACGAGTAGAGCAGTAGAAATTCAATTAGTTAAAGCGATAGTAAAAAAAAATTATTTACTACAAACAGCCGACACCATTTTATCAGTAGTCAATCCCACCGCCTTCGAAGAAGATATAGGCATAATGGGAAGTTCCTTTCATCCCTTTCTTGAATAGTTGGGGCATGCAGCGAAGCGATTAGGTCTGATAATAAACGGAAGCGATCCAAGTTCCTTTGAGCTTGAATAGGTTTCCGAATACCAATGTACATGTCTAGTGTAAGGAAAATTGAGGTTACTTTAGAAATTAAAAGAAGAACAATGTGGGTAAACTTTGGAATAAGAAATCTTAGTTCAAGTAAAAAGATCTTAAAACTAACGGTGGTCAGTTAATTCTAAGCTTTGATTGAACTACTAACGTTTTAACGTATATAACGTTCTACGTTTTAGAAACCTGGATCAATTCAAAAAAAGATAAATGTTGAGAAAAATAGTTCTAAGAGTTTCTGGTTCTACTAACAAACTTTATTTGCTTTGAGAACTACAACATCTTGTAGCTAACCAGTGACGTACCTAGACAATTTGGGGCCCATGGCGGAATAAAAAAAAACGCCGACAATTTGAATCATTTTTTAATAACAGCTAGGCTCTCTTTGTCTTAATCGCATGGTATTTTTTATTTGCAATTAAGTTATCATTAAAAAAAAATACCTACCGTTGGGCCCCTCTTTAGGTAGGTCACTGTAGAACACACAATTCGAATAAATAAGACATATCGCCGCATCAGAGCAGAAGGAAGTTAGCTCCGAAAATTAAATTTTACAGGAGAGATTTAATTTATTTTGTTGTTTCATGATATGAATGTATAAACCAAATTTTTAACATTCTATTGTAGCTTAGCCATAAACTTTGAATTTAAAACAAAAAATATATTCATCAAAACAAAAACAAAAATATTTTCTCCAAAAACATTACTTAAAAAATATGTATACATAAAATTGACAGAAAATTGGAATAATAGAACTGTATCACGAGCATTAGTGAAAAATATCTGATGTGGACAACACATGACTTCCTTGTACGCCTGTTAAACTATAAATCGATTGCTCAAAAAGTGATCCTGAATTTGGTTACTAGTTTCCGAAGAATGCAGTGTCTCAAAAACGACACTCGGCGTCGCGACATCCATCTATTCACACAAACAAACAAAAACACACACAGACAAACTCATGTTTCTGGAGGTCTCATTCCGTTATTATATGTCATTCAGTTATTATATTTAGTAGGTATCTAGTTTCCAAGAGATTTCTTCATGTTCTGTAACAACATGAACTGTCAATATCACTAGATAAAGCATTGGAAAACAACAGTTTTGACTTTTTTAGCGGAAAACCCAATTAACTAATATCTTATTCTCCTGCAGCAGACTTGTTGATCTAACAAATGGGGAGGGAAACCAGTATTTTACACTAAATTTTAACACTAAAAACAAATAATAAAAACGTGTAATTGGAATGGAAACCAAATTGCGTTTGTAACCTTTATTACCGAAACATATGATTTTTAATTTAAATATAATTTTTGATGAAAGCTTATTATGACCTTCAAGTAAAGTACCTTTTTCGACTCACCAATTTTAAGCAAAATCTAGTAAATACATTCATATGGATATAAAAGTCCTATTTACCAAATTTGAGATATTTTACATTATATTTTAATATAATTTTTGATGAGTCTAATATGACCTTCAAATAAAGTACCTCTTCCGATTTTCCAATTTAGACCAAAATCTATTATGTTATTTAAATCAATATTTAAGTTATAAATACTAAATTTGAGAAGTTTTGCATAGTAGTTTAATATAATTTTTGATCGAAATCAATTATGACCATCAAATAAAGTACGACTTCGGGTGATCAAGCAGTGGCCAAAAAGGGAGGTTCACAACTAGATTATAAAGTAATCCTAAATACGAAATTTTAACTTTCTACGGCTAATTGTTTTTGAGTTATGCAAGATACGTACGAACGTACGTCCAGACGTCACGACGAAACTAGTCCAAATGGATTCAGGGATGGCCAAAATGGATATTTCCGTTGAAATCTGAAAACCGAAAATTTTCGTGATTACAATACTTCCTTTACTTCGTACAAGGAAGTAAAAATAACTGTATCATATGTGGATAACATTGCCTAATTTAGGGTTTATTATAGATATGGATCGATAGACTAGTTTGAGATCAAATCCGCAGTAGTCTGAAATATCTCGAGTCATAAAAAACGAAAAATAGGTTATAGCATAATTCT
This sequence comes from Rhaphigaster nebulosa, assembly GCA_948150685.1. Lineage (NCBI taxonomy): Eukaryota > Metazoa > Arthropoda > Insecta > Hemiptera > Pentatomidae > Rhaphigaster > Rhaphigaster nebulosa. Next base: position 26,090,698 of record OX411311.1, read on the forward strand.
GCCCTGAAGCGACGATATACATTCAATAAATACAAATCTCACAAAAAAAGAAGAATTAATTATATTTTAAATCGATTTATATCGACTGTATGATATGGGATGATGTTGATGAATTAATAAAATCTCAATTCTCTCTCGGGGTCAATGCTCTTACTAAAAAAAGAAATTATAATAATAGAGGTCATGAAAGAAAATCATGTAAAAGGAGAGATCGAGAAACCCAAAACTGAAAAACCTTTTTTCATCCTGTAATTTTTTTTTAAATTTAATTTTATTAATATATTTTTGAGAAATTTAAAAGCTACAAAAAGAGTATGGAGAAAAATCCAAAAATGTTATTAAGTAAATAGAATACTTTCATTACACAATAAATAGAGATCTTATTAAGCAGGGACTGATCCGGATCGGCCATATCTGAAACCCGGATTATCCGGAACGTTTTTTATTCGTTCAATTTTTTTCTTTTTCGTTTTCCTTCAGGAACTTTTATATTATAGGCCTTTACATAGCAATGAAAAGTTTTTGTTAACAATAAACTAATAAGAAATTATTATACATATCATTAACAGAAATTCGTGATTGTAATTGCCTACGTGGATTAAATGCATTCCTTTTGTTTTTTTTCTAATTTTAAATATGTATGTGAATTGGATCTTATCTTATATCCCATTTTATTTTTAAAGCATTTACATAATTGGTATTTAATAAAAATTATTTAAAGTAAAGCAAATGCTTTTGTTGGAAAAGTGAGAACTAATAACCTAATTACAATCCTTATGAAAATAGGGATTGAAATTATTCGTTTACGTATGAAAACTAAGAATAAAGTTCAGTAAGGGTATCTCATAGTGTTTACTCTTATGTTTATTCTGACTTTTTTATTTTATTATTTTATATATTTTTATTTATAATGATCATATCAAGGATTTCGCGTTATCCTCAATATCTCTGGACATATTATTCCGGAAAAACAGGGTTATTCCGGATAAACAGGGTATTATTTACTGAAACACTTTAAACATAAAATATATATATCTAGGTATATATATTTAATATATTAATTATAATCAATCTCAACAGATGTTTACATATTTTTTTATTTATTTTGCTACATACCTACTAAGCGGTCGACCGTATGATCTGTTCATTTCGCTTAGGCATAACCTACACTGTAACCTTTCTAATCAGTTTGCTGTTTTGTTAAATAGTATAATTTTTATATTAATAAATTTTTTGTTAATAAATTGTATATTAATAAGTTTTCTGTTTTGTGACTTTTCTTTTTATTTGTTTTTCTACGGGTTATTTTTTGGCGAAAAATTATAACAATTTGGGAATTACCTACCTACTACGGAAGAAAATGCAGTAAAGAATTTTCAAAACTTTGGGACTATTCCATCAAAGAAAGTCTGTGAGAAAGGGTATGATATTTCTATTACACGAATAACTAAATTTAAATTAGGGTAAGGCCATAACCTCAACTGAAAAGGATCCGTTGGGGATTTGTTTTTATCTAAACCGAATGTAGCGAAAGGAAGTCGACAGCTGTGATCTAATTAAAGCATTAATAATCCAAATGAATACGAATTTCTAATGCCACCACATAAACTCAAAGTTTTTGAATTTTTCATTTCTTTAAAAATAGGAATTTTAGTGATGAAATGTAATTAAAATTTAATTCGTTAACGTCTTCACATAAATTCCTATAAATATGAAGAAAAAGATAGACATTACCGGTGTCAGGCTCTGGCCGACAAGATGGTCGAGCGCGGTGTACGTTTTTTTTCGTTTCAAAGTAAGTTTTTCAGGATCTTATCTCTTTTTTTTTTTTTAAATTCACGATATTCGCGGAGGTTACTGAGAATTTAACCACCTGAATGCTACGGAATTACTGCACTAAATTTAAGTTATTTTATGTGCTAAATTTAACTTTAGTTTCAATTTGCAAAGATTTGACATATTCATAAGTCTGAATTTGCAGGCTATGCACTCCTAAATCTGCAATAAAAAACTTTAAAGTCAAAAGTAGCCTATTGGAATAATACATTGTCTATTAGCATACAATTATCTAAAACATTCTCTTTGGCTCTAGTTACCGGGTGAAAGGTAGGATTCTTCCCCCGGATTCGCCAACACCCTCAAAAGTTCCGGCATAGAGGAATCTCTGGAACGAAACGTTGATTGATAGTGAGGGAAAGAGGATCTGATGAAATATGAATTAGAAAGTGCACTAGGATAGTAGATCCTTGCACAACATCCTCGATCTTTAATATTCTGAAACGTGATCAATCAATAAATAACAAGAAACGGTTCCGTTTTTGTTGATTGTGTTTAGCTAAAAGTCTATGTAGACTATACTGCTGTCATAAGCTTGAAGACCCAAACTCCAAATCATTTTTTAAAATGCATTTTTGTATTGTACCCGAATTGGTCCAGAAACTAAATCTTTTTATGACAATAGAAAGCCCTAAAAACCAATAATTAGGATCCAACCATTGGATTAACGGCTTTCTAAAATCATAAAAAGGTGTAGTTTTTAGAACAATTCGGTTGCAATGCAAAGATTTATAAAAAAAAATGATTTGGAATTAGAGCCTTTTAGCTTATCACGGCAGTATAGAGTAACCTGTACTTCTATAGAGATACTTCTATCTACCTGTTAGTTGTATCTATAATGTAACCTGTTACTCTACAAACCTTACGCCAACTAGGGTAGGGAGGGCGGTCAATCTTGGAGGTTACCAACCCATTTTATCCAGAGTGAGAAATTAGAGATTTGTTGCATGGATCCACCAATAAATAAAAGTCAACCTTTACAGCCGAACTCGAACCAGCGCACAGTGATGTGAAAATGTATACACATTCTTGGACGTTAGGAGGAAAAACAAGAGCTAAAATATGGAAGTTTGATTGCAATAGGGCAAACTAATATCCTTTTATCGTCACGTCTAGCAATTTTCAACATTATTACCGCGGTAACAATAGCTTAAAATCAGATAATCGTTGGAGGAAGGAAAACCATCTTTTTTTTTTTTTTATTTAGAACTAGCTTGCCAATATTTCTTGCCAAAACTTAATGTAATATGCTGGGCAGAATTATGCAATGCTAGTGAATCCTAAGAAAACTGAAATATTGCTGTTGTTGTTTTTTAATATATAGAATTATTCAGACTTTTTAAACAGTTGTTATCTATTTGATTCAATTACGTAAATCGCCCGAAAACCTACTGAGCCTCTGTTGTTAATAAAGGTTTGAACTTGTAAAAACAGTTTTTTGGATTTTGCCCCAACTTGCCGCCTCGCTTATAATTGAAAGTTAAACGCGCGCTAACATTGAAGTTTGAGTGACTATGATTATTTTTATTTGTTTAATTTTTTATTAACGTATTTGCGTTTTCATCAACCCATTTTTTGTAAGCTACAAAATACAATGAACAAATTACAAACATATTTAACAAACCATTTATAAACCCACAAAATTAAAAACCATATTACAAACCAGGAGTTGCAACAGTAAAGTTTTAAACAATCAACAAAAATATTTTTTATCATTATATAATTATACTTTACTAGAATAATAAGTCGTTTTAACTAGATATGTTGTATTATACCATTTTTCAAAATGTTGTTAATACCTGATTAGAAAAAAATGTGGTGTCTAAATATATAGTTATTTTATTTCAATTTATAATTGTTTGATATAAGAAGACTGTAGTGCTGCAGCAGTGTACAGCATTCTAATTTAAGAGCAATATTCCACATCGTCGTTCCCATGCTAAAATAATGATTATGAAAATCAACACTTTTCAGGAGGGCAAAAAATTCATAGTATTCTTCGATGCACAAGGGGCATATTCGAACATTTTGATTTTTTCTGTTGATAAATGCAACAACTGAAAAAATTTAAATTATCGAAGGTGTCCCATATACACAGAAGAATACATCGGATTTTTTTTTTTTTTTTTCTGAAAATTAGTGATCTTCATGATCGTTAGTTTAGCACGGGAAATACGATAAGTATGGGCTTAGCTTTAAAAAAAAAATAAAAATACCGCGCTGAAAAGAAATTGTCATTAAAAAAGAATTAATATTTTATTACTATTTTTTATTGAATTCATGCTATCAACCAAATATTTTAGGCTTGAATTCAAATTTTACTGGCTGGAAGTTCCAACACGCTCTGACAACACTGATTAATATACGTTCTCATAAATTAAAATAAATACACCAAGATTATAGCATATAGTTTTAATTCGAGCGTACAGTACTACTTAGTTTTTACTCGATATTCAATTTATTATAATTATTCTTTTATTTACCAAAAATATTCTGTAATTAAAATTATTCTTTAATATTTTTTTTAAAATAATGGCAAAAACTACAAGTTTATAACTTTTATTTAGAAAAATGAACGTCAGTTAACTATATCTTGATAATATCAAGATATGACAATAATTTACTATTTCATTTTTTTTTTCAGAGAAAAGACTTGAAAGTAGGTATATTATATTATTATATACCTACTTTCAAGTCTTGTCTCTGAAAAAAAAAACAAATTAAATAGTAAATTACTGTCGAAATGTTAACAAACAGCACTATTTTTACAGTCGTTTAAACAGATTTCAATTGTTTGATAAAAATGGTTTGATTTTATTTTAAATTTAAATGTGGTATAGGAATTGAGAACTATTAGCAAGATTAAATATAACAAAAATATCAAATCTCTAATTTAAAAGAAAAATATATTTTCTAACTTTACTATCTGATTGATCTCAAGCTTATAATTTTGCAATATTTCTTAAATGTCTTGAAGAGCAATTGTTGGATATTTTATATTCTTAACATATATATACAATATAATAAAAAATAATTTATTTACTTGCATCGGGCTGGTTAATGATTGATTTTCCTATCGACCGTCGTTAGAATGTTCACTTGTTGAGCAGTACAGAATTCTTGGCCATAATGATCGAATTCACCACCTACATATGATATTGTGTTCATGAAATAGAGAATATTCAAATGGGTAAGCTTCTAAATAAAAAATAAAAAAAAGAAGAAATATTATAGTAAATATTATATTTGTTTAAAATTTCATAAAAGGTATTGATATTTATACTTATAATTATATTATCGTTAATAAGTTTTAAATCAGTTGGGGTTTTGGGCGGCTCACCCGAATGGCGGTTCGATTCCTTCCAAAAGGTTAACCCGCGCTATAATATAACTATCGGGTTATTGCTATATCGGAGGATAGAAGAGTAAGAAGGATAGAAAAGTTACTCTTCCATCCTCCTAGTATAACTATATATTATATCTTGCAGTGATAACTTTAAAATTCGTAATCACAAAATTTATTTCGCGGCGGTCTCGCATAATAAATCCCGAAGTAAATGTTCAATTTAAAACAAAAAACATGTAGCAGATTAAGGTGGCATATGGACATGATTAGAAAAAGAAAGAAAACATTAAACAATAAGTAAAGAAATTTCATTTCTTGGCATTAACATTGTATTTTCTTACAATATAGTTTAAATATTTTGCTTCTAACTGTTAATAATCGCTGTTAAATTGTTAGAAATCCTTTCAATCAATACATTAACAATGTAATGAATTAATAGTAAGTAAACAATTAGAAAAATGCTTTATGTTCTCATTATTCAACTGATTACATCAATATGAAAAGTTAATTATGATATTGATTATGATTTCTAGGGCAATCCAATAAGAATAAGAAAAAGCTTCAAGACATTAAACATCAAAGAAAATTAAAACAGTACATTTTCCAAGAAGTCCTCTAGCTCATATGTTGCCTGTTGAAAAATAGAAATTTTCTTGTATAGGTAATTTTAATGTTCAATATTTCACATAATTCAATAATAAGGACAGAAAATCACTATACTGACTAAATTTCCAAACTATCTTCTTAGTGGTTGAGAAGTTACCAATAGTTTGCCTTTTTCTAATGCATCTACAACGAAACCTAAAATGTTACCACTGATATCTTATACAACTAACTCTTTTTGAGAATTTACCTCATTCTCAAATTCATTTTTGATTTATTCTTTGATAATGGAATATATGCTCCTCCTTTGGTGATTATTCCAGGTACTAAAGCATCTGAAGCACTAGCTTCAGATGCTTCAGTTACATTACCAGCTTCTTCTCCATGCCCGTCATCTTTTATAATAATAATAATAATACTGCTTATATTGTATAATAACGCATGAGTACAATAATATTGATAAAAATATACTCCAAAATCAATTTACTTCTTGTTAAGGTTCAATAATAATAAAAAATGCCAACTTCATATAAATAAATTATATTCTATTATTATATCTAGTTATATGATGATCTAAGCGGAGTCTGTAAAGAGCTTTATCATTAAAATCAAAATTTGTAGTTTATCATGATTTTTTTTTAAAATCTACTTCCGCATTATTGCTTGAAGGTTTGTTTTTAATATTAAAACTAAAAAAAAAATATCGAAAACTCAGAATATATATTTATCATCTTTTATCCGAAAAAGGCCAACAGTTACTAAGCATTGATTAAATATTGCCAGTATATTCCATTGCGCGTCCAAGTGTTTCAATATTCATATCAGATAAAAGTGCTCATATTGTTTATATTTCATTATAAAATTGATATAACAAAATTTCATAATAATATTCTTTCTGATTCTCAATTTTTTCAGTTATTACACAATAATTTTAAACTTATTATTATTTTCTTCCAACTCTAAGAGTCATTAGCATATTGTAGGATCATGTGTTGAATTTAATCATAATTCATATATTATAAATTTAATTCTTTAGCCCAGTTGATATGATAATAGTTAACATCCTGACAATTAGCTCTAGCAATACATTAAAATTTAGGTCTGGCTTAGACACTGCAGTATATAGGTGGCAGCTTGATTTTCATTAAGAGTATGTTCAGCGTTTTATATATTTGTTAAATCAAAACAAATGTAGCATATGCAGCAAGATTCATCTTTTCAAGATGATATTTTAAAAGACACTTGCGAAGATCAGTTACTGTTCAAAAATTTATCTATGTCACATTAAAACACAATTTTGTTTTTTCCAATGAAAATTTAATTAAACATTTATAGACAATCTAATTCCTTCTGAGATCTTCAATAATACTGTTTTTATATTGCAATAATAGACTAAACACATTAGACAAAAATTATTTTTATAAAATACTATTTTTGAGACCCCTAACTTTTAAAATTTCATCACATGAAAATATTTGTTTGCCCTTTTGATCTCTAAAAAATTTTCCTTTATTGTTCAATTTTTATTCAATAAAAAACCCAGCATTTTAAAGTTTTTTTTTTTCAAATAAAAGAAAGAGGCAAATGTAACTGGCACATTTCTAGGATAAAAACTTTTTCCTGTGAAATGGCAACCACTTCCAGTCAAATTGCTTTAGTTGGTCAATAGTGCAAGGGCTGTGAGTGTATACCTTTGATTTGAGGTAGCCTCAAAGGAAAAAAATCAGAAGGGTTCAAGTTAGGTGACCTGGCAGGCCAACCAATGACAACTTTCGTGAACGCCTTCATCAGTGATTACGTAACAACAACACAATATGTAACAATAACACAACAATTTATCTGATATTTTTTAAACAAATTAATTATTGCAACTAAAATTAGTTAACTAATTTAGGATTTTATCAAGCCTAGAAATTTGTTTTTGTATATTATCATCAAAGAAAATTTAAATTTAATAGCTGATGAAATTATTGAGGAAGGAGTTTGCTACAGAAATAATCAGGAAATAAAGAAAAACATTTTTTTAAAAAAAGTTTAATTTTTCAACATTAACCTCGTAAAACAAAACAATTTATTTAACAAATAAATAATAAGTAGACTAAATGTCTATATACTGTACATCTAAAATACTGATATCATAGGAATCAATATGATGATAAGAAGCATTTTCATTGTTTAAATAGAAAATTAAAATATTAGCTATGCTAAATTTCATTTTACATTTTTGAAGGAATCCTTTCTCCAGCAAGATGTTTGATTTCATCTGAAGCATTGATTTTGTGGTGTTCTAAATAGCATTGTGAATTTCTTTCTGTATCCTCGAGAATATACCTTAAAATTAAACAGAGATGGAATAAAAATTCATAATTTATAAAATAAAAATAAAAGCTTTTCCTCGATTATATGCATCAAACTGTGAATACTTGACTGAAAACCATCAAATTATGTATAAAATTATATGTGAACTAGTTATAAACTTGTAAATAAAAATGTAAAAATGTGTTATACCACAAAATAAAATGTGTACAAAATAAATGTACTATTTGCAAAACTATTACATAGGACAGATATTGAGCAATGTTGAAACATGACAATGTTGAAAAAATAATCATGAACATTTCGCTAAATACCAGTTTTGAAATCATAATCTGAAAATTAAAATGCAAATAAAGTAATGCATTTTTATTAAAGTAAACCATTTTCATTGTGCTAAGTATTTTCATAAGAATGTGGCTAACTTTCGGTGAATATAAAAGATAAAAAAATAAACTCACTCACCTGTAGTTTACCATCATTCCACAAGAAAGAGACAAACCCCTGGGTGATGTATCTGCCATCCAGTTCAGTCTCCACATCACAGCACCATTTTTAAGATGAAAATTAGCTGATAAATAAGATTTTACAGATTAGAATGTTTTATATCATTATTTTATTGAAAAAAAAAAGAAATATAATATATATATATATATATATATATATATATATATATATATATATATATATATATATATATATATATATTGGCATGAATTTAATTTAATTAAATTAAATAATTCAAGCAATTTATCACCCCCTCCCCCGGGTATGTGAGGCCTGTCAGCCTACTTGGAGGCAACTCACAAAGGCCGGGCCTAGGAGTGATGATCCTACCCCATGTACCTAAATTGAGAATCACGGTGTGGTCTTCCATGTATGAATACTACATCGCGCGGCCAAGGATCTGCATGGTCTACAGTGCCAACCCGGAATATATGCCTATATAGACAGGGAGAAAGATTCTAGACTGCATTAACTTTAATAGAATATTTACCGACAGAATCTAGAGCACCAGATCGCCTCTTCTCCTTATAGAGGTAGTAAGCACATGATGACATCAGCAGTGGTTCTAGCATCACTACTAAACTGTGGTCCTGATACCAGGAGTTATTCAATAAACTTATTTTTAATTCTCGCCAACTGCCAAACTTTTCTAGTACATTTTTCCAGCCTTCTGGAACCTCTATTTCTTCTGTTCCTAAAAATAGTTAAATTTATTGTAATTAAAAATATTCATTAATTTAAAATATCTGATGTGGACAACAAATGACTTCCTTGTACGCCTATTATACTATAAATCGGTGGCTCAAAAAGGACACTCGTCTTCTCGACATCCATCTATTGACACACATACGCACACAAATGGGGAGGAAAACCAGTATTTTACACTCAATTTTAACACTTAAAACAAGTAATAAAAATGTTTAATTGGATTGGAAACCAAATTGCGTTTGTAACCTTTATTGCCTAAACATATGATTAATGTATTTAATTTAAATATAATTTTTGATGTAAGCTTATTATGACCTTCAAGTAAAGTACCCTTTTCAGCTCACCAATTTTAACTAAAATATAGTAAATACATTCATATCGATGTAAAAGTCCTATTTATCAAATTTGATATGTTTTACATTATATTTTAATGTAATTTCTGATGAAAGTCTAATATGACCTTCAAGTAAAGTACCGCTTCCGGTTTTCCGATTTAGACCAAAATCTAGTATGTTATTTAAATCAATGTATAAGTTATAAAGACTAAATTTGAGAAGTTTTGCATAGTATTTTAATATAATTTTTGATGGAAATAAATTATGACCTTCAAGTAAAGTACCACTTCCGGTAATCCAGTAGTGACCAAAAAGGGAGGTTCACAACTAGATTTTAAAATAATCCTAAATACAAAATTTCAACTTTCTACTGCTAACCGTTTTTGAGTTATGCGAGATACGAACGTACAGACGCCACGACGAAACTAGTCAAAATGGATTCAGGGATGGTCAAAATGGGTATTTCCGTTGATATCTGAAAACCAAAAATTTTTGTGATTACAATACTTCCTTTACTTCGTACAAGGACTTAAAAATATTACTAAAACAGATATTTAATCAACAAGACAGATATTTAACACAACACCATACAATAGTTTTAGAATTTACTTTCATTAAGTATAATTTAAGAACTTAAGAATTTAAGAAGTTCATAGTCCACTACAGGCCTGATAATATTTTTGTATGTTTAAATTTTGGTCTCCATGCTGGATCGGAGCACATAGTTTTCAAACGATACTTAATGGTAATAATGTCTAAAACAATTGCAAAGTGATTGTCTCAACCATATGGTAGACAACATTCGCAGTTGGTGGTATGGCAAGAATTTTTTTGTCTTGAATGCATGAAATACTGGGATATTATCATAAAATATGTTAATACCATAGAACGTGATAGAACATATTAATGTACCTCAGAAGTATAAGATCGATTGTCAAAATTGTGCAGCAAAAGACCAAATTCAATATTTTCTTTTAAAATAGCTAATAATTTTTATCTTTTACCACTCATTATCTAGAGAACTATGCAGTTTTGGACATGAAGCTTTATACCACTGAAGAGAGCATGTAAAAAAACATGAAGATCAGTAAAAAACTCATTTTCAAGAAGAGTGGACACTCGATCTTTCACCTCTGGAGTACAGATTTTAAGTATGAGATGTGAATTGTTAATTTTTAATACTACACTAAAATTTAAAGTTAAAGCTGTCATCATTTCTAACTCACCTCATTACATGTTGTAGTTTCAATGGTCAACATATAAAAAATTCTATTTTTTAATTAGCAAAATATATTCCTTAAAACTGTGTTGGTTTGACAGCATTATCATGTACTGGAAATAGTATAATATTTTGAAGCTTAAAGGCTTACTCCATATCTTAATCACTAAAATAATGGTTCTTAGCAATTAGAGTATGAAATTAATATTAATAAAAGGAATATTTTAATATTGATTTTTTTCTGAAGGTAATTAGATCAGTTTTAATGCTTACCTTTTTCATATAACTTGATCTTTTCCATTAGCCATGTTTTAAAGCCAGGTATTGGGGATAGTGTGGAGAGCTGATTAATTTTTGGAAATTCTGCCTGAACTTCCTGAACTACACGCTTTATCAAGTAATTACCCAATTCAATACCCTATAAATAAATAAATATTGATTACTACGAATGTGCCCTTTATAAATAACAGCTGACTTTGGATAACTCAAATTCTAATTGCACAAATATTTTCTCTATTTCTGATTGAATTTCATTTTGTTGAGTGGAAAAAAAATTTTTCTTACCTCTTCAAGTCTGGGAATGAACTATGAATATCTACTACAACCCAAAAAAATTTTCGTTATCAAAATGATAAACAATACCTCTATTACTAAACTTTTTTGATCCAATCTCATTAAAGCAAAGGTTTTGAAGAATCTCTTGAATCACAGTTGGTTTATGGTATTTTATAAAAATCTTATGTTTTCATATTGAGGCTATATAGAAAATTTTATATTTAAAATCATAAAATCATTATATTTAAAAGCATATGTAGCCTTTCATATTTTGCCATTGGATCTCAAATTCTCTTAACCTAAGAACCTGTATTTCAAATAAAAATATTACCTCTATAACCAGTTCATAAGCTTATTTCTATTATTCAATTGTAACTTGAACTTTGGACAGCTCAAAGTAATGTGTCATTCTTGTAAATTTGATTTATTGAGATACAGTTAAATGTTTATAATTATAACTTTTTTATTTTCATTCCATTAACTTTTATTTCTTTTTTTTTTAAATAGAATGATTACTCAATAGTGCAATCAATCCATAGTTTATAACGCTTAGAGATTGGTGATACACTCATGAAATGTTTTGAAGATATAGTGTTTACTTGGTGAACAAAAAGTGATTTTAATAGTATTTCCATCCACCCTCAACCCCTCTAGTCATTACTTCTATTACTGATCCAGAGTCTTGAATTAAATAGAGCTCTTTTTGCACGAATAGTTCTTTTTAAATGTTTGTGATTCTCTGGAAGGTTATTTTAATTACATTGGTTTTGCAGGGAAAAATAAATAAATATGGTAGTGGATGAATGGTCATTAAAAAAATAAAATATTTTATTTAATTAAAAAATATTTGTTTACCTGCAAACCTCTTTGTGTTGAGGAAATGGAATAGAAAATAGCAGCAGTTACTAAATTGGGATCTTCTTCTTCACTAGCTGCTACTGAGGAATCTTTTGCACTTGCATCAACTGAAATTGAAATAACAGTTATATGTCTTATTCATCTTGAAAGTTTTATGTTCTTCTATGCTTAACAATTAATAAAATATTCAAATAAAACTAGATTCCCTCATATTTTAAAGTTTATTATCAATAATGTAATAATAGTAAAATAAAACTCTAGTAAGCATCTTTATTAGGGAAGATAATCTAAAGAAAAAGAATTCATAAAAATTTGACCACAGTTTAACAAATTTTGGTATGGTAAAAGTCAAAATACTTAAATAACTTAAGTGAGGAAATAAAGCTGTAGAAAGACTTAGACTTTAAGAATTAAATCTCAGAACTGCACTAGTCCAGAAAGCCATTCAAATGTTTCGATATATGACAAAGGCACATCCCACAACTCGAAGTAGTTAATAATAAAGCAAGAATATATCTCCACCTTTTATAAATCCAGTGCATGTATAAACCAGTGGTGGCTCGTAGATAAAATTAGAGGGGTGCTGATCGAAAAAAATTTTAACCTTTGTTTTGTGTAAAATGAAACAAATGGGTATAAAAACAAACATTATTCAGGAACTTGTTAAAATCCTAAAAGAAAGGAAATCAAACATTTTTTACCAACTATAACATGCATTGTTACAATTCAAACTTGATCAATTTATTTAAAAATTAAATCAATTTTTAGTAGAGTAACAATCTAATTGTACACTTTGTAACATACAAGAATATTGTACACATTTTTAAGCATAACACACATGGTGTAAAAAAAAAAAAAAAAAATCATCTTTCACCGACACACAAGGATCAGCACTGTGAGATCAAGAGTGCTTTTTCTTTCCACAGGCTCGGGCGCAGCTTTCTACCTGTGCATGCACACAACAGCCAAACACCACCCTACTAGCACTGTAAAGCACACAGTACCTTTTTCGTAAACTGGTATGCTATTGATTAAGCTTAAGAATTATATATTGTACAAGTATAAAGAAAGAGTTAAAGAAAAAAGACTCATATTAAATGGTATTGATAATATCAAGTGGAAATGGGGATACTGCAGTTCCAAAGTTTCTATACACGAGCTGCCACTGGCATAGAGACACTTTTCTACTAAAAGCAATAATTCAAAAATAAATGTATTTATCCTCTTTTTTTTTATATCTGTCTAATGTCCTATTAGAATACTCCTTAATATATTGCTATCATAGACTGATATTTTGCCCAAAATAACATAAAAAGAGACAATATTAATCTGGCCATGCTAACTTGACATGCGATGGGCAGCCGTGACAATGCCTTTCATACTAGATGATATCTCATTGGAGAGCGCTGTGTGTAGCACAACAATAGGCTCTGTAGGCATGCTACTATGAGTGTAGACAAAGCAGCGCCTATAAGCCCCCACTCTCCTTTTTAAGTCTGCCCAGCTTCTCACGGGGTGCACTGCCTCGTACTCAGAGATCTACAGGGATAAATGAGAGTTAGTCTCATAAAAGGATTTCTGAAGTGTGGATTACGAGCTGATTCAAGATGGGCACCAACACTTATAATATTTAATTGGATCATATTTGTGCATAATTGCAACTTAATTCATCAAATAGTTTTATATTTACCATAAAATTATTGCATCTAAAAGTTATTGCTAATTAAGATATGAACTAGCATAGTTTAATTTTTTTTCCTAGTGAAAAATAAAAATTATAATTACTTCTGTTCAAGTATTTATTTCAGCTTTAGTTATTTATTTTGGAAAGAAATACAAATAAAGCTAATTAATCATCAAAAGTATTATTAAATTACAATTTTATATAAAAAATTACAGAAAATGAATTCAATAATGTATATCATGCACTTTTAAATAACTTCTTATATACCTTCTGTAACATTTCACAAGGTGATTTCCAAGTAACTCGCTCCAATTTCAAAAATCCTACTGAAAACCATAGTGAAAGGAGCTCTCGGAGAGTAGTGTTTAATTGTTGGATCGGTATTAATGCCTCTGATTTGGAGTCTAATGAAGCTAACAGGTCCTAAAATAGAAAACAATAATTAATGAATAACAACACTTTAAGCTCATTGAAAATACTTGAATAGCTAGAATATTAAATGAATAAAAACATTTTTTTAAATATTTTTTACATTATACAGTAACAAAATTTAGTAAATTCCAGTAACAAAATAAATCAATAATAATGCTAAAAACAATGTTGAACAGATTTTGGCCTATCATAAACGTGATATCGTAAACTGGGATAGTCAGGAATTCAAAATATAAATGTTTAGGTGGGCTTATTGTTATCACATTTCATTTAGTTTCCTATCTTAGTTTGTAACAGTCTTCTTTAATTATCAGGGAAAATCTTGTAAGTCGTTTAATAATTATTTATGTTATCTTGATGACATAATAATTTAATCCATTCCTATAATCAAACTTTTTGAAGGCTAAACTCAAAAAATTATAAACAAAATTCAAAGTACTGGGGTAACATTAGGATATCATTTAAGATAGCTCAAAAGCATTTTACAGCAAAACAGTTGGTCTGAGAGAAAAATTCTATACGAAAAATTGTAGAGCATAACATTTTCTCCTAGAATATGCCAGCTAGTTTTAACTTTGACACCTTGTAAAGGCCTTACGTGTGACGAAGCTGTGAGATTTGGAGATGACCCTTTTATGTACATAATTTTAAATGGTAATAAAAGTTAAAATAAATGGTGCAAACGGAATTTTGATATCTTAAATTATTTTAAATTAAATAATTTGCATTTATTAGGAAAAATACAGTCCTTACTGGTTTGATAATATTTTTATTAAAAAGGTGGTACAAAAATACATCGGAATCATATATCATGTTCTTGTAACCCACATCAGTTTGAACGCGTGCCAGGCACATAAGCGGCATCAAAGTGCCAAATAATGGGCATATTCTGAAAGAAAAGGTTACGCTCTAAAATTTTTTCCTTTAGCATTTTTCTCTCAGACCAATCGTTTTCTTGTAAAATAAGAAAACAGGTCTATCCTAATGTAACCCTGGGTGGCTGGGTAACATTAGGACAGAAAAAATCCTCTTACCCTCCCTCCCTGTTAAAGAGAGCTATCTATCTGAAGAATCTGAGTATTGTATAATATGTCCTAATGTTACCCCAGTTTACATTAATATTTGGACAATTATATACTATAGATATATACTTCATTTAAGTGGTTACAATAACTGTATACAAAAAATTAATTATTGATAAGGGAAAGATAAAATAATAATAATTTTTCAAAATCCTTTTTTTTAATCTATAAACAGTTGGAAAATTCCAAAACATAAAGCCTTAAGAGGCATCGAACAGAGACAGCACATCACCCCAAGGCATCCAATCACATACTATGTGATTGGGTGTTTTGGAGTGATGCTTCTTTCTGGACAGTTGTTGAGAGATGTGCTGTATTTGATCTTGATTAATGTGATTTTCGGTGGGTGTCCTGATGATGCCTGAATTGGTGAAACGTTGACTGGTTAGTTGGTTGTCGGTATCAGAGAGTAGTAGAGACTTAAGGCTTTGTATTTTGGAATTTTCCAATTGTTTATAGTATGTAAATTATATCTCTTGTCGAGTTTTTGCACTTTTATATTTACTGATTTTAAAGTTATTTTAAAATTATTTTTTTAAGTTCAAGGTTAAGCTGATACTTTTCAATGTCATAATATGCTCTCATAATGTGCTAAAAAATGTTGATGGACTGAAAAAAAGAAATAAGTGACCAATCTTCATTAATGAACCTACCTATTTCAATATAGAAAAGAAAAGAAAACCATAAATTGATGTTCTCTTTTTATTCACTGATATTATTCATTTATAGTAGTGCATGTCACCCCCACAACAGAAAATAATGTTGCGAAATCTTTAAAACATACTTAAAATCACACAATTTTAAATAATAAGAAAGTATTTTCCTAATTAAAGTATATACAATCAGTAATTTAACTAATTAAGTTGAAAATGTAAATAATTAAAAATGTTTGTATTAATATAAGTTCTTTTATAGAGAATAAGTTATTATCAACTAATATAAATTGGTATAATTGCTGGGCATCTTAATTATTAAAATCAATTTTTTTTTATTATTTCAGAAAAACTTAAATAATTTGTACAGTGAGCATTTATATTTAATTATTTTCATTTTTAATCCAAAAATAATTAAAATAATAATTTTTAATATAAAATACAACCTTATTTTTTAAAAATAATAATGAACTGAGCATAGTTAAAATATAAATAACAAACAGGAAGTAATAATAAACTTAAACCTTAAAGGATCTGTTTTGTTTTTTTAAATTTGTCGATATTATGTTTTATTTATATTTACTATTGGAAATAACTAAAACTATGAAAAATTGACTATCAGCAATGAAATCCCTCCTGTAAATACAACTAATTCTTAATATATAGGCAGCAATGCTATCGACTAGATTTAAATGGGCCTTATTTTTGAAATTATTCCTAAGTTTTTTTTAGCCATATTTTATTATGAGAGTTATATTTATATTTAAGAGGATGCGGTTGGTATAAATGTTTATATCTTATTTCAAAACAATCTTATATGCTACGTAGCCAGCCATATTGTCCTTGACGTTTATTCAACACAGTTGACTCCTTCATAATTTGTTTTTTTTAGTTTAGATCTTAAATTGCACATACATTTTCCCAAATGGTTTCAATCATTTTAATATTACATACTATCTCCGAAAAAAAGAACATTTTTGAAGGTAACAGCAACGATTCTTTCTCTTGGATTATTTATAATCTTAAATACCACTTAACCTTATTTATTCATACTCTATTGATTTATTTTAAATATACAAATATTATTTAAGGTTATTTATTTCTGTTTTTATTTTTTCATTTAGGGCATCCACCCATTATTCACTTGAATTTTATTTGATTGGAAAGTTGCTGATTTTAATGGTCCAGTACAAAAAGGTAATACTTTCTTTATAAACTATATTAATTATTACTTTCATTCTCTCCATTTTGAAAAAAAAAGATGTAAAATGAGATATTGTTAATTTCATAATTGCAAAAAATGAGAAGAAAGGGATGCTATCTGAGGGAATTGGAAGCTAACTAAATTTGGAAATGAATTTCTTTTAATTTACGTTAAACAGTG
The DNA here is from genome assembly GCA_948150685.1 of Rhaphigaster nebulosa. NCBI lineage: Eukaryota > Metazoa > Arthropoda > Insecta > Hemiptera > Pentatomidae > Rhaphigaster > Rhaphigaster nebulosa. The sequence goes on from OX411311.1 coordinate 26,108,213, forward strand.
TAATAGTATAATTACAAATAATTTAATCACAGTTAAATAATGTATTGCAATTCTTTATTGGTGAATGTAATAGGCATGCAAAGTTATTGGGACAGATCAAGAACGAATCACTAAAAATGTTATTATTGCTGAAACAAAGGGTAAAATGCTCTTTATTCCTTATATAAGTTATAGTCGCCCCACAATATGATTCATTTCATTTTATTATACCCTCTACTCATTCAGTTCAGAATGGTTTTCTTAATAAAAAAAGTTATCCAATCCAATACATTAAATGGTGATGGTTATGAAATCTTGTTTTTATCTGAAGAGTCCACGTAGAAAAGGGGAAAAGTCATATTTTTCCAAAATGCAGTTATACACATCAATATGTTCATATCGTTCAGTAGAATAAGACAGTAAAAAGAAACAGCCTGAAACGTGGATAGTCGATTTGTTAGAAGAGTTTGAACACGATAGACTGAAGAAAGTACGAACTCCAAACTTTAAAACTTGTATTTCTGAAAATACATTACGGGTGACTCTTAGTTCAGTGACATTAGGCAAATGACCAAACTTAGATATTCAAAACAACTAAGGTCTGATGGTCCCATGATATTTGTTACCCTTCCCTTAGGGTAACTGTACCAGTAGTTTACTCTATAAGGAACCAAAGTAGTAAAAATGGTCTCAAAACCCTCAGTAGCCACAAATTAATTCATATTTTGAGCTTCATATTTTCTACAGGATGTACTGAGTATTTCTTTTTCTAAAAAAAATCATTTTGATTGATTAGAAAAGGTAAAATCTCATTTTTTTGCAGAGATCTAAAATAAGCAGTAATTGACACCCAAAATTTGACATGTTGAATTAGTTGAGATCCATCACTGCAGTGGTTGACTGTGCTACAAATTGGACACTTTAGAGATGATTTTCATGAAAGACATTTTTTCGAACATTTTTATTTCAACAATTTGAAAAACATACAAATTATATCACGGATAATGTTTATAAAAAATTACTCAGGAACAGGAACTATTTAGTATTACACTTATAATAATAATTAAGTGTCACAATGTTCAGAATATTAAGAAATAAACTTAATAGATGTATGAATTGAGAAAAATATGTTTTGAACTAAATTACATGGTAAAAAAGCATTTTAGGAAACATAAATCACTGATGACTTATCACTTGAATAAAGTACAAATAAGGTAAATTAGAAAATAAAGCATTAACATCTCAATATCACTCAAGTTGAATCGACCTACTAAATTGAACCTGTAAATCTGGTTTCTGCCCAAAAATCAAATGGATGTGTGTCCGTCACTTCAATCTTGGTTCATTGTTCTGCAGGAGGTATATTTGTAGGACTGTTATGTGAATACTGAATGGTGCTCTCATTTTCATCAACTTGGCTTTGGGCATATTCATCCAAAATCTGTTCGAATGAGGAAGTCATCTCATCTAAATTTCCATTGTCTGATGGAACTCATTCTTCCGATTCAGAAGACGAACTGCTTCGGTTTTTCCTTTGCCTTTTAGGCAATTTATTTGTACCTTCTTGTTTCATAATCTTGCATTTCTCAAACTCCTCCTGCATCTTCTTCTCTTTTTTATCATGCTTTTCTTGTTCTCTGGCTTTCTTGGCTTCCAGCCTTTCTTCAGCTTTTGTCTTTTGGTTTTCATAAGCTTCACTTTTCTTTTTTTCTTTCAATTCATGATAAGCTACCCATTTATCCAATATAACAGCGCAGGGCAAGCATTCTCCTTTTTGCTTCTTCTTCTTATTTTCAAGAGGTTTTGGCCATAAAAGCAACGTTTTGAAGGAGCTAGGAACATCTGCAGGATCAGACGACGTCCAACCTGTAGCCACCTCCAAAATAGCTGCCTCCATCTGCTCCTCAGAATACGAAAACATCTTCCTTTTTTGAGAAGGCATAATTTTTGCCTGAAAAGGGCAAAGAAGCTCAGGCTTAGGTAGGTAGATTTGGAATTTCCAAGCCGAAAAACTGAAAATTTTATAGGAACAATCTACACATTGACACACTGTGTTGGAGTAGTCAACACATGTGATCTTGCAGTTGACACCCCCTGTCAGTTACTACTTCCAGTTGAAATATCTCAATGTTTCAAATATAGATCAATTCAGCTCAAGAATTACAATTTATTCCATCCAAAATTACAGAATTAGAACATGGAATAGTAGTTGACATGGGTGCCTACTAAGGAAAATCCTGAAGATGAAGTTGAAACCCCACCAAATTGTTAGAAAAATAAAAAATAAGCTGCCCCAATGAATTCTCATTGAAGTTAAGAACTATTATCAGTCTACAGGACCAAAATTAGCTAAATCAAATTAATTATACAAGCTAGAAAGCTTAAGGTAGCCACTCACTTTCTTGAAGGCAACAGCAGCGAAACAGATTCCATCAGTAACACACATGGACTGATCACAATTCAGCTGGCTCTAATCTCTCCCTATTAATCACGGAGGCCCTGATCTGTCTCCCCGTTAAATTTTAATTGAAAATGTGAAACTAAAGTCTTATTATTTGATTTTTAGTTATCAGTGTCATCTACTGCTACTGTGTCAACTACTGGTACCGTTACTCTAGTACATGGCACTGCTTTCCTTTTTTCTCAAATATTTCAGAACATATGAGGTTTAGAGCAAAAATGTTTCCATAAAAAATCGAAGTAAATTAAATTTCCTACAAAATATCTAAGTTTCTAAAATATCAATAGCAGAAAATGGGATAAAATTTTTATTTTGCAAAAATCGAGTGTAGATCCTTTTAAATTCTTTTCAACTTGTTTTTGGCCTATTGATAAATTGCTTATTACATAAATAGGTTTAACAATAAAATTTGAGGATAAATTTTGATGTATGTGAAAGGGGGTGGAGATTTCTGTCTTCTCAATTTTCGAGAAAATTGTATTACAATTGCTTTTAAAAATCTTTTTGAAGTTTTTTTTTCTTTTGGTCAATTGATGGATTGTTTATATAAATAACATAATGAGGTGCAGTAGTTAAATTTTTGTTGTAATTTATCGGAGGGATTCAAAATTGTCTATTGCCGGGTGTTGTCAGGTAAAGTTGAGAAGCCATCAGATGAAGTCCCACCAAGTTACTCAAAGTTGTGCGAGATAAGTCATAGATGGAAGATGTCTTCTCTATCCTGTTTTATGGCAGTGTCTGGCTTCCTTTCTGTCCATATTCAAACAGTATATTGTTTATAGACTTGGATTATGGGAAACAGATAGTAGTGCTTGACGGCTACTGTGCAATGATCACAAAAGATGAAAAACATCTTTATCACTCTGGAAAACGTCCCATGAAAATGTTATAGTGGAACATCCAATTTCAATAACATTAAAGCAAGAAGAATTCTTTGGCAATTCCAACAAAATCCAGTTCATTTCACTTTTAACGGCTCACTTAATTAGGAGATTTGAAGAGATCTATTCTTGTAGTGGATGCGATTCCATTTAGAGTTGGTGGACGGTTGAATTTTAAAATTGGGTTGATTGAATGATTATTGACTTGTTTGAAATGCTATAATCAAACTATATTTTCATAGAGGAAATAATAGTCAGTGAATACCTATTCATTCTCATCTTTTCTAGAGAAGTAAATAGATATTTACTAATATTGATATAAATCATTTTATGCCTAAACAGAAATATGTATAAAGAGTTATGAAATTGGAAAGTAAGAATTTAGTAGTTATGAGAACAATAAATATGCCTCATGATGCCAAAAAATGGCATAATAAGTTTAACCTAATGCAGTCTTCAGTCCTGTCTGGAAGAGACTGCTTTGATTTGACTCTAAGTGAACAGTTGTTCTAAAACACCAACACATAGGGCAATGTATCTCTGTATCTCTCGACCTCCTGTTGCAAGAAAATGTGACCATACTTATCTGCAAAAAAGAAGTCTTGGCAGAACTTCCGGGAAAAATCTCTAAGTGAGGATTTTCGAAGACCCTAACAAATAGAAGATAATATGGGAGTATACAATTGAAGAATGGAGCCATAGGTGGAAGTTGATCTCCAAAGGGAATATCTTGAGAAAACCCTTCTCCATTGTACAATCTTGGCTACATGCAAAATGGGTTCTCCCAGACTATTGGGTTTCACAATTCTTCATAGGGCATTGAGGGTTTTCAAGCTAAGCTTCGTAGCCTTGTCTAGGATGTGGATCCACAATAATTCACTTCTGTTCTGCCCGATAATCTTGAGCATGTGGTCACGACCTGCACTGCATTCGGGGCATTAAGGGCCACGATGATGAGGATCATGGGAATATTTGCTGTCACTAATGAGTTTTCTCAGTTAATGAATGAGCAGAACTTGGGGTCCAGCCTATTACATCCTTGGAGCCAAAGTAGAAGAAGAATAGTGCCAGTATCAGGAAGACTATGGGAAGATTGAGGCCATAACTCGGAGAAAATTAAGACTTCTTTGCACCAGAGAATCACTGCTGCAGAATCCTGTATTGCCGCAAGGCAACGAAGAGAAGATAAGAAAAACAAAAGATTACCAGGGAGAATAATGTTTTCTGCTAAGTATTTGGTGATATAGAGAATCAGAATGCTATGATGGGGACATGTTTGGCATATGGACTCAGAACGATTGTCAAGGAGAATTCTCTTCGGTAAACAACACTGAAATCAAAGCCAAGGATGAACTAGGCTATACTAGCATGAAGACATGAAAAAAATTTGAAATGAATGAAGGAAAGCAAGAAAAACTTTTCTGTTTCTGAAATAATTTTGATAAAGAAATACCGAAAATGAAATTATACATACTGGTCACCAATAAATGGATTTGATTGATGGATATATGAAGGTAAAAGATAAAGATTAAATTTTGGGATACAGTCCTTTTTACTATCCTATCCTATCTGACGGCGCTATGGTCCTTGCAGGACCTTGACCTCCTTAGTGATCCTCTTCCACTCAGACCTGTCTTGGCTGCCCTTCTCAACCCGTCGTCACCAACGACCGAAAGTCTTCTTCCACATCCTGCAGCCAACAAAGTCTAGGTCTCCTATTCTTCTTCCAGCTGGGTGTCCCTCCATCTTCATTTTAGGTAGCTGACCACGCTCCATTCTTTGTACATGCCCCGGCCATCTTATCCTGGCATTCCTAATGGTGGAAACAATGTCGTGTGTTTCATACAAGTTCCTTAGTTCTTCATTGGTCTTCATTCGCCAGCGATCTCCTTCTTTTGTAGGGCGAAAGATTCCTCTGAGGATTTTTTTCTCCCACCTGTTTAATAGCCTTTTATCATTAAGCGTCAACGTCCAGGACTTGCTTTTTTACTAATGAATAAAATTTAATCTTAATTGGATATAATCTTAGTAAAGAATAAAAAAAAAAAAAAAAAAAAAAAAAAAAAAACTGTATGATTAGTGCCTTCAAGTACATTTTCTATGAAACATCTATAAACATTGTACTAACACGTTGATCACCGAAGTGGTTCTGGACCAAGATTGTGTTATTTGACCATACACCAGGGACAGCCCAAACCTTGAAAAAAAACTTTTGCTCCACGCTACGGGATAACCCGCCAATGGGTACTTAGAGCTTTAGAGGATAGTCTCCATGGTAAAATAGCTCTGCATTATTGGTTTTTGATAATTCAATGTTTTAATATGTTTTTGTCAATTAAATGATAATAAAACTTTTTTCATATTTTTTTCACTTTCTTTTGGGATTAATTGATTTTAAGTAAATTGAAAGAGTATTTAAAATTATTGTATTTGTATTAAAGAGTATTTAATTATTGAAAAGTAATTAATTCGGAGTCTTTCTTTTGCATCCCTGTTCACACTCTTTTCCCACAAACCAGAGGACCGTCTCATAAATTTAATTATTTGGAACATCTGGGCATAAAGAAAACTAAGAAAGGCAATCAAATATAATTATAAATCAAGTTAAAAAAATATACGGCAAAATATGAAAAAATTTCGAAGTTCCCTTAGTGGTTCCATTGCACTTCATGTGTTCAAATATCACTATATCAATAAATAAAATCAATTACTGTTGGTGGATCAAAATGTATGGTACTGATAGCAATTTACTCAATTGTACTCTAAGGACAATACTGTTTCGAAAAAAGTATAATAAAATTTAAATTTCAAATCCATTTGGTCATCTATTTTAACCGCAAACATGAAGAACTTTTATGAAGATATTGTTAGTGATTGGCAATGTTTAATGTCTGGCATTTTAAATTAAATTATGGACAACTAACCTCCTTTCATTGCATTTGTTTTAATAATATTTGAATCCATTTGATTGTTCAAAGAGCTAAGAAAATTACCTCTCAAAGAATATTAATTGTAAAACCTAAAATAATTCTAATCATAGTGACTAATTAAATCTGAAAGGCATTCATTTCTAAAAGGTTAAATACATGCCAAAACATCAGTCCTCATGTCCACCAAGAATTTTACTCCATTTTCCAAACGTCCAATATGCTTAAATAACCACGAATACTGTGGGTTTAACACACTTTTCAATTGTTCTTCAGCTTTGAGTGAGATAGCAGTTCCTGGTTTGAAATCTTTCTGAAACAAATAACTGCATTTATTAAAACCCAAGTTAATATGAATTTGATGCTAATAAACTTACCATCTAATAAATGATCCATTCTCTAAATATTGATATCCTGATCATAGCTCAGTGCCATTATATATTATAATTTAATATAATAATAAATTATAATTCATAAGTCAGTAAAGAATATTTTAATATATTATTACTTACAAAGTGGTTCATTGCTTTGTGAATACGTTCATGATCCACAGAATAATCTGTTGCCAATATTTTCAGAAAGGTTTCCCTTTGGGGCTTAGTAAAAAGTTTATAAGTACACACTAAGTCTTTAACATAATTCTGAAATATTAATACAAATAAATTATTCGAAAACACAACTATTAGAACATTATGGAAAAACTGTGACTTACCTCAACAATCCAACTGGTGACATTTTTATCCTGATATGCCAATATTTTCTTCAATAACAGTACTAACCTTTGTTCATCTTCAATTGTACTTTGTCTTCTTAAAAGGGGAGGAACATCGAAATATTCATCTGGACTAAATGACTTGGATTCTAGGCAATCGAAAGTAGATGGATCACAGAATGAATCCTCTCCAGAATCAACCATTGTAGTTTTTTTAATAGAATAAGAATGATAGACCAGAGGGAGTTTGATGCTCTTAAAAAGGAATGGACTCCAAGAGGAGGACCCTCTCAAAATTCGCAATGAGTTTAAAAAAATAACATTTAGTCTCCCAGCCATGATCTTTCACAGTCATACTACTGACTACAAATGGTCTCCTTATCAGATTGTAAATTAATATATTTAAATGAAGTGACACTTAGGGAGGGGAGAGGAAAAGTTGCAATTAATGTTACTCATAGGCATATATACAAAATATTTACACTGACATTCCCATTAAATGAACAGGAGGAAGGTTAATTTTTGGTTCCTTATGAGGTTATATCTGTTTGGATTTTTTTTTCTTATTAATTTGACTCTGCAGTGATCAATAAAAGATTTTATCAATTATAGCAATACATAACTAACATGAAGAATTTTTATTACAATTCAAATTTTCTTTTTAACGAAGAATTCTTTTTCTGTTTGAAATTTATCTATCACACTTATTTGAAATATGCAATATGAAATTTATCCAATTTTAGTTACTATTATGATTTTTTTTTAAATATAGTAGAAGTGGAAAAATACACAAATATATATATATATATATATATATATATATATATATATATATATATATATATATATATATATATATATATATATATATCTTTAGACATTTACTCCTTTAGATATATTTTGAGGGAGTAAACAAAAAAAAAATATTGTGTAGTTAAAAGTAAACTTGTGAATCATCTGATTGTATCATGTTAATTGTAGGATGGCATTATAAAATATAAGTAAAAAACATAACAATTTATTAATTAGGAAATTAAGTATAAACTAGTAACTAGAACAAAAATTTAATTCAGAAATATAGGTGATATCTGTATTATTAATGATTATTCATTTCAAAGTGAAATTGAAGGTTTTCACTTCTCACCAGATCTTTTAAAAACACATTACTTATTTTCAAGATCTTAGTACTATTTTATGATAAATTAAGTGTATAAAACACAACAACATGACCTCCAAGAATTAATTTCATTTCAGACTCTGAGATTTTAAGAACAGTATTTCATCATAAAAAATAATAGTATGTGATAATACATACATTAATAAAGAAGACTAGACACAATAGCAGTGATACTGTTTACAGAAAATATCAAGGAAAGGATGAACATCATCAATTCAACCTGAACATCATTACTTAGACTAACAACTGACAGTCAACTTTAATATAGCATGCCTAATTGGAATGAAAATATACATTTGCCTGGGTAGAAAATGTTATTAAACAGTATCACTGTAAGATGCTTTGAGTGACAATTAAGTCCCAGTTGAAAAATGTGAAGAATGAATTTCAGAGAAATGGTATGAAAAAACTTCAAAACGGAAGTTAATAAAGGATCACAGTGCTATTTGTGGTGAACATCTACCTGGATATTGAGAAATATTATTCTTTGCCATGTCAGAGTTGGACACTATGTTCTGACCTGTTTATTATATGGCCTAAAACCCCTAACATGTCAGCATTCTGGTGTTCAAGAGTGCCTTGAATTCACATCTACACATCAATTAGATATATGTATACTACATAAGCTTTACATGAATGTCCTCAAATTTATTTTTATACATTAAAAGACTCAACATTTTATTCAATGTCATTAAATATTGGTTATTAGAAAGAAACAAACAAAATTTAAAAATTCTAAAATAAAAATAATTTATTTTTTTGTCATGATTTTTGATTTGTGTTTATTTCTATTACAAATGCTTTGGTTTTTTCTTCTGTCTCATGATTATGATATTTGCTGTCATCACCTCCCAGCATCAATTCTATTTGTTTCAGTATTTCTAGTTCTTCTAGGACTCCTGTGAACAAAAGAAATTTAATGAAGTATAGCAGTAATAATAATGATCAGTTTACATCAGCATGGTGTTATAGAAGGATCAATCTAATCTGGGATTGATAAATTATTTGCCACTTCTATTCAATATTGTTTTATTGAATAGAAGTGGCAAATAATTTATCACATATGCATACCTAATATATATCTCCCTCCCTTGAATCCTGTTAAAATATTCACCAGATCAGAATCTGTGCCATCTAGGACAACTCTACCCTTCCTAACACTCAGAATTTAATGTCCTGGACCAAAGTGATTCCTTCTTCACGCAGCCCTAGAACTTTACACACCCATTTAAATTACCTCAATGTTACCTTTTTCTTAAATTTTATTTACTTTTAATTTTATTCAGGTTCCAAAACCTATTATAAAATTATCCTTATTTTCAAAAAGGCCAAAGAGGAATCGACACATCCTTGCCCTCTTTAAAACAGTGTTTGTCCCTGTTTTATCTTCTTGCTCATATTTTTATTATAGGTGCATTTTGTAATTTCTCTTAAAATCAATATTTTAAGTATTCTTTTAAATATTTAAGCATTATTCATTTTAATTGGCATGTTAATTTTATTTTTAGGGGCAGTTTCATTCTATAATTTTAGAATTGTTTTCATTAATTTTCAATAATTTTTTTTGTAAAGTATAGTTTTATTTTGCAAAGAAGCTTTTTTTTCTGTATTGCTTGTTAATGTATTAATTTTAATTTCATTCTGAAAACTCTTCTTTATTCGGAAAACCTAATTTCACACCACACTTTTTGGCAAAGGAGGGAATTCCAGATCAATCCCAAAATAAACTGTTTCTTCATTTATACGAAATTAAAGCTTAATAAAAGTAGGAGTTTTCCAAGAAGTGGAAGTAGCCCAGCAGTGGGTTGAGGGAAGCATTCACGTGCGATTTCAACATTCACGCATGATCTAAAAAAAATAAATACAACTTTTCGCTATTGGTCCTCCGGAAAGCCCCTTACAATGAATTTAGTTAAACCAAACTATATTTCTTGAAGGACCTTTTGTCTACTTTACTATATATAATCCAATTGGAGCTTAATTACCTTGAATAGTTCTTGAGTAATCGCTTCCTATTCAATAAAAAACGTGTCACTTAAAAAAATACATATCTACAATGTATTACTTTCCTGCATAAAGTTCTCTATGACTAGATGGCCCTACACGATCGAATTTTTCATCCATCCGAACGAATGGAAAAAAGGCCGATATTCCCTTACATCATTGGTTTTTTCATCCAACCGAGCATTCCATCCATCCTTTTTAATTGTTTCAATTTATTTATTTGATTTATGTTTTTAATTTATTTCTTTTTAAGATACAAATTTACAGAGCGGTCGCATTTACAGTGTCTGCACTCGAACTTACCCGAAGGTCGCCACACTAACACTCTCTGGCTCCATTTGTGTTAACTAACTGCATGGCGCACAGTGGTCCAGAATGGCCTATTTGGCGAAAAAATTAATTTCTACAGTACCTTTTTTTCATTTTTATGAATAAAAAGGAAGAATAAATAAATTCTCAATAGTACGTACAAGGGGTTTGACAATTAATGTAAGATCTATGCATGATTTTCATACAGTAATTTATTTTTTGTTTTTTAGTTCAAATATTAATTTTTATTTAATTTTTTTTAAACAATGAATAAAGTTTTTTGGATGAAACTTATTTATATAATTGATATTGCTGTTATCCGTTCTGCATTGTCTTCACAGTAATTTAAATTTGTCCTATTTGTTTATTTATTTCAATTAGATTTGCATACAATTTGTTCATAAATTCGTTAAATTACAAAATTAAAAGTTTTTACATCCTTGTGAAAATCCAATTTGCCCTTCATTTCTCTGAGTGAAATCGATTAATATAAGAATCTGAAATGACTAGGAGTATGTTGTCAAAATTCGGCTGCATTTTCTTGAATTGCTGAATCGATATTGATGATAATATTTATTTCACGCTTCCTCAGTGAACATTCCATCGGGAACATCGCAGCTAATATAATAGTGCTTCCAGGTCTTGTTCGCCGTATTGGGTATGTTACGAAGCTCACGAATAAAAAAGCAATTTCCTTACAATAATTTCCAAATTTTGATTGGTCCAGTGCAGCACTGCTGTCGATTACGTCGAGGATAATTCCGAAGCGACGAATCAGCTCTTCACTCACCCCGATTATATTGGCTGCGGTTGGTGGATCTTAAAAATAACGTCGTGAGGTATTACCGTCATTGTACTGTCTTTCGGCCTTTATTTCGACAGGATTCATTCCATTTTTTATTAAAACGCGGTATTAATGTTTGGCTCATACCTGACTTCCTCCTGGTGATACGGTATTAGCAGAGGGAAATCACTCCTCAATATCTTCATGCAATTGACATCACGGTCACTGTTTAAAACTAAATCGGCTATTTCGCGACATGTCAATTGGAAATTGTCCATTGTGAAACAAATATATTGCTACTAGGATTAATTAAGCGACTGTGGAAAATAAATAAATAGATTTAACTGAAAGGATAAGCGAGTTTGTTTACATTCTGATCAGCTAATACTTTGAATACTCTGACCACTTTGAATAGCTATGTACTTTTAGTTGATTTTATTGAAATATATACAACGGTCGCAGCTAAAACTTGTTGCATCGATTAGATAAGAGTCCAAGCATTAATTTCATATAAGATAGAAAAATGCGGAAGATGCTGCACATTAGTTGTACATCAATAAACTTTTGTAAAGCTTGATTATTTGATCATTTATTTAACATTTTTATGATAGCTTCAAAATCAAAAAATAAGAAGTACCGTAGCGTTTATATTCTAGGTACGGTGTAAAAAGATTAAAAAAATATTACTTTCTTGCATTCTTGATTTTTTGTGGAATATGTGATGCTTGCCTACACTAAAAAAATGAATGAATATGTAAGTGACGAAATTTTTCATCTTTTTATTAATGTTAGAAGTGTCAACCTTTTCATATCAACTCTTCTGTATACGAAATACAAAGTCCACTTGTAGATTCAAATAGTTCGAAAAAATTATTATTTTCACCTCCTGGACCACTGTGTGGCGTTTTAACTAACTGTATTCAATTTTAAGATCCATATTCATTGGAATAATTATCACTGTTTTAATTTAGATATTATTTCAGATTCTTAATGCTGTCGACTTCCGCTCACTACGCTCGCACGAGAGATAAACAATACCCAAGGGGCCTTACCGTAATTTAAATTATTACTGCTTTAATTATATTACAACTGTCGATTAATGCTCACTCAAGAGATATAAAGCCCTTCAAAAGATACTTTTCAGTTTAGGTCGGGCCCATACCGTAATTTAAATTATTACTGCTTTAGGTACAACTTCTCCCAACCACCGGAAGTCGACAGCACTTAGACTCATTTTTTAGACACTGATAATGCGACCGCATTGTAAAGTTGTACTCTTTTTAATTTATATAGAATAATCGAAAACAATTGATTCAAAATCTAATTATTATTCATTTAAATTTTCACCCCAACCAATGTTCACATGTTGAGGAAAGTAAATAATAAATTAATAAGATGTATTACCTAATTCTTCCACTGCTGCTACATTCCTTCCTACTTTGACTCCTTCCTCAAAAGATTTCTCAGATTCTTGGACCAACTTGGTGTTTGCTTCCTTAAGAGCCTCCTCTAGCTGAGAAATGAGTTCTTTTTGCCTTTCTATTTCTTCCAATAATCTTTCCTGTAGACATTATACGATGATTAGTTCTTATTTAAATAATATTTGTAAGAAACGATTATATAAAATTCTAATTTCTCTGTTATTTTCTTACTATTTAACAAGCAATAATAATGGATTTCCGTTAAAAAATAAGACCTGAATTCAATTTTATTGGTAAATTTTCAAACAAATAAACGAAGTTCTCTGCCTACACTAATTTCAACAACAGTTGACATCCGCATGATGGTATAAAAGGATCAATCTAATTAGGGATTGATAAATTATTTGCCACTTCTATAAATTTGTTTTATTGAAAACTAGTTTCGAATGTTATACACTCATTCTCAGTTCTAAAAATACACAAAAAATTCAAAAATGAGCAATTCAAAATATAGTTTGGTATTATTAAACATAAATTAGATTAATATTTTATGAATTTTAGTATTCGAAACTAGTTTCCAATAAAACAAATTTATAGAAGTGGCAAATAATTTATCAATCCCTAATTAGATTGATCCTTTTATACCATCATGCGGATGTCAACTGTTGTTGAAATTAGTGTAGGCAGAGAACTTCGTTTATTTGTTTGAAAATTTGCCAATAAAATTGAATTCAGGTCTTATTTTTTAACGTAAATCCATTATTATTGCTTGTTAAATTTAAGAAAATATATCCAGAAATACTAAAAACACGCCTACATAAATGTATTAATTAAGTTCGAATTATTTCTGTGTTTAACCTGCGAAATCAGATGGCTGAAGTGCAATGAATCAATCGATGCCAATAATTCAGCACAATTTAAAAATCGATTCTGTTCTGTTTAATAATAGTAGGTTTCTTATATTCTTTGATTTCGAAGCAATAAACACAATAAATTAAATAAATTTACTGCTCACACTAGTTGGGTAATCCGTTTACTTAACGGATTTCTCACGATTTTAGTATTTTTTGTCTATTACTGGCCTAGAAAGAGAACTAAACCAGTCTGACGTCGATGGAATAAAACAGTGAATTTCTTCCCCTCGTAAACACACCCCATTTTTTGTATTGAGTGATTTGAAGCAGTTACAATGAACTTCAACAAACATGTTTGGAAAGCTCCCACAAATTTTCCGGCAACGTGCAAACCAGTTTGAAGTCGGAACCGTATTTTCTGTAGTTATTGAGTTGCGATGTGCAGGGAAGGATTTAAAAAGTTTGGATTCTTGAAGGTCCAGGTGTTTTTGTCCCCTCCTCTTCTTACCATTGGAGAGAGGGGGAGGCGTTCGGTCTGTCCGAAGACAAAGTTAATTAATAAGTTAAACGCTCAAAACAAAACTCTGCACGCGTTTGAATCTATCCCATATCCCAGTCATGACTCAGTGTTTCTCCAGCTTGACCTGCCAACTCTTTCCCTCCACCCTAGCTAAGGTAGGAGAAATTTTTTTCATTTAAGTCAAATAAAGCCAACACCATGATAAAAGAATCAAAACACTTTTAAGTCTCTCCCAGAAACACATCATTCTAGATTGCAATTAAGATTTTCATTCCATCTTCAAAAAAATCTTTGATTTTGAATGAAATCAAATTTATTCTCATTGAAATAGTCTGCCAGAGCTTAAATTCAGATTTTCAAAATGGCTTTCTCTGAAGTACCTTTATTATTGTATATTTGAAATAATTAACCGTCTCGAATGGTCAGTACTAGTAAACAATGGATAAATGTAAACTATCAAATAATTTGATATTGACTAATGGTGGAAAAAGGAGAAATACTTTACCAAGTTGAAAACAAATTGCTGGAAATAAGAGCAGTAATATAGATGAGACAATTGGGAAAACACGGTAGGTAATTAATTGTTTAAATTATGTGGAAATATATTAAGGTATAGTGGAAGTATTGCCATCATTAATAATAAAGAAATTGCTGTTTTGAAATTAACAAAGATTATCTGTGGGTTTATGTTTAGAGAAAGAAGTTAGGCACACTGTCTTCAGAACAATTATTTATTTTGTAAGGTTACAAATGTATACCTAAAGGCTGGTTTACACGAATAACTTTTTTGACCCAACTCACTTTGATAAAAAAAACTTACTCGTGTAAACGGGTAATTTACTCCTGTAACTTGCCGTTTACACGAATATGTTTTTTATTAAAGTGATTTTGATAAAAAAACTTACTCGTATAAACCAGCCTTGACAAATTTTCTATTAATAAAAAGACGTTGATTATAATGTTTCGTTTTATAATAACTTGACAAACCAAAATTATATAGTGAACAGATGTGTCCGTACCGCAATTGTTTAAAAAACTACTTTAATTTAATTTTGTGAGAGACGACGTAAAGAAGTGCATGCTGCTGAAACTATTTCAAGTAGGCAGTATATACGTATGTGAATTCTTTAAAATTATTTTTAAAAATGGATTATTATTATTATTATTATAGAGCGGTAAAGGGAAGTTGTGATGCGCGCACCGCACCTGATTTTTTTTTCTTTATCTATTAATCTGCCATACATCTTCTATATTTGTAAGTTGAAGAAATATTAAGAATTGAGGAAGGTATATGTAATCCAATATAACATATTTTAATTAATGAATAAATCATCAGAGCATTTGCACCTTTTCTGTTATTTTAAGCCATACAATATCGAGGAATACAACACGATACAAGATTCATATCAATTTGAAGGATGATGACCTAACATTTCAACATAATTATTGTTATAATTTTCTCAGCAAAGATTATTATTGCCTTATTCCCTTATAATATTGAGTAGATACTTACAAAGCCAGCAGAAAACATTATTACGCAGACAGCTTGAGAGGCAGCTTGTTGGTAATCTAACTACCACACTACTAACAGCCCTGGGTTAGTCCCCCTATTGTGGTCATTCCTTCCATAATGATGTTATAGTATCGCGTCAGTGAGCGTATCCTGCTCTTATTTGAAATATGCACGCATCTATAATAAGTATATCTATGATTGCAATTTTATCAATTACTGCAACTTAGTGTCATTCAACTTTATAAAAAAATCCAATGGGCACAGCGACGTTAGTACAACAATTTATTGAGGAGGAGAGGCAAAATCACAAATTGTATCGAAACTCGACAAACTCTACATTGTATCGATAAATCCCGATTTTTTAACTTGAAAGGTATTGGTATTAGTTTTAAATTTTAATAACTCTTCAAGTAACATGTTTTACCAAAATTTCACAGTTTGAAGTAAGTTCTCAAATCAATAATATCCCAACTTTTCGGATTTTCAAATTATTGTTTGGAGGGAAGGGACACCCATTCCTCTACCCTTCCACATCGATATCCCTCAATGTACTCTTTACTTATCCTTAGGTAACTTAATTACAATAAAAAAATTGCTTGAATTTATATTTCAGTACTGGTCATAATTTTAACAATGCATAACTTGTTTTTTCAACCCTACTTTATAATCCGTCTAGTTTGTCCAGAATTTCTTAATATAGAAAGAGTTTTAAAAGAATTTGCACATCTCGTAATTTTGTTTTAGAAACTGAAAGCAATGAATGAAATATAAGAAAATATGTTAAAACTTCTACTTTTACTATGATTAAATTATATCCATTATTTTGAATAATTTTGTCCCAATTATATAGAAAGCTGAATAAAAGATATCAAGCTCTTTTTCTCCGATTCACAGATAGATAACTCACCCAGTAAAAAGATTCACTAGCTCTTTGAATCACGTCTCTATATTAATATCGTCTAAAATTGGTTATTTATATTCAAGAGTAGATTTGCTATCCATTCTTTACACAACGTTTCGGACAAAGTTCTGTCCATTTTAAAGTGCCCTATGTTCTTGATTATCATATGTGTAAATTAAATTAATTGTTTATTTGCCCTAATTATATCAATGTCATTATTTTTAAGTTTTCCTATTGAAATAGATTTTTCCTTGATTCTTAATGTTCACATCTTCCCTGCTCATTATAAGCTTTATAGTTGTGTAAAAGAAGTAGAATAAATAAAGGGTATGAACTATGATGGGTAGCAAATTTATTCCGGAAAATAAATAATCAATTAAAAAAAATTAAGCCATCGAAAAGAAAAATTTAGAAAATAGTCTTAAATCATTAAAGGATAAACCTTTTTTAACAGTAAGTGCAATAAATTCATATTATATCTCTAGTGAGGGAATAAATATCCGAAGTATCTTAGGATTGGGAATATAAATTGATCCTTAGTTTACTTTAAAGTATTGCCTATCTATCTCTCTCCTACTACGGTGGATCAAGCAGTAAGCCGAGTGAAAGACCGCGTAGTGCTCCGGATAGCAAAGGGATCCGAGGATTTAAAATATCATAACTTAAAGATTTTGTAAATGACCGAAAAGGTTTTTAAAAAATCTCCATAAAATATTCGAACATATATAAATTTTTAGAATTTTGGTTTAATTTTATTTTTTGTTGATAGCTTAATAGAGAAGTTTCTTGAAACTTTTTTCAGAGGAGGAGCCGAAATTTTTGCCGCTTCCGGCCTCCACTTGCCTTGATTGGCCCCTTCTCCCCTACAGTCTATGGCAGAGGTTTCCATCATTTTTAGCCTCAGGGCGTTTTCATACGGCCCGATTTATCGAGGGGGAGTCCGACTGCAGGAGATGTAGGACCCGACTCCGATAATTATCGGACCGTGTGAAAACGCCCTCAGGGCCGCACTGACTCCTTCAGTAAGTCCCGAGGGGCAAGAACTAGCGTGCCAATTGAACTATTGTGCATACTGTATTTATTAATTGGCCGTTAAATATACCATCTAATTGTTATTTTTTATTATTCGCTAACGATATAAATTCTGTTGAGTTGATGCAAAAATAAAGCAGGTTTCCAACTTTGCTACTTTTTAAAACCAATTGCGTACACAAAACAAATCCTTAATGTTAATTCCATATATATCGTAATAAATATTAATTCTATCTCCTCTCTTTCACCCAAAATTCAAACAATAAAATCATTTTGTTCAGTCAGTTTAAAGCCTCGTCGCATTTATTTTTACAAATTTAAAGTAGGACGCTGTGCTTTGCAAAATGGTCGTAATACCAATGAAGTATGGGGTCAGACAGCGCACAGTGCAGCGTTGGTTTCCTGTATTGCAAGCCTTACTCCCACCCGAACAAAGTTATCGTCACAGTGTAATGGTCTATTGTCGGCATTATTCACTCAATCGTGTTGAGACTATCAATGCCGACAATCATTGATCGATCCAGAAGGGGAGGAGGGGGGGGGACGACCTTCCAGGGTCGCGCGTTCTTGGAGAAAATTAAATAAATTATTGACAAATTTATAATTTTAGAGGGCTCCCGTACTCCCCTTCTTCTTGGGAGTTTTGAAACATCTGAACAACTTTTTGCGAGAGAAAAACTTATTTTGACTAAATGTATGTTGTTGAAGTAAGATATGGAATATATGATATAGATAAAGTATCTATATAAGGAAAACAACAAATTACGATTCATTAAATTCACGTATCTGTAACAATCCGTATTTCATTTATCGAATAAAAGTTCTTTTGATCAAAACCAAAGATTATTTATTTTTAATGTTTGTTTTTTTTAGTTTTGGGAACTATACATTTTAAAAAAATTTATCTATACAGATTACAATGGTTGAAAAAAGAATTCCATGTCAATACGATTTGGTTCCATTAAGAAAATTACAAGAAACAAAATAAAATAGCTCTTTAATTAGCCTCGGCCAGGCCGTGCAACGTTCACACTTTGCATGCAAACATACTATATTCAATGTTTTAGTTCAATCATGCCTAAATTTCTGAAATTTCTCAACAAATGAAGAATCCCACATCATGAAAATAATAAATTATGAATAAGAAAAGTGTATAATTAAACCAGACAATTAAAAAAAAAATACAGAATGCATCGTAGTAGATATAGTAGATCATTAATTAATAATAGAGCGGAGCTTGAAAAATATAATGAAATAAATAAATACATTATAAATATGCTTTCGATTTTTAACGTAATATGTCTTAGGAATATAAATTGTAAACTGATTAAATTACAAGTAGTAAACCAAATTAGTTCAATACTATAAGCTAATTTTTAAAATATATAATAGAAATTGTTTTATGACTTAAGGTAATTTTGAAATGATGGATCTGTACTTCTCATACGTTCTCCTTAATGAGCACTGCTTTCTTTGATGGCTTCTTCCTGAAGAGGTGGTTGAACCTTTGCACGATCTCTGATTTGACTTCCATTTCTATAATCCTCGGGATTTTTCGGCTCCTTGCACTGGTTCGAAGTTGCCAACAGAAGACGAACCCCGACGCGCACCGCCGAAACGACGGCAACAACACTCAGGAAAAATCTTATCTATCACAATATAGTGAATGATTTACAGTAATTAGAGATAGCTTATATAAACGACATTTTCTGTTTATCTTCGAGCGATCTTTAAATATGTTTTCATAAATGTATGAACAATGACGTCTATCGAGACTATTCTCATTAGTTGAATGTATGATTTTCTTATCTGTATAAATTAAAACACTTAATGCAATGTTATTAAATTTAATTAAATATTAGTTAATTGTCCTAATTCATGATAGTTTTGATTTATTACTTGTATATTCTTAGTCATCACATAAAATCTTCAGAAGATGCTCTAGAACATTTGAAATAAGAAAACAAAACAAATCGTATTTACTTATTTTTTTAATTTAGCATTAATTTGCAAACTGTACACTTTACTGCTTTAGCTAAGTGCGTGATACGAAGGAAGTATATCAAATATTTTTTAGAGTCCACAGAAAACATAACAGATTCCCTTTCTCTTCAAACCCTTAGTTCTCTTAAGATACTAAAACTTCGTCGATTCAATTACAGGATATATTGCTCAGAAGTATGTAATAGGCATCGATTTCTAGAAAAATCCTTCAATGCTAGCATATAAGGACTACAAGTACATTTACTTTGATTTCATACACAATCTATTTTTGGTGATTACCAGGGGCGGATTTGTTGCGTTGTCACCGACAGGCACGGCAGATAATGCCACCCGCCGCAAGCCGCACAGATTAAAGCCTAACACCTAATTGTTTTGATTCCTCAAAATAAAATTATTGGTAATAAGGAAATTATAACAGTCAGATCTAAATAAAAACCCTCTTGATTATGCTCTAAAAAAAGGACCTTCTATTTTACAATATGGGCTAAAAATATTATAATGTCTTTATATCTTATCTGTAGAGCTAGTGTTTGCCGAGTGGTTTTCAAAGTTATTTTTGGCCGTTAGATTTTGCTTACAATATGAATAAATTAACACATCAGGCATTTAAGAATACATCAGCAGTGTGCTTTATATTTAATTGACATTATGGTCTGTGCAATTTAATTTAAAATATACATTAAAACCTATCATTACGTTGAGAACTAAATACCCATTGGTTAATCACAGTTAATGTGAATATTTTGAAAGGTGTTTAAAAAAAGTCCATTTAACGATATTTTAAGACCATAATAAAATTTGGTATATGCATTATTATATTAGGATTAAACATATATTTTAAATTGAATATATTAAACACAAAAACACACTAAAGTATAAAATTATAAAAAGTATTTAGAAAGTTTATTACTTAGTATGGTACTAAAATAAATAAAATAAAATAAAAAGTAAAATTTTATATCTTAAGTTCAAACAAAGATTTTTTATATTACAAAAAGTAAAAGTATATAAAAAAATAAAGTTTATATAAGTGAAACCTCTCAAAATTAAAAAAACAGGGCAATCCAGTAAAAAAACAATGTTAAAATTCCAAAAGATGTTAATGTAGTGACATTAACTTTTTTTGGATTTTATCCCGTATTAGCGTGACATAGTATAATTAATTGGTTAAATATCATCAATTTTAATTCAATGAAATATAAATAATGAATATAACTGATAAAATAAAATTAGAAAATACCTAAAATCAATTTAATATAGTGACATTAACATTTTTTGGATTTTATCCCATATTAGCACGACATAGTATAATTAATTCGTTAAATATCATCCATTTTAATTCAATGAAATATAAATAATGAATATTACTGATAAAATGTCATAAAATAAAATTAAAAAATACCTAAACTCAATTTATATAACTAAACATGTAGTCAATTTTAAAACTGACATGAGGCGGATAGGTCAACGCTCCGTTGATATTCCAAATAAATAAAATTTCTTAATAAGTAATGATTAATAGAAAATTTAAAAACAAAATAGAAGATTAATACGATAATGTAAATAATAAATTTAAGCAATATTTTGATTAAGCAGAATGGATTAGAGAAATCCTAGTGAGCAAAACAGTATTGGGCACAATGAATTTTTATTGTGATTAAGATATGTAATTATATATTGCTATAATTTTAAAAATATTTGGCCAAAACTCATTAATAATAATGAATTAAATTGATAAATAATGTGTAGTTAATTTTGGTTTATTATTTTCAATAATAGACCTTTGGAATCGACCAAAGAAAATTTTTTTGTAACCCCCCCTCAAAATTTGAGGTTTTACGTTTCAAGATACGTAGAATCCAAATATCGAATAAAAAAAAATCCGTCCGTCCGCCGTACGCCGTACGCCGTCCGCGGCTTTTCTCCGAGACTACTGGACCGATTTTCTTGAGATTCGGTACCAAAGTCACAGGTCACCTCGGGATGATCCTCGGAACTCGACATTATAATCCGTCTGTTTGTTTCAAAATGGCGGCCGATTAGAGATCTCATAAGTCCATAACTCGGTCATTTATAAAGATAGAGAGAAAATGTAAGGTGTTTTGGAATCAGCATAACGAGACATGAAAAAAAAAAAAAAAAATTGAAAAACAAAAAATCTGTATAATTACCGATTAAATATCTAATAAGCCCATAACTCGGTCATTTATAAAGATAGAGAGAAAATGTAAGGTGTTTTGGAATCATCATAACGAGAAACCAAAAAAAAAAAAAAAAAAAAAAATTGAAAAACAAAAAATCTATAATAATTGCCGATACAAGATCTTATATACCCATAACTTGGCCATTTATAAACATAGAGGAGAAATTTAAGGTGTTTTGGAATCAGCAAGGCATTAAAATAACAAAAAAGAAAAAAAACGAAAAATAAAAAAATCTCTATCTGTAAATGCTTTTGGTTTATTATTTTCAATAATAGACCTTTGGAATCGACCAAAGAAAATTTTTTTGTAACCCCCCCCCTCAAAATTTGAGGTTTTACGTTTCAAGATACTTAGAATCTTTTTGTTTGTTGCTTTTATTGTATTTAAACGAAAGCTAACGAAAATCCCTACAATACGAACTAGAAATCACCTAATTCGGACCATTATTAGCTGAGATATAGCTTAATGAACTTCGTTTTTATTTTTTCCTAGTGAAGTGCACATCAAATATTTCCTCTGTATCATTTTACATCACAGCCTACTTACATTGACGCAGTTTTTTTAATTAACACAGTTCGGCACCCTCACGGCGGACATCTTGTCTTGACAAGCTTCAAATTTCTTTTCCTTTGGTACTTACTGCTTCATATTTTTTACTTTGACAGAATAGATATTTTTGTGGAATAATAAACAATTGGAATAAATAAGTGGAAATAATAAACCATTGTGTAATAATTTGCAGCGTTTTTTAGAATAAATCGAATGATAGATAAAACTTCTTATGCAAAAATGAAATAGGTTAAATGAAAAATGATTTTAATTAACGACTGTGGGGAATATGATTAAATACCACCAAATGAAGATAATTAATGCAAATAGTGTTTCTTTCCAATTGTTTGTTTGGCCAATTCTAAATTATTTTATTATATAAAAAATATGTTTTTACCATTTATGTGTTGCATAGTTTTGTGATATGATTTTATTAAATAATATTTGTATAGGTTTTTGGATTTTGTGAAAGAGATAAAATTAATATGCAATAAATTTTGTTTATAGATGACAGACTTGAAAATTGGCTAAATGGGCCGCAATTCTGCGTAATGTAATTTAATAAACAACAAAGTAAAGAAATGTAGTTTAAAATGGTTTATTTTCCTAAAAATATAATAAAACAAGAAATTAGGTGTTTTATAAACTATTGATTTTCCTCCAGTTCATCCTCATTCAAATCGAGCGCCCGAAGTACCAAGTCTTCATGCGAATTCATGTTTCAGATGAAACATATATTCAGATACCAAATATAATAAAACTTACTGAGTCGTACTGCAATAATTTACCGGTTTACTGGCCGAATTGTGCGATATACCAATTGCGGTATTATCGCAGCCTTAAAGATACGGTCGCTGAGTGAACCCTTAAACTCCCTCCAACGCGTATCCATTAGCCCTATCTCATTTGGCACAGCTCAGGAGGCCCAGTGCTCAAGCTGTGCGGCTAGCGTCTGTCTGAATGAAGGTGTTTCGTTTCTGTTGATTTACACAATCTAAAATAAATATTTTCTATTTCTTTTTACTGCTATAAAGTAATTTTATTTTTATTTTATGTTATGCTAGGGCAATCACGTCTCGTGTGCACAAATATGAGAAGAGCATTTTTACTTACTTTAATTTTAGGATTTAAAATTAACTCTACTAAAGATTTTTGTTTTCTTTTTCAACTCCTATGTTGTAAAGATTTTTTTTGTTTCCAAATAACAAAAAAAAGCAACCAGATGTTTTCTCCCTTCGAAAGACCATATCTGTCAAGATTTGTTCTACTTGGCAAGTAGACATGTCTTTCTTGAAACGGTATTGAGTTAAATTGAGTATAATGGCTTCTGGGCTCTGATACGATCCTAGAAGACTTCCTCCATTGAATGGACGTCCCTTCGGAATTTCATCAGGAAAACTACAAAGTTCAACATGAAAGAAAATTAGGCAATAAGGGCCATTCATTAGACCCACTTGTCGGACTCGTTTCCTCCACCATTGCCAGTATCGGTACCAGTGGGTTGAGCAAAAAGTCGATGATAAACTATGTAATCAACTATTTTCGAAATCAGCTTCTATGACATTCACCAAAAGGTAAATTAAAAAAAAAAAAACTATGTTTATTCTTTGTTTCTGCTATAGATTTCTTTCCTTTTCTTATTTTTCTTTTTCTTTTTTTTTTTTACTTTGCGGCCTAATTATTACATAATATTTTTTTTTACCTCCTTTAGGTCCTAAAATTTAGAATCAATTTTCACATAATATTTAACAAAAAAAAACTGTTTCGTACTAAAAACAGGTATATGTTACATTTTTTTTAAATGAACTAGAAATTTCGCATTTCTATTTTAATTTATCTGCTTCATTTTTAAACACTTGAGAAAATTAGTATGATGGACTGACTACCCCACTCCTTATACGAAAGAGGCAATTGTAGACCATAAGTGGTCTATTTATATATTACAATACCTTTGGCGTTGTTTCAGAATCTACATATTAAAGCTCTCTAGTTTTAAAATTTATTAGAAAGAAAACTTTAATCTTATATTCATAAATAATCGGTCCAAACACTGTTATGAGTTTTAGTGTTTGATCAAAAACATTTTTCATAACTAAATATATTGAAATGATAATTAACTTGATTGCTATTTTAATGAAGTAGTTAGTCATTTTCAATCCTTTTCTATTTAATTTTATATTGATTTCAAAATCTTACTTGCCCAGCGACCTCATTTTCCTTCTGTTTCAGGCTAACTCTCACTTCAGCCAAGGTGTCCTCTACTTCGGCCAAATCTTCGCTAGCCTCCCAAAGAAATAGGGTCCAAGCTTCTAGTATACCGCTTGTACCCTCTTCAAGTATCAGTCGTTCTGTTTTCCTCAGCGAGTCTCTGCATCTTTTGTTATTGAAAGAATTAATATTGAAATGGACGAAAAAATTGCTATAGCATTAATAATTATACTGACCTGGTCATTAAGTGAGACTTTAGTAAATTCTGCATCGAAATCGTTGTCTTCGGATCAGTTTTCTGTAAATATTCCATTATTAGCTAAAAGAAATTTGCATTGACGCAACATTAACCGAAATAAAATCTTTTCAAAATGAATCGTAAATCTTCATTTTACGATCGCAATGGAAAGAAGACTAGATGTTTTTTTCAAGAATATGTCTACCATTTAAATACTTTTTCCTCTCGGAAAAATGTGTTGCATTCATATAAGCCTTCTTATATTTTAGGATATTTTACAAAACATAAAACTTGATTGTTCCCTGATTTCTTAAAATAGGACTGAGTTCATTTTGATTCAGTGATAAACCTACTTTATTACAAATAACCTAAAGTCCTTTATTATAGATCTTTATTATTATATATATATATATATATATATATATATATATATATATATATATGCGATTAGGTTAGCTCATTGATTTGGCTCCTAACTGTTGGGCTCATGTTTGAGTCCGGCTGAGTTTGAATATTTATTTTCTCTTTTATTTGCTGTGGATTCCTACAGCCTCCAAAGATGGCCATCTGATCCTTTAGGAGAAAACCGGAAAAAGAAAAAGACGGTTCGTTCAGTCCTTGACAGATCACTTCCTTGCATAACCATTGGTCAAGAAACATTACTTCCATATATTATTTTAATTACATACTTATTTATTTATATTGGACAACTGATTATCTCTGCAATATAGTAATCAAAGAGTACTAATCACAATTTTTTTTTTCTCGAGATATTTAGTCTATGGGTGTTGAGAAAAATGGAGTTTCACTTTTATACATCTTAAATTGTTAAGGTTTTAATAAAAACATGACAATACTCTGAATAATTATTTGTTTCAATGATTATTATTATATTTAAAATAAATGGGTGCTTTAATAAAAATTAAATGTATTTGATTTTTTTTTCCTTTCTACTTCCCAATCATTCGGCCTATGCTTGGTTTATCTGAATATATTATTAATCAACAAATAGTTGATTTATTGTTTGTATAATTTATATTATTAGGCCTATACTTATTTAATTTAAATATACTCTCTTTACTCTTAGATCGGGTACTTTATAGGCTCTATATACCTTTTTTTTTTTTATCAACACAAAATTTAATTTAACAAAAACTCCAATAGTAGTAATCACTGTATCATATTCGTGTATGGTTATCGGTAAATAAAATAAATATCGAAATTATACTTAATCCGTTTCTGTCTTGAGTTCACAAATTTCTGCATCAGGATTTAAAAAATGTAATTTCTGTCGTTTCCAGATTCTGTTTCTAAACATCTTCCATTATATTAAATTATTGGATAGTTTAGGTTCCTCTTTAATTATTATCATCTACTTTATTATATTGAATTTTAATATAGTTTTTCAGCCACTACTTAAAACACTCGTGATTTCTTTCTACTCGCAATATTTTATTAAACTAATTTTGTTTTAAAGGAATACGCTGTATTGTCACTCACCTTCAGACAGATTGCAGAAAGCCCGTAACCGCTAAAACAATACTAACATTTTTCTTAGCTATCCATGTTATCTTTATTAACGGTATAATTACTTAATCCGTCGTCAACTCGTTCTGTTGTATTTTCTTTTTTACAAACTTACAAGTTTAAAACTTTTTTTTTTTTAAGATATAAATAATAGGAGACTAAAAATATTTAAATGTTCATTTAAAAAACTTACTCATTATTACTTCAGTAAATTATGCCTACTTTTATTTCCAAGAGAATTTGTTCAATTTGTTAGAAAACTAATTAGTATTTTGATATTTAATTTAGAATCTTACATGGATCGTTTATTTGCCAAGCCAATTTTTCTCCACATTTTTATATTAAATAGTTTTCGTTGTTTTCACATTTTTTCTTACTTATTAAATTTTCATTACGTATTTATTTAAATCGAACAGTTAAGAGAAAATTTTCAATGTAATATTTAATGTACTTATATAATGTTATATACAATAAAATCGGTACTTACGGACTAAGCAGTCGACCATATGAGCCTTTCAGTTGATAAATTGACTAACTCCAATTTCAGCATTTTTTAAAAAAGTACTTTTAATAATATTTCTCTTTCGAAAATTCTTACCATTTGCTTTTTCAAAAGTAAGGCAGAAATATTAATATATCACAGTTTACATTCTGCACTTAACTGCTCAATTGTTGTAGAATCAATATTGAAAAGACAAAGACGATGATTTTATGGAGTTAGTCACTTTGTCAACTGAAAGCTGAAATAAAATTTTCGTTTATCTAGTAAATGAAACAAAGCCATTCTATTTATTTTTCTATTTATTTTATTTTTAGTCGTTTTTCCCCCGAAAAAAATAGACTATTGCAGTGGGTCGAAGGTCGGCGGTGAGCGGCGGGACTGCGATTTCTATCCGTTTCATAACCCCAAAATTTGGAGATGTCTGATATATATTTATATATTTTTTTTTTTCCCCGCTACATTTGAGCAACTCCAGCGGCCCCCTTTAGGTCAAATGAGCTGAAATTCGGTATGTAGGGCTTTCTTCAAGACAGAACCATACCATTAAAGAATAGGTAAATTCCAGTCAAAATTTCGGTATGTTTACCTGAAATTTCGGCGTTTTTTAAGTTTTGCGCATCGCTACAGCTCCACCATATTAGTTTATAGGGCTGAAAATTTGTATGTGAATTGAGTTGGTGTCAGAGAAGTATCCTTTGGTGGTCTTGACTTAGTCCTCCCACCCCCCCTCCTCTGGTTTTTCCGATTTTTTAAATCATTTGCGCTCCTTCATAACCCCTAGAGCACGATTATGGAAAATTTGGAGATGTCATTTTCGGTTAATTGTCATTTCATATGTAAATTTCGGTATGTTAGGGGACTGTCTTTTGTGGGTCTCAATTTTTTTCTTACTCCTCCGGTTTTATCTTTTTTTAACGGGAAATTACGACTTTAGTGACGGAGTTCTACTGCTCACGGATTTTTTTTTTTTTTTATGTCGAGTGGGAGGGTGTTATCGACCAAACAAAAGTACGTTAAACAAAAAACAATTTATTAAACTAAATGAAAAAAGGGGAAAAAATACAATATTTTTACATTATGTTCAATACAAAATATCACCATATTCTTTAATTTCGCTTGAACCTTTTTTCCTTAAAATATAAAATAAATTTAAGCAAATGTCTTTTATCTTCTGGTGTGGAATAGTTCGAGATGCTGGATATAATAAATAAAATAATTGGCATATATTTGAGCAATTCTGTATTTCGGGCATGTAAGGAGTTCTGTCATCTGAAAAATATTATTTGTTTTTTCCAGAAATGAAATTTAAATTAATTTATTTTCCTATGTAAACAACCAATAAAAAAAATATTTTTAGTAGCTACGTTTATTTGATGCAGTTTAATAACTATATGATATAATGAAATAATATAATTTTAGTAAAAATGGCGGTTAGTCATTATGTCAACAGAAAGGTTGTTGTTGGTCATAACCTAGCACTAATAACGTTTATCTTCTTATTCGTATTTATGGGAATTTATATGGCAGCGATTAAATCGTAATTATATTTCATTGTTAAAATTCTTTCATTAAAAATAAAGAATGAAATAATCCCAAAAATTTGACTTTATAAGTCAGCCTTAAAAATTCGTATTCATAGGAGTTTCTTAAAAATTGGTACCATTTAACAGTCGGGACGCGTTATCACTGGTTCCTGGTTCGTGAGGTCGCCGGACTAGTACACTAGCGCCATTTGTGGTGACTGCTTTGCATTCTATTGTAACATTCGTATTCATTGGAATTATTAAAATTATTACTGCTTTAATTAGATATTATTTAAAATTATTAGTGATGTCGACTTCAGCTCATTACATTCGTCCAAGAAATAAACAAAACACCAGCGGATCCTTTTCAGTTGAGGTCGGGGTCTTACCATAATACCATAATTTCAGTTATTGCTGCTTTAATTAGATCACAGCTGTCGACTTCCGCTCGATCAAGAGATATACAAGTCTTCAAAGTTTTTTTTTCAGTTGAGGTCGGGTCCTTACCATAATTTAAATTATCACTCCTTTAAATTATTACTACAACTTCACCAGATAAACCTACAGACCGTATGGTCGACGGCTAAGGATATAAGTACCATAACTTCAACTGAGGCGAGTAAAAATATAAATAGCAATATTTTTTTATTTTATATATTACTTTACGATTAATAGATTATTATCATTACGATTATATCAATTTGATCAACGATAATCAAATGAAAGCTGTTAATAATTCAGAACAATAGGCTATCCACTTACTTTACGTTTGTCAAAAGATGAAAATAAATGCTTAAGCATAGCATAGATTTTTTTTTTTTACCCATCCTATTTGGTTGGCAAATAATTATTGCCCAGTCAAATAAAATGATAATATATTATTCTTACATTAAATAACTGCAGTAATCATTTAATAACAATAATAAATTTTCCATGAAATTTCTCTTTAGTATCATGAAACGATATTTTAAACATTATATTAGATAAAATAACAAGACTGTCAAATTGATTTTCCTTCTAGACACTTAATTATGTGAAAAGAAAATCATAATACTCACTGATCTGTTGCTTGAAGAGAGATGTCGATTTTAACTGAAGATATTTCTCAATTCAGGCAGTAAAAAAAAATTGAAAAACTGCACAAAAGCAACCAATAATTCCTCTGAACAATAATAGGACAATCAGGAACCGTCTTTTGAAATATGCTAATATCCATGAAATGAGCAAAGAGCTGATGCCGAATAACAACATTTTATTGAAGGCTTCGTACTTCGAGGAATTCAGTTTCTTTATGAACAACCATAATTACATACAAAAATTATAACTATAGATATACATATATTATAATTTATATTATATAATTTATGTATATATATATATATATATATATATATATATATATATATATATATATAATATATATATATATATATATATATATATATATATATATATATATATATATATATATATATATATATATATATATATATATATATATATATATGTATATTTATAACCTATATTATATTATATTATATATCAACCAATAGATAAATTTTATTTAATAGTTTTTCTACTAATTTATGTTTATTCGTTCCGAGATGATTGAAAATGAATTACTCAGCAAACTTCTCTGGAGTAACATTTTATTTTATTTTAATCGATATTACTGCCAAAATGCAACTTGAATTTTCCTGATAGGCTTAGACCGTGTTTGTATAAAACCGATATATGTTGAGTTACACGTTTTAGAAACCTTTGAGCCCCAAAAAGTAATTTTTGAACAATTTCATTTACCCGCCTATTTCTTAGGCTGTTCTAAACAATTGAACAGTTATCGATGAGAACTTCAGGAGCATATAGCGATCAGATTAAAATTTTATCCAAATATAATAAAAATTGAAAATATGTTAATCCTAATAAACCTTTTCAGAATCACTAGTTATTTTTTGAAAATTCCAATACCTTATTTTTATAAAAATCTTATGCTGTGCGTGCATCACAAATTTTCCCTTACTCTCCTATAATAATAACCTCTTTCTTAAAATGCTTTTAAATAGTTCACGTAAACACTACTTGAAATATTCTCAACAGCATGTACTTCTTCGTCTTCTCTCATAAAAGTATTATAAAGTAGTTTGTAAGCAATTGCACTATGAAAATTCTGTACACTATACATTTTTGGTTTATCAAGCTGAAAATAAATTTTTAAAGTTTTCATGGAAACATTTAATTTCCATTAAATAATATAAAAGTAGAAATTATTTTTAATAACTACTACTTTATATTATTACATTAAATTGTTATAGAGCATATGGTAGGGAACAAGATTGGACATCCGTCTGCTTTCGTACACACTCGGATTTTCGCTTAGGGTCTAGTCTTGTAGTTCTGTATCTTTGCTAATACTGGTCTGATTTCGATGATATTTTTTTTTTCCTTTATGGTAACCCCATAAATATATATACATATAAATATATATATTTTTAAGAGTATTTTATTGTCTTTAATATGATTCTATGCATAATTTATTATTAATTAATTATGCAATTTATTACTATAAAATGCATATTTTTTGAATTATGCGCTAATTAAGTTTTCTTTTCGTCATAACTTATTTTCCTATATCTTCTCGGTGATATAGTACATATATGAAAAATTAAAGAGCTTTCAGAAGAAAATTTTCGCCAAGTTTCATCAAAATCTTTAGGAGTTAACGAGAAAATTGTAAAAAAGTATAAACTCGATAATACAATTGGCACTCCCGATAAATCTAATATGCTGTATCTTTGCTAATACTGGTCCGATTTCGATATATATATTTTTTTTTTAGAGAATTTTATTGCTTATTATGTGGTTCCATAAATAATTTACCATTGAATGCTTAATTTTTGAGCTATACGCACATAAAATTTTCTTTTGGTCATAACGTTTTCTCCAGCATTTTCTTAGTGATGTGTACATGAAAAGCTAAAAGGCTTTCAGAAGAAAACTTTAGGTTTCATCAAAATGGTTAGAGGAGTTTTCGAGCTATACGTATGTTGGCAAATAATTTAGTTTTCTATCTTACAAAGTTTGTTGGTTGCGAATACTCGTTAAATGACGTAAAAAACAATTAAGGTACACTATAATCTTCAATGGTCAGTGGCTGAATTTGAAAGTAAATTTTCCATTATGGCTTTTAAATACATAATGACAAAAAATATGCTATTTTAAATATTACCGTCAACCGTTTTTTGATTTAATTTTCCATCCTGAAGTCCAGAACAATCATAACGAACATTTTGGATGCTTTTTTTGTGACCGTTTTCATGATTAGGCATGTACAAGCATGCCCAATTCCCATTGACGAGTAACAGCGTTGATTGTCAGAATAGAGCTATGTCCACTCTATTCTACTTTTCGATTCGACTTTACAAACCGGGAAGGGGACATAAGACATTCGATGTCGAATAATTAATTATTTGTATTTGATTAATGATTAAAAAATGATGAATAAATTGATTCACTGAATAATAGAATAACGAATATTTTTTTTCTGCATGAAATTTGCCCGACTCAGGTTCGGGCCAATGCGCCCAGCCAAAGCCGAACAGTTTAAGCATACCCAATATTAATATCAGACGCAAGCGGGGCGCATGCTATTGTTTACTCGGAAAATGTATTTTTTTTAAAGGAAAGTGCATTTTTATTACAACTGACAAATTGATGCACGAACAAATTTTACATTGAAATTTTGCAAACAAACATGACATACCAAAAGGAACTATTATAAAAAAGCGACAACTTCGGTACACCGAAATGAATGTTAATACATATATAAATGCAGGCCTGAGAAATCCTCTTTATTTTAGCCAATCATACAGCAATTCGTATAACTAAGCGCAGCTTGTAACACTTAATCCCTCAATAAATATATTCTCTCCCCCGAAATGCACCAAAAACATAAGGTTTGCACTTCAAGTAGTATTTATCAATAATTTTTGATCCAGTTTTCATGCTAATTCTTAAAACTTACTCTCAATTTGGCGTTTATTGACATTTAGGTGATTACTTGTCTTTTCTTATTAAATCCCTCCCTCCTGAAAAAAATTTCTGTGTAGGCCCCTGAATCTATCTACAAATTAATAATATGATTTTTATTTGGTTGGATGAGATATTATTCCAATGATCAACACCAACAGTTTCTTCATTAAATTAAAAATAAAAAGCCACTTATATTAGTGCAGTTTTATTCAAGGATGCTAAATTGACAATTCAACAGAATAATTGCATGATTAGAGAAATAAACTTAAGTCTATTTTACAATAGCCCTTCGTGCCAAGCGGATATTAAATTTCACATTTATAGGAAGAAGAGAATTTTAAAATATGTAAGTATTTAGGTTAAATTTTATCTCATGCCTTTATTGGCAACACTGTCTGGGGAGGTTATAAATTTGTATCCAAAACTGTATCTATTGTTTTGGTTGTTAAGAAAGTATAATCTGCTGGAAATAAGATGACTAAGTTAGAAGTTAGACCGGAGGAGAAGACTACTGGTGATAATGAAGATTCTGAATCAGTTGAAGAACAACCTTTGGATATTGGTGAACATTACCTCGTAAGGCGTAAATCTGACGACTGGCGTAAGTGAGGAAGTATAATTATACTAATTGTAGTGTTGTAATTCGGTGATATGATTTTCATTCCTTTGTTTAGATCCTGCTGAAATCATCCAGTCCCGTTTCAATGAACAGGAGAATCATTATGAATACTATGTTCACTATGAAGGATATAATAGACGATTGGATGAGTGGGTTCCAAGAGATAGGTAATGCCATAAATACACTAATTGCTATGCTTTAATGATACCATTTCCAATTAAACTAAATGAACCAAATTAGCAAAAATCCAGAAAACCAGTTGCTGAGGCCCAATAAATGCAAATTATTAATCAAACGTCCATTAGGGTTGTTTACTCCTCCATTAGGGTTGTTTACTCGTATTAATATATTCTGAATATTGCTTTTCTAAGACTGTTACTATTTGTCAACTCAAGCCCACTTCACAATAATCACATCTTTTACTAATTTCTAAAGGTGATCACTTCTTGCTGTGAATCATTAAAGATAGTTTTTAGTAAAAATAGGATGACAAAGACCCTGTTGTGGGTTACTTTCTCTTGGGGAAACCGGAATAAACTATTTTGATCTGTGTGAAGCTATACTAAAGTACAATTACTTACTTTTCCGCCTTGTTACAGATTTTTGTCATTATTTTGAGTTAAAATTGGTCACAGCTATCAACCTTTGTACTTTCAATGGGTTTGTTGCCTGTGGACGTTGGAATTATGATAATTAACATTGTTCAAGAGATTTTTAATTTAAAATACTTATTCATAAAAGCAATAATGTTTCTCAATAGGCATTTTTTTCTTTTCCACAATGCAGATTCTTTTTTGTTTCATCAAAACAGTGATTTTTTAAATATAAAATAAGTTTTTCTCTTGCTATCTGCCATTGCTTTGCTGAGTTGTATAGACCAGCAGTTAAAATTGTTGACAATTGTCTATGATAGAGAAATATGGAAAAAAAAGTTATATAAATTGCTATAGAATTGACTAAATGTGGAAAGGGAGAGAGGAATGGATAGGCATTGTTGGTGTCTTGGATGTGGGAATCATTTTCAAATATTTCTTTTATTAATGGTTGTGAAGCATTATCGACTATGTGATGTGACCATCTATACTATCATGGAACAATAGGGGATTACTATAGACAAATTATTTTGTATTTCATGCTATTTTACTAAAGCCAAAGATATACCCGAACGTTCTAAGGTTTAAAAAGTAATCTGTATAAAGTCTGAAAACCATATCTCCTGAGGGATATGATTTTCTCTTGAGAAGGAGATGATAGCAGAAGTGAGCAGCATTAACTACATAATGATTTAATAATGATAAATATCTGTAAAAATGCTCAAAACAAAATTTGTACTTTACTAGAGCTTTATGAAAATTGTATTTATTTGTTTCTCCTTTTTTTTTTTTTTATTTATTTTTTTTTTTACCAGCTCTTCCTGTTTTTATCTCTTCACCCATTCTTAAATAGGCTAAGATCCTGTATTAACGCAGTCTCTTTCATCTCTCTTATTGTTTTAAAGACACATCTACATCTTCCATTATTCTTCTTTGTAACGGGCTTTATGCTCTACGCTTGCTCAAGAGATAAACAAATGAGTCCTTGCTAGGCCGACAGATGAAAATTATTTTGTTAAATTACTATTGAAAACTATCCCTAACCATCTGCAACTTTTTTCTTTTTTGCTGCAAGAAGTGATCATATGAAAAGGTTATGTTGTGGTTGGGACTAGATAAACAGTTTTCCTCTGAGAAAAGAAAACTTTTATCAATCTATTAAAATATAGTAATTCAATGAGCAACCCTTATCAATTTCTTATTAGCTGTTTTAATAATAATAATAATGATAAGTTTTAAAGTAAACCTTATATTAGTCGAAATATCACTATAAAGATATATATTCAATTTTCTGAACCAATATTAAATATATTAGTATGACTTGTTAAATCTATATGCCTAGTATCTAAAGAAAAATCACAATTCATTCTAGTATGACTAAAGTAAATTTTACAGTGTAGCTGTTGTCAGGTCTTTCCTTTGAAGTTTAAGCATAATATTTCTCAAATGGTCAGAATTTATATATTAACAGAATATTTTAAAATTATTTTAATTTTAATCATTGTAATGTTTCTGTCTTTTTTTAGGATAATGAACTCGAGGTTTGATATGTCTGATCAACAGTGGAAGAATGTGAATGTCGAAAAAGGTACTGTTGATATTCTTGAACTCACTGATAGGAAAATAACCAGGAATCAAAAGAGGCGCCATGATGAAATTAATCACATTCAAAAGGTATAAAATATATATATGACAAATTAAAAATCTTATACAAGAATTATGATTAATAAAAATAATTTCTAATGTGTAAATTATGTAAGTTAACGTACCATTTCTCCCTTAGTTGTTTTCACCTTTTCCCTTTTCCTTTATTCTCATTTAGTTTTAATATATCTTTATTAATATATTTATTTAAAATATCTTTAACTAATTCTTACAAATTAAAATGAACAATAAATTTTACAACCTACTGTTTCAGTTTGGTATTGTCTTGTTTTTTGGAAAGTTAAAGCTTCACTGAATAGCACTGTCTTATGAAGCAATCTGTTCATATTCTTTCTTTCTTTGTTCATTTATTTAGTTTAATTTTAGTATTTTGAATTCAAGGTAAATAAATGTATTAAATTATTATTTAATGTATTTTCTTTGAGTAATCAAATATGTGTGTTAAAATTGTTTATTTTAGTTAAAATATATTAATTTATTGTTTTTATTTAGACCTATGCTGAAATGGATCCAACTACAGCTGCACTTGAGAAAGAACATGAAGCTATCACCAAAGTAAAGTACATAGACAGAGTTCAAATAGGAGTTTATGAAATTGATACATGGTATTTCAGCCCTTATCCTGATGAATATGGAAAAGCCAGTAAACTGTGGATTTGTGAATATTGTCTGAAATATCATAAGTTTGAATCATCATACTGCATGCATCTTGTAAGTTTATCTAATTTACTCAGGTTACTTTAATGTCATGAAGTCAGTCAGTTTGAACCTTGTTGGGGTATATTCACGAATTTCATTATCAATCAAATACAATTTTTCTTCTATAAAATTTTCTCAATGATTAAATTCATGTTGTAATGTTACTGCATTCATTCATTTATAATATATTTTATTTTTTTGTATTAGCACAATTTGAGTCGTGTTGTAAAGTTACTGCATTCATTCAGTTTCAATATATTTTATTTTTTTGTATTAGCACATTTTCTGTATTTTAGAACCAGTGTAAGAGACGACAACCTCCAGGCAATGAAATTTATCGAAAAGGTACCCTAGCTATTTGGGAAATTGATGCGCTCCATCATAAGATGTACTGTCAAAACTTGTGTCTCCTTGCCAAATTATTCCTTGATCATAAAACTCTGTATTTTGATGTCGATCCATTCCTGTTTTATGTGCTCTGCGAAGTTGACAAGGAAGGTGCTCATATCGTTGGCTATTTTTCGAAGGTAATTTTTTTTCTTATTCCTAGATTTGATTATTATTAACTTGGCTATTTTTATATTTTCAATATACAATACAACTGTAGGCAGTTGTACTGTATATTTAAATTAAATGTATATCTTGTATTTTCTGTGCTCTTCTTTTCTGGGTTACTTGCCTTCTATTATGTATTTATGGTAATATTCCAGAATATTGGCTCTTTACAGATATAACAACATATTCAATAATGAATATGGATTGCATGCCAACAATTTGATGTATTGATAATAAAAAAATGCCTTTTTTGATGATTCAACTATCATTTCTATATTTTTAATCCTTTTTCGGCCACACATTAATCCCTGAATACTCAGACGTAGTAAAGAAAGGGAAACTGGGGCTTCTCTTGAAAGAAAAAGGGAATATCCACTTATGTGTTTGTTTCAGTTGTAAAGTTATTCTTTAAGGTTTCATGAATTTTGGAATTATTAAAGTTGTTTACTATCAACTGTTCAAGATAATGTTAAATCTCAGTGGTTACAATTTATAATTTATTAGGGAATAGAATTGGGAAAGTTATTACATATTTTTGTCTATCTGAAGGTCTCATTTGTCTGATTGCCTCAGATGACTCTTGCGATTTGTTTTTGTTTTAATTGTGACATGACAGCTGATCTGCCTATTGGCATACTAATGAAAAACTTTAGTTATGCTAAAAATATTATTTTTACTAATCACGGCTTTAATACCATTATTTAAATCACAGTTTTCAATTTCTCCTCACTCAAGAGATAAATAAACCTCAAGTGGGAGTTGATAACAATGGAGGTTGGATAGATAACAATTTTATTTATTTTATTTTTAATAAAACAATTCATAAAAAGTGGTAAAATTAACACAAGGTGATGTTACTGTGACAGAAGGCTACAAGACTAAATAAGTAGTTTAATATGTACTTCTGATTGTTGAAATTGGCAAATGATTTTCTTTTAAGAAAAGGGTTCCAATTTTAGTGTATAACTTGATTCTGGTGAAGAATTTGTATTCTGGAGTATTATGTTCGAAGCTATATATTTAAGAAATCATGTTAACTTGTGCAAAAATTTAATCTTATTTCATTAATAGGAGAAAGAATCGCCAGATGGAAATAATGTGGCCTGTATTCTCACATTGCCGCCATATCAGAGACAAGGGTATGGAAAGCTGCTCATTGCGTTTTCTTATGAATTATCTAAATTGGAAGGAGTAGTTGGTACACCTGAGAAGCCGTTATCTGATTTAGGAAAGCTATCCTACCGATCTTACTGGTCTTGGGTATTGTTGGATGTATTAAGGGACTTTAGGGGATCAGTATCGATTAAGGATCTTAGGTCTGTAATAGATTTTATATATGATTATGAAATTATGGATAGATGGGTCAGGTATTTTTACCTTATTTTGTAAATGCTCTTAGTAGTATATTTCAGTAAATAATGTTGTTTTTTTTAGAACAGAAAAAGTATTTTAATGTGCTTTGCAACAAAATTAGTTATCGAATCCTACATAATATTTCTATAAAATAGGATTAAACTCTAAATACAGATAAAATGATATTATTTAGGTATTTTTAGTAGATTACAATTAAAGCCTTGAATCTCTGAGGTCAGTTAATTGGATAATTAGTCAACATTTGGCCAACTTGAAAGTTACTCTTAACTCATCTTGTTGCAAAAGCATTTTATTTATTTATTTTTTTTTTTTTTTTTTTTACAAATTTATAATTAGCTTCATCCTATGAGACTAAAGGCTCACAATTTAAAAAATAA
Organism: Rhaphigaster nebulosa; assembly: GCA_948150685.1. Classification (NCBI taxonomy): domain Eukaryota; kingdom Metazoa; phylum Arthropoda; class Insecta; order Hemiptera; family Pentatomidae; genus Rhaphigaster; species Rhaphigaster nebulosa. The sequence goes on from OX411311.1 coordinate 26,146,354, forward strand.
AAATAATTTAATTTTTATAAAGAGAGCAAGCTAGGTACTTGTTCAATATTGACCTCATTGTACTCCAAGAATACCAAAAATCGAGTACCTCTAACAATTTCTGCCTCACAGGCCCTTTATCAGTTGTTATAGGGCTCATTTATTATTCTTATGCACATGTTTCCATTTGGTATGGTGTGGAGCCTAAATAATTGAAAGTTTAACCATCAAAGATTTCTACTTTAGTTATTTTATAAAAATCATTAATATATCCTTGTCATAAGCTGGAAGAAATATCACCCCAAATTGTAGGATTCTGCTGTCTTTCCATTGAAAACCGTAAATCACATAGTTATGAGAGCAAAAACTCAACAATATAGATAAATTAATATTAGGATATAATTGGATATAAAAATAAAATAACTATTTCTTAGAATATAGAATTGGAAGATATTCTATGTCCTAAGAAATTATTATTATTTTATTTACTTATAAGTTTTTAGGAGTAATCGTTTAGGTCAGTGTTCAGTGTGTCAAACGTTTAGTCTACTGATCTCTGGGTGTATTAAGGGGAATTACTGATAATTAAAAAAAATATATATTAAGGAGTCCACTGAAGTCTTAAATTCCTTATTAAAGAATTTGGAAAATTTATAAGTACCTAAATAAAAAAAATGGAGGTTTTTGTTATAATCTTCTAAGGTTTCTATAAATAAACTGCTCTTAAGAATAAATGTGGATCTCTGTCATTACCATAATTTATAGATATCACTGGTTTTTGTATCTTTGGTAATTTATTTTCCACGTTTCTGGCTATCTGCATTTCTAAGGCAGATATGTATTTATTTATTTACTTTATTAAGTAATTAATGTATTTCTAACGTTTACAGCAGAAAACCGTTCAATCCAACTGTATTCTTTAGAATTTGACTAAAAAGATTATAAAGAGACTACAGACCCCTCTGCTATAATAACTAGATTTGGATGTGATAATTATCATTGCATATCCTTTCCATAGTCATAGGTGTTGTGTTTACCAATTAACTTAAATAGTGATTCTAAATGGTGACTTGCAGGTTTAACCTATAAATTAATTCCAGATTTTAACATGACTAATTTATAGAGACACATAAAAAAGCAAACCTTGATTTAATCATGAACAATTAAATTAATTTCATTATGAAAAACCATTAAGGGAGCGGGATAGCTCAGTGGGTAAGGCACTGCGTTACTAATCTCAAGGTTCCGGGTTCGAGACTGGCTGAGGCAGATAATTATTTATTTTGTATTCAGTCGTGGGGATTGATCCTGCGGGATCGGGAGACCCTCCTGGGGATAATCCAGCCTCTATAAAGTGAGTACCCTTAATTGGGGGAAAAACCTGGCGGTTGAGCATGATCTCAGCCGAATCACCTCCTTGCACATAACCTTCGGCCTAGAAACAGTACAGTCCTTACCAAGTACTGAACCCGAGACCCTTCAGGAGTTATAGTGGTACTGGTTTATTATTATGAAAAAGTATTAACTGTAACAGAACAAATGTAATTGCGAATACTGCATCTGAATAGCGTCTTAAGATTTTACTAGGCTGCCACACAATATTACAAGAAGCTTGGGAAGAGGATTAGGAAAGTTTGGTTTCCATAAATGCATTAATGATAATGGATACAAAATAGGAGACTTTCCCTCCAATAAGAACCTAATAATCTCAAGTACAGCCTTTCAACATAAAGATATCCTAGAAGCATGGGTCTCTAGATGGCTAAACCAGGAACCAGATAGATCAAATCATCATCGATAATAGACACCAGAGTGATATTGAAGATGTGAGGAGCTACAGAGGTACAGATTGTTCCACTGATCATTCCCTGGTCCAGGTGAGATATTAGCAAATACTGGCTATCAAACCTAGAGGGAAATCTAAGAAAGCCAGGGGTATAAATAGGTTGTAGGGCCTAAAAAATCCTGAAACAATTGCCTAGAGACAGAAGAAGAAAATGTTCAAAACATATGGATCAGAATAAGGGAAGCATTCAGCAAAGCGGCGGAAGAGGTAATGGAAGAGTTGGTTTGACCAGGAATGTTAAACAGCAGTGCAACAGAAGACACAAGCCTATATGAGGATGTTGCAATGATGTACAAGGAAGCCCAGGGAAGAATACAAAAACAAACAGGATACAGTGAAGCAGCTGTGTAGACAAAAGAAAAAGAAGAACTGGAGACAATGGCGGAGAATTTTGAAAACAAGAATAGCAGAGCATTCTATTGAAAAGTAAAATCAATAAAAAAAGGATTTCAATCCAGGACATGTTTTTGCAATGAATAATGATATAGAGAATAATAATAATAGAGAATAATGACTCCTGGGAGGCGAAGACAAAGTGATCGATAGGTGGAAGGACTATTTCGGAGAGATGCTGAACTCAAATCAAACCCTGAGAGAAATGGCTTTGGAACTATAAACAATGGAAGAAAATACAGAGCTGGAACCCCCAGAGCCCCAGAAATAATTATAAATCTTAAAAATAACAAAGCACCAGGAATTGTTGGAATACCAGCAAAAGCACTCAAATTAAGAGGAGAGACAATACAGAGGGAAATCTATGATTTGATATGAAAAGGTGTTGTTGATCGACATTCCATTCATGGCATTTTTCAAGCATGATTCTCATGCAGATCTGGTCTAATGTAGATCTTCCTGGTCGATATCCACACTGGCACTCACTTACAACCTCTTTCGCTATCAACATAAACAAGCCTATGACAGTATAGAAAGGAATATACTGTACGAAAAATTAAAAATTTTAGGATATCCCCTGAAGCTTATCAGGCGTATTAAGATTATTATTATTATTATATTAAGAATTATTATATTATATTATATTATATATAGATATAGATTATATTATGATATAGATTATATTATATGATATAGATTATATTATATATTATATATAGAATTATTATATTATATTAAGAAGATTATTATTATTAAGATTATTATTACTACAGGAAAGCAAAGGAGTGGTGAAAATTCAAGGACAGTTATCGGAAGAGTTTCAGATTTGGAAAGGTGTTAAACAAGGAGACCCTCTTTCTCCAATTTTATTCAATATGGTGTTGGAAGTAGCCATGCGATCGATCCGCACAAGGGCAGGACACTATATATTTAGCAGAATGACTCAACATTTAGCGTTTGCAGACGATATGGTGATAACAGGAAGAACAGTCAATGCGTTCATAGGAGCATTCGAGAGTGCGAAGAACCAGCAAGGAAAGCAGGATTGGTTATAAATAATGATAAAACTAAATATACGGTTACTACTTAAGAAAAAAGAGGTAACAGATATATCAAAGGGGCTGGATATCACTTCAAGAGAGTATCAAAGTTGAAGTATCTAGGCACTGTTATCACTGGGAACAATAATATTAAAGAAGAAATCAAGGCAAGGATAACAGCTGGTGCTATTGGTCTCTGATGAAAATTTTCTGAAATCAAGACAAATCTTGAGTTCTCAAAATAAGGGCATACATGACGGTCCTGCAACCAGTTGTTATGTACGCAAGCGAATCCTGGACACTTGGCATTCCATGAGAAAAGGCTACTAAACATGTGGGAAAGAAAAATCCTTTGCAAAATTTATGGTCCAACTAAAGAAGGGAACCTTTGGTGGATGAAGACGAACGAAGAGCTGAGGAGCTTATATGAAGCTCCAGATATTTTATCCACCATAAAGAGGAGAAGAATAAGATGGCTGGGACATGTACAAAGAATGGGAAATGGTCGACTACCTAAAATGATGATGGAGGAACACCCGGGTGGAAGAAGACGGAGAGGTAGGCCTAGACTTCGTTGGCTGCAGGATGTGGGGGGTGATCTTTGGGCTCTGGGTGTTGGAGGATGGAGAAGGGCAGCGGAGGACGGACCTGAATGGAGGAAGCCAAGGACTATAGCGCGCGCCATCAGATGATAATGAGTCTGAATAGCGTCCTAAGATTTTACTAAGCTACCACATAATATTACAAGAAATAGTACACATGAGTGCTTGGGACTAAGACATCTGAATCTCAGCTGTTCTCTGCCTCTCGTCTCAGGACCCCTTTCCTCTGCTCGACAGTCCTAGATTCGCCTCAGCTGCTGTCTCTAACTCTCTGGCCTGTTCTAGACCAGCTGGTTTTACTGCTTTCACACTCCAAGCTTGGCCAACCTACTTCTTCATCTCTTCTAAGCTCCTTTTTTTATCCTTCTTCCTTCTTGAAATAATATTTTTCCTGATATTTACCCCCAATCTCTTTTCGGACCTTCCTATTGATTGACCTAATAGGTATTTTCGATAGGGTGTTCCTTTATGGGGAAAAATTGTGACTTTAAGTCTCTTAGATTTGGCTCTTTTGTGCCAATTCTTGTCCTTATTAATAATCAGTTTGATGATGCTTTTTGGCAGGGTTCTTTCTCTTCACTTTTATGATGGCTTGTCAGCATCCAACCTGCCGCCAGCCTCCTCAAGAGTGCCTTTCAGGTGTTAGGTGTTTCCACATTCAAAAATGAAACTTATTTATTTTTTATATTGGAACCATTCAAATTAATCATTGTTTAATTATTATTATCTAATCAAATATATCTCATTACTCTATCCCAGTCAGCTTGGCTTGGGTGGAAGGAAATGATACCAGAAGCGTGCCCGCGAAAAGGATCTTAAGGAGGCCTTAGATGGTCAATCATTTGATCAAAAGATTGAGTCAATCGAGGGTTAACTAAGTTAGAGAAACACTGATTTAGGTTACTTAAGAATTATTTTTATCCAATGTCATTTTTACTGGTATTATTATGATATCTACATGAAATGATAAAAACCTGTGAACTTTGGTTTCTGACAATTCATGCTATATTTTTTTTTACAATTATTCATAATTTTTGTAGTGAAATGACCAGTATTACTCAGACAGATATTATATCCACCCTGCAGAGCATGAACATGGTAAAATATTGGAAAGGACAACATGTCATTTGCGTAACCCCAAAATTAGTTGAAGAGCATATTCGTTCAGCTCAGTTCAAGCGACCTAGATTGTCTGTTGATGTATCTCAACTCAAGTGGGCACCTAGACGAAATAAAACTGGAAAAAGATAAAGGTATTAAGTATTTAATCACTAGTTAGTCTAATCATTAAATTTTCTTATTTTATTCTTATCTGAAAAGAATCAATTTTATCTGAATAAAAGTTTTGTTTTCAATTTTTTCAAATGAACAAGAGAGTACTGCATTTATTGTAGTATAATATATATTATTTTCAACAATGAACCTTTGTATTGAAAGAAACAAAAAATGTTAACTCCCCTCTCCCAAGATTTGAGATTTTACATTTAAAAATACCTGGAATCTAAAAATTTAATTAGAAAAAAAGTTATGATCATTTGATGGGTAATTAATGAAATTCCCTACAAAATAAAAAAAAAAATAGCATAATCGGACTAGTATTAGCAGAGATATAGTATGTTTTACGTATATTTTATTAAGTATTCTGCACATATTCCTATGGAAACAAGTTAATCTTTGTTTATTTTTTTGATAACTCAAAAACTATATATCTCCTTCTACATTCCAGATGCTCATTTGAAAGATAATTTAATTGTCAACAAAGCTAAACATACATTAAAAAAAAACAATTGGACTAATATTAGCAAAGATATAGCTAACAATTTTTTTTGTTTACATTGGGACTTTAACCCAATGTTTTAAGGAAATTCGTGTGATGTATAGACATGACAGATTTTTTTTATATATAACTATTTGGAAATAATAAACAATTGTGTAATCATTTGCAGCATTTTCATATTTGATTTTATTTTTGTTATTTATTTATTTTTATTTGTTTCTAGGTTGTCTCATGAGAAAAAGATGATTGAAGGAAACTTAATAATAAGATTTTAGTTTTTAAATGTCACTTGTTACCTGTTGTTATGCAACTGTTAATTGTTATCTGTATTAAATAGCAAAAGAAGTTGTTTATAAAGAATATTATATATATTATCTGTCACATTTGATATTGTCTTTCTTTAGATTTATGTTCTGAAGAATCTTGATCTCTTATTATAATTATAATTTTTTTTATTGATTTTTTAATAAAATTTTCAATGTCATTTGCTGTTATTTATTTTTTATCCTTATGTTAAACATTCCATTTTACAATTTATTTCAATATATTATACCTTACCCAATAATGTTTCTATCTACCAAACAGAAATGCTCTCAATAAGACATAGGAACATGGAGAAATATATTGCATATTATTGGTATGCTTTTATTTAATATGTTTGCAAAGAAATTATATTTAATTTAATTTAAATTATATTATAAAGAAGTAAATGTATTTTTAGAAGTTAAATTTTTAAACATTTCAACTCAAAAAATTTAACTAAGACAAGTGGAGGCATGTCCCTGGGAAAAAAATACAAAACATAATATATAATTATTAATTCCACTTATTTTTATTATTTTTTTTTTATCTCATCCTCTCACTTTATTTGCAAAAATACCATGTTTTCACATATTATTTTTGTTCTCTTATATTCAACATTTATTTACAAAATACATATATATCCTTGTGTTGCCTAGTGGCATTCTAAGGTGGGTCCAAAAGTCCATTGCATGCAGTGCTGTCTTCAGATCGTTGAGTGAGAAGGGATCACTCTGCTGGTGGTGGTGATGGAAATGAGGGTCAGACACCATCTCTCGATAAGTACTTCTGCCAATGGGATGGTTTTGGAGGAAGTGTGATCTCTCTTAATAGAGGGTTGGCACATGCCTACAGCCCATCCAGGTGGAGACTAGCTGCCCACCATGAAGTGTGTGGGTAATGGACTCTTCCCTTGCTGGAATGATATCTCTATGGTATCAGTCTTTTCCAGATTCACAATGAATCCAGCCTCTCAAACATTTCCACAATGCCGACTGAGGCCTCCTTTTCAAGAGGACATGTTTTCACACAATAATTTGACTCTTTTTAAAAGTTTATGTGTAGAGAACTTGCTTTCTTATATAGAAAGTTGTGATGATTAGGGACACCTACATATTCAAGTTTTTTATTATATATATTATTTTTTAACTTGGGCCTCATACATATGTATGCCAATAATTAAAATTTGTAATTTCTCTAAATTTTTAATAATCCATGTATCAATTATTTTTTCTATTGAACCTCATGATTTCCAAATAATCCGAAAATTCACTTTGGTCTTTTAACTATACATCCACTAATTACGCCAAGAAATCAAGATAAATGAAAAAAAAAAATCACAAAATTAGGGCGCTTGGTGAATATATTGAAGAGAGCTATTAACATAGCAAAAGAGACTTGATTAAATGATTCTATTTATAAATGGTTAAAACAATCAGGTCAATTGAAAGTAATGTACAAAGAACTGAAATAAAACATGCCTCTAATTGATTAGCGTATTATTCCATAATTGAAAAATTTTCAAGCTATGATTGACTGCATAAATTCTGAAACATCGGGGTCTTTAAACTTGCCAGTGAAAAAACCTAAATACAAAATCCAGTATTGTATAGGTACCTCAACACAACATTAAATTTTTTTTTTAATTAAGTATGTTTGATTGGTTCATGAAATCCGTAACCATAAGTTGTATAAAATTCCTCCTAAGAAATCTCTGTTCCTATTAATTTTATCATCAAAGATTCACTTTACTTTAAAAATTGTGTAGTGTTGATTTTAGTGGCTGAAATTAGATTAGTGGCACTGTTGGATTGGGTCACAATCGTGGAAGTATTTTTAAATTTATATAAAAAAACAATAGTGTTTAGATTTGAAGTTATTTTAAAGTAAAAAAAATAAATTTGGAATTGGATTCAATGAAAAAAAAATTTAAAACAAGAAAATCAAGTCATAAAAATTTTGTTTGTGTTATATTGCATATTTAAATTTGTTTCTGAAAACTTGAAGATAATTTTTATTTAACATTTTTAGCTGAATGCATTGGTGTTTTACTGAGTTCAAGATATAATATTTACTAGAAGATATCAAATGCTACAGAATCATCACTTACCAAATTTTCCTCTTCAAGACAAATCAGCATATTGCAGGTGATTTACATAAGTTCACTCTTTCTAACCAGAATTACTTCTAAATAACAGTAATAGCTCTTCAACTACAGGAATAAACCTCACTCAGCCACATTGAGGAAATTCCAGGAGTGCATACAACACACAAAAATCTGACTATTTGTATATTTAAGATCATAATATCAAATGATAGCATGATTGTTTTACTATGACCAAATACTATCTAATAATTCTCACAAATTCTTGTTCTATAATTAATTGTGGAGTAACCTCTTCCCCATCTCAAAACTATGAAGAAATTATTGTCAATCAGAATCAAAATTTCTTCTGTAAATATTCTCAAGCATAAATCAATTTTTCAATGGAAGCATAAATCAGTTCCTGAAGTGAGCTCTAATAAAATTTATTTCAAGCACCTCTCCTCCCCCCCCCCCCACTCTTGCTACATCACTTCATCTCTTATTAATAATACTCTTAATAATACTAAGTCCTCACTAAGAATATTTATTAAAATTATGTAGTTCTATTATTTTGTTTGCTCTCATATATTATATGAATGATTGAGATTTTAAATTGGTAGGGGTTGTTCAGAGATCAAAATATTTGTTTTAAATGAATGGCTTCTTTTATAATTATTTCAATTATTATTCAATTATTAGTGCTTGTTTTCTTATGAAGCCTGTTATATTTTTGCTACCAATTTCTTATTTTGTTTATTGTTTCATATTTACAGTAAATGTTTAAGAAATAAATAACTAAGTGTTACCAACTTAAAATTTTGACAAAATATCTTGACATTGCTTTGAAATATATGTGTTAGTTTCTGTTTTGTTTTAGAGAAATAACTTTCATCTAACCCTAAATGTAATTAAAAGTTTCGATTTGGTAACAACTATAAAATAAAACGAAAAATTGAAACATCCTGATATATTTTAAGTAAGAAAAATGTTACCTACTAATAAACACTCATGTTCTCATTGTTTTTATCATTACATTTGGTTTAAAACCAACATATATATGCACACAGGTATGCACATTTTATTTTATATTTTTTCTAGTCTGATATAATTTAATACATTCTACAAATGCATCCTATTTTTTTTTAGTTTCATGTTATTTTGTTATTTGATTAATTTGTATTTACACAGTAACATTATACTCTACTTCAAATAATTATCTAAACTTTAATAAAATAAAATAAATTAAAGTCATGTTTGATATTCTAATTGATTTTATTCTAGCAAAATTTATATTTAAAAATTTCAATGAATAATAATTCTTCATGCTACATGCTGGCACAAGCATTATAGAGATTTTGTTATCAGCAGGAGTTTGCACTTCTTTCTTTATGCAGTAATTGATTATAATTTTGTTTGTCAATGATTTTTGGTTTTCAATACATCTTGTACATATTTATTTTATGTTTTCCATTTTGCTGGCATAATTAGATTAAGGACTTTACTAATACTATATTAGCATGTATCCTATATTACTAACACTATATCTATGCTATAATAATTATCTATTCTGTGTTAGAATACTGTATTAACATCCAGTTTATAGATTTCCATTCTATGAACCAATTTTCGTTTCAGAGACCAACTTTATTTTACTATTAACATTTAATTCATCGTGATTATAAATCAGTAAATGTCATGATAATACTAAAATAAAATTTTCCAATACTTTGATAAAATTTTCCAATTCTTTGTGAGGAAGTTAGTAAAGTTACAATTAAATCACATAAATACTGAGTATTTAAAAATAGAGAGGGTTATTTATGATGAATAAAGACAATTACAACATTTGAATTCCTGCTTTTAATAGTCCAGTTCTAATTTGTTGTTCTGAGTATCATCAAACGTGACACAGCAAGTCAAAAACAGTTTATGCAAATGCTTGTTTTTAAATTGATCTATTTCACTCAAGATTATTGTAGAAATAGTAATTACAATAGTAATTATCATGTATCACAATTATATCTTTTGATAAATAAATAAATTTAATTCTCCTTCTGTTTGTTATTTAATAACTTTTATTTTGTTTTTGGAAAATAAAAAAACACAGTTTGACACAATCTTTTTCACTATCAGTGCTTCAAGTGATCAAGTAGTACATTATGATCTTATTCTTTCTTTCTTTAGATGCTTTTAGTAAAATGATCTTAAACTCAACTTATATGTGTAAGTTTGAAACAATGCTGTTCTCAAGTACCCATAAAGATGTCTGCTCTAAATAACAATGGATTTCCATTTAATTGGAATTTATTATGACTCCTGTTTTCATCCTTTTGGTTGTCAAAAATGTTAATTTTTTGCCTTTCAAGTCTTTTGAAAATAAACTACATTATAACAAAACATATCACTATTTATATATATATTTTTAAATTGTAATAATGAATTTGAAATATTATATTTTGATTAAGAATTATATAAATATTTGAAATTATTTATGTAAAAATATTTTTGAGTTATGATATAACTAATTAGCAATTCAGTTAACCAGTCCTCGGTAGTATAGTGGTAAGTATCCCCGCCTGTCACGCGGGAGACCGGGGTTCGATTCCCCGCCGGGGAGGTGTTTTTTTTTATTTGTTTACCTAATCTATTTTATTTGTTTATCATGAACATCTTTTTATTGAACTAGTAACATTTAAAATAACTGGATATTTAAATTGTATGCCAATATTTATGCTAAAATAGTAAATATCTGGTGTGTCCTCTCACACGACTTTCCTTCCCGTTTTGGAATAAAGTCAAATAAAAAATGTTTGCTATATTTAATATTAACTCGACTAATTCTTTTTTCTTTTATATTTCGTTTTCTAAACAATCAAATTAAATGCACATCTAGAATATTCCAGGAAATGTATAATTTTCGAGTTTTAAAAACCAAACTTGGGTCAACCGGTGTGCAAAGGACCATGTGCGATATAATCTGTAAGAAGATATGTAGTTCAAATTGCTATATCTCTGCTAATCATTACTAGACCGATTTGGATGATTTTTATTTTGTATTGTAGGAAATTCAATCACCTTTCGAATGATTTCGTAGTGATCATTAAAAAGATGAATACTCTTTTATATACGTTATTGATTTAAGGTGAAATATATTTATATAAATAAATGCAGGCTGATATTTCTCCACAAGTTCATTTATTTAGATGCAACCTTTCGACCTTAAGCCATCCTCAGGCATCTTTGAGAAAATATGTTAAAATGCATGCAATGCATTTCATTAAATCCAATTATACAAAGTAGTCAAAACTTTAAAAAATTAGGTTTGATAATTGAGGTGCCTCCATGATTTTTTAAAGTTTCGACTGACTACTTTGTATAATTGGACTTGGTCCAGATTGGATGTAATGCATTGCATTGTATGCATTTTAACATATTTTTTTTAAGATGCCTGTGCATGGCTTAAAGGCCTAAACGTTGCATCTAAATAAATGAACTTGTGGTGAAATATTATCATAAGGTGAAATATTATAAAAAGTATATAAATAAATGCAGACTGCATTTATTTATATACTTTCTGAGTTATGCGCAAATAAAGCTTTATTTTCTTCATACCTTCTTTTTCGGGGAGAGCCAAGGCAATCAAGTCAACATAAAACTTGGATAAAATAAAAAAAACGCAAAAAAGGTGCTTGTCTTAGTAGTTGGCACTGTGTGAGTTTTTGACAGGGGAGTATTGGATTCTAAAAATGGAACTTACACAATATGAATAAAAATGAAAACCCCTAAAAATCTATAATTGTTTATTTAAGGCACAGATGTATTTTTTTACAAACTAATAATACACAATGCAAAAAAAATATATAGGTACTTAAAAAGCAGCATATTAGTAGAAAGGTAATAAATACTCAGGCTGAAGTCACCGACTAGCAAACCTTGACTAGAAATCAGTTACATATATAATATATAGGTACCTGATTTTAAAAATGGATTAAACGGATAACGGACTTCTTAATAAAATAAATTTAAACGAAACAAAACACAACCATCCGCGAGTTCTGCTTCAAAAGGTTCTGCTGTCAGACCAAGGACGGACACCGCCATCAGAGAGGATGTGTAATAAGATATTTGGAACAGTTGTTTTAATATTTTAATATTCACACAGTAACAACTGGCTTTCTTGACTATTCTGGACATACTTACAAGAAGGAATATTTGTCGATGGAGAACTGTTGGCTGAAATACTCAAAATTTGATGAAGAATTATTCGCGGTGATGCTAGAGGACTTTTTTGATCTGCATGAATCAGCAGAGGAAAAGGCGTTTAAAATCACCTCTTTTCTTTACAGACTCGTTCTTGGTAAACATCATCCCCCAGTTTACTCGTGGACAGGAAAGTAAACGACATTACTGGAGAAAACTCTGTGATGAGGTTGACGCAGACTGGTGGGTTAGGCCGTATAAAAAAAAGAGCACTAAAGAAACTGAGCAAAGGCTTATCGCACCTCCCCACAGGACAGGATTTTATGGACAATATCGTCAGAGAACTATTCCTGGAACAGTTAGATGTATGGACAATCTCTATACATCTGATTTTCCAATCATCACCTTGGAGGAGACTGTCACTGATCTACAACTTATTAAGGCACTTGGATTGCACGACATTCCAGATGTGGCTCTCAAAAAACGGCTGAATCTTTTAAAAAACTCTTTTATTCCTGTCTTCTTGAAGGTTCGTCCCCGACACCTTGGAGCCTCTTTTACTAATTCCGAAGGGTATAGGAAGTTTGGAGGACCCATCGATCTTTTGTCCAATATGTTGCTTGATACTGTAGGTAAGACATTTAGGAAAATCCTTTGCCTCAGGCTACAAGAATTCACATGGTGCAAGTGGTCTTTCAAAAACCTTATGTAGATTTCGGAAAGAGCGATCTACGTTGGAAGTTATTGGACTAGTGATCGAGACTGCCCGTAAAACAATTGCAGGAATGAGGAGGAAGAAAAGTGCGAAGTTTTATGCTGCAATCGTCTCTATAGTTGCCAAAAATGCTTTTAACACTGCGAGATGGGCCTGCATATTCGATGCTATACGGATTATGGCTGTGCCTATCTAACGAGGAGTATCTAACGAGGGATAGACTTCTGCCTTATGCTTCAGCCAAGGAGATATGAGGTGCCTGGTGGCGGCCCACAGGGTTCCGTCTTAGCACCTCTCCTGTGGATCGTCATGAACGACGGGATTTTTAAATTTTCTAGGCTCTGCCGGAAGGAGCTATAGTTGTTAGCTTCGCTAACGATGTTGCAGGGGGGGGGGGGGGAGGGGGAGAGGGTTGTGGCAAAGTAACCCTGATTGCCAACTAGGCTGATGCTACAATCCGAGACTGGCTGCCTACTGTAGGCCTGCAACTTGTCGATCATAAGACTAATGTGCTCCTTGTCATTAGCAGGAATCAAACGGAGACTATCACTGTCACAGTGAGTAGGCAAGAGATTTGTTCTCAGCCAATGAAATGCCTGGGAATTCTCATTGATGCACGTCTCCGGTTTAATGCTCACACGGAGTATATCAGTGTTAAAGGGCCATGTCCTTGTTGTCACACCTTATGCCAAACAATGGAATCTCCAAACTGAGCCGTAGAACGCTTTTTGCGGGTGTTATCCCTTCAATCCTTTTATATAGAGCTCAAATTTGGAATGACACAATGTTCACCGAATCATATAGGAGACAGATGCTCTCAGTGTGTTGTAGAGGCTAATTAGACGGAGCAAGTGCGTTTCGGACTGTTTCCTACAAATAGGCATCAATAGTGCTGATCGCTGAAGAGAGGAGACGCTCTTATAATAGAATCAATCGCATTCCCAGGACCATAGAAAGATAGGAGATAGTAGAAAGATGATTAAGACGCTTGAATACGATGGCATCGAACGGGAGGTGGACTCACTGGCTGATTCCTCATATCCAACCCTGGGTGGACAGTAAACACTATTGACTACTATCTCATCTAGTTGATTACGGAACTTAGCTCTTCTCGAGCCTACCAACATCAATTCCAATTAGAGCAGAATTCCCAGTGGAACATGTATTCTTCAGCTGTCTTCGGTTTCAGGAAAGAAGGAAAAAATTCCGGCAAGCCTGTGGATCGGAACCAACTACTGATAATATCGCTAGTCTAATGCTACTCTCTTAGGTGTGTCGGATAATCGACCAAGGTCTAGGAAGCACAGACCATAAAGCAACTGAGGAAGGAGGAGAAGAAAATACGAGCCAGAAGGTAGCCTAATACAATTAGGCGGTCGTGCCATTCCTCCTCCGTGAAGTAGTGCATAACAGTGGTCCCGTGGAGGGTGAGAACCAGGTGTAGAGAGATGATTTTATTGGACAGAAATCCCATGCAGAGGCCGCGTCTTTTGGAGATTTCCATCACCCTCGTAAAAAACAAAACAAAACAAAAATAACACATGCCTAAAAATAACCTTCATATGAATATCTTACGTGATTTTTATAAGTTGGCCCATTCCTTTTTTTAGTTACATTGAATAATTATGTAATTGTATTTTAATTTTCTGAGTTGTATTTTTTGGTAAATTCTCAATAAGTCTTATTTCAAATTAATTAAGACTAAAAAATATAAACTCACAGAATATTTGATGGCACATAAGATATTTTCTCTTGACAACGATTAAATGGTAGTTAACCTTTTTTACTCTTTCATTTCAGAAACCTTAGTGTTTTTATTATTTTATTTTTATAATTAATTTATTGTTTTATCTCGTATGTTCTGTTACAAAAAAAAAATTAAATTAAAAAAAAATTAAAACTTTGTTTTGTTGATATGGAAGATGTTTTCATCCGTATTTTTGAAAGAATAAAACTTTTGAAGGTTATTTCTCAAATTAAATTTAAAACTTTATCTGATAATTGTGGTAGTTGTTAGACGTGGATCTTTTTTACATATCAATTGATTTTATTTATTTATGATTTTTATGAACTTAAGTGCTAATAGTTTATATATGCAAATTTGCAATTATATAAGCTTATAAATAAGTAAATATTCTTTGCATGTTTTATTTTGTTGTTTTAAAAGGTTAAAAATTAAAAGTAGTAATTATCGCACGCAATGATTTCTAAATACCATATTAATGATACAAATTCAGAAAGTTTTTATCGTGAAAAAAATTCCAATATTTCTTGGGAAGCTAAGATTCTTTGGCCGACGGAATGCAGAGCTGAGCGGGATAAAATGCATTTTAGATAAGATATAGGCCAATTAGTAGGCATCCTTTCGGTATTTTTTTCCTTTGGTCTACTTTGAATTTTTTTTTTTTATTGGGTGCCCTTCAAGATTCTTATTTTCTTTGTTGCATTGATAGAAATAAATCATATTATTTTTCATGGAATAGTGGATAAGAACAGTACGATATGATAATGAATGTAATTTGTCAGACTTTATATTTTATTTTTTAAATAATTATAATTTGAAACAGAGGTTCAGTTATAATTAAAATTAAGAATTAGTTACTATTGATTTTTATGAGAAAAAACAAAAAATGGTCTCGATCACGATTCTTTTCAAACGAAATTTCAAGCGTACGGAAATTTTTGTAACAACCGCTCTTAAAGAAAGCAGGCTCATATTAATCATGAAGTGCACCACTCGGTTGGGTAATAGATTCAAATTCGATCAAGAAAATGCCTAATTGGATGAATATAAAAAGGCCTGAAATTAGTTACTGAAAGAGCATTATTGCAAATTTTTAACCATAATGAAATTTCGAGTTTTGGTGTAAACTGGACATTGTAAAATGCGTTTCTCTGGTTATATTGATATTTTCATATTATTTTTAATAATGTACATCTTCTTGTTTTTGAATGGACTGAATCACTCACCATTGCCGATTTCACTGAAATTTAGAATTTTCAGTTCTAATGATCCTAACAGAAGTAACAGAATATCAGTAATATCCTTGCTTGTGCTAATTTATTTTATTAACTCAGCCATGCCATCAGCCATCAGGTTTAGTATCCAGTTGCTCATAATTTACTAAGGGTAATACACAATTTATTCATTATTTATAAATTATATATGAGATTAGGACCCGATTGGTCAGGTTGGCTAGTCTGCGATCACCGAGGGCCCCAAGAAATTGATTTATATTTAAAAAAATATTTTTCACCCTAATTTTGAAGTAATAGACTACTTGTAATTGATTTATATTTTTCCTAGTATATATATATATATATATATATGCTGCCAGAGGTCTATGGTTTAGAACACTCGGCTATCTTGAGGGGTTGTTATAAAAATGTATTGTAAACGTACTTAAGTTAACTTCATCAGAAAAGCTTAAATTTTTATAAAGATCTTGGCTTTACTCAAATACCTTTTTAAGGTCCAAAATAGTAGACATTGTCGTTTTGACGTAGGTATGTAATGTTTAAACATTTTTTAGGAAAGAACCCCCTCCAATCTCTATCTGAGGGTCCTCATTTCAGGCCTGCATGTGATATATTTTAACTAAACACTTAAAAAATTAATTAATTAATATTTATATATTCTCACAGATATTTTATTTGTATAGTATTTCCGCTATATTATATTTTTTTAAGCCGTGGTCTTGTAAAGCTTTCCAAAAGTTTTAGCTTGATATTGATAAGTTAAAATTTGCTTACCGACTCTCTGACTAGTCCATTACCCATTGGCTGGGCTATTTTAACTCCATCAGAGCTGCCACGACCCTTGAAAGTGAAGATATATAAGGAATGTTAAGAAATGTGGGACAATAGCCATCTCAGAAAGCTTGCAAGCTTAAATAGTGATGTAAAGTATTGGTGGACCTCAAGCCAAAGCAGCCGAAGATAAGAAGTGTCACTAACCTGGCTCGGAATTAGACATTCAAAACTAACACATATTCATCTGATCACGACAGAGTTAGTTACCTCCATGTTGCCCAGCATTGTAACAATGGTCCAACCATAGCCAACAATTTTTGCGCTGTCAATTTTATTCCCAAAAATTGAGCATTGGTATATATATATTGGTATAGATATATTGGTATTGAGGCATTGGTATAAGAATGCCAATGCCTTGGGGAATATCAGTAAAGCAGATGTAGTAATGTCCCTTCTTTATATATGATAATACCAAAATTAATACCAATAATACCAAAATATATGATAATACCACAGTGAACTGCTACCTATTCATTTATTCCTTCTCCACACTGATATACTACTAATTACCTCGATTTTACAAATGAACGTGGTCTTGATGACCTCGATGTGCTGTGCCATGAAACATAACAACCAACAAACCAAGTTTATAAGCATAATATTGTGAATGCAGTTTTGTAGGAAATCATTAATTCGAAGAAGTTTTAATGTGGCATTTAGTATTACAATGCTATCATAAGGCACTTGGAAGGCTCGATTGTTTCATGGATTTTTCCTTTCCACCGTTGTCAAATCACCCCAGGACTCCCTCCGTTTCCCAGAGTAATTGTCGCCGTACAAGAGCAAGGCGACACCGTTACGGAAGAAGACTATGGAAGAGCCACGCGCTGGTGCGGAAGCCACACTCCTCGCAGCTGCCGGAACCAGCTGTCGGACATGTGCTGCGCACGACCAGGTGAGTCTTTGTGGTCCGCAATTATCCTGCTCTTCTTAGACCTGGATCAGCTGGCATCTTGGAGGAGATTGTCGGGGTGACCATTGTCGAAGTGGATAAAAAGGATATCTTCAATGAGCTGAACAAAATTTCCTATCAAAACCAGAAATAAGTAAATAAATAAATATGATTGATATATGTGATGGTCATATGTAATTCCTTGTAATAATAATTTTCATTAAGATCATTTCAAAATACTGTTCTGGATCATGATTATTCTGTTGTTCTATTATATTATAGCGGATTACTGTAGGAATATCAGAGGTGAAGTCCAGTTATACTGATTTTTATTTTACTATCATGTTTCCAGTATTGTGGACATATTTTCTGAGGATACAGTATAGTAAATAAGCCAAAAGGGTAATCAAAAGTGCAGCAAATATTCAATATATTCAATATTCAAATATTAATATTGAATACGATTGTTCTACATTCCAATTTATTGTAGGCTTGTTTTGTCGAAAATCATAATTTATGTTATATATTGTAACAATTAAACTGAATTTTTTTTATTTTAAATAATTTATTATACAATATTATATATAGCTGTAGACATTCACAATTAAAGTTTAAATTTAAAGAGCATTTTCAAAGCAAATGTAACTCTTTTTTGCAGTCCAATAATGTAATTTAACCATTGCTATTGTAACTAAAAAATCCTGTGTGCAACTGAGAAATTTTTATTTTAATTAAATAAAATATCAATATCAATACTGCAATTTTTTTTTTCATAATGGAGACAGCTCCATTAATTTACTAATATTTCTAGATTATTTGATACTATAACTTTTGTTAAAATAATCATTTATGTACATATATATTTTATAAATTTATTTATGTCATATACCTTTATATATGTCAGATGATCTAATAAAAACATTCTAGAAGAAAATGTCGTTGGTTTACTTCTGTAGTTTCATTTACCGCTATTCCTTTTTACTTTCTAAACCGAAACTTTTAAAATATATTTTCAGCTTGACAAACCAAAAATATTTAGTGTACAGAATTGTAGTACTAATGTTATTTAAAAAACTAATTTATTATACTTTTGTGAGAGAAACTTGAAGAAGTGCATTCTGCTGAGTTTATTTCGAGTAGTGTTTATTCGAACTCTTTAAAAGTATGCTAAAAACATTATTATTATAGAGTGGTAAGGCAAAGTTGTGTGATACGCGCACCGCACCAGATTTTTAATTTTGACGCGATATGTACGGTTGACGCACGGCGAAAACTTGGGTTTTGCAGATAACACCTACTTTTTAATAAGTCGTTATAGTTGTAGTATGAGATATTTTCTATCGTTCAGTCGACAATTGTATTTATATTTGTAAATTCATGTAATTATTTTTCGGTAAGGTCTCTGAATATTTGAATTATTTATTTGGTGTAGTTTTCATAGTTCCATGTTTTTTTTTATGTTAAGTAAAATGTTTTATAAGTTAATATTAAAGGAACATTCGCTAGAAGGGTATAGATTTGAAGTAAAAAAAAGAAGCCTTTGAACGAAAATTTACGAGAGGAACGCAAGCTATTTCCGGCAGGTGGATTTTATTCTTTGATATCGGTTGCTCCAAGGGCATTTCGTAATCGTTATGCGATACTTAAATCCTAATTTCTCGAGTTTTATTTTTAGTTTTCATAAAGGTCGGATGAAATATATGTTACTATTAATTTATTATTAAATTGTTATTATTACTGAGTAAATTCATAGTTATATGATATGCAACAGTCATGGACATTATTCGAATACAAATATATTAAATAAAGAATAATTTGTTATAGGTATATCTATATTGTCAACACACTAATTTATTTTTTAATAAATTTATTTATTTATTTTTAAAGAAACGGTTGGTAAATTTAAAAATCCTATAACGTACTCGTGATATTGGAAGAACATTGGGACGTGGGTAGGCCAATACAATTCCAGAAAAAATCCATATTGCATCATAGATGTCTTTTAAGATTTCTTCTTTACTTTTTTTTTGTTTTTCTTCATTTATTTGTTTGCGTAAATGGCCCATTACTTCATTCCGTGAACTTCAGCAAATATTTGTTCGATTCAACATGGAATAACCTTCATAAGAAATAAATAAAGTATAGAGCCCATAAATAAATTAAGTAAGAAGTCCTGTAAACAAAATAATTAATAAATTATAATTACAAGAAAATTAGATCTATAAAGTCAACGCCCACAGTTTTGAGGCCGTCAATAACCAGGAGGCATCTCTGCTAAAATTAGGATTGGATGCAATCGATGCCAATGTAATTATTTTCCATGATTGGAAGGGGGCCTTCTATTCAGAATTCGAGCGTGGGTGGTATCATCTCATTTGTTTAATGGTGGCTTCTACAATAGTAAAATAAGTCATATCAATAAAGCTAATTAAAACAACAAATAAGCATAATGAAAGTAATTGTTCCAGTAGTCTCTTGTTTTGTAAATTCACAAAAATTAAGAAAATAATTTTCAGATTTAGTATTTCTTTATATTCAGATATTGTAGATGAGTAAAACTCAATATTTGAATTGAAAATATTAACTACTAATGCTAATTTAAAAAGCAGTTGAAATTAATGTTTGAAAATAATGCGTAATGTATCTACAAATACCTCTGTATTTCATAAAAAAAATTTAGTTTTCCATGCTGTGGATTTATATTTTATTATTCTAGGGGATGACACTTCTTCTTTAAGAAGTTATTCTTAAGGGAACTTTATTTTTAAAATTAAACTAAAATAAAAAAAACTATTGCACAATTTAGGCCAACTCTATCTCTCGGTTTCTTTTCCTTAGCTGCCTAAAGAAAACATTACTAATAATGCTTGTTATTAACATGTTACTATCATTTTTGGTAAATTAGCTCTGAAAAATGTCAAAAACATTTTTGCTAATAAAATTTTATTTCATTTATGCCAATTCCTTGAAAATGTTATTAACATTTGCTAATAAGCAAATTAGCAAATAACATTTTATTTCGTGTACACTGATTCTATATATGTCTATAATATTTCGCTATTGACCGGCAATAGCGAATAAATAAACATTTTTCTTAAAAACATGGTTAATACCAATGTTTGTAGCATTTCTTTATTTATCATTGTAAACAGTTATCATCAAAATTTTAATTAAAAAAATGTTATTTACATTTTGTTAAAACAATGTTGCTGGTAACATTTCGATGTAAATGCACATTAAGTGTTTCATAAATGCCCATATTTCTCTCAAAATTTATAAATTAAATTTGTAAATATTTTAATTGAATGTTAAATTACTGTAACAAGTTTACAGATTATAATACCGTCATTATCACCTTGAAACGTTCTGTGTGACCAAAAATCAGTTTTGTGATTTTGATTTTCTTAGAAACAAACTTTTATCTCCCACGTCCTGGTGAAAAGCAGTGATGTGTTAAAAATTGTAACATAATTGAAATTGATCAAAAAAAAACTCTCCTATGTGTTATTGTTTATCGCAAACCCAACATTTACTCACTCGAAATCAACCTTGTGGATTTCTAAGGCAGTTCTTTCAGAAACTGGTGGTTTTACCGCGGCAATGACGATATGTTTGTTGAGCTTATCTGCATAACCCTGCCGTAAAAACATTTTTAGGAAAGTTGTAAAGATAAATAGATATGATTATTATTGTTAAATTACAACAAATATCTAAAAGAATATCGTTCTGCTTGGGCAAAATTTATCTTGTAAACATAGCTGAAAACTTTTTAGTAGTCTTGCTAACAATAATAAACAAGTAATATAATGCTGTACTGAACAGCATAGCGGTCAGTTCATTTCAAGATTTCAACTAGTGGTTCGAATATGGAAAGAAGGGATTCTGTCATTTTATGCCTGTGATTTATCATCCTCATCAACCTGTGGGTATCAGATTGACTATTTATTCACCACTTTCGCAAACTAGAATGGCTTCAGCTTGTTGACTTGCTAGAAAAATAGTTTTTTAAAAAGGAAACAAACATATGGTCTCATGGCGTGTGGAGGATGAGTAAAAAAAAATGGGGTAAGGCGGATCTAGAGATTGTTACCGAGACAATGGTTGCAGACAGCCGCCTGGAAACAGATGGCAGGCACGGGCCGCTGCTGGAACATTAACTGGAAAATGATCTGGAATAAGTAGAACGGGAAGCTCTGCCACTCTTGCTCCAGGCTGCTTATTTAGCAACTGCTGCAAATGCTTGCACTTTAGCACATTATTGTAAAAATGGCTCCGCTTTATGCTGGTAATAGTAGGATTCATACCCAATCTTGAAGAAATCACTTGTTGGAAGTTTCCTAAAACGATAAATAGTGATTGGGCTGAAATTGTTGAAGAGGTCCTTGATAGTATTCGTTCATAAGTCTGATTTAGTTTTCTCTAGTGCTCTTTGAGCGATGATAAATAACTCGATTTTGGGTTAGCTGTTGCCCTAGTAAGTAAATTTTGAACTGTTGTATACTACAAAGACATACTAACAAGTTAACGTACGTATCATCGAAGAGAGCCGAAGTGATATCAGTAGTTTCATAGATACTACACGCTTCCATTCAGCCATTTAATGTGAATCCAACATTAGCCAGGAGATAAATCAGGCGGAAGGTTCAAAGTACCTTAGTGTCAAAGTACAAAAATAATCTTAGTATTCTTGTTCCCGCTTGGATTCACTGTATTAGTACTTTGACCGATAAAGAATGATAGAGAGATTTAAAAAAAAAGCCAATCTGGACTGACGTCATGTTTATTTAATATGGATAGTCGATTATAAATACTTCAAGACTTGAATACAATTCCAAATGTATAATAAATATCACATAATTATATCAATACTGATCATAAAAGATACCAACTGTAGTAACCAGTTTCATTAATGTAGTTGAATCAGGACGGTGACGTGCTATATTGATTACAATGTGCTAATATTGTCGAGCGTTGAATGCATAAGCTCGTGTTATAACCGTTCAAGTTTGCACATTTGCATAATTATCGTACGCCATTGTTGGAGTGTGTTTGAAGAACGGTCGAGTTGCAGGTGGTTCAGACAGTTATTAATCTTTTGCTTCATTGTTCTCTGTTTTCTTGCAGTCTCATTATCCATTCGAATATACATAGATTATCACGGAGCGTTAGTTTTTCTCTTGCTTGCTTTGTCTTTTTTTTTCGTCTTGTAAATTTTACATTTAACTAAGTTAATCGCAAAAACTTTTGTTTTAAGTTTTAATTTTTCTGATTTTCATTATTTATTATTTAATCATACTATGAAATAAAAAGAAAATTGTCTTAAGATATTCGAGAATAAAGTAGTGCGAAGAATATTTTGACCGAATACAAACGAATCCTCTGGAGTATGTGATCAGCGGATTAATATAAGCAGCAAATGATGATAGTATCAGCGTCGAACCTTCAGGTTGGCTTTTATTATTATTGTGATATTTGTATAAAAAATATTTTTCATCTTTTGTTCCATTTTAAAAATTTCATATATTATTATTGTTTGTTAAACATAGCCCTATGACGTAAATGACATATCAGACCATTTTTCAGAAGCGTAAAAGCAAATGATGTTCATTAACGTACTACTTATTTATAGTAATAGATATAAAGAAATTTTTTATAAAAGAAAATCAATAGTTTTTATTATAATTTTTATTATAATTCTTAATAGATTCTACCTATTTCCATAAATAGTAGTCGACACATATAGCCATCTTTTATCATTCGAAGAAATCCAGTCGAGAAATAAAAATGACGGTTATTCGCTGTCCACTATTTTTAAATAATTTTTTTTTCAAAATACAACAAAATTATTCCTGGATGAAATTTTATCCAAATCCCAATGATTTGTTACATTCAACTTAAAAAATATATCTTTTTGGCGTCCTTCCTTAGTTTCTATTTGAGTGTCAATGGGTCAAACAACACCTTTACCTTACATTACCTTTATCCCGCTACATACATGGGAACAACGCTTTGGGGAACGCCAGGTCCATCCAAACCGTTGTTCCCATGAGTGTAGACTGAAAAATTAGAATGACATCGGGCCCGCACGTGCAGATGAAAACCAATACTATAAATCATTGATACATGGGAACTACTTAGTCCAGATGAAAGCCATGGCCATAAATGATCGGTTTAAACTACTTCAATATGATAAAAAATAAAAGTCATCTTATTAAGATACTTTAAAAAAATATCTGATGTGGACAACACATGACTTCCTTGTTCGCCTATTAAATTATAAATCGATGGCTCACACCTTTTAACACTTAAAACAAGTAATAAAAATGTTTAATTGGATTGAAAAAAAAATCGCGTTTGTAACCTTTATTACCGAATCATATGATCTCTCTATTTAATTTTAATATAATTTTTTATGTAAGTTTATTATCACCTTTAAGTAAAAAAGTTTGTTATCACCGTACCCTTTTCGGTTCACCAATT
This sequence comes from Rhaphigaster nebulosa, assembly GCA_948150685.1. NCBI lineage: Eukaryota > Metazoa > Arthropoda > Insecta > Hemiptera > Pentatomidae > Rhaphigaster > Rhaphigaster nebulosa. The sequence goes on from OX411311.1 coordinate 26,170,477, forward strand.
TTAACCAAAATCTAGTAAATACATTCATGTTGATACAAAAATTCCTATTTACCAAATTTGAGATGTTTATTTATTATATTAATATATAATATTTGATGCGTCTAATATGACCTTCAAGTAAACTACCTCTTCCGGTCAGCCAATGTTAACTAAAATTTATCAGGTTATTTATAATAATTTGTAAGTCTAAAACACCAAATTTAAGAAGTTTTGCAGTATATTTTAATATAAGTTTTGATGAAAATCAATAATGACCTTCAAGTAAAGTACCTCTTCCGGTACGCATGAAACAAATATACCAAAAAGGGATGTTCCAAACTAGATTTTACAATAATCCTAAATAAAAAATTTTAACTTTCTACGGCTAACCGGTTTTGGGTTATGCGAGATACGAACCTACTTACGTACAGACGTCACGACGAAACTAGTCAAAATGGATTCAAGTATGGTCAAAATGGATATTTCCGTTGAAATCTAAAAACCGAAAATTTTCGCTATTACAATACTTCCTTTACTGCGCACAAGAAAGTAAAAATAGTCCAATATTTTAATTAGTTTAGATATTAAATATAAATATAAATATATATAAATATACTATGCAATATGTATATAAAAATAAGTTTTTTTTTATCTTTATATTTTCATCCACACCTGTCAAATACAAAAAAATTGACAATAAGTAGACTGCCTGAATATTGAAACGAAATGGCATGAGAGGCATGAAGGGAAAAAAAAGTTAAATTGACATTTTATTATCAACTATTAAAAATCAAATTCATTGTTATAGTTTCAATTTACTAGTACCTACCTGTTTTTTAATTTTTATTATTTTCCGTTGATATAAATTTGTTCCAACGTTTCTTACAAACTATAAATTAGGGATTAGATGAATTCCCATAAGTGCAACTCAAATCGCTAACCAATGCCCGCGATTATCTCGTTACTACCCGCAATCCTCAATAGGAAATCGATTATTATCATCCAGTATCGAACAGCCCGTACAGTTCTTCCCATCAAGCGATTCCCAATCAGCTCCCACTCACCGGACTAAGATCCCATTAAAATAACCAACCTTGTAAACAGAACCTTACCGGCTATTAGACCGGGACCACCCTGCCAGCCAGTTAACATAATCTGGATTCGCCTCGGGTCAAGTAATCCAGAGCTGGTTCTTACCGTCTGCTTTACCGGACGATGGAAGGGTGATTTGTTCTTCAGGAGGAACCATTAAGAAGAGATATATCCTGGTATTGCTACAACCTAGACCTAATTAAGGTGATAGTGGTCAACCTTCGTCACTGAATATCCAGTCTTCAAACGTACATTGTTTTTACAGATAACATGAAAAATAAATAAATTTTTTGTTTACATTAAATAAAACAGGCCTTATATAACCTTTACTTATTTCTATTATATCACAGGCTTTCGTAGTTTTTTTTTCGTAAATCAGAAAGATTTAAAAAAAGTTAATCTTTAAAACAATCTACCACTATTTCTAGAACTACCAGATGACCGGCCACTCGTCAATACAGCAAAACAATCTTTTGTGAAGCTTTCTTATCAGCTGCTACACTTCTGACGCCAAAGTTCAGATCATTAGGAAGTTCACTTGCAACACGTTCCATCCATTTGGCATCTTACGTTACCTGCTTCTGAAGAGGAGATCCGCCAGCAACATCTTAGGTATCTGTGCATCCTGGCCGGCTCGTCATAACCGTCCTATATTCATAATCTGTTGTTCATCTGGTTCTTGAAAGAGGTCATTAAGGACTTTAGAGTACGTAAGCCAACTTTTGTCAGTCCTGATTGACCCAAATATCCGTTATTGCTTATATTCGACGCAGTCCAAGTTTCAGATCCCTATAAGAGTACCCTTTAAGAGTAGGGGCGGATTAGTATTTTATACAGATCAGCATTGGTATTCCTTGGCCACCTGTTTGCAGCGGAAATGCGCCTTATCTAACTATTGGTGCACAAATTCCGTCATCATGGAGCCAATATCCACAATTTCTACTCTTTTTACAGAATTTATAGTTTCTCCTGGGACTAGTCGTTCTCCAGAAACCACCTAATTAGTTTCCCCTTCATTAACCTGGAATACAAGCTTGTTTTCTGTATTGACTAGCGTGATCAGTGCTTCAAAAATTGGTTCTGCGAATGGGAAAATCAGTATACTGAAAAAGCGGTAAAATATTGTGATCTGGAAATTGTTTTTGCCGGTTTTAGAATTGATATTCTTCATATTTTTTTTCATTTAAACGTAACTTTCAAGCCTGACACTCATATCCGAAAGCATCTCATTTTTATTTGTCTACACTCATGGCTTTTTTTTTTTCTAAAACATTACACAAGGAACTTATGAACATTTGAAGAATTTTTACCAGCACCTGGACCCGAATAAATGCTTGAATGAAGTATATTAATAACGCAAGTTAAGCATTTAAGGATTTCTAAACACTTTGATGATCTACAGACTCATAACTACTAACTGTAGTCTATCTTAAATTGCCTATCACCTTCTGCTCCTTATCTAGAGACAGGCCACCAAACATTATCGAATGCTTTACTGTCGACAGTGATGGACAAGCTATTCAATTACTACCACCCCGACATCCACCCCCACTAATTACAAACAATAGCCTCGGGACATCACGTCCTACTTCTATAATTGAATTTAAAACTGCCCTCCCATAGTTCTGGGCTGTCGGAGATCTTTCTATTAGTCAGAGGATCAGTTCGTAATCTATTCTTTGTTCTCTCTAATAGACCAACCAGGATGCTTATTCAGTTCTGTAATATATGATTTTTATGAATATTTATTAACCTGTCTCTTGCTTGTACCATTTTTTCATATATACTTTTGATGGGCCTTAGTAAAATATAGCTTCACATTTTAGTAAACTTCTCATCTGTATATTTTCGGGTATGTAATATATTGTGGTATTAGAGAAGTTTAAAAATTGATTTGATTGTATTACCTCAAAATTATCTCAATTATTTGCTGTATCTTGAAACCGGACTCTAGCTTTGTAAATAATGAGTGTTAAAACTCATACAAGCAGAAAAAAAATTATAGTTAGGTTATCATTGTTAATTTCCAAGCAAAGAATCTAGTCTCTTAAAACGCAGCTAATCACTGAACGGTAAACGTTTCACCAATATAGGAGGCATCTTCAGACAGATAAACCATATAGAAGAAGCCAAGAATTATTCGTCAATGCTCCATTCCATGTGGTTTGATAAAAAAAAAAAACTAATACAGACAAAAAAAATGTATGTAAAAAAAGGTATACATCTTACGTCAACAATCCTAACTGTTTACTGGGAATGGCTTATATATTTTTTTTTAAATTATTACCACTATATTTATTAAGAAGCTTTATTATTAGAGTATACTTTTTACAGTCTTGGCATTCTCGGTCTTGATATATTATCTTTATTTAGTTAATCTTGTGTAGACTGTTCGTGTGCTATCTTTCCTGTGGCGAAATTAGGACTGGGGGAGTGAAGGGGCTCACTAAGACAGCCCCACTACAAGGGCCTTTTTTTTTTAATTCAATGACGGCTCTGTTTGAAAAAAATAAATAAAATTGTCTGATTAAGATAAAGAAAAACTAGCGGTCATTAGAAAAAGTTAAAAATTGTTGGGTTTTTTTTGGAGGAGAAGTCAAAAATAAATCTGCCCCGCTCCCCAAATGGTCAAGCGACGCCACTGTCTTATCTGCAGTAACTACAATATGTGATGAGATGTTTTAGGGTGATGTGTTGTCTTTGATCTACATTTGTAAGCTATCTTTTTCTGTTCTGATGATTCCTGAATTGAAGAAACGTTGACTGGTTATTTATTTATTGGCATTTGAGTTACTTAAGCTCTGTGTTGAAATCTTCTAATAAACTAACAATTTTTTTTGTTTCCTTGCTTTTTTTTTACTTTGTTTGAGCTTTGATCTCATTAAGTTATTTAAAGAACATTAAATTTTACATCTAACGTTACTCCAGCCATCAGTCCAATTTATCCAAATCAAATAAGATGAAAAAAATGCTAAAAATCGGGCTGCAAGATGCTGAGCAAAAGTTATTAAAGATTAATGGTCAAAAAAGTGACAAAAATTGGTTTTTCGTAAATAACTTGTTTTTTATGCGTCCGACGTCGTTAAATGTTATTATGAAATTTGTATAAAATTAAATTCTCTGTAAGTTTGGTATTATTTATTTTCCTGGATGATCAACCGTTCTCTAGATATAACGCAGATAAGGAGGGAGAGGACGTGGTTCAAAATGGTGTACTATTTTAGGAGAACGTTTGATTGTGTTAAGGGATTAGTATGATAAATATTTTTGAAATACTGTATGTCAGGAACTGATAAACGTAAAGAGCTCTATTAGGGCTCAAATTTTAGCAAATTTAATTTTCTTTAAAAAATTAATTCATAATTTTCAAATTTTCAGCTTCGTATCTTCCAGTCCGAGGAAACCCTTATTTGATTGGACTAATTACCAACTTTTAATTTACTTTCAATAGTCTTTTCTCTATTTTCAATAAAAATAATAATACAGAGAAATACATTATTAAGAATGTTTATTTTTATTTCCAACTCTAGTTTTTTTAATAAAAAAAAATTATTTATTTAATCTGAAGAATTACCAATTTTCATCTTAGTCTTTTCTATCATGAACAAAACATAACTGAACAATGAAAAGTATTAATGAGACAAATCTGAATTACGTGGATGTATGATAATAACGGAAGTTGTGGTCTAATAATATCAAATATTTTACATAATTATTTCAAACTAAGTCTGCTATATTCTCTGTGCTCTCCTACAGCTGTGGCTAAATAAACTCATTGTAAGGAATATTTTTAGGAACGTAACACTAGCTAGCTTTGTACCGAGATCCTTTTAGGCGCGATAAGGACAGGTTCAATTGAAGGGTTCCTTCCCGATAAGGAAAAGATTATCTTACAGAATTCTCTGGAACACTTTGTCGGCCTCTCGCTCTCCAGGTAGTTACGTAGCTGTACGTACCTACCTGTCAATATGAAACTTGTCTGTATAAATCCGTTTTTGTAACTAAATACATATTTTGGTTTATGTTATGCTTAGGTTAAAGCTTTGGATTGTTGCCTGTAAAGCCAAACCTTTGGTAAGTATTGGTGATTGCTTAGAAGTGATAGGTGTAAGCTGTGTATAAGGTCACGCTTGACAAGCAGATTGTAAGGAGCTGAAAGTCAGAATTTAGTGTTGTTTTCTAGGCAGAATGGCATTAACAGATTTTTTGCGGTTTTTACCTCTAAAATCTCTCCAAATTGAGTTAAGGGTTGAAAATTTGTACATGAATTGAGTTGATGCTAGAGATCAATTTATTTCTTCCACCCTCGCAATTTTTATATTTTCAAATTTGTATTTTAGTCACTATTAAAGATAAATTAAAATACGCCCTTGGTGACGAAGCTCTGCTGCTCATTTTTTTTAATAATGTGAGGCATGATATTTTTTTATAAAAATCTTGCATATTCCTTGCATATTATTGATAGACGGTGATTGCTTCATAAGGAAAAAAAATACATGAATCGGGAATACCTTCCTTCTAATAATTTTTCTTATTTATTAAATTTATTTATGTTTATTAAAATAAATTAATGTCAATAATGGAAGCAGATAGTAACCTGTTTCGCTCTTTTTTAAGTCAGTAGCGCTTTATATCAATAACTCGCGGGAGATGTGAGGAAAGTACACAATTTGTTTCTCGATTGGACTGAGCTTTCAATGAAGCTTTCAATCCGTCTAGCTGGAGCGGCGTGGGAACAAATGCGGTTATGGAAGTCGAATCTCTAGCTGTGATGTTTCGTCCCTCGAAGAAAAAGATAAAATACAAAAGGAAAATAAAACAGGAAGAGCAGCAGGAATAGTGGGGTACCGGCTTGGGTTCTCGCCATCTATTTGCTCTTACATCGGAGGCCGTGACAAATGGCCACCATTTTGAGCGAATAACAGCCGTGCTCGGCCAGGGACATTTGTCCTGGGGACAGTGACGGAACTGTTTCCTGAGGATCAAATCCAACCGACACCACTCGATTGCAGTTCGATTCAGTGCATGATATCATTCACTGAACTTAAGAACCTTATGTCCCAAATGAACTCATAACTTTGGAAATCTCTACGGAAATTTTGAATTATCTTTGTTATATTTAATAGATTTAGAAAAAAAATATATATATATATATAAATATAATCCGTCAACGATTTTCGCCCCTTACTGAGTTTCGATCTATACGCGGGTTCGATTCCGGCCTGTGAGGTTTGACGTTTATATTAGAGCGGTGTTTATATTAAATATTTCTCCGTGACAATATATTTTTAATTCAGATATAAAATGTATGCAATGTCGGATTTTATTTAGTCTTTAGATTCAAGCAATTTATCGCCATTATTATATAAAACAAAACAAATGCCAGTAACATCGTTGGAATATAATTAATGAAATAATTAATGAAATTGGTTTTCACACGTGCCGAATATTTTTGGCTTGAAAAAATTATGGAAGAAGACATGGATCTCGAAAGTAAATCTCTTTCAAGGAGTCCTCGATCATCGGATTGGAGATTGGCATCGACTTGTTGGCTCGGAAATTGGTTCAAGGGATGAGAAAAGTTTCTATTCTTTAATCAATAAACACTTTTAATTCTTACAATCAATTCAAAATCATTTTAGAAATTACTTGTTTGCATTTTTAGGAAAAAATACTACGCCTACAGGCTTGGTAATATTCTTGAAAAAAAGACGATGAAAAGAAGATGTATCATGTCTCCAAGATTCCAGTTTATGAGGTGCCTGAAAGATAACAATAACGTTCAGAATTTGTGTGAATCCTTCCATTTTGAAAATATCGAAATGCAATTTGCGGAATCGTTCATAACTTTTTATTGAGTATAAATGAGCTTATTAAAAGTAGGTGTTATTTGCTAACCCCAAGTTTTCCCAAGCATTAACGATCGGTGAAAGTATAGAAATAGACTTATGACTTATGCCTATGACATATTTTGATAAGATCATGCGTTTGGTCGCGAGAAGCACTGGAGCCAAAACAAAACAAAAAACTGTTAACTAAACTGAATCATAATTTTATTATCAAGTAGCCAATTTCGAGTTAGTAATAAAATCAGTCAAGTCTAAAATAAATAAATAAAATTAACTTATCGCTATACATAAATAAATTTAAATCAATATGAATAAATTATCAATTAGGTATTTAAGTTCCAAGAAAATAAGAAGTAACGGGGTCCCTTTATTAGAATCGCTTCATTTTATTGGAATGCAACTGGTGCTAAACTTTAACGAGTGGAAATACTGGGAAGTGAAAATCAATAAACTGCTCTAATCTTTATAGCTATCTATATACATATTTTAATTTTAGTATTTCTATATTTGTATTTTATAATATCATAAAACTATTGACTTTAAAATAACTAATTAAAAAGTTTCGTTTTTTTTTTCGAGATATCTTATCTCTCAATTAACAATGATGGAGATATTGTTGACTTTCCGTGCCAATCAAGAAGATGGGGTGCGATCAGGAAGTGTGTTCCACTGTGAGATGAATAATTTTTGCTTTAATTTGTGGTATAATGGCATAATCAGGGATAAGCAGAACAAGATGCAAGAATCATAGAATGAAGATGTAAAATTCATAGAACAATAAGAATAAATGAAATAGGATAATATTTAGGAATATGAAACAGTAAAACCGATTTCCATATTTATACATCCTCATTCTATGATTCTTGTACCTTGTCTGCACATTAAAGTAGTATAATTTGCTTTACAGTGTTTCCTGATCTCACCCCCAACCTATTCTTGATTAATAGCGGTATTTTTAATACAAAAAAAATACATAAGGTGTAGGCAAATAATAATTACAGTATAATGTATAATGTAACTTCATTAAGTCTAAACCAAACTAGTCTCTCTCTTTTTTTTTTTTATGTAGATAAGCTCAAATCATTTCTCAGTCAGATTCAGCGGATTTTTTTAAAAATCAATTCACGTTTGTGGGAGTTATTTTAAATTTAATTTTGATGATTATATCAAAAATCATTTAAGAACTTTTTCGTACTCAATAACTTTTCCTTAAAGTTCGGTATCCGTATAAAAAACTTAAAAATGAATTATTTGTATTTGCATTATTTTGTTTTATATTGAAAAGTTAATTTGAGGGAATTTCGAGATGCCTTTCAAGCTTTGGAAGACCTTCACTCGCTCCTGTCGATAGTCAAACGTGATCCTCCGCCATTGGACGCTGAAGAATGAAAAATAATATCTGAACCTACTATTATTATTTCTTCTTTTCGTTCTTCCAAGACAAAGGGACAATAAAAGAAGCGGCAACAATACAGGATAGCACGTGACAGGACTGCGACAATTGATAATCTGATTGGGCGGTCACAAAGGGAGAGTGTCACGGCTGCCATCGGTGGTAACAGATGAAGCTATAACAGAAACCTGATTATTGTGTCTTCTATGTCCTCTCAGGGGCCTTCCACTTCTTTGGGCGCGTGCCTTGTGTCCGTGACCGATCCTTCGCCTCCGGTGGCGCGGGGCAGTCGTCATCGGAGGTCCCTCTGGTTCTATAGTTATTCTTATTTATTTTATAAGGCTCTGGAGGTCGCAACTCCTTTACAGCCTAGAGCTCCACCCATTTTAACCATTTCGGATTTCACTATCGAAGAAATCGATTAAAGGACTTTGTTCTAGAATCAAGATCACTAAATCCTTCAAAGAACATTTAATAACTATGATATTGCTTGGTATTAATATTACCTCTTTGTGACAAACCCTCTAGCTGCAAAGAATCCTTTAAGAACATACTTCTGACCTTCAAGATTTTCCAGAGCATAAAGTGAAGGGAAATCTTGTATTCAAGTTGTTGGTCATGATTTAAAAATTGTCCCTCATTGGAAAATGAAATATACTTCTCAAATATAGTTTCAACTTCCTGATTTTAGATGGCTTTTGTCCTCTTTCTTGGTTATCATTTTTGAGAATCAGTTTTTGTGTTCTTACTAGGTGATGTACCCATAGCCAAAGTTTTTTTTCCGCAGGGTGAAGAGGCTTTTGGGAATGAGGGTATTTTTTTAGAAATATTATACAGACAGTGATATTCCTCTTATTTTGGTCAAAAGTAAATTAAATTAAATATAAAGTTTAACTATTAAAAAATTTCTATTGAATATGAAATTTAGTTGGAAATTTTATTAACATTCGGAGGTTTGTCATCCAATTTTTGAAAAGTGAGTTTTACTTCCATTGGGAAATGGGGTTAGTGTTTTTATCTTTTTTTTTTTAATTTTATTAATTACTTTTATTATTATTCTTTAGAATCAGATGTAAAAAATTTCTATTGAATATGAAATTTAGTTGAAAATTTTATTAATATTCGGAGGTTTGTCATCAAATTTGTGAAAAAGTAAGTTTTACTTCCGTTGGGAAATGGGGTTAGTTTTTTTTTATCTTTTATTAATTACTTTTATTATTATTCTTTGAAAATCAGATGTAAGTGGTGATTTATCCCAGGTGTTGAACGTCAAGTATGCAAACTGTTTTCAGAAATAAATATTCAAATTTTGCATTAAGGGCATATGGCCATCTTATGAAAGTTAAAGATGGTAATTTTTCTTAATCTCATATATGCAGTCCCCTACCTCGTCTTTAAAAAGCCAAGTGCGTAAAATTACTTCAATTTCGGAATAAAACCGTAGATTTGTATACAAATAAATATAGAGAAACTTTTCTTTTATTATCAGAATTGCATTATGAATGAACAGTATTATGAAGAGTTAAAGCGGCTTTACCCCACCTACCGTCGCGACGGTAGGATGCAAGGAAATACTCTACCAAGCTATCCAAACCCCGCCGTCCATCATACATCTTCCACCATCTTGAGTTCAAATCCTCATCCATTCTCGCCATACCCGTTCTCGGCCTTCAGATTTCGACCGATCTGCAGCTTTCGGCAGATCTTTTCTTATCCGATCTTCATCTTTATGAAATTCTATTCCTTCTTCCATTCGTCGCTCTAATACTCTTTCCATCTTCAAATCCCGTTTATTCAATACAATTGAAGTTCGATTGAAACTTAAAAACTAACTTTTTTTTTCTTTATCTCGGATTTGATTTACAAAATATTTACTTATATATATTGCAAGATGGTATTGTTATCTTGTAATATGTGTATATATTTGTTAATATTTTGCTAATAAATTCCGAAGGTAAAGAAGAAGAAACATCTTAGTTTCAACAAAGTTGAATGAGTTTGCCCTCAGGATGCCAAATAACTGTGGACGAACTATAATTGATTTTTACTTTTTAAATTATTATTACTTCATCTTTTAAATTTTGTTTTACTTTATTAACATTAGAAGTTTGCATGTTTTTTTATTGAAAGGCGTAAAACACTGAGGTCATCAACGCCTATTTCTTTTGTTAGAAGTTACGCCATTATGACTTGTTGTAATTTAATTTTTATTTATTTATTAACATTTTTTAAAATTATTTGTTAATTCATTTGTTCATATTTCATCTAATCTAAAGTTATAAAGTCCATCTATCACTGCTTGTAATTGTTATTCTAATGGAATTTGACTGGAATAAATAAAGATTTTATTATTATTATCATTATCAGTGCAACATGAATTATCCGAATTGATCGGAAAAGAAAGTGGAGTTGAAAGCTACATTACTATTCACTTATTAATATTTTCGATTTCAATAATATATTTTGGCTCTGAATCATTTATTGTAGAAATAAAAGATTCATTTTCGTTATAAGTGATGATCATTATACTCTAAAATATTAGAAACCCGTAAAGATGAGAATAAGAGTTATAGTCTTTTCTTTTCGTCTGGGGAGTATTCTCTTAGCCTTAATGTTATAGCAATTAAATACCAATATATATATATCTGCATATATCTGAAGTAGTTAATCATTGTGTAACTTATACATTCTCGATATAATTTAACAGCACCTCATCATTATACAGAAAAACTCCAAATTACATTTAAGAGAAAACAAATTGCTAGCCGTAGCGGGGTCAAAAGATGATTACAGGCATGATGAATTGGCCAATCTTTTTGAATCAATGTGTTTCATTTTCTCTATGGATGAGAAATGTAAACGGTATACAAAGTATTTATGATTGCGGGGTTAACAATAATTAGGGGTGCTATTACGAAAATTATACAGTGAAATCCAATAATTTAGATCGTTTTATAAACTGCATACATCTTTAACATACGCTTTGAGGAAATATCCGCGAAAAATAAATTTTAAAACATTATTTTTTATATTAATTGTTAAATAAAAAAAATAAAAAAATCCGTTATCTATTTTCCGTCATATATTTTTTACAGATTTTCCCAACTTTGTCTGGAAAATTAAATATTTATGCGGCCTCGTTACCGGACTAAACCTAGGATTCTAAATATCTCGAGAAACTGATTTGGAACATGTACTATTGTCATTCTCACCGATTCAATGTTTTATTTTTATTTTATTTTTTTAAAAATTAATAAAATAGATCGTATTTAATCTATTTTATGATTTTTTTTTTTCAGGTAAGTACCTAATTTTTTCCACCTGTTTTGTAAAGCCATTCAACCCATGTAGAAAATATTGCCGGCATACAATTAAAACTGATCAAGACATTAATTTTAAAGTTATATATGAATAATCATAAAAATGTATGGAAAAAATTACAACCGAGTAATTGCAAATAATTTAGTAGGTATTAAACTTAAAGCAACTATATCGTAAATATATAATATTAGCGTATTGTTTATAATATATATTAACAATGTATATGCCGTTAACGTATAACCATAGAAACCCTATATTTAGAATTAGTAAAATTTAACTTAGTCATTTTTAATTGTATAGCGAGGATATTTTTATTAATTTATCTAAGAATCATTTACCATTACATATCTTCAATTAAAAAATATCAATTCGAGTAATTAAAGTTAAAAAGATATAAATAAATCTTATGCTTTAAGAATGGCACATTTGCAACTCGCTAATGGCCATTTTTGTTTGCCTTTGTAACATACGAGTATAACCAGTGCTGAACCGTCGGATAAACGTCCGAGTGCTTGATCAAAACGTAGATGGGAGTATCTTGTGGATTTGGTTATAAGGAGGTATTTAGGCACCGGTGGTTAATGATGTCAGCCTCGCATCTCGGTTTCGACTAAGCTTAGCATTGCTATTTATAAAGAAAATAGATAAAATAAAAAATAAATAAAGAGAATGATTATGATAAATTAATGGGAAGTTGAAAAATAAAGAACTTAACATAGCTCAGACCAATGTTTCTACTTCATCAATATTTTTGGGATTTAAATAAAAATAAGAAAAAAAATCTCTTAATCTATTATTATATTTTTATCAGTGAAGGGTTTTTTTTTTAAAATATGGCGATATTAAGCTATTCATATAATTAGAGAAAGAGACCAAATTGGTATTACTTTGTTAAGTTAATGTTGGAGTTAAACTTTCAAAATAACGATTCCAGCGTGAACAATGACCATAATCCATTAGCAACTGAAATTCGTTGCTAACCCCAAATTTAACTCTACAGTGAACCGTTAGGCAGAGTTGAGCTTTAGATTTATTCCGGCGCCATTGTTCCCTTGGAAATTACTGTTATTCATGGGGAATAATTACTTCTAAAACTCGCTCTATAAATGTATTCCGGATCCAAATTGGAAAAGTTTCTAATGGTAGTTAGTTCCAACTAAGTTCTGTTAATTGTTTCTCGGCTTTAATGCTTATCTATGGCCTGCTTGATCTACGAAGCGTGGCTAAATAGAAGCTGAAACAATTTACTTAAAAGCTTGATGCGAATTCATATTCCTGGGCTCTTATTATTTCAAAATAATTTATTTATCACTTGGTTATTACAGCTATATACATTTAATATTTAAACTATTTCAAATATTAAGGAAATCCTATCTATGTTAGATTGCCATAATTTATTTCGCGACCATGATACCTGTTACATTATAGCAGTTTGAGTCTAGCAAATAAAATGAGGTTTGACAATAATATGAAATAATAATATTTAGCCTTTGGTCTAATATGTAAGCAATAAAAGTTAAATTCCAAAAGTTATTCTTTTTCCTTAATTTTCATTAAATGCTCTCTTTAAAGCAATGCATACCCCTGATTAAAATTAGGGCAAAACTTCATTATTTCACCACAAATTCCATTTTATTAATACTCGGGTTTATTTTATGTCTTTGTATAATGTGTATTTTATAACCAAATATTATAAGCAGAAATCAAACACAGAAAAATTGAACTTTATATTTAAAATAATCAAAGAAAATCTTGAAAATAAATTTTAAAGGTTTAAATTTAAACTTTGCACAAATAAAAACAAATGAATATCTTAGCTTCATCTTATTAAAAGTTGTAAAAATTAGCAAAACGAATTTAATTTGCGGCCCGCCCCCATTTAAGCAAAAGATTCATTGGTCCTTTAGCTGTCGAGCAGTGTAATTGAATTTTAGATGTAGACGATACATTCGGAGCTGCAGTGTCAAACAGCATCGCCCTATTTTGCTATCATATCATTGGATTACATTGGATTTAATATTAATATTATATGATATATAAAATAGTTTCACTTTTTAACTATATAAGATATTGAATCAAACAAAGAGAGAAAAAAATAAAATAAATAAATAATATATATATATATATATATATATATATATATATATATATATATATATATATATATATATATATATATTATTGTGCAAAATGTAGAAATACGTTTTATGCTAAGAATAATAATGAAGATATCGTACAATAACTTCACTTTACCTGATTATTCACTATTTGTCTCATATGCATATATTAACATTTATTAAGTATTTTCTACTGTATGATTACTTTAAGAGCAAATGGTGAGCTGCAGCTAAGCGGATTTAGTCTAAGTTCATGTTGGGATTAGCTATAATACTTATCTGTAAGTTATGTATATGGCTTGTTACATTATTATTAATCCATACTAACACTAATTGGACCAGACTGCATTGGACCATGGCTGCATTATATATATATATATATATATATATATATATATATATATATATATATATATATATATATATATATATATTAATTAATATTAATATTTACAGTATTTGCTTACTTCTGAAGACTTCGAATGAGTTCCTACAATATTTTTAAAATAGTTTTCTCAAGCCCTATCCTTCCCTACTAGTAGGCATATTATCTAGAGACAATCGAAAACATTTTCATACACTATTAGGAACGATTCGCAATACTATGTGTAACTATGACAATCGTCTACTCGTCTTTACATATTTTGGGTCAGGATTAGAAGATCTAGTTATATTGTTGAAAACAAAGAAAATTTATCTTTGTGTATATACAGAGCAATAGTTTTTATAATTAAAAAACAATTCAAATTCTTTTCCTACTTGAAAATAAAAGCCCCTCCATCCCCGGCGGCTTGGAGAGCGTAATGATAACACTCTAAATGAGATTATGGAGGCAGTTAGAGCGGACCCGACACCTCGGCCTCACATTAGGGGCCTCCCGGCAGTTAGCGAGGTGAGAAACACCTCGTCGGCGTCTAGCAACCTTTCATTATCTGTCTAACAAGCCTCGGATGAAAGGTAAGAATTTTCCGACCCCATTTTTTATCCATCTCACCTAATAAAGTTGATTTGGGTTTTATCCAGTCCCTGAAGCACTCCAAGCGCTGAGAGCATCGGGAAAGAAGTGAAGAATGGACCGATTGAAACTCTCTTCGGGCTAGTTCTATCTTTCAGAAAGAGAGAAAACAAAATGAAAAATGCGAGAGTATGTACGTTCCTGGCACCAAACTCTCTGCAATATCTAAAGATACCTGTCCATTTAAGAATGAATCCTGCGATAAATCTTGAGAGTTACTCTCAAGCGTCTGTGCATTTGAAAGGCCAATATTGCTTTCTCGACTTTCATCAGTCCTGACGAGATCCTCGCCATTGTATTATTCGCGAGAACTCTCTGCAGCATGTCCACATTCAAAATGTAAAGAGTCGAGAGTTCAGTTGATCCCCTAGAGGAGTCAAGATCGTATCGCGAAATAATAAAATATAACTAGAATCAATAATTTTGCGTGTTTTATTAAAATGAATCAAGAAAAATCTTAACAAAAAAAGGTCTGGGTTAAGCCATGGAACGTGAGAAGAAATGATTTTGTAGTCAGCTATGGATTTGCGTTGTAGTTGAATTGCGTTCTTGGGGTTAGCGCGGACAGAGGCTCTTAACGGTATAATATTTCAGTCCAATAGTGTTAAAATGGAATTATAACTTTAATATATGATAAATAAACAACCTTTGCTGAATATTTTAATAATATTGGACTAAAAATAAGCCTTTGTAAGCATTTGATCCATCTCACCATAACACCTCCATTTATAAGAAAAAAATAATATCCGAAAATATGTTACGTAGCACCTTTAACCACCCATGTCTAAAGTTATTTCCTGTTTCCGAATGACTCAAGTAATCAAATTCCATATTTTTTTTATTTTTATGATATATAAGATTTTATCAGAAACAGTCTAACAGTTTAGAAGTAACAAAAAATACAAAAAAAAAAAATTCTCAAAGTGTTATCCTCAAGATCGTACCAGATATACGCAGTTCTGTCACCTCAAATGAAGATTCTTCGAATTTTACTTTTACCTTGTTCCTATGAAAAATTTTGCAAAATCTTAGCAATTCATCTCTCTTTCTTTATATATATATATATGTTTCATAATTTTTAATCGTTTCCTTTGATTCTTATATTTATGTTATTTATATAACTTCCTCTTTATGAATGAATGAATGAAAAATAAATTTTATTCTGGAACATTTAGTCCCCTTAGAATCACAAAAAACTACAATATCAGTTGCAATTCTCTGGCTTGAAATGATTTCATAAAATAATTAAGTTATAAGATTATATAATAAAAAAAGAAGCATATAAGTGTTTGCAAAATATAACATATCTACACATCTTGTAAACCAATTTGGCCTAATGAACAAAAATAAAATAAAATAACAACATATATAGCTTAATTCTTGCATATATACGGAAGATTGATTAGTTAAGGTGGTGGAGAAATAGTTTATGATTGAATGAGGTTAAGGATAAGGTTCTACAAATGGAAATGGATGAGAAATTCCAAAGGTAGCACGAATGATAAAGGATTTTTTGAAGGAGTCAGAGATATAAGAAGGAAAATATAAATTTGTGGACTGTGATCTCGTGTTTAAAGAGTGGACCGAGGAACATGGGGCTAACAGATTAAGAATGTATGGAGGTTTTTAGGTTCTAAAGGATCAGAAAAGATAAACAGATGCCTAGGAAGTATTGCAGTCGGAAAACAGGGTAAAACCGCTTTAACTCGACATACCAACTGGAGATATGGGAACGCTTGGGGATGCCGAAGATGAATCTAATGAAGCAATTTATTAGTCTCTTCAATCTCGTCTCATGCCTATCAGACCGTCCACAATAAGCAAGGCAGCCGTAATGAAAGTGGAGGAAGATGAGGGAGGAAACTTGGAGCTGACGGGTTTTAGGGGTATAGAATCGCGAAATCTTAGGAACCGTTTGAGGATGGCAATGGATTTTTGGATAATTTGGGAAATATTTTTTTTTCAGGATAGGTTTTGATCAAAAATTACTCCAAGGTTTTGTGGTGTGGAAGTGAATAGGAAGGCAATGGAGGTAGAGTAAGGGATAGCAAGGAAGGGAATTAAGAATGTGCTTGGAACCGATTAGGATGTCCTTGACTTTCTCTGCATTCAGTCTCAAATCATTGTTTAGTGTCCATGCATTGATACTATAATCTTCTTGTAGCCTTTGGATCGCCTCAAGCATCTCGGTGAGATGAAAGGATTGTTAGATTTGGAGGTCATTAGTAAACAGATTATATTGTGAGTGGTGAAAGGAATTAAGGAGTTCGTTAAAATAAACAGGGACGAATTCGTTCATATACTGCTTCAATATTTTTCTCTTATATACATAATTATATATTTGCTTTCTCTCAGTATACCGTTCGTGCTATTTTTTATTTTCACCATTTTACTTGTGATTTATTTTGTCAATTTTTCTTTCTTTATTTCCTTTTTTGCCTACATCTCGCTGATCAATGTACTTATCTCTGCTCTGTATTAGCCATGAAGATGGTCCACATGGTGGGCCGAAACATGTAATGGAAACTAAATGTTTTGTTAATACTAAAGGTACTAAAGGCACTGTGTTACCATGCTCCCGGGTTCGAGACCGGCTTTGGCAGATAATTATTTATTCTGTTAGCCGTGGATCGAATCTGTGGGATCGGAAGACGCTATTAGGGATCACCCGGCCTCTATAAAGCGAGTACCCTTAATTGGAGGAAAAACCTGGCGGTTCAGCGTTATCTCGGCCAAACCATCTCCTTGCACAACCGTTGGCCTAGAAACAATACGGTCCTTACCAAGTACTGAACCCAAGACGCTTCATGGTTTGCAATGGTACAGGTTTTTTTTTTTTTTTTTTAAGTAGTAACTTTGCTTTATTATCCTAACAACCTATATTCCTTATAAACTATACATTCACCCAGCCATCATTTATAATTGATTACACTATTCGGACCTTTGCATCACAGATACGAATTTATGCTGCTTCGTACAGCTTGTTATATAATATAAGTTAATTTTACTCCAGATAATTTTAGCCTGATTTTTGGGTTTGTGCTCAAGTTTTTGAATTTATCTGACCTTCTCTTCCTTATACTTTGTCTAGACTCTTTTACAGGAGCATTGCCAGATTGTGTCAGACAGGGGTAATTTTTTTCGAGATTTTATCCCCTATCACTTTCTTATCTGATAAGACGATAAGACAAGGGTGATGTTCAATACGTTCTGCTGGGGACATTCATTTTTTGTGGCTATTAAGGTTCTGAGGGTAGGTTTAGATTTTGGTACGTCTAACTATACTTATAGATCGTCCGAAAAAAATTAATGTTAAATATTTTTTGAAACCACAAGTGTACTATTCTTTTTATTTTTTTCTTAAGTGGATA
This sequence comes from Rhaphigaster nebulosa, assembly GCA_948150685.1. Taxonomy (NCBI): domain Eukaryota; kingdom Metazoa; phylum Arthropoda; class Insecta; order Hemiptera; family Pentatomidae; genus Rhaphigaster; species Rhaphigaster nebulosa. Next base: position 26,188,614 of record OX411311.1, read on the forward strand.
TTCTGTCAGTAGATCTATCTAGAGGACCTTTGGCGTAGCCTTGGTCGAGATTATGGAAACAGAAGCGAGTAATATACCATAAATTTAATACTCGATCACTATATTAATTAAACCAAAAATCAAGCACTAGATTAAGTGATGATACTTTCGATGATATTTCGAGCATCATGTGTTTCACATAAGATAATAGAAATAGTAACGAAAGTGTAAGATCTGTATATCAACGTACTGATTGCATAACTGAAAAAGACGAAAGCGCCATTATCAAATTTTACAGGAAACGATTTTTCTCCAAATAGCAATATATATTTAAAAATTTCATTCTTTACTGTATAGAGAAGGAGTTTATTAACCTGGCATACTGATTTCACAACTGAAAAAGGCGTAGTTTTTTGAAAAAGGTGAAGGCGCCATTTAGCAAACTTTGCAGGAAGCACATGAAACGATTTTTCCCCAAATAGCAATATATTTTTTAAAAATTTCATTTTTTATTGTATAAAGTAGGAGTTTATTAACCTGGCAAAACCTTTATAATTAGAATATATTTTAAAGGACTCTAGCAATGGTTAAGGCCAGATTGACAACTCAGAGTCGTATTTGGTACTTATGTCATAAATATTCGATTTTTAGACCATTTCCATTTTTTTTTCGATATATCGTGAGCGGGAGTCGATAGAGGTGATGTTTACGTCCCAAAATCAATTGAAACATAAATTTCGAAATTTTGGCGCTTAAGGCTTTTTCAAAAAACGACGTCAATATGTTTGCACCTGTCCAATGTTTAGTTGAGGTAAACAAGAAATATTTCCATAGACGTGCTTTGAAATGAATATTTTTTTTCAAAATATTTGTGTGATGAAATTGTTTATGAATCAGTATTATTTAGAAAATAATAATAATAAAAAAATAATTAGAGTAAAACAAGTCGCTAATCTTTTTAGTCTTGTATCTGATTTACAGAGATCCCATTGTAAACCACTCAACCGGAGTCGAAGTGAAGGAAAATAAGCGAAGAGACTAGGCGTTGGCAAATAGGAAGGGGGTAAGCTATGCGCAATCTTATAACAGAATCAGACGGAGGAGATCGGCATGAGGAAGTAGTACCACAATATGTAGGTCATACGGAAAGCCCCTTGCAACCTACTGTGTAGGGTTGGAATATCGAAACGCGACATATCGATTTATCGGATTTGAAAAACCGATATATTATATCGATATCCTAACACCCGATATATCGATGATATCGATATTTTACTCCGATATATCGGTGATATTGTTATTTTAAACTTTATTATTTATTTTAATTAGAAATTTCCTTTATTCTTTATCATATTTTTAATTTTATCCGTGAGCTGTACTTTACATTATAGCTTAATTATTTAATCAATCTAGGACGCTGTCTTTGAGCTGTTGTAACTTCCTTACTGTTATAAACTCATAGGCGTCACTAACGGTCAGTTACCTGTTGTTCATTGTTGTTGGTGTTAGTGTGGTGATTAAAGTGAAAATAGAAACTAAAATGTCGCCGCCAAAAAATGAAATATGGAAACATTTTAAATCGAGAGACAGTAAAAGTGCGGAGTGCAAATATTGTCAAAATATTTCGAACATTGGGAAACACAACAAACCCACGGTCACACCTCAAAGCTTCCCATTCACACGTTTTTTCGTCTCCGTCAGGGTCAGGTGTTTCTGCAGCACCATCTACTTCTAAATCAGAAGCAAATGAAACAGTTCCTCCGTCAAAAGTTTCTGACATAAGAAGTAGTTTCCAAAATGTCGCATCATTGGAATAGGGAGGCGAACAACGAAGAAAAATTAATGATACTATTTTATATTTTATCTGTAAGGATTCTCTGCCTTTCTACACTGCTAAGAATACATGAAATACAAAATCGGTATGAAATTGAAAATCATTACATAGACATAATAAATAAAATAGATAATGAAAGAACTAACAACTGTAATGAAAGTAGTAAATTTGAAATAAAAATAAGATCTAGAAGAATTACAAAAAGAAAAGAGAACACTACCTTAAGTATTGCTAGATAGTGAAGCTACAGGTCAGAATATTCAAGAATAGGAATCGAGGCACATTAGATAGATGCTAACAACTAGTTTTAAATTTTATTGTGTTCAACATTTCACAGTGTGTCATATGCATAGTAAATCATAGGTCTACTCGTAATTGTACTTTCGTACTTTATTATGAAATAGGGTCCAGGTTTTTTCTCCTTACCCTTCAAATAAACTTAAGATTTTAAGATTACAAAAACAAAAAATAATATTGATCAATCATTCACCTAATTGAAATAAAATAGACAGTACTATAAATGTGAATAAATTTTTGCATATAATCATTGGTTAAAATATAGCACATGCTAATTTATAAATATAATGGGGTAAATATGAGAATAAACAATATTTAGTTGCCAAACAATAAATAATTAGTAGATAAGATTGAAACACATATACTGGTAATTAATCCTATGTAAAGACAAATAGGTTATAATATAAATGGGGATTGTACTGAAATATATATCAGATGAATTACATGCTTTTAAATAAATGTTTTGAGAATGCTCAATATATGCATGGAAATTTTGTAAAATACAATTTTTTTTTAGAAAAATAAAACAAGATTTTAATAAAAATTTGTAGAATAATATAATATATGAAATATGGCAAAAAAACCATCAAGATAAAAATGTATTATAATACTTATTTCTTTTACCAAAGTATTATTCTTTTCTATTTTTTTTTTATAATGATTCATGATAATAAAAATATTGTTCTATAAATAATAATTATATTATTTCATAACCTTCTCATAAACTTCATAACGTTATACTCACGGTTTCTTTGCTTTTTCGTCCATTTCCTTTCGCTATACCGATATTTTTCTACCGATTATCGGTAGATATCGATATTTGGTTTCGCGATATATCAAAATATCGAATATCGATATTTTTCTTCCGATGTTCCAGCCCTACTACTGTGATTTATCCTTCCGGCCATTTGGTTATTCAGGGTTTATAAACACGAACTGGTTGTTGTTCTTTTTGACTTGTACAAGAGGAGAATTTTTTTTGTTTATAATAAAATATGGATGAAGTGGAAGTGTCTGGTTTCCTACTTAGAAAATAAATCTTTCAGAATACCCCATTAATGAAAGTGGACTCAAAGGTTTATTTCACAATTTACATCACGAACTGGAAGATGACCACAGTAAGTTCTACAAGATGCGATACTGAGCAATGTTATTTCCATCTCCTTAATAGTAAATTCCTAGACTACTCCTTTTTGGTGTCTTATACATATCTATTGCGAGTCTCATCGTCTGAATTGATTCGACTAGAGTATATCTGTTTCCTTCATACTGATCATTCATACCCGTCTCCTCTGTCTGAACAAGGTTTTAATGCTAGGTTTGGAAATGACAACTGAGAAGTACATGTTAGTATGAAATAGTTTAAAGAGGAGGCAATCTAAAATGGAAATGGATAGAGATCAGTGTGATCCTGTCCATACTTTGTACTGTATTGTAATACTCGGTCACCCTTCCGCTCTCCCGAATAACTTTTTCTGCGGGATAATATGATGTTATATTAATAGTACAATGTTATGTATTATAATCAACGATCTCTTGACAGCAACATCCTTTAACCTTTTTCGAACAAATCATCGGCGGATTCCGCCCCTTTCTTTCGTTGCAATCGTTGGAATAATCAACGGACCACCCGATTCACCCCATATATGTCCAATGTGTACTTATCTTAAGATATCAATTAAAGGATCAAGCTCTACAGAAGTTTACATTGTAGACTATACAAGTTTACATGAATACGAGCCACAACTGTGTTGCTTCATGTCTGAAGGGGTGAAGAGCTTTCTCCACAGTGGTTTGTCAACCCCGCCCAACGGAGTATAGCCAAGAAGGTGAGAAAATAACCACTCGAGCCGAGTTGAGAACCTGGTATTATCTGTCTAACAAGGAGAGCTGAGACAGGGGCTAATAGGTAGCCGGCCTGGGCCCTATTCATCGGCTAAGTATGGGGCAGATGTCCCTAGCTCTAGCCCTTAATAGATCTCAACCCTAATGGGCTTTTTACTGGGGTCGGCTTCACTATCTCGGCGGGGGATACTCTCCAGCCAATCCTTGGTCCACTTATATATCTTTTATTCATATATGGTAGTAGGTACACGCACTTATCGCTAATTAAGCTCAAGTACACATGGGCCGAGCTATACTCCGAAATTATTTTATTCAATTAGTTAATATGGGTGGAAATAGCACAATATGACTGTGCAGCATATAACTGAGGAGTTTTCTATAAAAAGTTAATATATCTACTTTTGAAAATTATTACAAAAAATTATTACATGGACATCTCATGGAGATAAGCCATTTTTGTTTTTCATAATGCTGATTTGTAACCACTATTTGACAGAAGGAAATTTATGATTGGAAATAATTTTTGGTTGTAGAATATTAATTTGTCAAAAAAGATCTTTGTTTTTGAGAAGTGAATAAACTCCTCAGTTATATGCTGTACACTTTCTGATAATTTGTTAACTTTATTTTATACACGACAATATCAATACAATAAAGATTTAAAAATAAATTTATTGCTCTTTCATTTTTAATTAATAATTGTTTTGTAAATAAAATAATTTTTCTTTTAACACAGTCATCTTATTAAACAACAATTTTATTAATCATTGATTTATTTATAAACAGTTTATTATTGATGAGTTATCAATTTAGTTAATGGAATATGATTAGTATTAGTTGTGTTTTTTTCTCCCGTTTGGTATAAACATTTTATTTCACGATTTTTACGTTACGTAAAATGTATTTAAAATGAATCATATCTTGAGAAACGTTCTGCATTACTGGAACTGCTACACGAACAGACGTCAATTAGCGCTAAAAATGAAGCTATTTAAATATACTTTAAAGTTTTTTATAATCATCTTCGTAGAGATAGCATTTTCCATGATATTTGATAAATTAAAGTCTCTAAATGGTAATTTCTCGTTTTGGGGAAAAAATGTTTTTAAACTGTTTCTGAGAACTATTAAACGTACTGAGCTCTCCTCTTATTCTCCTTGGCTCTACGATCCGCGTGGGGTCCGGCCCTCCTCAACAATTCGTCGCCACTTTTCTCAGTCCGTTGCCGCAGCCCCACCGCCTGGCATCAATCCTCCTCGACGTCCTCTAACCACCACCTGAGCGGTGGCCTTTCTCTCATTCTCACTCCTCCAGGTCGTCCTTCCATTATTTTTTTTGGCAACCAACCTGCTGCCATTTCTTTCAGATGCCTCAACCATCTGATTCGTCTTTCATTGTGAAGGTGATGATATCGTTTTAATCTTACATTTCTATCAGCTCCTGGTTGTACTGTGATCTCTATAAATCACTTTCGCCTATTAATATTTCGAAGGATCTTCCGCTCCCATACACACAGCAGTCTCTCTTGTCTGACCATCGTAATCCATGTTTCGCTGCCAAACGTAACCACTGCGCTGATAACCGTTTTGTAAACAAGTTCTCGTGCTTTTCTTGATATACCTCGAAACTTCATAAACGCTGAAGAGCAAAGTAACATCGGTTCCCCGCAGCTATTCTGGTTCCTATTTCGGTGCCTATGTTATTATCATCCGTTACCAAAGATCCAAGGAATTTGAGCTGTTTGCGCGCGGGGAAACTATGTGAATCTATGCTTATGGTTTCTCCATTTTGTTGCGACTGACTTTGGCTGCTTTTTATGTAGACCATCTTTTCTTCTTTGATTCGGAGACCTCGATTTGTCATCGCTGCCTCAAATTCCTCCAATGAGCCCGAGCTAGTTAGGTTCTTGTAACGATCTTCACATCATACTCATAGAGCAGGCGTTGCGTCAAGCAGTTGCATATTTTTCCACCTGGATTGGTTCCAATTGCCCTCACCGTTTACTTCAGACACACATTGAAGAGGCTTCATAGCCCCCTGTATTATTCCTGATGCTATTTGTTCTTTTCTTTCACCTGCTTCGTTTACTGGACTATAAACACAATTTTCTATTTTTTTACGTATAACATACCATAAAATCTTTCTATAGAGTCGTTGTTCAAATCAGGTTTTCGGATTCTATGTGGAGAATGCATATAAATCTATACAAAATACTGTTCGATTCAGGCTTGTGGTAATTTTCCGAAAATTTCACAAAAAAAAAAAAAAAATTAATAAATACATTTTTTTAATTGTTTAAAAAATCAATTCATTTTTTTGAATTGCTATTCGATAAAAGCGAAATTTTCCCGATAAATTATAACTTTTCACGTTTATTTATTTACCTCTCTCACTAATTAGTTCAGATTCGTGATAAACCTTTTTTATATTTTACACTAAAAAGATTTTATTCTATGATTCGTTACATATATATATATATATATATATATATATATATATATATATATATATATATATATATATATATATATATATATATAGCTAGTAATAATACAAATAAAAGATAATAGAAATCGATGAAGCAAGAACGGAACGTGTACTTATGTTATTTATTATTATTGCTTATATTATATACTTTATGTTTTTTTTTTTAAACTCATTGTCATTGAAAATCTTTATTATGACTCTATATTATTTTTTTTTTTTTTAATGGACTATTCTGTATAAAAAAACTGATCAGTTTTTAGTCGTGGATAAGACAACGTGATGTTTTTAGTGTGTGAATCTTATTTTTAATACTATATTATAAATCTAATAATATATCTTATATATCTTTTATATAAGGCAGTTTCAAATTTAAATTTACGTGAGATTTCACAGGAATCTTGTCATTTCAAGAAGGATATCTTCCTACCACTTTCGTTTCTGATTCGAAACGGAGTGGAAGTGAATTTTTAAAACACAATGGTGGGCCAAACTCTTTTTTTTTATAAGTCAACTTAAACACTTATCCACAATTCTTACAGTATGTATGATATATTTTATACAATATATACATAATATGATACATTATATCATAGAATAATATATTATTAAGTTATAAAAAAATATAAAATTGTATATTCGGAAACAAAACGAAAAAATTTAATCGGTGTGAAGATTCCAGCTGCAGTAACCACCTGTCCATCTGCCGCATCTGATAATCTCTAAGATAGGATAGATTTGTCGCAATATAATAGGATAGATTTGTTTTGAGGTCAGTAGCCATGCAGTCTAGAAGCTTTTACCGGTATCCTTATTATTTACTAATAGCAGTTCCATTATGTTTTGTAATATCCAAATATGTAAGTTTATGTATTATGACCTGTTAAATAAGTTGAGAATTCGATTATGTGCACAAGTATCATGTTTAAAAAACTATGACTGTATAATTTTTTCATAGATTAGAGGATTATTAAGAAATTAGTTAAAATTGTAAGAACGATTGAACTCTGGGTCGGTAAATTTCTTTCCGAGAGATTCGACATCCAGTCGTATATAAAAAAAAAGTTACTACATTTTACATTTTTTATTTTTTAAATTATCACTGGAAATGGCCATTAGAAACGTAATATTTACCGGGAAAGGCTCACTTCTGGACAGGAAAATCGCTGTTTGGCTAAGAGGATGATTTGGCACATACTAGAGAAAGATCTGTCGACTGGAGAATTAATATCGTAACACAACATGGTTTTGCACTTACGGTAAAGGTATTACAGCGGTTGCAATTTTTGGGCGTTTGAAATTTTTGGGCGTTTGAAATTTTTGGACTAGTTTTGTAAACGAATAACTGGAAAGGTAACCTGAGAAAGGTAGGCGCTGAACCAGGAGTAATATCATTGTTGTGATCTAGTCGCAGATCTAGAAGTACGATTGTGTCTGGTCTCAAATTCTAGGCTTAAATTTTGACGTATGTCATTATTATAAGGAATGGGATACATTTATTCTCGGAGCTATTAAAGTTTCGGTACTGTTTATTGAAAAGAAGTAAATATTAATGAGCTGACTAGCGATGAGCCAAATATATACTTGTAAGCTGAGAAATTATAATTTTATATTTTCAAAAAAAAATAATAATTTTGAATTTTTAGAATAAAAAGTTTTGAGAAATTTGGGAAGAACGTAGTATAAAATCTGGACTATGGTCAATTCGGTAATTAAGAAATGTAATAATTAACTGAGAAGGATTTAGCCATATGCAGTATTGCAGTAATAATTAATACATAGCAATTTATAAATATATATAAAATATTATTTTTGTTAAAAGGGCTGAATGTTCCACTTTGGAAGCGACACAGAGCCTAGCAGCTGCCGTACAACACCTGCCGGCTCAGGTGGACTTTCCAAAAACAAGTTAACCGTGCTTAGCCAAGCTACTGGTAAATAAATATTTGTTATTTAATTTATACTAATATTGATTTATAATGTAAAATGCAACATCTATACCCGCGATGTAACAAAGTTAAAACGAGATGACCACGACCACATAGATGATGACATGATACTAGTTATGGAGAAAAAAAAATTAAGCATTGGTTGATTAAGTCCCTAATCATGAAAAGTTTCTAATTTTATTTGATCTTAAATAAAAAAATCATCAATAAAATTTAAAAAGTTCAAACTTTTTTATTACACAACAAACTGAATTTGAAAAAAAAAAAACATCTGCTCAAAATATTTTATTGAATGTATTAAAGAACAAAATAATATTTTTAATGTAAATAATGATGTTTTCAATTATTCATAGAGGTGGAAAATATTGATAATCTTTCATTGCCTAGCTGCAGGCTTAAGGATAATATTATTAAAACAAGGCACTCTTTATCAAGTTACTCTTTAATAACAGCTTGAAGGAAGTCATTATGTTGGACTAGTAAACTAAAAAATAGCTAAACTAACAATAATTTTTTATTGGTTAAACTAAAAATCTGGTATTTATTCCCTAAGAAATATATAGAAAGCTTTTCAAGCAAAAAACAAATTTCCTACAGTGCCACTCTTTTTCCAAGTGAACAATATAATTTTTTGTTAAAATAAATAATAAAAATATATTTTTAACTCTCAAACACTTTATTTCTTTAAATTATTTTCACAACCAAACCAAACTTGATGAATGAAAGTCAGTTTGTACTTAATCGTATTTAATATATTTTTGAATTGATTGGTTATGACAATTTTTGATAGGTATGTAAGACTGCCTGATGGAACAGTTGAAGAACACATTCCGATACATATTATTTTAATAATATAATTGTTTTTTTGTTTTTTTCTGAAAGTAATTGATTGAAATGTAGTATTAGTAAATTAAAAAGTTATGATAAACGACAACTAGTTGAATATTTTTTTATATAAGACTTATTTCTTATAAGATTTCTTATTCTGAACCTGAAGGTCGCCATTTCTTGCTCTTTTTTATCGTTGCGTGTCTGCAAGAGCAGGTGGAGTTTTACTTTGATATATACTTTCATAGTCTTTTAATCTTTTATGCGTCATGAATAGAGTTTTTTTTAGTAATCCATGAAATACCAGCTTTTCTTTTTAATTGTAACGTTATAGACCGGTTGCTGTTAGCTATTCGAAAGTTACTTAGTTATGCGAAATCCGCGAACTGCAGTTTCTCTTTTGATTGTTATAATAGGGGATAATAATAGGAAAATTCACATTATCGGCTGGGAAAATAGGTATAACTGTACCTATAAATTATAAAATGTTGTGGGAACGTCGAATCATATTTATCTATAGAGGTACCTCTTGTCCTTCGGCAGTTTCCGAAAAAGTATTTTAAATAAGGCGTAAAGATTTCGACCTCATTTTAAAGACGACTTTTTAAATTATATTTGATTTATCAACAATTCTGCCTGATATTTAAAACCTATTCTCCATTTACGACTGTGGACCGATTTTATTGGTTCAGAGGATTCAGACTATTCTTTTCTTACAACCCTTTCATATCAATAATTTATGAAGATCCCTTGAATATGTAGCCCTATTATTTTCATTTCAACTAGTTATCGAGATATGATTACTGTTGGTGAACGTCTCCTTCATCAATTCCCAGCGGTTGTAGAATAGTATCCAGTTCATTATTCAAATTGAAGGCAACCTATGAGGGATGCAGTAGTCATTAGAATAGGCTACTGCCGGGAAACAGAACGCATCGGAGGGTGGTCCCTTGAAAAAAAAATATCTCGGGAGGGTAACTCACATTTAGACATCAAAGATAAAAAGATCTCAAGGGTGGTCCGTGGTGGCCTATTAGTATGTCATGGCTGCTAACCGCTCAATGATCTGTGTTTCTCCTAATTGGCCAATAGTTCTCTCAATGCTTTTTCTAAATGGCCGGTTTACGGGGTATAGCTATGGTGGAGAGGTATTTTTTAATTTGATTGAAACCCAATCATTATACTCTTAAAATGGTTGATTTATTAGCTCGATAATAAGACATAAAGTAACATTTAGACGATACTATCCGAAACAAAAGAAGTGGTAACTCTTCATTTTTAAGCTTTATTCTATTTTATAATTTTAATTAAATTTTAGCAAATTTAATGAACTTTAATTTTCTATTGCGGCCTTCAATGAAATAATAAAAAGTACGATTTTATAATTAAATTTTAGTTAGCTTTTGAAAGTGTGAGAATGAAGTAGATTATTTAATAATGCAATGGAAAAGATAGATAGTTTTTGGATGTTTCAAAAATAAAAAATTCTGATATGTCTGTTATAAACCATCTACTAAACCAACCATTCATATATGTTCATTTGGAAAATGTGGTGGATCATTTAAACTACACCTGAAATAAAACTCCATTTTTTATTTTTTTTTTGTTGAAAGAAATTTATATCTATATTTTTAGATTAAATAAATATAGAAGTTTTTAAAAACTGTTTACATTGATTTTTTTTAATAAAAAAATTACTTTTCAAAAAACTTTGTTTATATTTTGCATTTCTAGTACCTTCCTTCTTTACCAACCATTAACTACTGCTAGAATAAGCCATATTTTGTTAACATTTTGTGGGATCCTCTAAGAATCCTGCTTGCAATTCATCTAGAGACTGTTGAAGATTACTCCGTCCTGAAATATTTCTTAAAAGATGATTCCATAAATGTTCAATGAGATTTTGGTCAGGTGAGCAAACAGATCAATCCAGGCGTCGAATTTCGTGATCTTGTAAAAATACATTAAAAAAGTAAAACTTTTTGAGGTCTAGCAGCATCGTCATTCGTAAAAACGAATTCTGGACCAACTGGTTCTGCGATAGGCTGCATAGCCTCATTTCGCTACACTGCAAGTTTTTTTTTAATATCAATATGGAATCCACACCGTACAATAAAAGGTAGTGCGTATGCAAGGAGGGGAGGATCAAGGGGATGAGGATCAAACTGATATGACCTATACTCCCCAAATTTATGAAAAATATGATTTTTATACTCACCTACATAAAGTTTGAATTTTGAGTCATATTTTTTGTATTTTTAATTGTAATTTTGACCCAATTTTCATGCTTATCGTTAAAACTTAGACCCAATTTAGTGGTTTTAGACACTTAAGTGATTATATGCCTTTTTAAAGTTTAAATCACTCCGAAAAAATTTTGCTTACGCTCCTGATAAGAGACTCTTCAGAATGGATCAACAAATGGGACTAAGAAAAGATTGTACTGCTTTTCAGATCTTCTAGTTACTAGTAACTTGCTTGGTTCATATCACAGAGCAGTAAAATTTAGACACATATGTGATAAGGCAATCATCGCAGTCATCAGTTTAAGATATATGAATCCAACCGAATTGAAGTCTCCGAATGAGCACCGGAAAATGAAGAGGTCTTCACCGATGCGATCCGTGGTGTAGTAACTTTCTTCTAATAGTGTGAAAGTTAATTTCTGTATTAGAAGTAGAAAAAAAAAGCTCGGACAGTTAAATACCGGTCTTGTTTTGTTTTTTTCACCTTCAATAGAGCTTTAATAAAAATGAAGTTCCCCTTGGCTTTAAAAAAAATTAAGGCAATTAAATTCCCTCTAAAACAAGACCTCCCGTGTTAAAATTCATTGAGTAGATATAAAGATATAAGGTTTAAAAGATATAATGTTTTAAAAAAACGTAACTAACTCAGTTCAACAGTCCCAGAAATCATTTCAGAATTTTTTTTAAGGATTTCCTCTATCAGATTTACTTTTAAAGTGAAATCGGAATGTTTAGAGTAAAACATGTATAGGAACTGAGATGTGAATGACTAGGAGTAAGGAGCCCTGCCTGTCTAAGCCTCGAACACGCTCGCGTCTTGTCAATCATAGAAATCAATAATTTCTAATTTTTTCTTTTTATATTTTGCACTATTATTTTGTTAACCTTTAAATATTACCATGGATCGAAAGTGACCCACCTAAAACAGTAATTTTTATGTTTTGTGAGATTTTCAAAAGATAGCGCAACTATATCTTAGGTATTCTCCAACTACTAAGTGAAGTATCAGTTGGCCTTAAAACTGTAATTGAGATTATTCTGTTTCTGTGTTTACCAGTGATTTTGGGCCATTTTCGATCCATGGTAGTAGTTGCGTAACAAAAACGGTTATTGTACTTTTTCTTAATCATGACAGAAAAGGCTTCTACGTCGAAGGAAAGTAATATAAAGACTGGGTAGAGTTTTTTAAGGGTGATAATTATAGCCATAATGATCTAGAAGATGCCAATGACGAAAATTTCGACATTACTGAGTGATAACAGTAATGGTGAGTCAATTTTTACAGAACATGACACTGATTCAGAAATTGGTGAAAACTATTTAGAACCTGACCTTGATGAAGAAGATGTTGACAACGTTGAGGAAGTCAATAAAAAATATCGTAATAATTTTTATTAAGGCAGAAAAAAAAAAACGCTTATAAAAGGTCTAAGACGCCTCCCGCCACATCTAAAACGATGTGCCATCCTGCCATCTCATGTTGCATCTTCCAGGTGTAAAGGGAATAGCAAAAGAAAAAAAACCCAGCAACTGCACATGAAGCATGGTCAATTTTAATAGACTATAATCATGTTATCGAAAAAAATGTGAATCACAAGAACGAAATAATTACAGATGTTTCCATGAACTATAAAAAGGAAAAAGTGTTTATGTGCTCTAAATCAGAACCAAAACATTCCACTCTCTGTGACGAATGTTCAAAAACTATTTGTAAGAAACATTCTGATAGTAAGCGAGCATTCACAACTGTCAAAGATGGGTCAGTTCTAATTTCAAATTTTATGGAAGGGTAAAATAAGCCTCAAGCAAGTCATTTGTAGTCGGCTGTACTGATTTCATATTTTTTTTAGGATAAAGGGGGACATGTGAGCAATAAGAAAATCTAACAAGTGCTGTAAAAAATTACTTTCTCAACAAAAATAAAAAATAAAGTATATAAATTAAGTTTTTTTTTGTAACTTTTTCATTTATAGTTAGATTGTTTATGTGACATTTTTAAATTACCTGTTTAGTGTCTATTTGTTTTCCTAAGAGTTCATATATAAAAAATATATCATGGCCAATAAATTATGAGTCTTTATCAACTTTTTTTTATGGTTTTTATTACGTTGGGTTAGAAAAGACCCATGGTAGTAGTTATGCATTTTGAAATTATGGTAGTAGTTACAGGTTAAAGTATTCAATAAATATTTTTTACTCCTTGTTTTTTATTGTGACAGAGTTTTTTTTTCAATATTTTTCCCATACTCAGCGCACTAAAATCTATAAAAAAAACAAAACACATTTTGACAAAAGTATATAAACCGTGTAAACTAGTGTAGTCTGGCAGACTGTAAGCCCACTTTATTACAGAATAAAGATTCTTCTTCTTTCCATTTAATGCGAGTACCAATAATGGCTTCTTCAGTTTATCTTTGGAAAGAGTCGAATAATAGAAGATGGGCAGAATAGAGATATCCTCGAGGCCCAGGGAAGACGAATAGATATTTCAAAGAGACAATTATAGCCTATAGTCGTCTGGCAATAAAGTCGACACAAAGACCACCCCCAGCCAGCGGTCAGGGAGGGCAGCAAACACTGGACCGATCGCTCCTCTTCGCCATTGTTGTTGTGGTTTCTTGACAGCATTTTCAGCCCACCCTCCCGTCGTACATCATTCTTTGGGTGTCCCGGGATCCACCACTTCGCTCCTTCTATTCTAGGATGAAGGCTGCATTCAATAGTTCGGAGGTATCATTAAGATGAATGCAATATGATAGAACTGATAGGCAGATGCGCAGAAAGTGCTCGAGTACGAGAAGTATGATCAGGTATTCGCTAAAATTGTGGTAAAAACAAAATGACCATTAGAATAAAAATATCTGATGGGGACAGCACATGACTTCCTTGTATGCCTTTTATAAATCGGTAGCTCAAAAAGTGATCCTGAATTTGGTTACTAGTTTCCGAAGATTGCAGTAAAAACGACACTCGGCGTCCCGACATCCATCTATTGACACACACACAAAAAGTCACATTCTTGTTACTGGAGGTCTCATTCCGTTATTATATGTCGTTTTCCTTCAGTAGGTACACACAAAACCAGTGTAATTTTTGAATCAGTATATGACTGGAAATCAGTTATGACCTTCAAGTAAAGTACCACTTCCGGTAATCAAGCAGTGACCAAAAAGGGAAGTTCACAACTAGATTTTACAGCAATCCTAAATAGAAAATTACAACTTTCTACTGCTAACCGTTTTTGAGTTATGCGAGATACGAACGTACGTACAGACAGACGTCACGACGAAACAAGTCAAAATGAATTCAGGGATGGTCAAAATGGATATTTCCGTCGAAATCTGAAAACCGAAAATTTTCGCGATTACAATACTTCCTTTACTTCGTACAAGGAAGTAAAAAGGGATATGTAATACGTCACGCCTTCTTTAACTATAAGTCAACTGCAATAATTTTTTTGGTTTGTTTTTTTACTTATTTTCATTTTGAAGTTTTGTGTTGAATATATGGTCCGAAGAAGGATGGGTCTGCCGTAGAATTAAGGCGAATATCCAAAGCCGAATTGCGTGAACTACACCCGATAGATATAATTGAGGTGATATCAACGCAGCCAACGAATGGGCGATCCCAGTTGTATATACAATTTAACATATTCTACCTCGTTACTATTATTAATATAGATATAATTAATATAAATTATATATACAATTTAAAATAAATTTAATAATTAATATAACTGGAAATATAGGATTAATTTATCATAGAGCGAAATTTTATCCAATTTTAACAAGCTAACAGAGGCTGTAACGTTTGATCTTTTTCTGTCTGCAAACCGTCCACACGCAGGCTGACTGTAAAATTAGGCTCATCGTCTGGAGCAGCTGCAATTCTTCATCCTGTCAATTGTAGCCATTTACATTCTGAACGCTCGGCTCGTAGGAAACTCTGCTGACTCTTTGAATTAATGCTCAGAGTGATATGTGCAATTACACATTGTGATTGGTAGGTTTATTGTTATGAGTGATGAAACTATTGATGCGATGAGAGTTTTCTTTATTTTTTATAATATATCGTAGGTTTTGTTGTAAAAGTCATCAACTGCATTTTTGTAAAAAATGAAAAGTTGTTGCTATTTACATGTGTCTGAACTAAATTTACGCTTCGTCATTGACAAAGTTATGAATAATTAACTAATGATTATTAATAATTTCACAATTTTGTCAATAATGAAGCGTAAATTTGTTTCAGGCACAGGTAAATAGCAACAAACTTTTATTTTCTCAAAAATGCAGTTAATCACATTTATATTCAAGGAGCTGACGGCATTGTCCGTTGCATGAGGATGCCTGCTAGAAGGAGTATGCAAATGCTTATTAAAAAATAAATACGTAAATGTATTTATCAAAATAAGTTTGTTAATTTGTATGGATGAAGTTTATAAATATAATTCTGAGTTCTATTTATACACATGATATATTTAACATTTAGGATGTCTAAACATACTAAAAAAATACAGAAAATAAACTTGGTGAACAAAATGTATAAACTACCTAGCTATTTACGTAACTAATTTAAAAAATGGCCAAATTAGACTTCTTTATTTTAAAGAAAAGAAGTTTAATTTGTTTGTTTCATTTTCTATGAATTCTTAATTTTTTTTTTCATGATAAACAAACACTATGCGGGTTAAATTTTGCCTTTCTTCGTGTTTTTTCTGCTAAAAGTCTTTCAATTTCTTTATAGTGAGAAAGACGAGAACCGTTTTATTAATTAAGAAATAATATGTTCAAGATATGCACATATTTAAATGTACTACGCATTCATATCCATTTAACCATTGTATATAGCCATGGTCGCCGTGAAACCTCTTATTAGTCAAACACACGATTTTACAGGACAAACTAAAAATTGATTTATAAGGAATTTTACAAAAATATAATTTTTTAAACTAATTAAAAGCATTATTTCATACCTTAAATAAGGATAAAAAATCGTGTCTATTATTCATATTTCTTTACATTTTATTTTTTAAAAATGAGAGCCTATTTTGCTTTATGAAATTTTGGAGTTCTTTCGAAATTTACGTACTATGAAATAGTTTTTAATTTATTAAAAAGTCGAAAACCTTATTAGATGTTATTTGTTGTTATAGAATGGGTATCTTCTTGGCCATCTAGAGGATCTGTTGTGCCATTACCACTTACGATTCGTTTCGAAACTGACATTTGGACAATATCATTTTCACCGAAGGTAATAAAATGTTCTCTACCGATATCAAGTTGTTTTGTATAAATATTATTGCATTGCAAGGAATTCGCCTAGTCATAAACAGTCAGTAGTATGGCAGACCACATCGCGACACACACCAACTAGCAAACCTAGTAGAATACCTCGTCTCTTCAATAGTGATGTCGATCCAAATCTAATATTATTTTGGTTCATAATATCCTTTATAAAATATACCTTACAAGGATAATATTGGTCTTCAGCAATAGGAAAAATAAATTTATTCATGGCTCATTCTCAATCTTTGGTTTATAAACATGCATTTCATTATTTTCCATTTATAGATGTACCTACGTAATTTTCTATTTATAGATACATGCTACTATGAAGCACGATATCAGTGAGAGTAGAGTTTCATTTCATAAGCTATTTAGATAAAATACTATGGGGAACAAAGGAATGAGGGAAATAAAAAAAAATGTAATTTAATACCTAACATATTTTCTGAAGATAAAATATATCAATATTCATAAATCTATTATTCCATAACCAAAGTGAGAAGAAATGAGCGGAAACTATTATGAAATATTATTACGAATCACATAAAATGGCATCATTTGATATAGCTTCATGATATAATGGGCTTAATTTAATATTTCACCTCCGTTTATATCGCTTTTATCAAGTCGTTCGATGACATTTACTATGCTTAAATATATGGTATATATTTTAAATGGTTTTAAAATATATCTTCAATAATTTTTATATTTAAAAAAAATAAAAAATCCTACCTCTAAAACCCAGGAAGGTTCTTGGGTTCTGTACTTCGTAAGGAGGAGGTGATCTGGTCAGAATCACGCTCATCCCCTAGATTTTGTAATATAACTTTAATCGTATTACCGAAATGAAATGAAAAATGTTTTTTATTCCGGGATCAGTTCCTCTACGAACAATAACAGTGAATATAAAAGCGTGCTTATAGTATAGATACCTAGTATTTTTAGGTTAAATAATCGAATAATTTATTTATACATTTTACATTTGATCGGAAAATTGAGATTTAATGAGGTGAAGAAATATTTGATTTTTAAGAAAGACAGGGAAGAGCCTTTACAGATAGAGGCAAAGAATCCCAAATGAAGCAGGAGAAAGAATTTGTCAAAGGAAGCAGTTCTACGTGACTGATTATAAATATCGTTATAAAACCATTCTAAAGGAAAGTTTGTTCATTATTTCACATCAATCTTTTATTTGAGGAAAGGTTGTTGTTGATATAAGTGAAAAATGGTTCTCACTCACCATTTTTAAGATAGATTATGCACTCAAACATGTTTATGTGCACTTTACAGAGACCGTATAAAAATAAATTTAAAAAACGCTGCATACACACTATACCTGAGTTAATTATGGGGCACAGGAGGGAACTAGAGATCTAAAACTTTGGTCATAGCGATTTCTTGTGAGGATGTAAGTCAGCAGGTATTTATCGCTCTGAGGTTTACACCGACAGCCTTTGATTTTACCTTTCAACATACGTAGTATCCAGAAGGCCCAAGCTCGTGCCTTCCTCGGAACTTTCCAGGATAAAGGGGGAAACACCGCTTCACATATATCCAACACCCTCTTTTTTTATCGCAAAAGTTCATTACTGAAAATAATAATCCAATAGGAGTAACAATAGAAAATTATTTTTTTATAGAACATGGATTGAATATTTATGCCATAATAAAAGTTTTTGGCACAAAATAACTCGTTTCACAGTGTAGCTAGAAATCGCAATTAATAATATATGCATTATAGAATAAGAAGAGGGTATTGGATATTTGTGAAGCGGTGTTTTCCCCTTTATCCTGGAAAGTCCCGAGGAAGGCACGCGCTTGAGCGGATCTAATTCCGTTCTCCATCTTTTTTTTTCCACAGAGATTGTCTAGACAATGTAATGTTTCTTTCATGCGTCTTTTCTCCTGAGATTTAATATCGTTATATCATCTTAATTTTTTTTTATTTTGTGTTTTTGTTTGAAATTTCAAAACAATAATTTTATTTTACTTTCTTATGATTAATGCTACCCTTTCATTCAAAACTGAATTATATAATTCTTATTCAGGACATTCATTTTATATATATATATATATACGAACACTTTTCCTTTTACCGTCAAATACTCTTCGTTTTTAACATATTTGTTTTAATAGGCCCGTTGTGAGTATAATCTCGTAATGTGTTTGGATATCATTATATTTAATCAGAACTCAACTCGAATCCACCAGAATAATGTTTAACAGCAGAATATATATTACGACGAGACATATTTACTGACACTAAAACGTGCATCGTTTCCATTACTAACTTTGAAACTCATTTTTTTCTTTTCATCTACCATAAAAAAAAAAAATGCTTAAAATGTATCATGCACCTTGATAAGAGCAGTATCAACTCAAAAAATCAGGATTATTAAAGTTTACTGTTTAACTTATTAAGAAATTCAATAATAAAAACTAAACATTTGTTTATTTTTAATTTTCTAAGGCTGGATAATTTTTTTATTTTTTGTTGGGGATTATATTTTATTTATTCGTTTAATTCGTTCCTGTTAAAAAGTAATTAAAAATGATAAGTTTTTTCCATGTTTATTGTTCTCTTAAGCTACTATGCTGATTTAAACGAAATTTAAAGCTTACCTTGCACGGTCAATATTACCGAGTCAATATCGAATTCCATCAATATATTGACCGTCTGAGGGGTAATATAGAATAATAATATTGGCACATGTGCTAAATAATACTGACTGTGTAAGGCTTAAGAGTTATAAGGCTGCTTATACAAAGATATGAAGAGCGCAAGAGATTATAATAAAAAATACATAGTCATAGCAAAATTGATTGTATAAGGATAGTTTGAGTTAATTAAAAATAATCATAAGCAACACTAAAAGCTTTAATTGTTCTGGTGTGTACCTGATCTCAATCACTTTTTGTAATTGTTGGTTGGTCCCTGGCCGAAATATCATCGACAAATTGCAATTTTTCGCCTTTTCAGTTTTCAGTTCAAGTTATTTTACAATGTCTGATTCCATGTGGCAAAATCGTTAAATAGGTCTGAAATATGGGATAATATACCCATGGTAATATCTTTATACAATTTTCTATTTTAGTCCTACATTATATATCATCCGACTGCTATTCAAAACTATTGATGATTTTTTGGGTCTTTATCAATAAAACAGGAATATTATTGTTCGTTTGATTATTGGTTTTTACGCCATCGTGTAGGCAGAAATAGGGTTTATAGGTTGATATTTATAATATGGATCTGCCGGATTCGGCTCTGCTTCTGACTTTCCGAGATGGTGCCTCTTACCGACCTCGACAATCTATTTCTCAATAAGAATATTAAAATAAATAAAAAAAAGTTAGAAAACTATATTTTAATATAAACATTTTTATGATACTTCATTGTTATTGTTTGTTCATTATGTCTAACGTCCTTTTAGTATTCCAATCAGGACAGAAAGGGCGGTTTATCCGATAGGTTACGGACCTATTCTACCCTCAGAGAGAAGGTCAGTATTTAATTATGTCCACCATGAAATAAAAGTCAACCCCCTCCCCTTTCTACCTGATTCCAACCTGCACCGCTTATGACGGGAGAGTACTGAGTAAGGTACTTCTGTAAAACTCGGCTACAAATGTTTTTTGTAATTAATATATATTTGTCTAAAAAAAACATAGAATAAATACAATTCAGATATAATGATCAAGTTTACAAGTAGTTATATAATATGAAACAATTTTTTTTTTTTAGGCAATTAAATTATCACAAAACAATTACGCTAAAGATTGTGCAACAATAAATTAATCCATTAAGGCCAATAATGATTATAAAATACACAATACTAGTAGTTTTATGAACAGTAGACCCCGCAAACCAATTTAGGGAATTTCATTTTATTTTACATCCGTATATTCCAATCACAATGCAAATCTGCTGAATACCAATTAGGGGCGATGAAAAAATATTAATATTTTTGGCCGATATTTTTTTTCTGAATATATCGTAATATGAATATTAAAATTAAATAAAAAAAATCCACAAGGACGGCAGATTCACCAAATAAAGAACTATAAAATCTAGTGGTGTGTTCGTGTTACTATCTATAGTGGTTGTGTTCTAGGGGTGGGATGTCGAAAGCAAAATTTCGATACGTTGATAATATCAGCATAAAAATCCCGTTAATATTTATTTAAAATTAAAAAAAAAAGTCTAAATGAATTGGAAAAAGATTAGGAGATAACCTGTTTCTTGATATTTAAATCCTGCTGGAAATTAAATTAATTAAAACCATATTTTACTTATATCGGTACATTTCAAAATATCGTTAATTCTTTTATCAAATTAAAAAATAAAACCTAAACGAATCGGAAGGACGATAGGAAATAATCAGTTTCTTAATATTGAAAATCTGGTGTAAATGAACTTAATTAAAACAATATCTTATTGATATTGGCAGTGAAATATCGATATTATAAATGCAATATCTTAATATTATCGGCAGAGAAATATCGATATTATAATAAAAGTATCTTAATTTTATCAACTCAGAAATATAGATGTTTGTGGATCCCATTGAAAGATTAAAAATATAGAGGACCGGTATATCGAAATATCGATATTTTTTTCGATGTATCGTACTATTTCGATGTATTAAAAAACTAGAATCCGATTCTGCATAAACTACTTTCACCTCAGCTCACATTATCCTATTGTAATATCCATATCAGTAATACAATTACTCTATTCTTAATATCAAAAAATTACAGAACCGTTTATAGATTTGATCAATTTTTTTCAGTCGTAAACTAATTTAATCTCCTCATAATTATTGTAATTATCTGATTTTGTTTTCTCTTAACCATTTTTGCCAATAAGTATTTAAAAAAAAGGGGAGGACTAAATGCCTTCAAGGAATATTCATGTTAAATTTGAAGAAAATCAAACAATAAATTTGTTTTGCGAAAAGAACAGATTATTGATGATACCGGGTCATGAAAACAACCGCTAACGTGCATCGGAGTTGAAAAATAAAAATCCCTGCATATGCCTCGTTTTTTCTGACTTCAAAAAACATTTTGAAAAAAATCCAACGATACGTTTGGTTGTAATCGCGTAACAGGCAGACAAACGAAGTGTCAAACGGTCGAGTTGAAACAGGACAGATCATACGATCGGTCAAATATGTTTCACTCATGCAAGTTTATTCAATGACTTTATTTTCTTTACAAATTAAATTCCGAAATGACAAAATTAAGAATTTTCTCTCAAAATTTTGGGTCTATAAAAAATGAAAGACCATAAAGACAGTTGATTGAAAGATTGTCCAGGTAGGTAGGTAGGAAAGGCTGAAGA
Organism: Rhaphigaster nebulosa; assembly: GCA_948150685.1. Taxonomy (NCBI): domain Eukaryota; kingdom Metazoa; phylum Arthropoda; class Insecta; order Hemiptera; family Pentatomidae; genus Rhaphigaster; species Rhaphigaster nebulosa. The sequence continues at coordinate 26,210,708 of OX411311.1, forward strand.
ATGGCAGTGTCAATCAGGGAGCAGAGGCAGAAGCGATCTGATAAATTCAAGATGGAGATCAAGATGACAAGAGTTGCCCTCAATAAAAAGATCCAATCAACTGACCCTACTCTTTCCAAGTCTTTTTTTTTTTTCTTTTCCTTCTATTCTCTTTCTCATCTTTTGTCTCCTTTATTCCATTTTTTTCTTTATAGTCTCAACACTGGCAGCTCCCTTCGATAGTCTGATGCTAATCATGCATTCAATGGCCGCAGAAAAATCACTCAGAGGAAAAAGTGCAATCGACTATCTTCCTTTTTTGAATTAATTGTTTTTGTTTAAACCTGGGAATGAAGTATCTGAGAATTGTTAGAACGCAAAGTTGAAGTCCATTGATTCAGATTGGCTTAGCAACAGTCTCGTAAACTGAAAATTTGTTTTCAAGTTAATAAATAATTTTGATTTTTAATCTAAATAGAGATTCGTCTCTTTATTTATCAGCTCTTTCCAAGTCAACAGAGTCCTGTTAATAACTAAGGTTTCGTAAATCATTTATGCCATTTCAAAGTGGCGTTTCCACAATTCAGACGTTTATTTCTATTCTATACAATATAGTTATGTAGAGCATAAGCGTAAAAACTCATGATATCTATACATTTCATCTATACATATAATGATATCAATGGATTATATTAGATGTTAACTAAGAAATAAAAATACTATCAGAACAATGGTTTAGAAAGATTACTAAACAAACCATTTAACAACAAAGACTTTATTTGGAAGTACTGATATTCAGGTCCAACCGAACCCTTTGGAATATCATTTATTCTTAGGTAGTGGATAGTTTTGTTTCCCCAGTGTTCGGTTGGACCTGAATATCGGTGCTTAAAATATGATATTTGTGATAAAAACTCTTAGTGACCTATCTGAAATAGTCATCTGAATAATTTACGGTGGTTCTTTAGGCTTTCTGATTGTTTAATAATTTAATTTATACACTTCATTCAATAACATAATTGTGTATATAGGCTGAGAAGTTTAATTGCTACTGTTTCTAAGGTACTTGAGAGGAAACTAATAGAATAGACTGAAGTAGCCTGGGTGGCAAAGATTTGTCAATGTTAGGAGAGCGACACCCGCTGGCTAGTGTTGGTGGTCCCTCAGCATGACTCCAGGACATCTTGCGGTGAAGGATTTAGTGTCCTAGGGATGGCACAATGTTTGGGCACCTTAATAAAGCCATTCCAGTTGTATTTCAATCCTGACAAAGAAGGGAACTCCTGGAGGTCCAAACACTACAGTTTTCTCTATTTTGGACGAATGGAATCGAAGCAGAATCGATTCGTCTATTCATTTATTTCGATTTATAAGTCATTTTCGAGTCCTACTGTTGTTTATTGATTTTAAAAATTTAATTTAGTCCAACAAGTTGAGAATTAGCATGACTTAGTTGGATTGGATCAAACAAAAAAAAACCTTGAAAACCGGATCGAACTATAACAAACAAGGACGAAAAAGCGATGAAAAATTCAATCTTATAAACTACTGTTGGCTGTATAAACTCTTATTGACAATAAACTTTTTTTTTATTTTATAAATATTATATAAAAACTTCTTATGCACTACAAAAAAAAAAAATTATGGATTAATCCATTTGATATCACCGAGACCATGTTGCTTGATATTTTTTATTTTTATAATTTGTTTAGCAGCTGTTCCCTATCATTTGGTGAGTTCAAAACTATGGCTCATACTTTTTTTTTGTTTTAACTCGATTCGAATAACGACTAATTTGTTTCGGAGCTAAAAACAAGTTTTGGGAAAACGCCTAGTAACTTTGAAGGTATCAAAACAAAGCAAAAACTAAAAATATGATGATGTACTCTACATTTTTTTCATCATAGCACAACACCTATGTAGTGAACAAGGTTGTTTAAAAAATTCACTATTGAACGAAAATTAACATAAAACATGGCTTTCAGCACTGTAGAAGTGTATTATAGATTTTTTTTTTTTTATTGCATAGTTTTATCATTGTGATACTTGATGTAGAAATTACTATCTTGAAAACTTTGTTTGTTTTTTTAATGTGAATTTTCAGATATGGCCAAAAGTTATTTTCGACAACTTTTTAAGCTGAATAGTGGCAGAGTGAAAAAATATGAAACTAATACAGTTTATACAGCTATAAGATAGGAACCTATGAAACAAATTTGGTAACTGAGACTCTGCTGGTTCCAGAGTTATAATGCATCAAATATTGCTGATTCGCGAGAGTCGGCATCAGCATATCCTTCCCCTTGAACTCGCAGTAACAAGCAGTGTAATAAGTGACCACCTCCTACATGATACACATGAATGAATTTTTAGAAGCATCTCATCAATGAAGTTAATTAAGAATACTCTACCTCAATCCCAGTGAGGTGATTTTCTTCACAACTTTTCTTACTATAACAACCCAATCCATAGAATTTTTTGATAGCTGGATTTTTGGGTCTGGTGGATCGAAAAATGAACAACCAATTATTTAAACCTCTTTTACCTTTAACTATTCAGAGCAAATAATAATAAGATTGAATTCTTACTCTATTAAATATGTTGAAATTCTGCAATGAGAAAATGACAGGAAAAAAAATAAATTATAGTATGTAAATCAATAAAGATATTTGAACTTTGCTTGCCAGTAATTAATTTATATTGAGTTTACAAAAACATCGTTTTTAGAAACGGAAATGGATTATATTTCTTGTATAAATGAAGATCGGTGGTAGCTCGGAATAGTTAAATACAAAAGTGATTTAAATAACGACTAATTTGATCATTAATCTATCCTAGAGGTCCAAAAACTGCCTCCCAGTTATCCAAAAATGCTGAATTTTTTTAACCACATTCCTCACTACATAGGTGATATATTGTGAAGAAAAAACATGTAGAGCACATCGTTATCATAATTTTAGTTTTTATTGTTTTTATATCTGCAATATTACCTAGAGTTAGAGACATTTTCTCAAAACTCGTTTTTACCTGCGAAGCAAATTTAAAATGGCTGCTGTAATAAAAACAATTTATGAACCTGAAAAATATTTTAATCATAGTTTTGAACTCGCCAAATCATTGGGAATAACCTTTAAAAAAATATATAAAAAACAAACATATCGAGCAACAAAATTTCTTTATGTGATGTGATTTCAAATCGATTGGCAATAAATTATTAAACTTTTTTTTTCCGAAAAACTGTGAGTATCCACAATGATTTTCCCAACAAAAGACTGAGTGTAGCGCTGTAGAACATAAAAGGAGTGAACGGATTGATAAGAATTAACTAGCTTTTCACAAATCTTAAAAGAGCAAAACAATCTTCAACTTTCAGTTTCAGTTCCAGAATTTTCCAGAAAATTGAATTATATTTAATGTGTTATAAACAGTTACTTCTTGAATCTGGCCTATGTAATTTTGGTTCAATGTTTATATTTTCAAGCAATTTACAAATATTTTTTTAATTACGGCTGTGTGCTATTTAATGCAGTAAAGACTTAAAAAGTGTAATTTACCCATAATTATTTAAAATGTGAAATTTCGTGCAAAATAAAACTCACATATGTTAATCCGGATGCCTTAATTCGTGTAAATAACTTGTCCCCGATCGATTTCAAGCAAGCGAAAAAAAAGTGGAATTGCACGAGAATCCGAGCTCTAATAATAATTATATATTTAATTATATTATATTAAATATTAAAAATTATTTTATATCATAATATCCGTAAGAGGCTGAAGAGGAACTTGATGAGGGACTCCTTAAATCTTAATTACAAGGAGGTGACTTTGGTATACTGTTCCCTCTCATGCTTTTTATTTTATTTATTTATTTTTTTGCGATCAATAGCAACTATTTTATTTTATATGTATCGATTAATCGCTTTAGAAACAAATAAAAAAATGGTTCACCTGTATCAGAAACATTTTAACGATCGCCCAAGGACCAATTTTTGGACCAGTTTAAGCTTTTTTCATTGGTAAAATGGCCTTGAGCAAGGTTCTTTGGTTAGCACCTAGCCTTCTGAATTTTGAAATTATTAACCCTGCCAATATAAACCCCTGTATAAGTCCCTTTATATCTGTTTTAATCAATCCCTACTTACAAAGACATAAGAATAGCTATAAGCAATTGTATATTGTATAGTTCAGGAGTTTCCTAACGGTGGTACGTAAGCAAACAAACAATCACAAGCTATGGATATAGTCATGTTTTAAAACGTTAAAAGAGGGATACACTTTTTTAAAATTATAATTAAATCGTAAGATGAATGAACAGGATGTACAATAATAAAAATAATTCAGAATGGCTGCCGTAGTAAAGGCGTAAGCACTCAGTGTTGATAAGGACTTAAGAATCAAGTTGAGCTCCACGAAGCCTAACATTGATGGCCTGATTGTAAATAAACAACAAGGTGCTTGCAACTTGAAAGTATTGATGTTTTTTTCACAATATCCGAATTTCTTACTTTTGATGGGATGCACTTTTATTAGCAGACATCTTGTTTTTTCATGTGAATCTTAGATTTTTAACTTTATTTTCAATTAATTATTTTCTGTAATATATATTGTTTTGTTTGTTAAATAAACTTTTGTAAATGAGTTTGTGTTTTTTTTATAAGGTCCAATCTTAAATATTAATAACATAAGATCAGGGAGTGGTACGCGATGACATGAAGTCTGCGGAACCCTGGTATAGTCGAAGACTTTATGCTCAAGGTCCGATTATTCTTCATATTTTAATGTTTCCTTTTAATATTTTGCTTGAAACAATCACTGGCCAAAGGATAAAGAGTTTTCAGTCGGATCCTACTTATCAGGATAGTTCCTTACGAGCTAAAATTTTAAAGTTAAAATCTTTAAAGATCTACTTTATAAAACGTATCTTACAGGCAAAAACCAGCGGTCAGCAACTGGTGGACCATGTGAAATTTTTCATGATCAGAAGAAAAATCCGGATATTATTTTTTAATATTATATATATTATTTAACGGATGTGTTTAATTGCTTTTTAAAAATCATACTACTGGCTAGTTAAAAAATATGTATTTAAGTGTTCATAAAGTCGCTGAATGGTTGATTATTTAACACGGGTCAATAAATCTAATCTTTTTTGAAGGAATACTGATGAAAATAGGTGCAAATAAGTATTTTGTTGTCCTAAAACCGAAAATGATAAACTGATTGAACAGATGCAATTTTTTTGTTACAGAGGGTGTGGGAAAAAAAAGGAAACTATATATTTTTATAATCTAATTTTTATTTAATTAAAATGTGTTGAATCTATGCAAAGATATTACTGAGGATTGTTTGAATAAAATAATTATTAGATGAGTGTCATGTAGTGACAAAACAATTCACTTTTTCCAGTTGTGTTATGAAGC